>JARHVA010001863.1:1485000-2685000 GCA_037957365.1 Torreya grandis | reverse complement strand
CCAACATTCCTAATATCTGATATAAAATAATGAAGATACCCCTCTAAACATTTGTTAACCACTTCTATTTATCCGTCAGATTGGGGGTTGTAAGATGAGCTATGAGCTAGCCGAGTACCCAAATAGGAAAATAGTTTAGTCTAAAAATTACTAGTGAAAATAAGATCATGATCACTTACAATTATTTTTGGGGTTCCATGTAATTTTAGAACTGCCTCCATAAAAATAGCTGCTACTGTACTTGATGAAAATGGGTGTGAAAGAGCACAAAAATGGGCATATTTTGTAAGCTTGTCCACAATGAACAAGATAACATTCTTACCTTTATAATAAAGCAACCCTATGATTAAATCCATGGAAACCTCCTCCCACCTTTGACTACGAATTGCTAACATTTGTAATAGACTCGGGGTCTTAACTGTCTCACCTTTATTCTATTGGAATATCAAGCATTCTACCAAAAAAAAATTACATATCCCTTGAGTCCTTCCAAAAATAATTATTTCTTAATTATGTGATAAGTTTTCAAGAACCCTGAGTATCCCCCAAATGGAGAAGCATGCAACTCCACAAGAATATTATGCTTAAGCTCTAAATCTTTGCACAAGTATAACCTACCCTTATACCATAGGACATTACCTTTCCATTCAAATTTGTCAGAGGCTAAAGTACCTTGATATAAATTCTAAATTAGAACCTATGTATCCTTGTCTTGCTCCCATTCTAACTTGGCTTCATCAACCCAATCTGCTTGCAAAATGAATATTACACAAAGTAATGCTTATATGGATGTATCACATCTGGATAGTACATCTGATACTACATTATCTTTACCCTTCTTGTAGATGATTTCAAAATCATAACCCAACATTTTGGTTACCCACTTTTATTGTTCCTCAGATGATAATCTTTGCTACAAAAATTAATTGACACTATCATGATCCATTTTCACCTTAAATCATCTACCCATCAGATAGGGCCTCCATTATTTAACTACATGAAGAATAGCCATCATTCATTTCTCATAGATAGGTTTTTGTAGATTCTTACCTTTGAATTGATGACTCTCAAATGTAATGGGTCTTCTTTCCTACATTAGTACTCCTCCCAACCTAGATCCAAAAACATCACATTCAATAGTGAATGTCTTTGAGAAGTCTGAAGTAGCCAAAAATGGAGTGGTGCACATAGCTACTTTTAATTTCTAAAATGTTGTGGTGGTGGCATCATTCCAATCGAAGGAATCCTTATTTAGCAATGCAGTGAGTGGAGCCACTATGCTACCATAACCTTTCACAAATCTTTGGTAGTAACCTATTAGTCTTAGGAACCCTCAAAGGTTTTTGAGATTTTTTGTCATGGGCCATTCCATCATAGATTTGATCTTCTAGGGATCAACTTTGACATCTTCATGGGAAATAATGTGACCTAGGTACTCTACCTCTTATACTCCAAAAGCACATTTGGATGGCTTCGCATAAAGTCAATGCTTCTTTAAAACTATTAACACCTATTTCACATGTTATAGATGTGCTTCCCATGTCTAACTATAAATCAATATGTCATCAAAGAAAACTAGTACAAACTTCCTTAAAAAAGGCCTAAAAATAGTGTTCATCAAGATCTAAAAGTATATGGTGCATTTGTAAGACCAAAGGGCATTACCAAAAACTCATAATGGCCCTCATGCATTCTAAAAGCAGTTTTATTAACATCTTCATCGTTGATTCTAATTTGATGGTACCTTGAGAAAAGATCCAATTTTGTGAAATAATTAGCACCATGAAATTCATCAAGTAAATCATCAATTACTAGAATAGGAAACTTATCTTTGATGGTGTACTTATTGAGTTCCCTATAATCTGGGCACATCCTCCATGTGTCATCCTTCTTATGCACCATGACCACTAGTGATGAATATGCACTTTGGCTATGCTTGATGATCCCTGCCTCCATCATCTCATGGACCATCTTTTCAATTTCACTCTTCTATGCATATGGATATCTATATGGTCTAATATTTGGTGGTTGACTCCCTAGAAGTAGTTGAATGGCATGATCATGATCTCTTTTTGGTGGTAGTCTTTTTGGTATGGCCCCAAAAATAGATGGGTGATCATCAAGAATCATCTATAGACCAAGATGTGTAGATGCCTATGTGGGTTGAACTTTTATGGAACATAATCATGCAATAATTCCATTTGCCCCCTTTTTTAGCATCTTGGTCATCTGATGTGAACTAATTAATTGTGGAGATTTTGATTGTAATCCATGTAGTTAAATTTTCCTACCTTCAGAATGAAAGTGCATGAATAGTTCCCAGAAGTTCATCTCAATGGTACCCAAGGTTGTGAGACATTGGACTCCCAAAATAATGTATGTACTACCCATGGGAATATAAAAAATAAGATAATTGAGATTTTACTCACCCATAGTAAGCTTAATACTATGGCATTTGCCTAAAAAATTAATTTCACCAACATTTACAATTATGACCTAAAATTATGGTGTTGGGTAGATGAAACAATTCAATCAAGTGGCTAACTTATGGTTGATGAAGTTATGTGTGTTCCCCAAATCAATCAGCACTGTCACCTTCTATTTATTGAGGAAACCCACCACCTTAAGAGTTTGTGGAGTGATAATACCTGCAAGTGCATGATAAGAGATTGTAGGTTGTAAATCTTTAGGTACCTCCTCTATCTCTTCCTCATCATCATTGAAGGCATCATCTTATTCTTCATCTTCATTAGATCCCTTAATGTAGAATAACTTCTTCTCATCACATCTATGTCCTTTGATCCACTTTCTATCATAACTGAAACATAATCATTTTGCATGCTTCTCTTCAATTTGATAAGGGATCAATTTGGTAGGTAGAGGAAATGTTGGTGTCAATATGCTACGTTCTTTGAAGGGAGTGAATGGCTACTTCTTTTTGGCTATGAATTTTTCCTTAACTCTACTTTCCATGATAATAGAATCAAAAATATTAAGTGGATTAAACATGCGTACCTTATGTTGAATGTGGTCCTTGAGTCCACCCAAAAATAGGTCGTTCAAGTTCTCCTCATAATTTATCTCCACATGTAAAGATAAGTTCTAAAAATGATGAATATAATCCTTGATAGAGCTAGTCTATCATAATTTTACTAGTTGGCTAATTTAATTCTCTATCACACTATTGTCATATTGTAATTGTAGCTCCTCTCTAAAAACTGACTAGGTGACACTGAGAGTCATCTTTTTATTTTAAGCACACAACCATCGATACCAAATGAATTGATCAAGTTCAAGATACAAGGATGACATGGTAACCTTCTATCCACCTAGGATCTGATGCAAATCAAAAAAATTATCCATTTGGTTTATCCAATTGAGTGGATCTTTTCCATTAAATTTTCATATATCCACCTTTGGTAATAGGTTCCTCTATGGAAATGTAGTTATATTTGAAGTAGACTGGTTAGGAAAACCACCCTAATGGGGTTGTGAAATATAAATAGATAGATGATTTAACTGATTATTTTTCAAAGCCATCATGATATCTACCAAACTATCTTGTATTTATTTCATATTAGATTTTATGCCTTGCACCTCACTTTGAATGCCTTGCACACTATAGTCAAGTTGGCTCACTTTGTGATCTATGTCAAAGAACTCTGGTATAAAGGATCTAGTACATCCCCCTTCTGACTCCATCTCTTCCTTATTAGGAGTTTTACCTAGAGTTTTAGCACCCTTTCCTTGACCTCGAGTTTGTGGACCTACCATAAAAGGGCTTTACGATGTCGACCCTAATTGGCGCTTTTGACCCAACTTTGACCAAGACATTTTGGACTTATTTAGGCCTAAAATCAAAACATACAAAGAACATACCCTAGCCAAATTTTTCTAATATTTCCAAAAATGTAAATAACTTAGAAAAATTCTTTGAATTACGCACTATAGAGCAATTTTATGAAAAACCTTAAAATGGAGATATCTTTTGTAAAATAGATCCAAATGAGCTTAAATTATAATGAAATATTAATTTCATGATTTCACACCTTTAGAAAAAAAATTATAGATAAATTCACAACCTTTTTTATATATATCCAAATTTAAAAAATTAGTGTTTCACCCACAAGATTGCCCAAATCACAGATCTGATACCACTTGTAATGAAATTAATTCAACAATAAAGTAAAATAGAAAAAATAGATTCAAATATGACTGAAATATATCATAATATATGATAATATATAAGCCACTTTAAGGGGGCAACCTCCACAAGTTTCAATAAGAATAGAATTCACAATATGATGATAAATAATTACCCACTACCTCCTATATATAGTCTATCTAGGCCATGGTTATTCCATAGGCCAAAATACTAATCAAATAAATGCATTAATAAATGTTATATAGCATCAAATAGGGATAAGTAAGCCATAAGTCAGCTATTCTTATCCTAATACATGCAATAGGTTAGGGGCGTAGTACCCCACTCAACCCAAACCAACATCCCATTCAAAATCCCTTATCCCATCAAAATCAATCTCAGCCTTCATTGATGTGGTCACCCTAATCAATCAATACATCACAAATAATAAAGATGAATTCCTCTTATGGATATGGAAGATGGGTAACTATTTTCACTATGATTTTAACCCCATAATCCTAAAGTCACCTTCTAACTAGTCCACCATAAACCCTTATCCCATTTCCCTCCACCATCCACTATCCCTATCCAAACCCCCTTAGCCCCAATTCATACTTGTCCGTAGCCATATCTTCCATCTACCAGTCATAATACATCACCAATCCCTCATCCTACTAGTAAAGGAAGACCCAAATTATCCACCTCATCACCCACCAATAACATGACATCACCACCACATTCTTTCAATTCTAACACTTCCATATCTAATTCTCTAGCCCAACAAATCCTTCATCCTTTATAACCCACCACCATGAAGCTAGATCCTGCTCTCATTTATAAATACATAGTTGACAATAAATATTATATCCTCTTGTAGTTCCTTATGATGGGTGTCTCACTTCCCAAAGGTGTTGACCTCTTTAACTAATTATACCTCCTACACAAACCCCTTCATGTGAGTCTCATGCAAATCCTCCATCCACTAATCATAACCCATAATATACCCATTCATCTACTAGCAAAGGGAATACAATCTTGGTCACCTCATATACTTCTAGTCCATCCACCCATCCTCATCAACAATCATTTTATCTCAAGTCCAATGCTTCCACATCTAAGTCACAAAGTAAAGTGGGTCCTTATACTCCCCTTTTTATGTCTTTGGAAGCCCTTTTCCAATAACTAGTCATCATTAACATGATGTTCTATCCACCCATATGACATCTTGATCCCACTAATCCTAATCCCTCATGGTATAAAGCAAACCGATACTATCTATATCATCAAACTTAGTGGCATTCCATTAAACAATGTCAACAATTTTGAGACTATGTACAAGACCTCATCAATCATGGTGACATAATAATTGTGGATGAATTTGATGAATTTCTATCCCTTGGTAAACAAGCATATCAAAGATAAGATTACATTCCCAATCAAGCCCTTCCCCTTCTAAGACATAGTCAAGACATCCCATCTATCTTACATGATCCCCCCATCTTCAACCACCGATCCATTAAAAATAAGTCTATTCCCCATAAGCCTAGTCCTTCCATATCCCATAATTACTTTCATGGACCTATCTTTAATTAGACCATTATCCATCCATCAACTTCCTCTCACCCCTCATCCCCTAAGCCCCATGTTGATAGGACAATCATCAAAAATCACTCATTTACTCACATCATTGTATCATGGACATCAAAGTTAGCATCAGAGTTAAAACAATTTTTATTTGCCTCAGGATCATGTATAACAGCTATTTCTAAATCAAATTCCTCATCAAAAATGTCATACCGCATTAATGTTGATAATGCTTATCCTTTTGAGAGTACCTATAATCTAGATACATCCATTACATTACCATGTATATATTTTTATTTTAATTAGGATGATGAATTCATCACTAAGTTCTTGAGCATTTTATCTCTTGAATATTTCTAGAGTGAATTTGATCCCCATTTGGATGCACATGGTACAACTAGTCTTCATGATCCTTTTGGGATTATTGAGGACACCTTCTCTAACATGGAGGCTAAGGATCCTAGTGACCTTTATGAAGACTATACTACTATTTATCCCCTAAATCCATCACCCAACATCACTCATGTGCCTCACCTCCATGATCCCTACATCCCACTACATAATGGGAATAAATAGGAACATATATCATTAGATTCCCCTTTGCATTCTATATCATGTGCCACAAATACAAAGATCCAATACCATCATCCAAAAATCATAAGTCATGATAAAATCATCATTTATCCCATTAGTCAAAATCAAGCAAAGATAAATCCTCAACCTAATCCAAAAATGTCTTCCCCTAGTGAATCCCAATATCAAGCATTAGGAGACCATCAAGTTCAAAATAATCATTCTATATCAAGTCTAAAATCAATTATCCTTGGTGAATCCCAACATCAAGCACTAACGGATAGTCAATATCAAATCCAATAAGTAAATAAAGTCAAAAATCATATGGCCAACCATCCTCTTAATGCTTAGGGTTAAAGAATCAATAAATCAAAAGGTCTTGAATCCTTACTCTCATGGCACCAATATAAAGATCCCCTCCACCATATCTAATGATGTATGCAACTATTAAAACCCATTTACACTCCCCATCATATCATATCATTCACAATCACATCCCTCTTTCCCATCTTATACTCCATCATTATAATCATGACATCCTCCCATCCATAGCATATCTCCCATCCCTAGACAATATTTTTCCTCATAGGTGATACAAAGAAACCTAGTTAAAATGTTCAAAGGCCATTAAATCAAGAATCAATAAAATCCACCAAGACATGATCCTAACATCACATATCTCTAAAATAGGTGTTGGCTAAGAATTCAGGCCATATCAGTAATCTTGCATCTCACCCTTCTTCAATAAAACAAGATTCCCAAAAAAATCATTCTTCCAATGGTGAAAAATAATCTTCTAGCACCTTGGGCAAGTACCAAGATGAAAATTTATTTCTGACATCATGGTAAAATAATCTATTATCCAAATTATAACTTAACACTTGGGCATACAATCCATATTTTTTATCCTTCAAACCCATCCCTTTTCAAAAAGATTAGTCACCCATCTATCATTTGCCATTATATCATCATATCTCTCATTCCTTATTGTTGTGACCTCCATAAGGAAGTACAATCTATCTTGAGACATGTTCTCAAATCATCTTGGCATATCCTCTAATGGACCCTCAAAAAACTAAATATATGGTTCCTTCATAATGTGGTCATTGGAAATCCCTTATACCTTGGTCCTCATCCCACTTTTACACATCACCTTCATCCTTTTATCATCCCATCCATCATCCATCATCATTCTAGTTTCTAGTCTTGGTATTCCCTTTGCTAGTAACTATGTTTATATATTGTATATACATATTCCAAAAAACCCTAAAAATTAAAATATTCCCAAAAACCCTAAAAATCATAAAATTTGAAAAAGCATCATGTCTTATCTTATCCCTAATCCCCTAATCACATCCCATCTCCATCCATATTTTATTATCCCATTCCCATCTTTGGATACCCCATTTGGTCTTGAAACCAAATCAGAGTGGTCACCCATCTCTCTATTTATTTATCATCATTGGCCTAGGTATTATTGGCATAAATCACCTTATCAAATAATTTAATCTAGTACCCATCATTTCCCTATCAATGCCTATTCACACCTAGCACCCATCACATCACCTCTTTGCTAGTGTGGAAGGTAATTGATCCCATCACCTTCCTTATCATTGATTCTTCATACTTAGCACCCATCAAATCACTTCTATATTTGTATCAAGGGTATTTTATCCCATCACTATGTCCTCTTCTTTCTATATTGGAATCTTGTAAGGAATTTTATGTTGGTAATCCTTGGTCATCATTTTTATAAATCACTTTCCTTGTCCACTTTTTTTATTTATTTCAAGTCCAAATTAATATTCAAATACCTTATCCCAACCTCTCTCCTTTTATCCTCAACCAGGGTAAAAAAATTAGATTAATCCTAATCATGATCACCCTATCCAAATACAAGCCCATCTTAAGTCTACAATAACATCACGATCATCCAACCCATCACCTAATTTCTCATCCCATCATTAGATAAGAAATTATGACATTGCATGTAGATACTTGTGTGTGTTACTTGTTTGCTCTGTGTTATTTGACATGTCTTTTATCATTTATATATCTATTTTGTCTTATATTTTGTTTGAATCATGCATTTTTATCTATTGGTAAATGAATAGGGATGCTATGAGGACACTAAAAGTTCCTTTGAGGATGCAGAGTTTGCTACTTGCCCATGCACTTTGGCACAACATCCTCTCGGTCAT
This sequence comes from Torreya grandis, assembly GCA_037957365.1. Classification (NCBI taxonomy): domain Eukaryota; kingdom Viridiplantae; phylum Streptophyta; class Pinopsida; order Cupressales; family Taxaceae; genus Torreya; species Torreya grandis. Next base: position 2,676,498 of record JARHVA010001863.1, on the reverse strand, counting down.
GTCTATATCATGGGTCATACTACCAAGTTCCATATTTAATGGATTACTTAGACTATGATGAACCTTTTGACATTTGTGATCACTTGATCACCTACACCCTCATCATTCACCTAATCATATAATCATCCTCTTTCCCATCACTAATCCAATCTTCTCAACTCCTCTGACTAACATCTAATATTTTATCCTCGTCTCACCATCTGAGTCATATCCTTTAATAACTAACATCATTTTTCATCTTGTAATCACTAATAATTGTCATCATCATCATCATCATCATCATCATCTTCTACTCCCTCATCATCATCCTCCATCCTCTATTCATAACTACATTGGCCTAAGGTCTTTTCAAAACATATAGGAAACATTTGGCCACCTTTTCATGCCTAAGGATAGCTCATCCACCATCTCATTTTTCCCATGACTCTTGGTCACTCAATCATTTTATTTATTATCTAACATCACATACATTATCTTGATCAATTTATATTTTAACTATGCCCATCATCAACCTCATAAAATTCTTGTCTTATCCTTGACTATAACTCTCCCTTGAATGCATCCTTACTTGGGATACATCTAAATCTTATAGCTTTTTATATTTTTATCATGTTATACTTGATTCCCCCTTGGGATGTGTCGATAACCATGATACCCATTATCATTACTCCTTGTGCATGTGTCTTTGTGAGGGCATCATCAATTTATACCTCATTATTCAAGTCAAATTCCTCTTCTTCATCATTTACCTCCCATCTAGCATCCCATCCTCATTTCTTCTTTCAAGTGGCCATCCATATCATTCCTTCCCCACATATCCCCTCAAGGGGGAATCATATCCATATCCACTAACATAATCTACTAACATCCATCCATGAGATAGTTTTTCTTTGAAAGACCATTACTCCTTTTACTTTGCTTTACTTAAAATGCCATTTTAAAGAGGGGAAAAATGTATGCATCTAAATTTGCTCACCTATATCAAATTGATAATTATGTCACTAATTATACTTAATAATTCACTAATTAATCCCTTTCATCATTATCTAATCCCATTTATATATCTATATTAACATTCATATTTACCATCTAATATTATTCCCTTGTTATTTATTATTAACATCCCATTTATCACCTAAAACTATCTAATGCCCATTCATGAATTTTAAATTCATAAAATCACACCTATTCCTAGGCTTCTCTATAAGCCTATCCAATAGCCATGACATCATCACTTTATTAACCTAGTCTAATCATCCCTTAATCACCATTAGATTCCCTAATGGAATCTAGAACTCTCCACCACCCTTCTTCTAGAGGGAGTCATCTCTCTAAAGAATTATAAGTATTTTTAAATTCCTTAAAATTCCCTCCTTTATCTCTAGAGTCTTCTTATCTAGATTCTTCCAATAAATTTTTAATTCATTGAAAAATCCTTCTTCTTATATTTAACCACTACTCTCCTCCATTAGATCCATCTAGAAAATTCATAAAGCCTGCATGTCCATTTAGCAAATAGAATCCTCGTGCTATCTTCATGCCAAATCAATCCACCATCAAGCATCCTTAAGAAAACATCACTATGTCAAATTTATGAGTCTACATGTAATCAACCATCTGTTTGAACATCTTGAAAGGAGGTTAGCTAAAACAAGGGATTTAGTAAGGTTTTATCTTATGGTTCTGAATTGTTTCTATAATCCTTCATACTATGTAATTTGATATTTGAGTTTAAACTACATTATTATGTTAATTTAATCAAATAAGTCAAATTTCATCTTATATTATCCCCAATCATAATTTTAAGTATGATTTATCTTCTCCAAGTTAGGATTGATTTATAAACATGATGCATTTTTTACTACATACATTTGGTGAACTTGATGTGAATCTAACCCTTACAGGTTTTATCTCATGGTTTTTTATTATTTATCATTTTATTTATTATCATTTATATTTGTGATACTGGGTTGATAGTATCAGTATAGTTATATTTTATGAGCATAGGTTTAACACAAAATAACATCAATATGACTCTATTATGTTTGTATAGGTTTTTCATCAAGTACAGGCTACTAGGTTAACCCTATCGATAGAGTACACCTTCAGACTTCCAAAATAGGCTACTAGGTTGACCCTATCAACACTGTACACTTCTAGAATTTTGAAAAACATACTTGGTTAACACTATAAGCATAGTATACTTTATAGGTTTTATTAAATAGGGAACTATAGAACTAGGTCAACTCAATTGAACTAGTTGGTATAATTTGTAATTATAAATCATGTTACTTCAACAATAATCTCATTTTTATCTACATCCTCGAACCCACCAAGGTTCCTTTCTCTCCTTCTCTATCATTTTTTAATTTATAGTTCTATTTTTCATAGTTTACAGTATTTAAAAACTTATACAACAAACTAGGTTAACCCTATCGACTTATTTCTATATACTATATTTTATTTAAAAGACTAGGTTGACACTATTGATGTAGTTCTTTAATAGACCCTTGCTTCAACAGTATAAGAGTGATATTATCGACTCTATTCTATAATCTTTATATACACTATCATCTAAACCAACACTATACTATGTTTCAAAGTTGGAATTAACACTTATATGCTAGTAATTATCTCACACTTTCATTTTCAATTGCTTGCATGATTAAAATAGATCACACAGTCTAATTAGGTTTTTTTTTAATATATAATTTAGTTTCACTATTTTCTATTTTCTTGTACACACTACCAAATCACATAATCTTAAAATACATTTAAATAATTATCTACCCAAAGCATACCTACTTATATTTCATCACCAAGGGGGAAGCTGACTTGGTTTTCTAGCCAAGTATAAACATGTGGTTAATGGTATATATTGTCTAAGCATTCGACACCCTTATCACTATGGTATGTGAAGTGAGGGGGTAGGCCCCAATACTATTACCAACACAAATCCCTTTTATCTTAAACATCATAATACCATCCATAGATTTATTTCTAGTTCCTTGTTTATAGATAACTTCCTATCACAACTTAAAATCATACTATAATAAACTAACAACATTCAAGATGACCACTTAGCATTTACTTTCCAAGTTAATTGCTTGTTATTCATTCACTTATTTGTTGTATTACAAAAACATGCATTGGCCAACATTACTGCAAGGTTTGTGTTGTGTGCCTCAATTGGATCATCTTCATTGACATAATTTAGTCTATGTTTCTTTTCACTTATTGATTTTAAAAGTACTTGAATTTTTTTTCTTATTTTAGTATATAGTCATTTTGCTTGACATAGTCTCTTACAGACTATCTATTTTCCCTACCTATAGTACCAGGTTGACCCTGTCAACACAATATTCTTTTCCACTTCCTAGGATATATAACTAGGTTGACCTTATCAACTCTATATTTTTTACCTATTTTCTATCTAGGTTATAAAACTAGGTTGACCTAGTTGACCTTGTATCCTTATTTTCTCAATTTTTAGACCTTATTTTCTATACTTGACCTAATCAACTCTATACTCTTACTGATTTCCCTATTTATTTGACTTAGTTTTCAGTTTCTCTTCTTAGATTTTTGTTCATTTTTCTTCCATCATCATGAGATCCCCTATTAAATATTCTTAGACAATATGAATCCATTTAGATGCTATATGGGATGTTCATTTCTCTCTCTCTCTTTTCCTCCTAAGAGCACCATCACTCTTTTGGCATCTCTTCCCCTCCTTCATTTGTGACTTGTCACATGGTTTAAATCACACCTCAAGATGAATTCCATGAATCTTACTCTTTCTATACCTTTCAAGACACTTCTCATCTTCAAAACCTTCAAACTAATGTGAGAGCAATTGATACAAGTTTAATAAATAATCCCACTAATAATCCATCTTATAATAACCCTCCCCCTAATACCAATTAGGGGAGTGATTCTACCAACACCAACCCACATATTAATACAACTCAACTTTTTATACAAGTCATATAACAAATGAACATAATGTAAACTTTTAACACCTCTCAAATGATGCAACTCTAACATCATTTGATTAATATGGCTAATCAACCTCTAGCTATCTATTCTCAAGCTAATCCCAATTACATTCTTCCACCTCTTAGGGATGCTTCATGAAATGTTATTCCTCAACCTATAATGAATAACAAGATGCTTCAAACTATTCAAAATGAGCCTTTATCTCCCTTCATTTTGTATATTGATATTAGTAACATATCTCCAACTATCTAGTATGATGTAACTAAAGACCCTGCCTCATTTCCCAAAGCCTTTGGTAACCTTTATAAAGAATGGATCCAAACTAATACTTTTTCCATGACTAAAATCTTAGTCAAAACCTTCACTGATGATATATCATAATGGCACAATGAAATTTAATAACATTCCATTTGGTAATTTGATGATTTGGTCAATCCTTTAGTTAAGGAATTTCAACATAATGATCTTCCCAAAAATTGTCTTAGCCACTTCATCAATGTTGGGTAATATCCCATTAAATCAGCCCTTGACTTTATCAAATGATGGAAATCATTGGCACATAAAGTTGACCATAACATGACTTATGATAACTTGTTCAAACTCTTTATAGCTACTTTGACTCCTTATCTTTAATATAACATTTGAAATTTTACTCCCTAAACACTTAATGAAGATCTTAACCAAGCTAAATGTCAAGAATTTCTCATGAAGAAATTCAAACCCAATCCTAAACTTCTTAAAGGATATTTTCAAACATATACTAATGTTATCACTATCAATACTCCTCATACCAAAATAAGAGTTGCCAAAGCTGACATTCCTTCATATTCTCACACACCACTCTTGGTGTCGAAAATAAAACAATTTTTACCACCCTCTAAACCTTTCACCTATCCTAAAATTCCTCTTATGTGGTATGAACCTAATCAATTATGTTGGTTCTATGTCGACATGGTCATTCCCATGAATCTTATATAGGGATCACTAAATTTGTTGTCTCCTATATGCTTGGTGATTCATTTAATCATGAAGCCATGATCAACCTTTATCATCAACAATACACCATTTCTTCTCAAAAATGAAAGTTTTCCAAAGCTCTTAACTCAAATAACCAAAAATATTTTTCCATAAGTAATCAACAAAATACCAAGGATGTATGTGTTATCGATGTCAATTATGACAAATATTACAATAATTCTCAATATGTTAACACTACTAAGGTCAATTATCATCACAATCCAACCCAAAATATCTTGTTACCAAACCTAAAAATCTATATTTAGAAGAACAACTTCTCAAAGATGTTATAACCACTAATCTCACTTCAGAATCCCCTGAGGAACCACTTCCTCCTTCCAAACCTATAACCACTTCTATTCCATCAAAATCTCCCTTACCTCCTAAACATCATGCTAATTCTTCTTCTAAATCTCATTGGAACTTTATTGAAGAAATTAACTTCATGCCTTACAAGATTTAACTTTTGGAGTTAGCTTGTACTTCCCCTTATCATCACAAGATCCTTATAAAAAATTTGTAAGAAATTGAATATCCATCATCTATTTATGAAGAACCACATTTTATTGAATCTCAACCTACCAACATGTATACTATTAAAACCATGTGTCCTTCCTTTAATCTTTCTATTGAATTTCTTGAAGAGGACATGATCAATGATGAAATTATTTTTCATGCCAATGATGCACCAATTTTATTAAAATGGCCATTAATACTACCCTTATTCATAAATTTCTAGTTGATGAAGGCTTTGGTCTTAATGTGACAAATTTAAGGTTTATCCAACTACTTATTTATAAGAAGGATCATCTCAAAAAAACCCATCTTACCTATCATGGTTTTGATAAGACTAATCAAAAGCCACTCTGTTACATTTGGTTTCCCCTAACAATTGGACCTAAAATCATTTGAACTAAGCTTATGTTCCTTGATTCACTCGTATCTTATAATACACTCCTTGGTCACACATGAACTCATAAAATGAGGGATAATAATTCTTATGGTAGTGTTGTCATCAAATTTTTCACCCTAGGACACCCTATTGAACATTTTACAATTTGATGCAACATTGAATCATCTCTCAAGTTGTGGATGAACTTGTAGGAGAGATGAATGTCTAGATTATGAGGGATAGCTCCCTAGATTTTTATTTAAGTTATTATCACCTAATATAATGCTTGTTTATGGGAAAAGGGTTAGAATTTTACATGAAATGGAAACTACACTAAAGAGGTTATACACCAAAACATATCCCATTGACTATCACACTTCTACTAAGCAATAAAGCTTTCTAAGACCAATTCTAGGCATTAAAGGATCCTAACATAAATACTTCAATATGAAGGTGGCATACATAAGACAATCAAAAATATAATTCATCTAGAGGAATATTTCACACCATAGAGACAACTGTATACTTGAAAAAGAGCCTAGTACATTCAACACACTTCACATGACCTGTTAAAACAAATTTTCTTGCTTAAACATGAAGGATCAAGGGAGTAAGGATGATACTATCACTTAGATCCACTATTCATCACTCACATACTTATAAAAATATGTTAAAAAAAATTAGACTTGTATTCAATGTTTAAGGATAAAATGTAATGTCATACCAGTAGGGTTATGTGATACTAGTTGTGGTCTCCTTTACAATAGCCAAAATGGCTCACATTTATAGAATCTAGAAGAAGAGAGAGAAAGGAGAAGTTGAAGAGGAACAAGTACAAGTGTCTAAAGGCGAAAGTTAGTTATAATTCATGTGGATGAAGTGGAAAATGAGCCTGATTTACACATCATCTCATCCCAAATTAGCCTCTTCTCTAAGTGTGGCATAACAAATCTTCTCCATCATTTTCTCTTGTAATCTACCTTCATCATGGGCTTTTATTAAGAATTATAAAGAAAGTTAGGATAAGTGTCTCATGTGTGATGATGAGAGGGAGTTAAAAATAATCTTTCACCTAAATTAAGAGTTTTCTTGATCATGACATTATCTTACACAAGCTCAATCATCACCTATCATCAAGATCACTCTCTAATAGGCATTCCTTGACACTTTCACTATAATATTTGCATCCTTTCTAACTGATCTATACCATGGGTCTTGTGACACATTTTATGTCACCTCATATGCTTGGATTCATTAGAAACATCTTAAAAACCCTCCAAACTTGAGTTTTCATGTTGTTTACTATGTCATTTTAGATGCCACTTTAGATTAGCTAAAGAGAAAGACCTAGAAAGAGAATTTTTAAGTATTTCCAAGATATAAAAATGGAATTATGAGTTTTTTAAAGTCCAAAGATACCTACCAAAGTGATTGTCATCTCATGGTCATCTTCAAGACCCATAAAACATAAGAAATTTTTTAGAAAACATACTTTTTTCATCACTTGTATGGATTTTATATAATAAAATTCCATGAATTTTACCCTCATGGAGTTTTAAACAACTTATCTTCATCACTAATGGTCAAATTTATCCATTTAGATGCATTTTTATCCTCATCTTTACCATCAGGTCCTGAAATAGGGTTTGAGAGGGTTTGGAAGTGATTAGGTTTCTTAGCCTTTGTTCATAAAGGATACAAATTATAAATTCATAAAAATTCCATTAAGGTATCCTCAGGGACCCTCTCCAACTTCTAAAAATTCCTCTAGGTCCCATGCATAAGCTTATAATATTTTTGAGCTTTTCAACTTGACCATTGAGCCATTTGTGCATTCTATGAGGGTTTGGGGTCTTTCAAGCCAAGAATTGGATTCTTAATGGATTTATTTTCCAAAAAATGGTTCATTAACATCTATATATGTTCAAAAAACATGCCTCAATCATTTTAATATCTCCTCAAGATTAAAAAATCAAACCTTACCCTTGTTTGGCATTAGGCATAGACCTTGTCAATAGGTCTGCCTGCCATTTGAGACTTCACCTGAACCTCCAATGGATTAATTTTACTCTTAAATGATTAAAAAACTCAAATTTACATATTAAAACATTAATTATTCAATTTTAAATCATGGACAATGTCAAAAACATATGTGACCCTCGACTTGGCTTGTAGGCCAAAAGGTTTCCTTCATGCATGACTGTAACCCTTATTGTGCAGGGTGCCTTGTTTGATTCCAAGGATTTTGGAAAAGTTTTTTTTATATTTTTTTAGGTGTCCCATATATTATCCAAACATAAATTTGTATTTATTTCCCTTTGGTCATCTATTTCACTATTTTGTCCCAAATTGTCTCCTCATGCATTATAAAACTCCATCTACTATGAAATAAAAAAGAGAGGTTTTTAAATATTATATTTCAAGAATTTATGATTTTATTAACTTATTAAACAAAAAATTATGGTTTGTACCAATTTTTATCTTATAAATACTCCATTAGACCACCAAACTCCTCAAATTTGTTAGGTAGACCTTATGAATAGGTAGCCTATGAGGGTAGGTAGGGTACAGGATAGGTTTGGAGGTTTTAGGGATTGATTTAAGTTTTATTAGGAAATATATGTATCCTCCATTCCTCCCATGATTTATTAAAACCATTCCTAACCTAATTTCCATTTAAACACTTCCTTATGTTCTTGGAATCATAGGCTAGGTCTTTGACTGTCTATAAGGGGATTCCTATTTTAGGTTTGGTTGTAGGTTACTTTGAGCTAGGTTTTAAGATTTAGGAACACAATACACAAATTATATAATTTTTAAAAACTCATGAAATTTTTAATCCACCATTTTTATAAGCTAATATCCATCCTTAGCATCCCTCATTCCTAAGACTAAGACACCTGCCTATTGAGGACTGTGACACCTTAAGACCATGTTTGTAGGTGTTATGGATTGGGTTTTGGCTATGGGTTTGGACTTAATTTACATGATAATTAGGTCATAATATCATAATAATTATTTCAATTTCATTATAATCCTTAAAACCAACATTCCTTCATGTTTAGGTCCTCAACTAGGATGCTCTGTCTTGACTGGACTAAGACCATTTGTCATGCATGTAGGTGCATTCTTATGATCTTAACATTAGGGTGGATGTGTCCCAAGTATCATCCAATAATTTTTAACTAATTTTAAATTTTTTATCTTTATTTTTCACCTTAATAATCTTCATCTGTCCTCTTGGACCTAAAACTACCCATTGTCTTATCAATATTGTTGTAGGTAATAATTCATAGGCATGTAGGTTAATCTAGCTTTGTCCACATTTATATTAGGTGTATTCATGTTTTATAGGAGTTACTTAAGGTAAATATTCACATTAATTTAACCTTTTATCCACTTTTAAATCTTTTTATTAGGTTTAAACTTCAAACTTCCACCTCACTACCAATATACTCTTTGACTTTGTTTCATGAGTTCTAGGCTGCTTGTAGGTGTATATATGGAGTGTCTCCCCTTGATTTTGATGTGATCAAACTTATTTGATTCCATTTAGGGATAAAACTTTATTTTAATTAACCTTATCAATTTTTATCCTTCAAAACATCATGTATAATTCAAATTAGGCGACTGTCTAAGGTGTTGGTTGTAGGTGCTTGTCTTAGGCTTGTTGTACAGACAGGGGAGGGTACATTAGTGATCAAAACCTCAAAATCCACCTTGTATCTATAATAATATCTCATGATTACTATTTTAAATATTTTTTATTAACATACCTTAATTTAATATCTTAGGATCATCAAATTGAAGTGCAACATCACTTTTCCATCGATACCCTATAGACTTCATTACCTTTTTTTAATGGTTTTTTAACAACTTTGAGGGTTTCAAAATTCATCTTTCACTTACCATTTTCCCCCCAAAATTGGCATGTTTGTTTTATGTGTATAGTATTACAATACCAAAAAATAAATGGTGTTTTAAAATCCTTATATCATGGAAAATTTTATTTCACAAAATCTCAAGGATCTCTATCTAAAACTATTAGGGATAAAAGAACCAATAGAGCAATTTAACATTTTGAAGGAAAACTCCAACTCACATAAAATCATAACCTCAATAACATGAAATATATTCTATTTTGGTTATGTTAGGGATTTAAGATGAGTTACATCATGTGTTTCATGATTCAAAACTCTATATAACCTCTTTTAACCCCTATATAAGCTGACTGTAAACTGACGAGGCAGTGAACAAGAAAGATGTGGATAAGTTGCCTTGAAGGGATTATTAATTGGATCTCTCAAAAATTAATTCAATGAAATAAATTTTCAAACATGAATCAAAATACATTAACATCACCATGGATCTCCTTTCATGTTGAAAAAACATAGGTTCTACACCCATTACTAAAAACTTTAAGAAACAAGCATACTTGGAAAATTCCCTTTAAAGGCATCAAGAGAGGAAGTTTTGAATGATGGAAACACCATTTGAGATTGAATATTCCCACTTTAAAACACTCTATCAAAATCACATATCTCCATGGATTCCTAAAAATAAAAAATAGATGCACAACCATACCCCTCTTGAATGCAAGTTTATAAAAAGCTATTTGAGGTGTAAGTGATTGTTCACGAAGAAGGAACTACCAATATGAGAGTTATTATTATGTATGTGAAGTTAACTTAGAGTATTATCCATGTATAGAATAATTCTTCTTGACTCCACTTGTACATCCTATAGCAAGTGCTTAAACCTACCCTTCGTTAGCTTTCCAAGTGAACATGAAGTAAAATGAGTTAGGAATGAAACTTTATATGCATTTTTTTAAATCCAAATGTGTAAATTCCATATGGGGAGGTTAATATTCACACCACCATATTTTTATTTGCAAGTGCATTTGAGAAGTCTATACAAGTGCTACAAATGGGTCTATTTTTAAGGGAAACTATCATTTCATGCATATATCTGACTTGTAACTACCACCTAACATGATTTGACCTTATCCACGTTCTCATCCACCTTGGTGAAAAATATTTTAATTGAAAAGTCCTAAATGTCATTTAATTAAGCTAAAAAGGTGGCCAAATGACCCTTTTAGCACATGAGACCTAACAAGTGGCTAATTTATGACTTTTAAACACATTGAAACCTATAAAAGACCATTTTAGGAAATTTAAAAAATAAATTTAGACTTTTAATAAGTTTTACCATGGTTGACCAATGCTGAATTTTGTTGACTAGGTCAATATAAGGAGGATGGACTTCAACAAGGACTAGGGGAAGGGCAAGTGAGATATATGGAACAATAAGAGACCCCACAGGACATATGAAACTTTCCTAAAAGGTTTAAAATAGTATGGGTTGAGATAAATTTGACTTGGGGTCAAATTTGTTCAACATTCTTGGTGATTACTAGGGGTGGCATGCCTACTATGCCTAAGACCAGTTGCCTAATCCTTCCATTGGGCATGGAGTCATGCATATGGGCACTCAAATCAAATTGAAAAAAATATTTTACTCAAGGTAAACAATATGGTTTACCCACACAAAAAAAAATGAATACACACACTAAATAAAAGGAATGAAACACACCTGTGTTATGAAGCACTTAGGAAACATAAGACAACTGAAACAAATAGACTGTAATGTATACAAACTATGTAAAAAGATTTGATCCTCCTGGATCAAAAGGAAAGTTATTCATATCTTCTTCTTGAAGTGAACTATAAGAATGTGCAAGCTTCCACTTATGACTTATTCTTGTTTATTCAACACCTTGTTCACTTCCCATGGTGTTTGCATTGGTTTCACATGGTTTTACAACCAAGAACATGTGTTCAATAGAGACATACTCCTGTTTATTGGTTTGAATGGCAACCATATCCCTTTTTTCAAGTGATATTTCATTTATTATGGATTCATTTTGACCTTTACACTAAAACTCAATTTGTGCTACAAGTGGCTTTCCATCATCAAGGTTATGCTCATTTTGGAAGGTGAGGTCTCCATCAAACTTTGGTGGTTGAGTGCATGGGAGAGGTTCCTCAAAACTTACTACCTCTCTTGGTATCTTGTATTCTTTATCTATCTTATGTATTTTACTTTCTCAAGATGAACTATGCTCACCTTGCTCTACTTGTTGAGGTGGTCTATGAATCTCAATAGGTTCAGCTGTAACATCTTCTTCAAAATGTTTCTCAATATCTTCATGAAGTGGAGATGGATCATCCAATCTCAAGTAAAATTTCTCAAGGTCATCCCAAAATTCCAACTCTTCATGATCAATATAAAGGGTTTTAAGTTTAATAACATTATTACCAATTTCTTTGGGAACATCATGTTGGCTAGTGTCTACCTCTTCTTCACCTTGTGTTGTAGGTTGATCATCATCATCATCATCCATGAAGCATGGAAATTCATCAATCCACTCAAGGTATACTTATTCTTGTCTTACCATTGAAGTGTCTTCTTCTCCCAAAACCTTTGTTTTCTACTCCATATCATAAACTAATTCTTCAATAAGTTCAAGGAACTCATCTATGATAGCATTATCCTTCAACTCTTGAGGAGTCTTAGGAACAATAAGTTGATGTAAAGGTAATAGAGAAGTACTGAATGGAAATCCTTTAGGTTCTTTTTCAACCTTGTTAACATATTGACTTTAATTCAACACATAGGTATCCTCCTTTTAAAAGTTCATAAAAATAATAATTTAGTTTCTACCTTCCCCATGAGTATCCCTTTTCATGAGATCTGATTCTTCTAATGTGAGATGAGTAGTTATTTCTTGTGCCACTAAGGCTTGACAACCTCCTCCACCATCATACACAAACTAACCTTGAGATTGTCCACAATGATCTAAATGTTCTTTTCCTTAGACCAAGTTAGTATATAATTGTGGATGAAATAGAATTGGGATTATAGGCATTGGGTTGCCTATTAAAACCTTGTTAACTTGGTCCTCCTCCTTGGTAAATGTATTGGGATAGAGGCCTATAAGTTTGTGGAGGATAGTATTTGGGATTGGGTGGAGTACTTACATTAAATTGAGTTTGTTTGAGCTGGGCTTGTAGTGACCTAATCATCTCCTCTTTTTCTATAGCATTATCCACCTTCTTAGTAGTGGTTTTAGGCTTGACATTGGTATTGATAGCTTGTGCTACACCTAGAGTTTAAAATAAAGGCATAGAGACTCTTGGTGGTAGCTTCCCAACTTGTATCAAAATAATCTTAGCTTTAATAGCTATCTCATATGCATCAAGTAGAGTGAATATTAATATTGCCTACAACATTACTACCACATCAGTACCAATAGTCGTGAGATAGATAGGGAATACAAATATTGGAGTGGACCTCATGATAGGTGGAAATCTATACCATGTCTTTTGAAAATTTTCATTGAAATATCCCATGGATTAATTAGGATTCCTCTTTATCAAATTTATTTGATGGATTAGTGAAGTATGGTCACTTTTATTCTCAAACCCATTCAGTAACAACTCTCTAAAGCAATCTAAACTATTGATTAAACCACCTCCAAATGTATTATACCAATCAAGTGATTTACCTTACAGGGACATGGCAAGTATTCTAATAGCTATGTTAACTTGGGTGATATTTTGGAAGTTGCAAAAGTTTGAGATGTCCCTAATGTGCTCAGATGGGGTAATAAGACCTTATCCATTGAAGCTAGGGAGACTTTTGGTAGCATTAGGAGTAATAGGGTCATATACAGGAAGATTAATTAGATTTTGAGTATTGAAAGCTAGGAAAGGATGTAGTCTAGCCATCTCTTATTCCTCATATTAATATCCTATCTCCTCAACTTCTTCCTCTTCTTCTTCAAAACCTTTTTCTTTAGGATCTTATTCTTCAAGAAGATTTTTAGGGAGAGAGAATTTATTGAATGCACTACTAGAAGATGATATAGTGAGGACCATGAAGTATAATGTGAAGAAATTTATCTATAACTATATATTCTAACCTTTTGGAATCACTAAATGCTGGATTAGAAACACTTTTGCATCCTTGGGCTTGTCAAGACTAGCATTCACCTTAACATGGAATAAATAAGGACCAGCTATCCCATCGAGCATGCCAAAAATATTGGCATAAAATTGTGCACCCTAGGACACCCTATAATTATCATACAATTTGATGCAATATTGAATCATCTCTCAAGTTGTGGGTGAACTTGTAGGAGAGATTAATTTCTAGATTATGAGGGATAACTCCCTAGATTCTTATTTAAGTGCTTATCACCTAATTTAATGCTTGATTATGGGAAAATGGTTATAAGTTTTCATTAAATGGAAACTAAACTAAAGTGGTGATACACCAAAATATATCCCATTGAATATCACACTCCTACTAAGCAATAAAGCTTTCCAAGACCAATTATAGGCATTGAAGGATACTAACATAAATGCTTCAATATGAAGGTGGTATACATAATAAAATAAATAAAATAATTGACCTAGGGGAATATTTCACACCATATAGAAAACTACATACTTGAAGAAAAGCCTAGTACATTCAACACACTTCACATGACTTGTTAAAATCAATTTTCTTGCTTAAACATGAAGGATAAAGGAAGTAATGATGATATTATCACTTAGCTCCATTATTCATCATTCACACACTTATACAAAGATGTTCATAAACCAAGATTAGAATTGTATTCAATTTTCAAGGAAAAAATTTAATGTCATACCATCAGGTCTATGCCATACTGGTTATGGTCTCCTTTATAATAGCCAAAATGGCTCAGATTTATATAACTTAGAAGAAGAGAGAGAAAGGAGAAGTTGAATATGCCTAAATACAAGTGTAAAAATGTTAAATTTAGTTAAAATTCATTTTAATGAAGTGTAAAATAATACATGAAACTAATTTACACACCATCTCATCGCAAATTAGCCTATTCTCCAAGTGTGGTGTAGCAAATCTTCTCCATCATTCTCTCTTATGATTTTCCTTCATCATGGGATTTTATTGAGCATTCCAAAGCAATTTAGGACAAGTGTCTCATGTGTGATGAGAATAAGGAGTTAAAAATAATCCTTCACTTGAATTGGGAGTTTTCTTGATCATGGCATTATCTTACACAAGCTCAATCATCACCTATCATCAAGATCACTCTCTAATAGGCATTCCTTGACACTTGGAACTAGAATATTTGCATCCTTTCTAATAGGTCCATACCAAGGGTATTGTGACACATTTTATGTCACCTCATATGTTTGGATTCATTAGAAACATCTTTAAAATCCTATAAACTTGAGTTTCCATGTTGTTTACTATGCCATTGTAGATGCCACTTTAGATTGGCTAAACAGAGAGACCTAATAGGATCACTTGTGAGTAATTAAAAGATATGAAAATGGAATTAGGAGTTGGTTTAAATCCAAATATACCTCCCAAAGTGAGTGGCATCTCATGGTCATCTTCAAGACCTACAAAACATAAGAAAAATTAAATAAAACCTTCTTTCTACATCACTTATATGGATTCCATACAATCCAATTCCATGGATTTGACCCTCATGTAGTTGTAAAAAACTTATCTTCATCCCTCATGGTCAATTCATTCATTTAAATTCACTTTTAGCCTCATCTTTACCATTAGGTCCTTAAATAGGGTTTGAGAGGGTTTAGAAGTGATTAGCCTTATTAGCCCTTGTTCATAAAGGCTACAAATTATAACATCCTAAAAATTCCATTGAGGTATCCTTAGGTACCCTCTCCACCTTCTCCAAGTTCCTCTATGTCCCATGCATAAGCTCATGAAATTTTTGAGCTTTTCAACTTGACCATCAAGCCATTTTGTGCATTCTGTGAGGGTTTGGGAGCTTTCAAGCAAATAATTGGATTATTAATGGGTTTATTTTCCATAAAATGGTTCATTAACCTATTTATATGTTATAAAAACATGCCTTAGTCATTATAATATCTCCTCAATATCAAAAAATGAAACCTTACCCTTGTTTGGCATTAGGCCTAGACATTGCCAATAGGTCTACTTGCCATTTGAGACTTCACCTAACCCTCCAATGGCTTAATTTTCCTATTTATGGCTTAAACACCTCAAATTTTCCTCTTAAAACATGAATTATTCAATTTTAAATCATGGACAAGGTCAAAAACATACACGACCCTTGACTTGGCTTGTAGGCCTAAGGGTTTCTTTCACGCATGACTATAACCCTTATTGTTCAGGGTACCCTATTTGATTCCAAGGCTTATATAAATGGTTTTTTTATCTCTTTTTAAGTGTCCCAAATCTTCTATAATCATAACTTGGGATTTTATTTCCCTCTGGTCATCTATTTCACTATTTTCCCCCAAATTGTCTCCTCATGCATGATAAATTTGCCTCTACTATGAGACAAAAAAGAGAGGATTTTCACTATTATATTTTGGAAATTGATTATTTTATTAACTTATTAAACCCAAAATTATTTTTTACCAATTTTTATCTTATAAATCCTCCATTAGACCACCAAAATCCTCAAATTTGTTAGGTAGACTTTATGAATAGGCAGTCTATGAGGGTAGGTAGGGTATAGGCTAGGTTTGGAGGTTTTAAGGATTGATTTAAGTTATATTAGGACATATAGGTCTCATAAATGCCTAAAATTATGTATGAAAACCATTCATAACCTATTTTACCCTTAAACACTTCCTTATTCTCTTGGAATCATAGGTTAGGTCTTTGACTGTCTATAAGGGGATCCCTATTTTAGGCTTGGTTGTAGGTTACTTTGAGCTAGGTTTTAGGATTTAGGAAAAAAATACACAAATTATATAATGTTTAAAATATAATTAAATTTTTCATCCACCATTTTTATAAGCTAAAATCCATCCTTAGCATCCCTCATTCCCAAGACTAAGACACATGCCTGTTGAGGACTGAGATACTTTAAGACCTTACTTGTAAGTGTTATGGATTAGGTTTTGGCTATGAGTTTAGAATTAATTTAAATTATAATTAGGTTATAATACCATCCTAATTATTTTAATTTCCTTATAATTCTTCAAACTAACATTACTTTATGTTTAGGTCCTCAACTAGGATGCTCTGTCTTGACTAGACTGAGATCATTTGTCATGCATGTAGGTGCATGATTATGATCTTATCATTAGGCTGGATGTTTCCAAAGTATCATAAAATAATTTTGAACTAATTATAATTTTTTTTAATCTTAATTTTTGACCTTACCAAGCTTCATCTGTCCTCTTGGACCTAAAATTGCACATTGTCTTATCAATATTGTTGTAGGTAACAATTCATAGGCCTGTAGGTTAATCTAGCTTTGTCCACACTTGTATTAGGTGTATTTAGGTTTTATATTAGTTACTTAATATAACCATTCACATTAATTTCACCTTGTATCCACTTTGAAATCTCCATATGAGGTTCAAACTTAAAACTTCCACCTCATTATCAATATACTCTTTGACTATGTTTCATGAGTTCTAGGTTGCTTGCAGGTGTATATATGGAGTGTCTCCCCTTGATTTTGATGTGATCAAACTTATTTGATTCAATTTAGGGATAAAAATTCATTTAAACCAAACTTATCACTTTTGAGCCTTAAAAACACCATGTAGAAGTCAAATTAGGCCACTGTCTAAGGTGTTGGTTGTAGGTGCTTGTTGTATGGACATGGGAGGGTACATTAGTGATCAAAACCTCAAAATCCACCTTGTATCTATCATCTTAGCTCAGGATTACTATTTTAACTATTTTTTATTAATAACCCTTGATGGAATATCTTAGGATAATCAAAATGAAGTGTAAGGTCACTTTTTTGTCCATACCCTGTAGACTTCACTACCTTTTTTCAATGGTTTTTTGACAACTTTGAGGGTTTCAAACTTATTCTTTCACTTACCCTTTGATCCCCAAAATTGGCATGGTTATTTTAGGTGTATATTAATACAAGACCAAATAATAAATGTTTTTTTTTTAAATCCTTATATCATGACAAATGTTATTTCACAAAAGCTCAAGGATCTCTATCTGTAACTTTTAGGGACAAAGGAACCAATATAGTTAATTCATATTTTTGAAGGAAAACTCCAACTTGCATAGCATCATAACCTCTATGGCATGAAATATATGATATTTTAGTTATGATAAGACTTAAATATGAATTAAATAATGTCTTTCATGATTCACAACTCCATATAACCTCTTGTAATGCATATATAAGCTGACTATAAACTGACGAGGTAGTGAACAAGAAAGATGTGGAAAATTTGCCTTGAAGGGATTTATAATTGGATATTTCACAAGGTAATTAAATGAAATAAATTTTCAAACATGAATCCAAGTACATTAAAATCACCATGGAGCTCCTTCTATATTGAGAAAACATAGGTTCTGCACCCATGACTGCAAACTTTAAGAAACAACAATACTTGGAAAATCCCCTTTAAAGGCATAAAGAGAGGAAGTGTTAGATGATGGAAACATCAATGGAGAGGGACTATTAACACTTTAAAACACTCTATAAAACTCACATAGGTCCATGGATTCTTGAAAATAAGAAACAAATGCACAACCATACCCCTCTTGAATGCAAATTTATAAAAAATTGTTTGAGGTGTAATTTATTATTCATAAATAAGGAGATAAAAATATTAGATTTATTATTATTTATGTGAATTTAACTCATATTAATATCCACATATATAATCATTCTTCCTGAATCCACTTTTACGGCCCATATAAAGTGCTTGAACCTGCCCTTCCTTAGCTTACCAAGTGAAAATGAAGGAAAATGAGTTAGGAAAGAAATTTTTTATGAAATATTTTAAATAAAAATGTTTAAATGACCTATGGTTAGGTTAATAGTCACAACACCACGTTTTTATCTACAAGTGCACTTGAGAAGTTCATACAAGTGCTACAAATAGGCCTATTTTTAAGGGAAACTATCATTTTTTATATATATCTGACTTGTAACTACCACAGAACATGATATGAATTGATTTTATCTTATCCACATTTCATCCACCTTGGTGACAAATATTTTAATTGAAAATTCCCTAAAATTCATTTAATTAAGCTAAAAAGGTGGCTAAATGACCCTTTTAGCACATGAAACCTAACAAGTGGCCAATTTATGAATTATAAACAAATTGAAACCTATAAAAGACCATTTTAGGACATTTAAAAAATAAATTAAGTTTTTTACTAAGTTCTACTATGGCTGACCAATGTTGACTTTTATTGACTAGGTTAGTACAAGGAGAATGGACTTCAATAGGGACTAGAGGAAGGGCAAGTGAGATATGTGGGACAATAAGAGACCCTATAGGAAATATGAAACTTTACTCAAAAGTTTAAAATAGTAAGGGC
Organism: Torreya grandis; assembly: GCA_037957365.1. Classification (NCBI taxonomy): domain Eukaryota; kingdom Viridiplantae; phylum Streptophyta; class Pinopsida; order Cupressales; family Taxaceae; genus Torreya; species Torreya grandis. Next base: position 2,657,213 of record JARHVA010001863.1, on the reverse strand, counting down.
TGACCCAAATTTTACTTGGGGTCAAATTTGGTCAACAAGTAGCTAATGCATTAAATTATTACATAATGGAAAATCTTATAAGCATGAGTTTGATCCTAACCCTTAGATTATTCAACTTCCCAATCCAAAATACCGGTATCATATTCCTACCATTCCTAAATCAATAGTTATCCTTTACCTAAGTTCATCAACATCATTCCTTATTTACAAGTCACCCTTTCCTATTCAAATGATGATGAGCCTAATGATTTGAAACATACTTGCAATATTATCAAGATACCTCCCTACATTTCGGAGTGGCTTCCTCCTTATTTATTACCTTGGGACCATACTATTCCTATTATTAATAAGATCATTGAATTTTCCCCTCCATACAATGCTCAAGATCCTTTTTTACCTGAATATGCTTTCACTTATAATGACTTTGGAGTGGCAATATTATTTCAATATCCTCTCATTATATCTCCGCATACATTCAATAATATTGGGATTTCACCTTCTAAAACTCCCCTTGAATCTCAAGCATGTAAAATTTCTCCAACATATGATGATAATTATATTATGGCCCAAGCTCCATATCGAGACTTGGATGTTAAACATTATAAAAAAATCTTAACTCAAATTCATGATTTTAATATGGATGTTCATACCATTTCTATAAATCATGACTTATATCATGAAGGTAAGTTGTCTCCTATCAATTATCCACTTCTTGAAACTCCTTGGGTGGTATTGAAAATTATACCTTTTGATCCTTCATAAACTATTGCATCCTTTCTACCACCCATAAATCCCATCTTTGTATCCACTCCTTCCCCCATCAATGAAACCACTGATACACCAATATCTCATGATCCATCTACTTATAATATTCTTGAGATTACACTAGATGCCAAGGCCACCAATATTCATCAGATGCATTCTGAATATGATTGTCATGGTAATCAAATTATATATCTTGAAGTAGATGTCAAATATTATGGTCTTAGTCCCACCTTGCCTAGTGATTAAACTATTCTTGAAATCCTCCATGCCTGAGAACCTCAACTTCCTTTGCAACATCATAAACTTGGGAATTTCAAAACCAAAACCCCTTATTTTAACATCTTAATTTCTATCATTGATCCTAAAACTATTCCAAATTATACTTTACCTAATGCACCATACCATTTCCAAGATGGAAATGTTATGCTTATCAAATAAACCACTTAAATTAAATATGGTACTCTATCATGTCCTCTACTAATTATAGTTTTTCATGAACTCTCACCTACCAAATATGATAACTTTAGATCTTCACTTGGTCGTATGAGGACATGGCTTGTATTGACCCTATCATTATGGTGCATAACATCATTACTTATCCTAATGCGAAGCTTGTGTGTCAAAATTTAAGGAAATTCGCACCTGAGGTTTCTAATTTATGTCACAAAGAGATCAGCAAGATTCTTGATGTAAATTTATCAAACCAGTGGACTATTCTGAATGAATTTCTAACATAGTTACCATTCATAAAAAGGTCACTATGGTCATTCAAATTTGTATTGATTTCCACAATATTAATCTTTCTTGTCCTAAGGACAATTTTCATTTACCTTGAATAGATGCCATTATGGATTCCACAGTTGGTTATGAAATGGTATTACTTATGGATGGGCTCTTGGGATACAATCAGATTCACAATTCCCCTGAGGACCAATATAAGACCATGTTCACCATGAAATGGGGCACCTATTCATATGTTAAAATACCATTCAACCTAAAAAATGTTGGAACCACTTACCAATGATAAATGACTCATATATTTCATGATCTTATTCATAAAATTGTTTAAACCTATGTGGATGACCTCATTACTAAATCCAAAAGTCATAAGACTCACCTTTTCAATCTTGATATCATCTTTGGCTATCTTATTAAATATTGACTTCGAATAAATCCTTACAAATGTTTCTTTGGTGTCAGATCTATAAAAAATTTAGGATTCTTAGTCTCTCTTGATGGTACCAGTATTGACCTTACTAATATTAGTTCTATCATCAACATGCCCATTCTTTATTCACTTCCAGACATTCATACTTGGGAAAACTTGGGGTAATTAGATGATTTGTCCTGAAAATGCCTTATCACATCCACTCCATCAATTTTATTCTTAAGAAGGTAATAATCTAGAATGGATGTATCCTTGTCACAAATTTTTTGATAACATGAAATATTCATTACTTCACCCACTTACACTTTGTCTTCCTTCTAATGATCGACACTTGATTCTATATACTTCTTTCACACCTATAATAGTTGGGGTAATTTTTACCCAAAAATATGATACCAAAATAGAGTATTCCATTTACTACATTAATTGAGGCCTCATCTATTATGATAAATATTATACCAAAGTTGAATGTGATTTTCTTGCCATATATTTCATAGCTACAAAAAATTTGAAATTACATATTATACTAGACCACTTATGTCATCATTTGTTCCAAATCCATTAATTAATTATTCTCCAAAGCCTTTATTCTTAGATATATAATTATTAAATGGATGGTCCTCCTTATGGAATTTAATCTTTGTATTGTAACTCAAAAAGCTAACAAAGGACAAGTCATAGCCAATCAACTTATTGCAGCCCCTATGCCAGCTACCAATCACCTTCAAGATAGTCTTCCAAATGAAAATAATATTTATATTTAAGGTCCCAATAAATTTATTTCTCTCAAATATTACATTTATAATTTTACCACTAATCTTGAATTAAGTAATCTTGATGAATCTGTTATTCCCTTTGATACTACTAAACCAAAAGTAGTTATCGAAGAACTTCCTAAAATTAATGTTGACTTACATGAGGATACTTGGACCCTTCAATTTGATGGTGATAAATACCTTCACGGAGGTGGGGAAATTTGAATTCTTACAAGTCCTCTTGGAAAAATCATCCCTTTAGATTTTTACTTATCATTTGACATTACCAATAATATGGTTGAATATGAAGCTTTAATTTTAGGCATGAGAGATGCTCTCAATTTAGACATCCAATACCTACATGATTTAGATAATTATAAGATTATTTGTCACCAATTAAATGTTTATTACCAATGAAAAAGTTAAAATGTCATTTCTTATCATAAAATTACAACCACTCTCATTAAATATTTCATTTCTTTCATTATTGAGCCTATCCCTCGAGATCAAAATTCTATTGATGATTCCCTTGCCTCCTCAACATCTCTCTTTCATCCCTAATAGGTTATTTTTTATCTTATTTTTCTTATAAAAATAATAAAAACTACAACCTCTACTCAACCACAAGATTCACTTATCTTCCACATTGAGGTTGTTACCATCCGATAAAGCCCATCATATAAAGACATCATTCAATTCTTGGAACACCAAACTTATCCTCCTAACTTAGACTCTTATGAAAATACTCATCTTTGAAAACAAGATTTTAAGTATGTATTTTGATACAACATAATTTATTATCACAATAATTAAGGTACCTTACCCCATTATGTTATGCAAGATGAGGTCCCTCCTCTTCGTGAACAAGCACATGGGGGCATTTACGATGGCCACTATAACAAACATACTACAACCCGTAAATGCCTACATATGAGATAATTTTGTCCCACTCTTGAAAATGATGACATAAAATTCACTAAAACATGTACCCCTTACTAGCTTCATGATGATCCAATTCATTCACCTCTAGCTAAGCTTCAAACTATCAAATATCCCTAGTCATTCTCTATGTGGGGATTAGATCTCATTGGAAAATTACCTTTCTCTCAAGATGGGCATGTTTTTATCATCATAGCTATCAAATATTTTACCAAATGGGTTAAAGCCATGCCCCTTGTTAATGTCACTAGTAACACCATCCCCAAATTTGTTCTTAATAAAATCATTTACCGCTTTAGTATTCCCCATACTATCATTTTTGATAATGGTTGTAATTTCAAAAACAAGGATGTCAAACAACTTTCTCTTAAATTTAAGATCAATCACAAATTTTACACACCCTATCATCCATAATGCAATGGTCAATTTGAGGCCACCAATAAAATTATTAACAAAATCCTCCAAAATACAATTCATGAAACCTGCATGGATTGACATCTTCATCTCTATCCTACTCTTTGGGCCTATTGTACTAGCATATGTACTACCAATGGGGAAATGTCATTCTCTCTAGTCAATGGTTTTGAGTTAGTACTTACATTAGAATTTGAGCTTTCCTCTCTTCATATATCTCTTCATGGTATCATTCTTGATGAAGAATTACATTAATCTTGCCTTCATGCCCTTGATATCCTTGATGGATGTCATATTTTTGCTTTACAACATAATCACCAATATAAGGCTCATATTGCCAAACAAAATAAAAAATGTTTTAAAATCCATACATTTAATGTTGGTGATCTTATCCTTAAATTAGACTACACCCATGACAAATAAGGTAAATATGCCCAAAAATGGTGGGCCCCCTATTTAGTCAAAGATATTATTGGTCCAAGTATCTATCGCCTTCAAACCAATGAAGGCCATATTTCTAAAGAGCCCACCAATGCATAATTCTTCAAAAAGTATTTTCCTTAATCCTTCCCTTATTTTTATTCTTTTTATATGATATCTATATAACACTTTTTGTAGGTTACTTAAATGGGTCTCTCCCTCTACAACAACTCTCTCTTTTTACCAACCTTTAGTCCTTCATTTTTGGTTTTTTGGTTTCCCCTTTTTTCTTATGAGTTACATTGTAAAACCATGAATAAGACCCAGTCTTCCTCATGATGTACCATAGTATTCTTTATTTTTATACTTTTTAAAAAGCTTTTTTGATGCCCCTTGGGTTTATGTTTTTTGAGTTGTATTATAAAACCATGGATACGACTCGGTCTTCCTCACAAATACCATCTTTTCCCATATCCCCTTTATTTTTTCATACTTTTTGGTACCCTCATGGGTTCTTATTTTATGATTTGTAGTGTAATACCATGGATAGGACTTGGCCTTCCTCATAAAATCACCATCTTATTATTTCCTTTTCAAGAATGTGTTATTAATCCTTGTTCTCAACTTTAGCTTGTATTTTTTTTATAGATGGAATTTGCACAACAATCTATGCTAGCATGGTTTCCTCCATTTACCTCATTTTTATGATAAGGAATCACACTCTAATATCATTGTATCCCTTTTTTTTCCATTTTTCACATTTTTTATGATTTGAAGTAATTCAAATTGTTCCATGTGTCATTCCTCTTGATTTTTTTTCCTTCCACTCCACATTGGATAAAATAAGGTCAAACTTAAGATAACACTTTTATTTTACCTCGATTTATGAGAATCCTAGACACCATGCTCTCTAAAGTCATCTCTCTTAGAAACCAAGTCCCAAGTATTTAAATGAAAGTCATCTTTATCACCCATGTTTGGTTTTCAAAATTGGTATGGAGGAGTAAAAACTGCCATCAAGAATGTTAAAAGATAAACCACTTGAAAAAAAGGCAATGATATACAAAAAGGCAACATAAAAATCTTTAAAGTCAATATCACACCAACATATGTGATTATAAGCACATCTCCTGTCTCTAATTGAAGCTCAAACTCCATAGTTGGCCTCATAATAGAGCCAAGGTCTATTAGGGTGTGATAGGCCAATAGATTGGAATAGGATAATTCAAAAAACTCTATAATGCTACCTAATTCTCATGCTAGTACCCGATCTTTGTATTAGACTAATGGCTCTATAAGGGGTCCTGAAGAATGGGGAACACATTGTGAGAAGGTAGCTCCATTTTACATTTCATGAATATAGCCTTCATGGGATGATCTATATACTTCATTTTTTGACCTAAGACTTGTGTGGTTAATATAAGCTCTTCAGAGTCCTTAAGGTTTAAATTCCTCTTGTTTTGACAAACCTAATTTGAGTGTCTTGACTTCGATAAAGAGTTCTTCTACCTTGGTTTTTCCTTCATTCTCCCCTCCACCCATTTCATTTCCCACTTGATAGGCAAATTGTGATTCCAAATCTATTTTCCCTTTTTTATACTTCATCTCTTAAAAACATGCTAGAACTAATTTGTTTCAGTTTCATCTATCCTTAGAACAAAACAAACAAGTTTTAGAAACTATCAATTACTTTCTTTACACCATAGATTTACATTCCTAGACTTGTTTTAATTTCTTTTAACATTTGTCATTATTTTACTACCCTTTTTATGGATACCTAAGTTCATTTTTACTTTAATGTAAATTTTCAATTGTTGAGTGAGTTTGGCTTGTTACTTCTCACTCACCAATTTTTTTTTCTCATTTGTGTACCTTTTTCCATTGATGATTGAGTAAGGATTGTTACTGCTTCCTCATCAATGTTGTTTTACCATTGTTTGCTTACCCATCTTTTTTTAAGTAAGGATTGTTACTAATTTTATATTGATGTTTGATTACCATCATTTTTGACATGTATCCTTGGTTTGACTTGGTGAGTTTACCTTTCTTACTTAAGGTTTACTTTTTTGAGTTTTTTGGTCTTTAGTAGCCTTAGATTTTTAGTTACCTGACTTACTCTAAATTTTGACTTGGTCATTTGGTCTAACATAGCACTTGTCACCCTAGCTTGCCAAATTTACAAGTATGTCCCATCCTCATAGCACCAATTCTCTTGGATTTCTTGCATTTTTTGTTTTTTCTCTTTATTTTTGTATTCTTGGGTTTATAGAAAGTAGTCTCTATGCCCTACATAATCAAAACTACAAACACAATAGACAACCATCTAGTGATAAAGGTAAGTCAAGGTATGCTTCAAATTGACTTTTTTTAGTCATTTACTTTCAACTATTTTTGATTTAAAACACTATAACTTTTTTTAGTCTTATCATTATGTGTTACTATGTTATTTCTCGAATCACCATCCCTTGTTTCACTTTAGTGACACGTGATGAGCTTCAAGTGGGACATATGTATACACATAATATTTTCAACTTTTATCAAATATTGATGCTTTATATCTTGTAGGAACTCATTGAGACTTAATCTCTCTAAGTGCAGAAACTAAGGGGTGCACTGACAAAGGGGTGGGTAAACCATTGGTGCTATGTAAGATTATTGTCCCTTATCACCACTTATTACTAATCCAACCAGCTCCTAAAACCAATCTTTAAGCTAATATTATTATTTTACACACTCCTCTAGTTAACTCCCACATTCCATCCTTTTCCTCACCTTAAGCCCCTTTTGATAGTATTTTGTACTAAGTCAACTGGGATTACCCTATACTATTTTGGGTAAAATTCATTTAGGGCCTATGTCAGCTCTTGGTCGACCTAGCCTGTGACCTAGTGAATTTTTTGTCCATAAATGTACTAGGTAGACTAGATTGACCTTATCGATTGAAACTTTTAGAAGGGGTTAGGGTTAAATCTACCTATATATACAAGATCATTTCATCATTATTTATAGAATTAACAAGAGTTATTATTCACTTACTCTTATTTACAATCTGCTCTTCCACCATTCTACTTGAGGATTTTTATCTTGGGGTTTCTACTTGGAGAATCTAGTCTTATGTAGAAGTCTTAGATTCTTTGGCCTTTCTTAGTGATCCTTATAAACCACAAAAACCTCTTAAAAATTCCTTTGGCCAAGGGAAAGATTGAGTCTCAATGGGTTCATCTTTCAAGTAAGTATTCTCTAACTTTGCTCCTCTCTTTAGTAGATAGAAGTAGCATAAGTATTAGCTTCAAATAATATTACTCTTCTTCTTCATGTATTAGGTTATTACTCATACATAGATTAATTGAGATTATCCTATGCATGTTTTTTTGTTTACTAACCCCCCATATTATACCACAAGCTTTGGTGAGAATTAGACTAGATTTATTTAATTTGCATTATTAGTTTAGTGAATATAAAACATAGGACTTAGCTTGGGTTATTTCATGATTGTTCTTGACTAAAAGTTTTGGAACCCTCCCTAGTATTATGTATTATGATAAAATATCCCTTAATTAGGTCTATTAGATCCCCATATTGGTCATGTTCCAAATTATATAATGTTTCCCTAATTATAAGTGTAAGTATGATCTATCTTCTTTAAGTTAGGATTTATTTATAGACATGATGCATTTTTGATTGCATACATTAACAACATGGAGGAATATGAAGCACTAATCCTAGGCATGAGATCAACACTTGATTTATAGATTACATATCTACATGATTTGGGTGACTCCAACTCATTTACTGATAGGTTAATGGTGATTATCAATTTGAAAGAAAAAATCTCATTGGTTATCATTAAATAGCCACTACCCTTGCTAAAAAATTCACTTCTTTTACCATCAAGCCCATCCCTTGATATTAAACTTCTATCATTGATTCACTTGTTTCTTCAACATCTATATTTCATCTGCACCAAATTCTTATTGAGTATACCTTTCTTATTCAAATAAGAAATTCCCCATATTCCATTCAACCACCAGATTCACTTATCTATAATATTAAGTTCATCACCATTCAACACAACCCATGGTATAAATATATCATTCAATTCCTTAAGCATAAAACCTATCCTCTAAACATGAATTACCATGAAAAGACTTGAATTCACAAACAATATTTATAATATGTCTTTCAATATAACATCCTTTATTATTACAACACTGAATGTAGCCTTCTCTACTATGTTAAGAAATAAGAGGTTCCTCCTCTCCTTGAATAAGAACATGTGGGAGTTTGTAGTGGTCATTGTAGTGGACATACTACAACATGTAAATTCTTATGTATGGGTTATTGTTGGACTAATCTTGAAAAGGATGCCATCGAGTTCACTAAAAAATATAGGCCTTGATAACTTTATGATGATATAATCCATTCTCTTCCAACCAAGATAAAAACTATGGAGTCTCCCTAGCCATTGTTAATGTGGGGATTAGATCTCTTAGGCAAACTACCTAGATCATAGGATGGGCATGTATTTATCATCATGACTACTAAGTATTTTACCCAATGGGTTAAATCCATGGCTCTCATCAATGTCATCAGAACCACCATTTTTAAATTCATCCTCAATCAAATTATTTATCATTTTTGAGTTCCCCATATTATCATTTCTGATAATGGCAATAACTTCAAAAATAAAGACATCAAACAACTCTATGCTAAATTTAAATTCTCTCACAAAATTTCCATGCTCTACCATCCATAATGCAATGGCCAAGCTGAGTCTACTAAATACATTATTAATAAATTCCTCCAAAATATAATCTATGAAACCCGCATGGATTTTAATATTCATCTATATCCCTATCTTTGGGCCTATCACACTAGAATATTCACTACCATTGGGATAACACCATTTTCACTACTCTATGGTTTTAAATCAGTCATCATATTAGAAGTTGAGCTTCCCTCTCTCTGTATATCTCTTTATAGTATCATACCTAATGAAAAATTACTTGAATCTCACCTCCATGCTCTTGATATCCTTGACAAACATTATGTTTCCACTCTATAACACAACCACCAATACAAGACTCACATCGCTAAATAAAACAATAAAAGGGTTAAAGTCTACAATTTCAATGTTGGTGATATTATCCTTAAATTATACTACACACATAATAAAGAGGGAAAATACACCCAAAAATGGTGGGGCCCTTATTAAAAGACATACTTATTCCTAACACCTATCACCTTTAAACTAATGAAGGATATATTTTCAAAGAGCCCACCAATACACAATTTTTAAAGTATTTTTTCCTAGATATTTCCCTTCTTATCATGCTTTCTATATGTTATCCTTATAACATTTTTTGTATGATACTTACATAGGCCTCACCCTCTACAATAGTTTATCTTTACACAAACCTTAGTTCCTTCTCTTTGGTCCTTTTGTTTCTCTCTTTTCATGAGTTGCATTGTAAAACTATGAATAGGACTTGATCTTCCTCATACTTTCCTTTTTGTTCTCATTGTAGCTTTACTTTCCAATATTTTTTCACTTCTTGGGTTTTTCTTTTGTGAGTTATAGTATAAGCCCATGGATACGACTTGGCCTTCCTCACAAATACTATATATTTTTATTTTGTTTTCACATGCTTTGTGTTACCTCTTGGGTTTTTCTTTTATGAATTGTAATGTAAGACCTTGGATAATATCAAGCCTTCCTCATAAAATCACCATCTTTAAATTAGTGTCCCTATTCTAGAATGTGTTCGCAATGGTTAAATTTTTTTGATCCTTTGTTTTTAGCTTTTGATTTTGCTTCTTTTATAGATAAAAGTTTCATAATAATAAAGTGCTAGCATGTTTTCCTACACTTCCCTCATTCTTATTATAAGGAACCATACTTCACTATCATTGTATCCCTTTTTACCTTTGTCACATTTTTTGTGATTTGAAGTAATTCAAATTATTTCATGTTCATTCCTCTTGATTTCCTTTCCTTTCATTCCAATCTAGATAAACTAAGGTTGAAGTCAATATAACACTTTATTTCACCTAAAGTAATAAGACTCTTAGAAACCATGTTATCTAAGTTCTTTTTCTTAGCAACCAAGTTGAAAGTTTTCAAATGATAATCATCTTTAGCACCCATGTTTGGTTATATGAATCCTTATGGAGGAGGAATAGAAAAATCCATTAAAAAAAATTAAAATCCAAATAATTTGAAACAAAAGGAAACATAAAAAGTCAAAAATCCAAAATCACACCAAAAGATGTGATTAAAAACACATTTCTTATTTTTAATTGAAGCTCAAACTCTATATTTGGCCTCATCATAGAGTCGAGGTCAATTGGGGTGTAGTACGCTAGTAGATCGAAATAGGAGAATTAAAAAAACTCTATGATGCTACCTAATTTCTCACGTAAGTACCCAATCTTCATAGTAGATTGATGGCTCTGTAAGGGGTCTTGAGTAATGGGGAGCACATTGTGAGAAGATAGGTCTATTATACTTTTTATGCATACAGCCTTCATAGGATGATATTAATACTTCATTTGTTAACCTAAGATTTGTGTGGCTATATGTTCTTAAAATTCCTTAATGTCAAAAGTCATTTTGTTTATAAAAACTTAATTTAAGTGTTTTGATTTTGATAAAGAGTTTTTCTACCTTGGTTTTTCCTTCATTTTTCCCCTCCACCCATTTCATTTCTCCCCTTGATAGGAAAACTTGATTCTAAATCTATTTTTCTATTTATTTTATATTACTTCTTCATATCTTAAAAACATGCCAGGACTAATTTGTTTCAATTTTATCTATCTGTAAAATAAAATAGTATACTTGAGTGACTAGGGATTATCTCCTTTACACCTTGGATTTACATTTCTATACTTGCCTTTCTTTATTTTACATTTTACATTTTTGTACTTCCTTTTTTTGGACACTTGAGTTTATTTCTATTTTTCATGTACTTTTTCTAGTATTGAGTGAGGTTGGCTCGTTAATTCTCATTCACCAATGTTGTTTTCCCTTTCTTAAACTTTTTACATTGATATTTGAGTAAGGCTTGTTATTTCTCACTTGTCAATGTTGTTTTACCCTTTATTTGTCCATATGTTTTAAAGTAAGGATTGATAATGTTTTCACATCAATGTTTGATTACCATTTTTGACATGTATCCTTAGTTTGAATTGATGAGTTTACCTTTCTTACTTAAGGTTTACTTGTTTGAGTTTTATGATCTCTAATAGCCTTGGATTTTTAGTTACCCAATTTAATCCAAAATTTTGACTTGGTCATTTGATCCTAACTTATAATTTTTCACCCCAACTTACCACATTTCCAATTATGTCTTATCTGCAATGCATCAATTATCTTGGCTTTCCTGCATTTATTTGTTTTTTCTCTATAATTTTGTATCCTTGGGTTTGTGGAAATTAGTCTCTATGCCCTCCACAATAAAAATTAAAAACATAATAGATAATCATCTAGTGATAAATGTAAGTCAAGGTATGCATACATTACTTTTATTTTTAGTTATTTCCCTTTCCATCATTTACTTTCAATTATTTTATGCTTTAAAATATTTTAATTGTTTTAGCTTCAATGTTATGTGTTACTATGTTCTTTTTTCAAAGCACCATCCCCTGTTGTACATGACTAACACTTGATGAGACTTGATTTAAACATATGTATAAACATAATATTTTCAAACTTTATTCATTTTTGATGCATTCTCTCTTACAAAAACTTGTCAAGACTCAATCTCTCTAAGTGCATGCCTTAAAGGGTGTATTGGGAAAGGGGTGGGTAGACCATTGATGCTTCATAGGATTATTGTACCTTTAATACCACTTGTTATTGTAGACACATAAATTTGGCCACCAATGGATTCTTATTTGACTTTAGACCAATTCTTATCCAACCATTAACCATTTAGCCTAAGAATTTTTAATTGTCTCAAATTTGGATTTATAACCATGTAATAAATTAATTAGGCCTATTAATCAATTGAATTGAATAAATGTACCATTAATTAATTAAAAATCATTGAAAAATGACAAAAATCCTAAAAAGTGTTAATTAGCAGCAAATCCTAATCAAAACCTAATTGAATTCATCCATGAGCAATTAAATCAATTATTAAAAAGAAAAATTCAAATATCAAGAGCATCTTAAAATCTAATCATTACCTTTTGTAAGTTGTCACTTTTGGAAAATATCAAAAAACTATCCTATTAATATGTTAAAATTAACCAAGGTTAATAAACTCAGCTAAGGTTCCAATTTAACCCATTCCAAGTGATTTTGAAGCCTATAAAAGCAAGCCTGGAGCTCTTCATTTAAGGATATTGAAACATAGTAGAGTTATAATGTTGGATTTGATCCATAAAGAAAATGCATAGTGTTATAATGAAAAAATCAAGCCAAGCCAAGCATGGTTCCAAGAGGAGATGGAGATAGCCAAACCCCATTGATGAAGACCTTTTGAGCACAATCCAAGAAGGCCAATGAAGAAATAATTTGGAGCTTTCAAGGAAGGTAAAGATTGTTTTTCTTTGTATTTTAATTAGGTTTTCAATTTTTGTCTGTTCATTAATCTCCCCCTTAGATCTAGGCCTAGAGATGTTAGTATGTTAGTGTGTTGATTTCATGGTTCTATGGAATAACACTTGATCTAACCTCCTCTCTTTGTAAAATTCATTGATCATAGTTATCAATCTAAACATCTCATAAAAACATTCCCCTAAGCCTTATCTCCTCTCTTTCACCCTTCTCCAACCATTTTTTGCTTTCATTAGCCTCTTCCTAAACCTAAAACCCTTACCAATAGTTTGTGTTACATTGTTATCTCCAATGATCCTATAATTTAATTAATAAAACTTATTTAGGGTCTAAGTTGGCCCCTACCCAACCTAAACCAAGACCTAATTTGTTTTTATCAATAATGATATAAAATCGATTAGGCTGACCCTATCGGCTAAACTTTTAGAAAGGTTTAGGGTTAGATTCAACTATATATTCACATTCATTTCATCATTTCTTCGAGATAATAAGATTTAATTATTCATTTGTTATTCTTTACAATCATGTCTTCCGCCATTATACTTTAGGAGCTATAGCTTAGGGTCTACACTTGATAAAGAATCTTATCTTGTAGAAAAGGCTTAGATGCTTTAGCCTTTTTTAGTGATCCTTATAAACTATAAAAACCTCTTATGAATCTCATTTGGCTAGGAAAGAGATTGAGTCTCAACAGGTTCATCCTCAAGGTAAGTATCTCTAACTTTTCTATTTTAGTAAATAGAAGTAACATAAGTAATGGATTTTGAATATATTACTCTCTCCATGCATTAGGGTTTTACCTGTACATAACTTAATTTGAATTATATTATGCATGTTTACTTTTATGTTTACTAACCTACATTTTGTTCCATAATATTTGGTGAGCTATAGATTAAAATTTAATTTACTTATCATTTACTTTATGAATATGAAAACTGTTGGGTTAAATAGAGAAAGTTTCAATATTTTATTACATACAGTATTACTCAATTGCCCAGATCATAATAATTTAGTTTAAAAATTTATATTAAAATCTACTTTGTAACCCACAAATTAAAAATAATCTAAACATGTAATTGCAAGTTAAAAAAATATATATGAAATAATAAATACATGCATAAAATAGAGAAATAAGAGATGCTAAAAAACAACATACAAAAATACTGACATAGTATTTAACATGGTTTACCCAAATATTGGGCTACGTCCACCAAAAAACTCAAAAATTCTTCTATTAAAAATTCTAAAGGAATTTATGCAAGTGCCTAGCACTTCCTGCCCCTCAGTCTCTATATCAAAGCACTCTGGTAACACCTTTGTCTAAAGATAATTTTCTCTTTCTATCAATTACTATGCAACTACATTCTCACCTTTTTTATGTACAATTCACAACTACATCATTTTTATACTCTTTCCCCTCTTTTAAAGGGATGATCACTAAAAAATAAGGAAGTACAAATTTGTTCTAACTTCTTACAGTTATAATCTATTACAACTTTCTTGAAAAATAAGGAAGTACAAATTTTTTCTAACTACCTACAATTATAATTTGTTTAAAATTCCTTGAAAAATAAGGAAGTTTAGATCTGCAATGATATGCAAATATGGAATATCTAATGCTTATCTAAAATAATAATTCTATAGTAGGATGTAATTATGTATAGACCAAAAATAAACCTTTATATAAATCAAAAATTTCAAACTTCTATAGACCATTAATTCTATCAATTGATAATAACACTTATATATAGAATATCTTAGCATCAGTCATGTTATAAACTTCCTACTTACAGGTTGCCTGTAGCAACTGCAGTCTTCACCTACATGTTTATTATAACAATATTAGGTTTTCACTTACATGTTTCTTGTAGCCACTATAGATTTAATCTATAAGCTACCCACAACAATTGTAGTCTTCACTTATAGGTTTCATATAGTAATTATAGATTTTCACCTATAGGTTTCCCATAGTCAATATAGGTTTCATCTATAGACTACTTGTAACAACTACAGTATTCACCTATAAGTTACTTGTAGTAACTATAGGTTTTCACCTATAGGTTTCCCATAGCCACTACAAGTTTAGGCTTTTCCATTAAAATAAAATGAGACATTATGTTTCCACATATCCAACAATCTCCCACTTAGATACATAAGGCCACAAAACCAACTACTATAACCTCCCACTTAAACTCAAAACTACTAATTTATTTTTCCTTAAGCTCATGCTTGAAGTCCCATGAAAGTTGAGTGTGCCCTCAACTTCAATTCTGCAATTACCTTAGTAAGCAAATCTACAAGATTCTCCTCTGAGTGAATCTTTTTGATCTTGAACTAATTGTACGTATGAAGTGGTAACAAATCTCTATATGCTTTGTCCTGCTACAAAAAATGGAACTTTTAGCCAATTGAATAACACTTAGGATATCAAAATATAGAGTGTACCCATCTTTCTTCACTCCCAACTCCTCCATAAATATACTTAACCATAATAACTTTTTAATTTCTTCAGTGTAAGCAATGTATTCAACCTCAGTAATAGAAAGTACAAGAACTTTCTATAGCTTAGAAACCCATGAGACTGTAGTTCCTCTAACTATGAAAATATAGCTAGTGGTATACCTTCTACCATATAAATCACCTACCATGTCACTATCCATAAAACCTTACAACCCACTATTAGAACCTTCAAAACATAAATACATACTAGAGGTTCCATGCAAATATTTTAAAATCCACTAAACTACTAACCAATGTTACTTACCAGGGTTACTCATGAACCTACTCACTACTCCCACTACTTGGGATATGTCTAAATGAGTGAAAATTATATAATACATTAAACTACCCATAGCTAAAGCATATAACACTTTTTACATATAATCTTTCTCCTCTTGTGACTTAGGAGAATGTGTCTTACTCAACTTAAAGTGGCTAGCTAAAGGTGTAGAAATAGATTTACAATTTTGCATACTAATCTTAACAACACCTTTTTAATATATTAAGATTGAGTTCAAGTTAGTTTATTACCCAATCTATCTCTATCAATTCTCATTCTAAGAATTTTTTTGGCTGGTCCAAGATCCTTTATGGCAAGCTCTAAAGAAAGCAATTTCTTTAATTCACTTATTCTATGCATGTTAGCTCCACACAACAACATGTCATCAACATAAATTAGAATAATAATAAATTCATCATTTTCAAATTTCTTACTATGAACACAATGATCACTATGATTATCCATGCTCCAACATGAAAGTATAAAACCTTAGGTACCATTGCCTAGGTGCCTATTTCAAACCATATAAACTTTTTAGCACTTTACAAACCTTTATTTCTTTCCCCTTTACCTCAAAACCTTCTAGTTGATTCATGTATATTTCCTCTTTTAAATCTCCATGTAATAATGTTGTCTTCACATCTATCTATTCTAAGTGAAGATCATTAAAATTAATAATACTTAAAATAGTTCTTATTGGGGTAATTTTGACAACAAGAGAAAGTACCTCTGAGTAATCATTTCCAGCCTTTTGTGTAAAGCCTTTAACAACAATCCTTGATTTGTATGTTTTATACCCACTCTAATCTTATTTTAAATGGAAACTCCATTTATTTTGTAGTGTTTTCTTATCAGGTGGCAAATCCACCAATTCCCATGTTTTATTGTGTTTCAAGGCATCCAATTCTACTTTCATGCCCTTTTCTCATTACACATAATCTTTGTCCTACTTAGATTCTACAAATGATTGAGGTTCACCAATATTAATTAGTATAAAATAAAATAAAGATGGAAAATATCTATTAGGAGGTTTACTTACTCTTGTTGACCTCCTTACCATAGGTGTGACTAGTTCACTTTGAGCTTCTCTTGGCCCAATATTCTCAAAAGACTCCATTGGGTCATTAATGACCCTATTCCCATTCTCTAATTTTGTAGAGGTAAATGGATCATTTTAGAAGTTCTCTTTGCTTTCTCCAAATACACTTGGAGGTATGATAAGATTTTCTTTACCAATTGGATTTTCCACTTTCGTTTTTGCAAGTTGGTCCCTATACATCACGCTTTCATTAAAGATCACATCACGTGATCTCAAAATATTTCTATCATCTAAACACCAAAAATGATAACCAAATGAGCTATCACCATATCCAATGAAAGTGCATCTCATCAATTTGGCATCCAACTTATTTCTCTTTTTTTATCAATGTGCACAAATGCTTCACAGCCAAAATTTTTTGAATGAGAGTAAGAAACACTTTTACCTATCCAAGCTTCCTTAAGAATCTCACCATCTAAAGCACTAGATGATCCTCTATTAATCAAGTAAACAATAGTATGAACTACATCTGCCCAAAAAGGAGGGGGTAAACTAGCATGGAGTCTCATGCTTCTAGATCTCTCCATAATTTTTTGGTTCATTCTCTCACTTACACCATTCTGTTAAGGAGTCTAAGGCACTGTTAATTATTTTTGGATTACTTCTTATGCATAGTAGTTCCAAAATTATTTTGAGGTGTATTCACCTCCATTATCAGATCTTAAGCATTTCAGCTTCATGCCTGACTCATTTTCTATAATGGATCTCCAAATTTTAAAGATTATAAATACATCATACTAATTTTAAATAAAATAAACCCAAAACTTATGAGTTGTATCATCCAAAAATGTAACATACTACTTTGAGCCTCCCAATGATTGTACAAGGGCTAGTCCCCAAACATCAAAATGTACTAATTCTAATTTATTTTGTTTTCTTTCAAGTCCAACCTTCAAAAAATAAACTTTCTTTTGTTTACTAAAAATGCAATGTTCACATAAATCTAAATTAATAGACTTTAAGTCTGATAACTTCCCTTTCTTATGTATAATGATCATACCTTTCTAACTCATATGACCCAATCTTGAATGCCATAAATTAGTATCTAGATTTGAAGTAGAAAATAATGTAGTATTAGAATTAATAATTCCATTTATTAAATACAGTGTGCCTTTATTTTTCCCTCTGGATATAATAATATTACCTTTTGTTACATTCCATGATTCTTCATTGAAAGTAACAATACATCCATCTTCTACCAATTGACTTGTAAAAATAAGATTTTTGGTAAGACTTGGCACATGTCTTACTTCTTTGAGTATCCATTCATTTTCATTATGTAGCTTGATATTTACTAACCCTTTGCCAATAATATCACAGGGTTCATTGTCTCCGAATAAAACTTGGCCAAACTTGCCACTTACATAGTTTGTAAAATACTTGGGATTGAAAGTAGAATGAAAAGATGCCCCTAAAGCAATCGCCCATGAATCAACATTTGTATCACATGACAAAACTAAAGCATTTTGATACATAGTAGTAGTATCACTTGAGGGAATATTTGCTCTTGGTTATTATCATTATTTAGTTTCTCCTTGTGATTATTTTTAGGAGCCCAACACTACTTTCTCATATGGCTAGACTTTCCATAGTTCTAACATACAACACTTCTTCCTTTTGACTTGGATCTATGTTTGGAAGATAAATATCTTCCCTTTGATCCATGGCTCTTGCTTCTCTATCTATTTTTTTGTCTCCCTCTGGATTCAACATTTAGTGCATTTCTTGTTGAAGTCTCACTAGATGTCTTTCTTCTCATTTCTTCATAGATTATGAAACTAACAACATCCTCCATTTTAAGAGTATTTCTCCTAGACATGTTGTTACTCATAGCCATCACAATATTGTTTTAGGATTTAGGTAGGGCGCATAGTAACAACAAGACCTTGACTTCTTCATCTAGTTTCAATTTTAAAGAAGTCAACTAATTTGTAATAGTATTTTAATCATTCACATTTTCAACTACACTTGAATTTTTATTTATTTTTAAGTTGAATAGCCTCTTCATTAGATACACCTTGTTTGCTGCTAAAGGTGTATCATACAACTTGCATAAGGTGGTCAGAAGTTCTTTTGTAGTATTTTCTTTAGATATATTGGAGGCAGCAATTCCTCCCAAGTAGAGCCTTATGGCTCCCAAATATTTTCTATCCAAGACATTCCATTCCTCATTTTTTCTCTTTCCTTGTCCTTTTGCCTTTCCATAAAGTGTTAGATAGAGGTCCTTTTGATACAGATAGTCAATCATCTACATCTTCCACAAAATAAAATTCTATCCATTAAACTTATCAACCACTCTTCTTCCATCATCTACCATTATTCAAGATCTCCCACTTGAGAAGATATTACTCTGAATCTTAGATCCTATAGAGATTTACAACTTGCAAAATAGTACACAAAACCACATAAATATGGATTTGATACCACTTGTTGGATTAAATACAAAAAGTTTCAAGATTTTATAAAATATAGTATTTCTCAATTGCCTAAATCATAATAATTGAGTTTACAAATTTGTATCAAAATCTACCTTTTAACCCATAGATTAAAAATAATATAAACATGTACTTGCAAGTTAAACAAATAAATATGGAATAATAAATACATGTAGAAAATAGAGAAATATGAGATGCTAAAAAATAACATATAAAAATACTGACATAGTATTTAACATGGTTCACCTAAATGTTGGGTTACATCCACCAAAAAACTCAACAATTATTTTATTCAAACTTCCAAAGGAATTTATACAAGTGCCTAGCACTTCCTACCCCTCAATATCTATATCAGAGCACTCTGGCAAAACCTTTGTCTGAAAATAATTTTCTCTTTCTGTTAATTACTACATAGCTACATTCTCACCCTTTTTTAATATACAATTCACAACGACATCATTGTTCTACCTCTTTTCCCTCTTTTAAAGGGATGATCACTAAAAAAATAAGTACAAAATCTATTCTAACTTCCTGTAGTTACAACTTCCTTGTAAAATAAGGAAGTAAAAATTTGTTCTAACTTGATGTAGTTACAATCTATTACAACTTCCTTACAAAATAAAGAAGTACAAATTTGATCTAACTTCCTACAGTTACAATCATTTACAACTTCCTTGCAAAATAAGGAAGTAGAAATTTGTTCTAAGTAACTATAGTTACAGTCTGTTACAACTTCCTTGTAAAATAAGGAAGTTCAGATCTAAAATGATACACAAATATGGAATATATAATGCTTATCTGAAATAATAATTCTATAGTAAGATCTAATTACGTATAAACAAAAAACAAACCTTTATATAAATCAAAATTTTCAAACTTATATAGACCATTAATTTTTATATCAATTGATAACAACACTTATATATAAAATACCATATCATCAATCATGCTACAGAATTTTTACTTATAGATTTCCCACAACTATAGTCTTCACCTATAGGTTGCCTATAGCAATCAT
Source organism: Torreya grandis (assembly GCA_037957365.1). Taxonomy (NCBI): domain Eukaryota; kingdom Viridiplantae; phylum Streptophyta; class Pinopsida; order Cupressales; family Taxaceae; genus Torreya; species Torreya grandis. Next base: position 2,636,858 of record JARHVA010001863.1, on the reverse strand, counting down.
AGGTTTTCACCTACAAGTTGCCCATAGCCACTACAATTTTCATCTACATGCTACCCATAGCAATTGTAGTCTTCACCTACAAGTTGCCAATAGAAATTGTAGGTTTCCACCTATAGGTTACCTGCAACCATTACATGTTTCATCTACAGGCTACCCACAATAACTACAATATTCACCTACATGTTGCCTAAAATAATTACAAGTTTTCACTTATAGGTTACTTGCAACCACTATAGGTTTAGGCTTTTCCATTAAAATAAAATGAGGCATTATGTTTCCACATCTCCAATAAAAACATAGGACGTAGCTAAGGTTATTGCATGGTGTTACTTGACAAGAGGATTTATAACCCTCTCTAGTGATATCATTATGGTAAGATATCTCTTGGTTAGGTATAATGGATCCATCTTGGTCATGACACCGAATATCTACAGTATCAATAATCACAAGTGTAAGTAGGATTTATCTTTTCTAAGCTAAGATTGATTTAATAAATCAGTTGCATTTCCATTTATATAAAGTACCTACATAGCCAATACTCTAAATATGGCCTCAGAATTATGTAGTTATCCATTATGTTGGATTATGTGTGCATAAAAATGCAATGTGTGATAATCAAGTACATAGAATGACCTAGCTAACAACCTACTAAATACCAAAAATTGAAGGGTACAAAATGATAGGTTTTTTCCAAATATACAATACTAAGGTGATATATAATTAAGCTCTATCATCTACATGTGGAAGTCCTTTAGCTAAGGAAAGAATTTTAGAAGCATTGTTGGCTGTTTGATGTACCTCACTATGATAAGATCAGATGTCTATTATGGCATTTCATTAGTTTCTAGATTTATGGCCAAATTATCATTCAAGTATTTTTAAGAAGTAAAGAAAATTTTCAAATATGTAAGAGGTAATTATGATCATGGTATTCATTTTAGACCCAAAATATTTTATATGTCTCATTAGATACATAGATTCATATTGGAGAAGATCTTTTGATGACAGGAAGTCAACTTCATATTATTTTTTTAGATTAAGGTAAAAATAGGTTTTGAAGGGGCCCCTAAACCCTTTACAGTCCAATAAAGATAAAACAATACAAACCGCCTGGACAGGCAAACCCATAGAAAAATAGTAACAAAACTAGGTTTTACATGGACCTGAAACCAATAAAATAAACCAGTTAAAGCTCCCCAAGATTTACAAGGACCTGAAACCTAAATAAAAAAACTAGGCTTTACGACCTGAAACAAGAATCCAGGTTTTACAAGACCTATAACCTTGAAAAATTCCATGCAATAATAGATCTGCACATTTCAGAGTCGCGTTAACACGAGGATAGGTTTAAGGGAGCCACATAAACATCCACCCTCAGCCCCCAATCCCACCCAAAAAAATAATGAAACAATCCCTAAAACCAACACCGCCATTGCCCCATCCGTCCATCCGATCGTAAACCCATTCTCCCCCTCTACTAAACTCAGAGGATACACCGCCTTGGCAATCAAAATTTTGTCAAAGATGTTTGGAAGCACTTCTACATGAGCCTCGACCCCACAAATGGAAGGCAATGGTGAATAACTAGATCTGGCAACCACCCCTCAAAAACTCATCTTCAATCTTGACCCTGGGGTTACAGCAGAAATAAAGCCCCTCCTGATCTGCTCTTATCACATCAACTACCACCATGGGGATCTGTTCAAGGCACTCCCCACAGCCAAACCCTCACCTCGTGTGCTGGTCAAATATCTCAGTGGCCAACTCCTCTCCACGCACTGGTTTGACATTCCAAATAGGGAAATAAAGTTTCCCCCATCACACAATAAAAGATTCTCGTTTCCACACCACGCTCAACACCATGGTTCCCTTTGCATCTGGGAACTGGTCACCAAAAACCATGGCCACAAAGGTTAGGGTTTTAGCACGGCCATATTCGTGGCTGCACTCCCTCTTCCCTCATCCCTCCGTGGCTATAACTTCATAATATTGTTTGATACTAAGAAGTGGGTTAATTTCTTCGTATTTAAAGAAATAAGCTAAAATTACATTATCCTCTACTAAAGTTGAATATATATACCTCACATAAAATTTCACGTAATGGCTATGGTTTAGAAGACTATTTTCTGATTTTAGAGAGGATCAACTTGAGCCAACACATATTTTTTGGATAACAATGGTGTATTACAATTGTCAAAAGAACCAGTTTTTTGTGCTAGAACCAAGCAAATTGAACTAAAGAACCTTTTTTTTTAGAGACTTGGTCAATGATAATTTTTTTCATTGAGTATGTGATAAGTGAAGATCATTTTTTTGATATTATAATCAAGGTATTGCATGTGCAGATTCATGGAAGACTTAAGGAGATGATATGCATTTTTATCTTTGTATCAAAGGAGGGAATGTTAAGTATGATGCCAATTTGGGTAATTCATAATTATTGTTAGAATTATTATTTTTAGTGATTTATGTGTTTATTAATTTTATTTAATTCATTTATTTCTTGAATTATTTTTTTGGTTAATTTTGGACACTTTTTGTGAATTTCTTAAAAAATAGTTGGAACTGTTAGTTAAGTCCAATTCATTGTTTGAGTACTCAAATGAGTTCACAAGTTGTAGGGTGCCTTTTCAAAGTTGTGTTAACTAAATTTAAGAGTATTTTTATCAATCTCCTATCATATATATATATATATATATATATATATATATATATATATATATATATATATATATATATATATATATATATCTATTACAAGATAATTTACATGACAAGTTATTTCAAAAAAACATAAAGTAAAAACTAAGTACAAAATTTACTTGAAAACTAATTAATCTATAAATAAACTTTTAAAATTAGACTTTGAGATAACTAAAATTAACTAAACATAAACTCAAAATATAGTTAAGACTACCACTAACAATAACTAATAGATTTTTGGTCATCATGTAAGAAGCCACTATCAGTTGACTACCATAAACTATAATTAGACAAAATATTCCAATATATATATATATATATATATATATATATATATATATATATATATATATATATATATATATATATATTGGAATATTTTGTCTAATTATAGTTTATGGTAGTCAACTGATAGTGGCTTCTTACATGATGACCAAAAATCTATTAGTTATTGTTAGTGGTAGTCTTAACTATATTTTGAGTTTATGTTTAGTTAATTTTAGTTATCTCAAAGTCTAATTTTAAAAGTTTATTTATAGATTAATTAGTTTTCAAGTAAATTTTTTACTTAGTTTTTACTTTATGTTTTTTTGAAATAACTTGTCATGTAAATTATCTTGTAATAGACTTGTCTTAGCCTTATTGTATTAATAAAAAATTGTGCATAAGTGTGTCACAATAATTCATTTTGTAAATTTGTTGTGAATATTTTTATATCTGATTTTATATTTTAGGTATTCAAAAAAGAAAATTAACAAGATTTAGTAGCTTAATTTGAAATTATTTAGTGCATATATTGACATCAATCATACTTAAAACAATACTAGATTAAAAACTAATAATTTAGGGACAAATGGGATGATATATAAATTCATTTTCAGATTAAATCATGGTTGATTTTCTCTCCATCCATACATTCAAAACCTTCAAAAAAATTAGTTAAGAATTATTAAAAGTACCTTATGATGTCAATTTCATGTTTCCAAATTGCATTGTTGTGCATGTGCATTACATAATGCCAAGTAAAAAATGTCAAGATCACTCGAATCACAATCTAGTTTAAAAATGTGATGTTATTATCTTTCTATATTTGAATAGACATGATAAATAATTGATGTTGATATTGTGTTTTTCCATTACAAAAAAATGCATACTATCAAGTATTTATGCATTTTTATTTTTCTTTCCAATGTCAATGTTGAAATCACCTAGTATATATGTATTATGTATCTTATTTGTGTTTGTTAATGTATCATTAGTAATATATATGATGTTTGAAATAATAGTGTTTGGTGATACATATAAATTTAGTATTAAAATTTTGTGGTTATCTTTAATTATAATTGTCAATATTGCTTTAACATTGTTTCTCTTGTATTGCATTATTTTACAAATAAAAATGTGTGTTTTTATGCAAAACATGATTTTTTAATCACTCAAAAGTGGTATTTAAGTGATAATAGTTCTATTTTAGACTACATATCCCTATATTATCCCTATAACTATCTTAGAGCCTACTATCACCCTTATCCAGCCTTTGTACGGGTCACAGACATCCTTAGTTAGCCCAAAAGTAGTCTTAGACTCTCATTTCATGATCTTAGCCATTCATGCCTAGTGTTTTTATATCTATAATCTAATTTTATAATAACTACACTAGCACCACATGTCACTAGTGTCCCAAAAATAGTGTTAATGTCCTTTTCCCTAGCTTTTCCCAAATGAATATCTTTTCAAAACTAACTCCTCCCAAGGTCAGCCTACACATATTTTAACACCTACACAAACACTAGAACAATATAAATACATGAAATTTATCCATTTATCCACTATATGGAAATTATATGAAAAATACACATTCAAAAATAGAACAAGTTGAGCATAATTAAGGTTATCAATCCCTATTCTACCCTACTTCTACATACTACCATCTATAAGATCCCCAAGCTCAAATTTTCTATATTTCTAGTCTCAATCACATTCAAGGAGCTCAAGGCCAATACAATACTAGCATCAATTATACGTGTATTATCACTTAGGTGGGGAGAACTACATCAGGCTTGATACCTCCTTGGATTATTGATATGTAGTCAAATATCTTCACAGTGGGGTGTTGAGGATGTCCAACCTACCCTACTAATTAATAAACTTTTAATATCATGCCCTAGTTATATGAAAGATTAAGGTTTACATAAAAAATTAGTTATTACCAACACAATATATAGTTCCATAACTCATGTGGACAAAAACAAACCCCATATATCTAGATAGGTGCACCTAGAAGCTCAAGGCAATCTTGCACATAGGACATTACTATCACTTTTCTAATAATGGTGCTACTATCCAATTATGGTGTTAATATAAAAGAGGGGTTATAACATAGGGATATAGTTTATGATACTTATACCAGCTTCCATCTTAGTTAACAACACTTAGATATTTTGTATCAGGGGTTTTCTAGCTAAGTCTTTACGTGTATTATTTTTTACTATTTTAAATAAAGTCAAAGCAAGTTAATTATGTAACAAATCAGTGGTTATATTTATTACATATTATTTACCTAATTTAATCTACTAAATAATTTTAAAAACATAGTATTTACATTCAATTTAAGTCTTAAAATGTGAAATAGATTCCATGAACTTTAAAAATTGAAACACAATTGAAATATTGTACTAAATATTGTCTAGTGTGAAATTTGAAATATGTATCTCTTGGAAACACAATATGTCAGAGTGCATCATGTCATGGTCATTAATCACATCTTCCATGTGGGATTGAAATATTTTTATATTTAAATATTATATAAGAGTATGATAATTTGCATTTATATTATTTATATTTTGTCTAGTTTCTATTTTGCATGAGTTTGTAGGTGTAACATCTATATTGTTATCTTTTGTTTTACCTTGAATTTCTTCCATGTTAATGGATCCAATAAATAAAATGACTCAATGTGTCATACATGTGATAATGTTGTGTATTCTAACACATGATGTGCCACTATGGAAGGGTATATGCAAGGCCATCCTTTGTTAGGCCTTATGATCTATGTATGGTTCATGTACATATAAGTTATATTGTAAATTATTTTCAAATTATTTGAGACTTCTTATTAAAGTCTTTCGTATAGCCTTAATGGCATGTAAAATTGGGATCTAATCATGCTCAATAGAGTTATAATATAATTTAGCTAATTTTTTAGACTAACAATGTTTGATACATGGATCATTGAACTTGATCCATAGTATGTATATATCATTTTCATAATTTTTTAGACTAACAATGTTTGATACATGGATCATTGAACTTGATCCATAGTATGTATATATCATTTTAAATTGTGTTAGCTTTGAGTATTCCATCTAAGCCATTGACTAGTCCATCTTTGTTATCATAATTTCCAACATAGATTTTGACTAGAATTTAAGGTTTCAATATGATAATAGGAGGAAACATGTATAAACAATGACAGATTGTGTCCCTTTTTATATATTTTAATATCATTTTAATATAATGAGTGTCACTTAAGATCACCCTATCCTTATCTTATCCCTAGAACTATCTTAGGGCCTCTTTTGATCATTTTCCATCTTTTATGCACATCTATCCTATGCCAAAATAAAACAAGAGCTGCATTTAGCCATCACCTAGTCATCCTCGATCCTTTTTAACACATCTTAGCCACCTGGACAATAGTGCAACCCCATTATTCTATAGCATAGTGTAGTATTGGCAAAGGGGGAAGTGTTATTGAACCTTAGATTCCCTAACCCATAAATGATATCTTTTCACTTCTTGAAGTGTATTAGGGTTAGCCTAAAATCATTCCATGTCTCAAAAAGCATCAAAAAACTATATAAATACCAATCTCATTTATTTATTAGATAGATGGAAATTCTCATAAATGAGATAAAAAATAGTTGTGAAAATTAAGTTTATTGATCCCTATTTACCCCTATTTATACATACATCCATCTACATTTACATGAATGAGCACATGCATGATGACTTTACATGTACATTTATATTAGATGTGTGCTCCAATTTTATATTTATCTATCTATTATATCATTTGATGTTGTGTCAAATTCATACTTTTCTTACATGGTGATTCTTTACCTTTGTTACTATATGTTTCTTACATTTTCATTTATCATTTCATATGATTGTCTTTCTTTATCATTATTTCTCTTTCTTTCTTGAGTTTTTCTAAAAGACTCCTTTCTTGCCTTCATGATTTTTTGCTTTCTTATCTCCATTTTTCATATTTATTTATCATTGTGACTTGGTTATACCAACCTTGTTCCCTTTGGTATTTGTATTCTATTACCATGTAATCAGTTAGTAAACAATGCTTCTCATTATAATCTCCTTTTCACCGATACACCTTTGGATCTCTTTTTTCCATTCTCCTTTTTTCATAAACTAAGTATATACATGGTTGAGACTTGAGATCACATACTAGTTCATAGTTAAGCCTAAGTTCCCTAGTCAATATGTGTCTTTGGTTACTTAGCTTCCTTTAGCCTTAGCCTATAGCTCATTCATGTGTATCACTACATCTCTCATGATTGGTCATTACAAGTCCATATGGAGGAGGAATCTTAAAAATACATAAAATTTTAAAAGCCAAATCATTTAAAATAAAAGGCAATGATATAAAAGGCAAAAATATTATTAAAATTCAAATCACACTAAAATACATGATTCAAAGCACATCTCCTTCTTTTATTCAAAGCTCAAACTACATAGTTGGCCTCACAGTAGATTTGAGGTACTTTGGGGTGTGGTAGGCTAGTATATTAGAAAAGGATAATAGAAAAAAAAAATTAGTGATACCTACTTTCTCATGCAAGTACCTAATATTCATAGTAGATTGACAGCTATATAAAGGGTCTTGTGGAATGGGGAACACATCATGGGAAGGTAGGTCCATTTTACCTTTTCTTATACCAATCTACCTTAATGAGTTGATCTTAGTAGTACACATATTTTCCTACAAAGATTTGTGTCTATAGAGAATAGGTTTCCTTTGCACATTGATGGTCACTAATCACTTAGTGTCTTATCATGTCCTTAGTATGCCTCTTGCCTCTTAAGTTATTCTCATAATATTCCTAAGTCTTTCTTTTTACACTCATTTTTTTCACTCCCTATATCCCTCATATTTCCTCTTAAGAAATATTATTGTCTGCTAATCACTCCCCTTGGGATTTAATTTATGAGTTGAATCATAAGATGAAATATAGGACCCAACATTCCTCACAAATTACCACATTTTTCCTTCCTATTACCCACATCCTTTGTTACCCAATAGTCCCAATTTTTCTACCCTAGTGGTGTTTTCTTTGTGAGTTGGAGTGTAAGATTGCAGATAGGACTTGACATTCCTCACAAAATTTTCCAATAATACAAGTTACAATCAAAGTTACATGTGCCAAATATGAGATAAGATGTGATTGATTATGAAGTTACACATCATTAACATGCTTTCCAACTTGATTTAGTGCGTTTTATGCTTACTTAATTTCTCATTCACTTTTATCTTCTTATTTTCTGAGTGCATGTATTAATTCAACCATTTTTTGAATTTTTCATACTTCCCAACTTGAATTAATGTGATAAATTTAAGACCAATTTTTGCTAATTTTGTTTTTCTCTTATACTTCCCAACATGATATAGTATGATTTATTGACTTAATTAGTTTGTTTTTATACCATTTTTGCCCTTTTATATGCCTTCCAATTTATTACATTGTTTTCATACTTCCCAATGCAATCTAGTATGATTTTATTTGTTTTAATTTGGTACAAAAATATCAATTTGGTTTAAGAACAAATTCCTTTTTACCATCTTGTTTTACCATCCCTTGGTTCTTTATACTTAGTCATTTTATTATTATTACACATTTCCCAACTTGAAATAATGTGTAGTATATTTTTGATTGATTATAATTTACCAAGTATTTTTACCTATTTCTTTTTAACCATGCATGTATCCTACATAATGCTAGAAAATAAACCACATCTCATATATTTCATATAGCATATAGAACAAATAGCTAAACACAAGTGATATAAATAAATAAATTCAAATCATCCATAACCACAACCATAATGATGACAACATACACAATCAACATCACTAAGACAAAATGATACATCATATATATTTCATGAGTTTTTGATACAAAAAGTACAACCCTATATAATGTTCCAATTCTATTGTTGGGATCTATCTTATCTATCTCATGGCCTATCCATGCTACCTATTAAGGCCTCAATCTAACTCCTCTAAATAGTACATTGTAAGGAGGCCATTTGAGATCTCAATCCATCTAATTATCCCTCTAGATGTGCCACCCATGCTTGTACCTGTGCCAACTAGGCCAAGGTCACCATGTTTGTCACTCTTTCCTACTCTTACACCTATGTCATATGGGTTAGGGTCACTATATGTGTCTATGTCATCTATGTCATTATAACCATATGCACAACTCTCTTCTCTACTAGGGCTTGTCATGATTTTATCTTTACTACACTCATATCTATTGGTGGCTACATCTTTTTTCTCTATGATCATATCTAACTCATTTCCTTCCCTACTAATCTGAATCAGCTTGTCTAAGCTAGGGTATATGGTACACTAGGGTCCTCTAATGTATTAGGGTCATACATTTATATAGTCTCATCTAGGACATCATGGAGTGATCCCCTCATAAGGGACCCCCATCTTTTCTCTTCATCCTCAACTATGCCTACACAATCACACCCAAATAGATATTAGATCACTATTATATCTCAAATATATATATCTATCTCTAGTCTCTATTTCAAAATAAAAACTTAATCAATAATTTAATCATCTTTATTACATGATTGTGTCTCAACCACTATGGTCTTACCATCTACATGACCTCTTAGTACCTCCTCTGTAGGTCACCTCCTTAGTACAAAGCCAATTGTCATGGCTCATGTCTACCTTAGTACATGCTTGAGTAGCCTCTATATCATCTAGCTCTCCTTTGGCTCACCTACTAGGTCATTAAGGATGGTGATAGTCTTCACTCTCTCCTACTCCTCCTACCTCCATCAATATTATGTCCTTAGTGGTCACTACTCATCTCACTACAAAGATGGTGGTGGTATCTTTGGTGCCACTACCTCTATAGCCCTCTCCTCTTTATCTATTCCTTGTCATTCTCACCCAGTCCATGGTCACTAATGATTTGATCTAAGAATCAACCTCATCAATGGTATCAATAGTGCCCTCGTCCCTCATGGCTTTCTCACATGTTGAGCCCACTACTCAGGCATCAATATCGGTGCCACTAAATGAGGTAATCCCATTTATCCTATTACCCATGCCATTAGATGTGTCTCTCTCCACTAAGTATAATGTCTAACCACCTCTATCTTTATTGTAACTAGTAAACCTATATCCCAACTCAACCATATAGTCACTATGTGCCCATATGGCTACCACACTATGTCCATATGTCTCACCATCTATAGTGATAACACATGGGGCATGACCTACACTACCTAGTCCTCTCCTATCTCTATACTTGAGGTGACCTAGCATTGACCACATGGGGTAATCTAGTTGGTTGATACATGGGAAACCTCTCATATATCTAAGCCATCAATAATATGATCAGTCCTATCGACTTCTACCCTTTGACCAACACCTCATACAGATCATGTATGAGGTAGACCCAAATGATAAAGCTAAGATAATATAGTATTCCCTCCTATAGGATCATCTTATTCAAGGCTATCATGAATAGGGGTACCTTGTCATCTAACTTATGACATAGCACCCACTATGTACAAGTCTTATCACAAATTTTTAGATATCTAAAATTTGTGATGTATATACATTAAATATATTAACTCTCTTACCTACCAATATCATCTCTGAGCCTATAGCCCATATACCTAAGGCCTTCCTCTCCTATAGGCTATTTGGTATACTTGTAGTCACTGGTAATCCTACTATTGGTAGCCCTAGGATGGCATGTACATCCTCTAGAGTGATATATACCTCTACCACATCCCCATCCATCTCCAATATAAAAATGTTAGTCAGTTGTTCCCAACATCCAAGGAACATGACTAATAGATCCATGCTCAGGGGAATCCTACACTTGTCAGCTATCTCTCCTAGTCCTATAGCTACTAGCCTACCTCTATCTCCTATCGTTATATGCTCTAGTAGATCTATTAGCCATGACATGTCTATCAATCTCAAAAAATTGGGTCATCCTTGCAACAAATAAATGATAAAAGATGATAACATTTTCAGAAAAAAAATTCTAAGCTTTAGAAATCTAGTAGCCTTGTTGAAAGAGTATGCTCTTCTCTTGCCCTTTTCGAAGGATCCTGAGAATCATAAATTAAAACAAGTGTTTGTAATATTATAGTTTAAAGTAATAGAGTGAAGCCGTAACCATTCGGCCCCTGCCTACTGTCGTGAGTTTTCTTTAAGATTGTTGTTAAAATAAAGATTGAAGGAGGCATCTACTGATGATAAAAGATTGGTATCAGAGCCATACATCAGAGTCACTGTTAGCTATTGTAAGGATCATTTGATTTTGTAAGAATTCTCAGTTCCAACTTTTTGAGTTCTCTACTTTGTAAAATTATTTGGGAAAGTTTATATGCATCGAGTCTTCAGCCATTTTTAAATTGTCATAGGCCTCTTTATCTCTGCAATTTTTAGTTTCCCTTGCCAGAATTTTCTCGCTTACCAGATCTCAAATCTCTCTGCCATGGAATTCAAAAAAGCCCAAACATCCGCTATAGTTGAACTAATAAATGAATCTGAATTAGAAGGAACCTATGAACTCCCTTCCTTCATTCCTAAACAAATATCTGACTGCCCAGATATTGAAATCACTGAAGAAAACCTTGAAAAAGAAAATAGCCTGTATAAACCCTCAGCTATTAAAGCTTCACATGTCTATAAAAAGTCTAAATTATTAAAGTCTAAGTTTGTGTATAATTCTACATATATGTCTTTTGTAAAACCTCAAATCAAATCTATTGAGTTAACCCTCAGATATAAGCCAAAGAAGACATTCCAAACAAATTTACTATCTTTGCTACCTGAACCAGAGATAAATTATATCAGGTCACATGAAGATGTGAAATTTGTTCACTTTGGTCTTATCTAAATACATATAACTCCTTTGATTCCTAGAAATATTAAACCTGTTATATATCTTGCTTTGTGTGATCATCGTCAAGTTAGTTTCAAGCATTCATGTCAAATATCCAGTCTTGGTCGCTTAAACGATGAAGTTATTTGTTTTGAATTTTGTCCTAATCTCTCTGTCACAGTCTGTGATAAGGGATGTAAAGAAGTAAAAAAAGGGATCTTTAGATTATTGGGGATTATTCACCTCCCTATTTGGTTTAAATATGTTCGGTGAATTTAAGTATGTTTCTATAAATATTTATGTTGTTTATAGTATGACAATACTAACCACCCAAAGATCTTAGAAAATTTGCCTTATGCCAGAAGACTTAGTGGTACTGTCCAATTACAGAAAGGCCATATAGAATCTATAGAAATCCCTTCTAATTGGAAACTTGATTGGTTAAAAAATGTTTCTCCCAAAATGAAAGGTCAAGCCACAGTCCATAAAAGTAATGGCAGAACTATAAACATACTTCCCAAATCTTTGTCTGTAAATTCTAATCTTCCCCATTTATCTTCATCCAGACCTTCTACTTCCTCTTCCCGTCGAACTGTCAAAATAGGTCACATCCTGATAGAAGATGAAGAGATCAATCAAGGGAATGATCTAAAGGATCAATTACCCTATACACTAATGAATCTTCCTAGAGAAGACAGTCTGGAATTTTATACAGAGAATAAGGTTACTCTGTACAAAGGTGGAAGATGGCCACCTCATAAAGGAGTACATAAGCAGCCAATAAGAACTATACAATATTTTTTAGCTGCTTATCAAGGTGATGTTGAACCTTCAAATGAGTTCAAACATAGAAATTATATAGCAAGGTTTAACTCCCACTTCACAGAGAATTTTGATGATCTCTATCGAGATGTTTTGTATATAAAAGATAATATAGAGAAGTTGCAAAAGCAAGTATCTTCTATTGATTCTAAACTAGATGCTTTAGATGATAGTTTAGATTGGCTTTCTAAACAGGATCAGTAAGCAGAGTCCTCTGTTAAAAATCCCAACTGTTCAATATCTTTCGGCTCTAATTTTAAGACTAGCAAAAAGCAGTCTAATACTACCCTGATGCAAAGAACCCATGTACAATTACAACCTTGGTATCTTAATATTGATGATCTCCTAAATCCATTGAATGAGATCACTACCTAGTGTAACTCCATGCGAGTTATTACCATTAATGCACATCTAGATCAAGCTGGAACCACTTGCTTTGCTTCAAAAAAAATTTGGGGTATTATTAATCAATGGTGGAGTACCATGTCCGAAGCTGAACAGTATGAATGTGTACATAATCAGCCTAATTCTTTAGCCACATTATTCAATGTATTGATTAATGAGTTTGCACCTCCAGTTGGAAATAGAGAACTAGAATCCAAGAAATGGCTTCTCAAAATGGAGCTATGTGATTTAAAGCAGTTTGATGCATTTGCCAAGTAGTTTAGAGAATTGGCATACAAAAGTAAGAGTTTCTCTTCCACTGAGATTAAGATCAAATTTTTACATGCTCTACCATATAATCTTATTGATAGAGTCATTTCTTATATTGATCTTAAGGGACTAATGATTAAATATCTCTCTCTCTCAGATGTGATTGATTTTTCTAAACAGCAAGCTATGTGCTTAGTCTCTGAGACTAAGTCTATCCAGAAACTCACTAAGCATCAAGCCTCCCAAATTGCTCCTGTCTTCCAAGAAATAGCCCCATTTGGCTTTCACCCATTTATACAACCTTGTCAACAACAGAAGCAGCACTGCAAGCATTTATCTTTTAAGCATCACTCTTTTCCTTGCAAGCATTCCTATGCACCTTGATGCACCGCTCGTCCACCCTCCAAATAGCCAATTTGCTACATCTATCACAAACCTAGCCATATTGCTCCACAATGTCATTTCAAGAATCTTGCAGTTAAAGTTGTTTTCACCTATTTCTTGTATCTCAGTTGGGATTACAATTTTTGGTACTTGAGTCATTGAACTTCGAAATTTTTCAGTGGCATATATGAGGTGAGGTATTCTTAGCCTTTCATTTTCTATGGTGAACATGATACTCTTAATGGTAGAACCATAGGGTGAGTATCTGTCAATAAAGGCACCACCTAGAAGAATATCTATAGGCATTCTATCTAGTGCAAAAAAGTTAGCATGGAAGATTTTATCTTGAATCTGAAGGGTCTGCTGACTTTTTTGCACTAGATAGAATGCCTATAGATATTCTTCTAGGTGGTGCCTTTATTGATAGATACTCACCCTATGGTTCTACCACTAAGAGTATCATGTTCACCATATAAAATGAAAGGCTAAGAATACATCGCCTCATATATGCCACTGAACAATTTCCAAGTTCAATGACTCAAGTACCAGAAATTGTAATCCCAGCTGAGATACAAGAAATAGGTGAAAATAGCTTTAACTGTAGGATTCTTGCAGTGACATTGTGGAGCAATATGGCCAGGTTTGTGACAGATGTAGCAAATTGGCCATATTGCTCCACAATGTCACTGCAAGAATCCTGTAGTTAAAGCTATTTTCACCTATTTCTTGTATCTCAGCTAGGATTACAATTTCTGGTACTTGAGTCATTGAACTTGGAAATTGTTCAGTGGCATATATGAGGCGAGGTATTATATCTTCCATGTCATGTATAATCACATTACATTCTTTTTATAATTTCAATAAAAAATAAGTCTAAACTAATTTAATTCATTTATTTTTACCTATTTTTAGCCTACTCAATCCTTTTTTTCCTTATTTGGTCATCTTGGGTCATTCTAGCATTCTTTTGACCTTTTACACACTTTTCCATACCATTCTAGTTCTTTGGTCAATCTAGTTTAACCAAAATCTCCCTATTTTTACCCTGGTAGACTTAAAAATCTAAATCAACCCTCTTATTTTCCTCTCTCTAAAACTATGTTATCATTCTAGACTTTTTAGATCAATTGGTAAATTGTACTAGGTTAGTAGTTTATAAAACATACAGGGTCAGCACATACCTACTAGGTTGATAGTGTGGATTTTGCCCATTTTCAACCTACTGGGTTGATTAGGTTGACCCAATTATTTTTTTACTATTGACAGCTTGCATTTTCCTCAAAAAGTGACCTTTTGCACTTTTATACCTAATTCCTTCAAACCCATTTGACTAATTGATTTTTCCTACCTCTATAATATAATCTTGTTTCATTCTAACATCTAGAAATGCTAAAAATTATTTTTTTTAATAATACACTTAATTCATTAAAATACTCAAAAAATGGCTTAAGATTAATAGTTGCATACATGTAGTGCACCTACTATTGCTCATGGAGTTCCCCCTCATCTAGTTTATCATCTCTTCACCATCCTATCTCATTTGGTCTCCAGAGATCTTTTTTATTTCCTTCATAAGTTAAAAATACCAAATGACTTGTCTTTCCCCCTATTTAAAAATGCTTTTTAGCAATTCAAATTCTTTAATTATTTTTTTGTAGATTCCTTCTTTTGCGTATACCTTTGTTTTTATTCATCTGCTTTTAAAACCATAAAATACATTGTATTCATGATGATGTAAAGAATGATTTCCACTATCATATGTCTATATTCCAATTTTTTTGAATTTTTGGCTATTTTTTGCACTAACTTCTATAGGTTTGCCTAGTGTTCTTTACATTGGAAGCCTTCACTTTATCTTATAGTCTACTTATTTATCTACAACACTAAGGTAAGTAAAAGTATATGTTTTTCAATTTTTTCCTTTCCTTTATCTTATTTGATACTTATTACACTTTACTTAGCATCAACATTATGTGTTATCATGTTTTATTCTTGAAGCACCATACCATGTTACACTTATGTGACACATGATGAGATTAGAGTGGGGAATATGTATACACATAATACTTTTAACATTTATCTATTACTAACACTTTGTATCTTGTAATAACCCATCAAGTCTCAATCTCTTTGAGTACATGCCTTAAGGGGTGCACCAAGAAAGGGAAGGTAGACCATTGGTGCTTCATAAGATTTTTATCCCTTGTGACACTTACCATCTACACAATTGTCTCCTAAAACCATTTATCCTAAGCTTATTCTTCTCAATTTTACCTATTCTATTAATTTGTCATGCTTTATCCTCCTTATTTTTTCTTTGACCCCCTTTCACCAGTTGACTATACTAGGTCGACCCAAAGACCTAAGTGTAAAATTAGAAGAGGGTATGATAAATCAAAGACTTAAGTGTAAAATAGTAAAACAAATGTAGGTTAAGATATATGTCAATACCATAAAATATATTTCAAGTTTGATGAGTTACTACTATGAAAATAGAATAAATCCCTTCAAATTAGGAAGGCAATAACGGGAACCAAGAAACTCAAGATGTGAAACCATGTAAGAAATCCAAAGTATAAAATTAGAACCAAAAGGGAAGCACAATGTCACCACATGGTAATAATAAGGTAGTATAAAATGTGTTGTATAACTTATAATATGATAAATACACTTGATGACCAAAGTTCATAATGATCAAATGATAATTAGTCTATAAATGACCTTAAATCTAAATGGGAAATTAAACCTAAGATACTCAAGTCAAGTGCAAATGGGAAATTAAACCCAATTAACACGTTAACCTAGTAACTTAGAAAGGTGAAATTCCAAATTTGATTCATCAATGAAGGACTTAAAGATTTTGGAAAGTGGTTTAGACTCAAATGGGTAGCATAACTACACTAATTAGATAATACAAACATAAATGTTTGAGATGAATATTTGAATAAGGAAATTATGATTTAGATTTGACCAGCGTAATGCCTCCTTATTTAGGAAATGGTGGACAATGTGTTTGATTATGAAGTTTTTTTACAATCAAGTTTTGACTCAAATCAATGACCAAGTAAATACAAAAAGATAAATACAAGCAAGTAAATCATCCTGAGCCCTAAACTGACAAAGTTGCTTTCTATTGTTGAAATCCATCTTTATACATGCACTTGGGAGGAAATTAAGTGTTCATACAAAATAAAAGTGCATTAATTGGTACGTTATTTTACACCCCCACTATCCCAAGAGATAATATGGTGAATGGACCTTTAGGTGCACCTTGCATCAATAATACTCTGTGGTAAGTGAGGTTGTCTAAAAATTACAATTTATGACCATTTAGATGGTCCCAAGTGTGTCTCACACAAGGAATACAACACGTTAATTAGATCCAAGTCAATTAGATTATTATGAAAATGTATTATCCTTTTCATAACCACTACATCCATCAATTACTCATTATAGTATGATGTCCTGATTGGTCATATGTTCTGGGTTGGCTTACCACTAATGAAGATGGTTTAACCACTAAGGCCACCATCCAAGTGGGGTGATACCAATTTATATACTCTAATGGATATTGGTTGAAGATTAAGCCCTAGGTCAAATCTTCCCTAAATAACTTATAAAGAGTCAATGACCTCCCCTCCATAAGCCAATGGCATGAAATAAAATGTTCTAAGTGAACAGGATTTATAGGTTATTTTTAGATCATCCAAACCATGTGGCTTTTGGGGAGATCCTAGACAACTTCCTTTTCACACCTTGGAAAAAGGAAAAATCATAATGAAAAGGTAATTTTGGTCACCCAAGTTCCCTATAGGGGAGCACATACATGCATAATTCTTTTTCTTAAATAATCTATCAAGTAATAGATTATTTGCATAAAAAAACACTTTTGAAAATTTAAACTTTAAGTGAATGTTGAGTTTTATAAAACCAAATTGAAATGTTAAGTGAAGTTATTGGCCCCTTGGCCTTAGTTTGAAAAAACTTTGAAAAACACTCACAAAAGCATTCAATCAAACCATCTAAGTTCCTTTTAAAAACCAAAGAGAAGGTTCAAGATTTAAACATATAAGATCTAGGTTCCTTTTAAACACCAAAGGGAAGGTTCCTAGTTTAATTTAAACACTAAAGGAAATGTTATAGACTTAATTATGCTCAAATTAACCAATTTTTCTCATGGGTCCTATAGTAAAAATTAGAGAGTTTTGTCTAGATTTGAAGTACAATTGATGTTCAAACTAACAAGTTTGGAAAACATGCTCTTGGGTTCTCTATTTTTTACACATAGAAACCAATGTCGATCACTATTGACTGATATTAGTTGCTTCAACACTAATGCAAGTCAAATAATTAACTATTTTTGATCAAAACTAATCAATAATGATCACTTGTGAATCCTTAGGCAAAAAATATATGATCAAAAATACTTTTTATCTTAATTTTAGGATAAAATATCCAAAAGAAACTTTTGGATCAAGTAAATGTTTAGACCAGAGACTTAAAAATCTAAATTTGATAACTACAAACTTGAATAAAATTTCAAAAATGTAAATTTTTAGATGTATTTTCCCCTACAACCTAATCAATGCCAATTAGTCTTGACCAATGCTTGCCACCCAAAACTAATATTGGTCTATGTGTAACCTATGTATGTATAAAAAATGTTTAAAACATGTTTAAAACAAGATAAATATTGATGTTAAAGGACATTTTAATGACTTTAATGGAAGTATAAAATTAACAAAATGTCTTATTTTCTTGAGAGAGATGTTTACTATCCCATTGGGCATGTCAAGATGTAGAGATGGATTACAAAGATTATTATTTCAAGTATTAGTCATGAAAAACAATAAAAAAATGGATAAGAACTAACAATATAGGCCAACCTATTCAATGGGGTGTGCAAATGACAATTTGAGAACTTAATGAAATAAATGAAACATACATTACCTTCCCAAGATATTTCCATCATCCATAAGTAGCTCCAAGCATGTTTCTCCCCTTCATTTTTAGTTCAAGTCTTCAATAATGATGCAAGTCCAAGCTCATCACCATTTTAAGAACACCAAGTATAATCTAGGGTTATGATATGAAATAAAATCTATGCCTATCAAATGAATATATCCTATTTCAAATAAAACATAATAATTAACACAAAGAGAGGTTGTGGAGAGAATCTTGCATTATAAGCTTACACAATTTAAGCTTTAAAATGTGAGTGAGAGGCCTCCTATTTATAGATTTTCTAAATTGATCAGGATCAACCATTATCATCCATCTCAAGATGAAAATGTGTGGCCATGAATTAATCTAATTATGTAATTAAAATCCATATATATCCTCATAATTATTTGGGAGGAGAGGGCATTAAATAGGCATGGGAAGCCATAATCCTAATATTTGTTACATTTATGGATTATGGATGCCACCCCAAATATGAGATCACTTAATGATGTAGTTAATATGAATCAATTTACAATAAATAAATATTAAATAACTTCCATAAACTTATTACTTAAGCTCATAATTTTTTTTAATTTTCCTAAGTAAGATTAATCAACAATTCTTTAGAAATTGGTGCATAATTAATCAAACTAGTCAGAAAGTCATAATTTAACTGGAGAGGAATTATAAGTCAATGTTAGTTGCCTATAGAATATTATCCAATTTAGGATGTTGTTGACACAAAATAACATGTGCACATGTCATTTGCTTCTAAATTAGAAGAAAAGAGTGATCTAGAGCACCAAAATGAATTTTCATCATTTTGACTCAAAATGATATGATCAAAGTTAATAATCACATAAAATGCATTTCCCCATTTAGAGATATATTATCCTAAATTGGAACTTATATATGATAATCTCAAACCTTATAGTGTGTTTAAGTTATTTTAGCCTAAATTATGCATTTGAGTTCATTTCGAGTAAGATTGACAATTTCAACATAATGGTGTTAGGAATTAGATGTCTATATTTTGCCCCTGATTGAGAAGATTTAGTGAGACATTCAGGTAAAGCAAAAAAAATTTAAATAAAAGAGCTCTCAATAATAAATTAGAAGAAAAATACCAATGATGCCCCCTTGAGAGGACATACAAGGATAATAGAGAAAGATGGACTCTCAAAAAGAAAAGAAAAGTAAGATTAACCCATGGAACTGATTTAATCCAAATAAACTAACTCTTTCATGCATTTATTCCATCAATGATCAAAATATAATTATAATATAATATGCCCTAAGGATGAGGGGAATGGGAAGGATACAATCCAAAAATAGAAGTGACACACTTTGAACACACCCAAAGCTAGAGTGCAAGCTATGCACTTTTAAACTGATCAATCTTGAGACAAGTTGCAAACTAAAATATTACCATAATGAAGGTGAAAGTCCATAGATATTATAATTATAAGAAAAATAAAATGTTGTCTCCAAATAGAATAAATAATAATATGCTCTATTAGAGAATATATGATCATTTGATAAACAATTTTTCCCTAGTAGAGTTGATTTTGATTACTGATAAAGAATGGTTTGTCCCTATAGGGCTGATTTAGATTTTTTAATTAGTTAAAAAATTATGTCCCAACATGGGTAAATTATCAATCAATATCTCAAAGATATAATCCATTACATAGGTTAAAGATGAGCTTTAAAAAACATAGATGTGATAGTGGAATGGTCGTAAAAGCCATAAAAAAACCAAGCATATGAGGATGCATAAAGTGATAAAATAAATGAAAAGAGGAATGAAGGTGGTCATGATAACCTAAGATACATCTTGTATTCAAGCACTACCTACATAGTCTAGATGGACCTTAAGACAATGTAGTTCACCCAGAAATGGGAGAAAATTAAATGAGGGATGAAGAAAAATGATCAATGTTTGACTAGACTCATGATATATGCCAAGAGATGCACATATTTACATAGATTTAGGTGCATGAAAAGCCATAGGTACCTAGTTTCCTTGGTGTTCTTGAGATTTATTCATCGAAGCTACATTAACATTGAGACTTGGAACTAAAGCACAAAGTGATTGCTATAGCAAAATTAAATTAGACATCATAAGTATAAATAACTTAGAATGACATGGAATTTCACCTATGTGGAGTTGGTTCAAATGTGCATATCTATAACTAAGGATAATGGTAAAAATGACCAAGACTATAGTTACAACTATTTACATTTAAAAAAAAATTAAAGATAAATAAAAATAAAAAATAAATTAACCCAACTTAAAATCAAGATACTAACAATCAAGTCTTAATTAAGAACAATAATGTTTAAAAAGCAAGCAAGAACAACGTAATAACATGACATCAAGATATGAATAATCGAGATCAATGTGGACCATCAAGATGAACTTGAAAAAATAGAAGAAAAAAATAAGCCCAAATAGGAAAACAAAAGACTAAGAAGAAATAAGAAGAAACGACCAAAGGAAAGAAAAATAAATAAATGAAGAGGCAAGAAAGCACAACAAAACACCAATAAAAATAAAATAAACACACACAAACAAAAACCAAGTTAGTGTGATTTAAAAATAATTTTTTAGGCACATGTAGTAGAGGTGTTACTTTCTACAACAACATAACGAGAATAAGGACATAAAGTTACTTCCATAATGATAGGGAAACAAAACAAGATAAATGGGGGAAGAGAAAAAAAAGGAAGGGGGTGGTCGAGTTGACTCCAGATGTACATGATAAGTGGATGCTACCTACATAGCTCCATAGATGTATTTTCCAACATAAATGTGATGCCAAATTTAGTTCTCCCATGAAGTGGGATAGAAGAAAAGGTGATGACCATAGAATATGATAAATGTTGTAGAATAAAAATGTTAGATGGGATAGATGAGAATGGTCTTGAAAAATAGCGAGCCAATGAGACAAGTTAATTGTAAAATAGTAAGAGTGTGGGATGATTACTTGCTAAATGGAAAGAGTATAGGATTAAAATGTATAAAAGTGTAAGATAATGTTTTTGTTATTTTATAGATCATTTTCTAATGTTTTTGGTGTTTATAGGATAAAATATGTACAAAGGAGAACCAACTAATCAAGGAGATGCTTGTCTAAGAGTAGAAGTTCCAATAATAGCTAAGTTATATACAATAACACTACTAGATATAAATAATGGATCAAGGAGCTAACTAGAATCTCCAATAATGTATAAAGTTGGCTACAACGACACATGCTCATAAATCAGCAAGAGTGAAATTCTAATATGATAACAATGCCTACCAAATAGGAGTAAAATAAGAGAACAATATGTAGCATAAGATAAAATTTAAAGAAACTTACACTAGGAAAAAACCATACATTATGATATCGATCTTCACTTGTCTATAGAAGAAGTTGCAAAATACTATCCATGTTGATCTATTTTGTAAAACTAGTGTCAAATGTGATCACAATTGGTTAAGGGATAAAAGTGTTCAAGTTACAATAGCCTTAGCATATGAAAATAATGTGGTTCTCAAAGAGAATGGTCCAAAATTAATATGGTCCAAAGGAGGATGTTATAGGGTGGGATAAAATGCGTTCAAATTGCCAATGGTTTAAAGCTTTCACTATCTAGAGTCATGAAAATAATATGGTTATAGAAATAATGGTCTAGGGTAGGTTAAAAGAATATAGTCCATGAGAAGATGGTCGAGAAGATAATGATAGAATAAAATACTTCAGTACAAGTTACCCCCAAGTAAGGGGTCTTGTAGACAATGGTTCAAAGTTGTCAAGTGTAAAACCTCTTAAGTTGCACAATGTTCATGAGATCTAGAAGTTATTCACAATTTAGAATAGCTAGTTGATATACCCCTAATCCATAGTTTTCCATGATAACATATGGTCCCAACCAATAAGGTTGGAACTTACCTTTTTTCTTGTGTTTAGTGTTTGTGTTCTTCTAGTTCTCTTTCAAAACCAAATCACCAATCTCAAAATATTGAGGGAGAATGTGCTTATTTTAGCTTCTATACAATCTATTTTGATAGGCTTGTAAGTTTTCTAGGGTATTCAAATGCTTACCATCAATAAATTTTAGTTCTTACAACCTTGAGACTCTATATTCTTTATCATCTTCAATATGCTCAAAGTTACTCATAATGATGGTAGCTTGATCTCAATTGGGATAATAGCTTTTGTGCTATAAATAAGGGAATATGGTGTGGTTATTTTAGGGGTTCATTGATTGGTTTGATAAGCCCAAAGGGCAAGAAATATTTAAAAGTGCAAATTATAGCCAATGTCATTGATAATCTTCTTTAAAATGGATATAATGGTTTTGTTCGACACCTCGACTTATTTGTTTCCTTGTAGGTTATATGGTGTGGATTTCTTGTGCTTGATATTGAATTTTGCACAAAGGTATTTAACATCTTTATTTGAAAAAGATCTACCATTATTGGATATAATGCAAGCTATGATGCCATATCAATAGATGATATGGTAATGAATGAATTTGGTTATTTGCTTCCTGGTAATGTAAGTGAGAAGAATGGCCTCAATCCAATTAGTAAAATAATCAGTAGGAATTAAAATGTGTTTATGTCCATCTAAATATGTGGTGTTTATTTTCCTGATGAGATCGGCGCCCCAAGTAGAGAATGGCCATGGTGTTAGGATTGGACTTAGCAATAAGGAAGGTACGTGTGTCAAATTTCAATGTTAATAACAAGGAACATAATTCTTCACATAATTACAAGCATCTATCTCCATTTTTGGCCAATAATTGTAGACACCAACATTATGTCAACCCCCCCTGGTCCCCTTCCAAACACTTACCTTATTAATTTAAAATAAACTACTTATTTTAAATTAATGACCTCACCTAATGACCTCACCTAAACACCTCACCTTGGACACCTCACCCTAAGACCTTTTTTTAACCTATGAGTCACCCTGAGACTAGGTCCTCCAAATCCTAACTACCCATGACCTATTCTCACTCCCTATTAACTCCATAACCAACTCTCATACCTCATAAACCTGTGTTTTGACCATTCTCCAATAGCAAAGGCACTTAGCGGGTGGAGAAATGGGCAAAGAGCTAAAAATAGCTCTTTCACCTATTCTTTCTCCACCGACATCGGTTAACACTCAACCAATGTCGTCATCCCTATGCCGATGCCAGTGGTATCACCGATGTCAATTACATAAGCTTAGCTCTAACATTGAGCTATCGGCCTACCTTCTTGTTGATCAATGTGCACACTCTAAGACCAGGCATTAGAATTTGACTATCACTCTCCTAGCTACTGAAGCTCTACACAAGTTACTCCAGACACTTGGTTGAAACATTGTACGAGGACCTCAACATCAGCCACAATAGGAACAAACATTCTGACACCTCTGGTTCTTTACCAAATAGAGCTAAGTATTCTGCTTCTTATTTTAGTATTTTAGAATACATTGGTAATGTGTTTCCATTTAATATTTCTAAGAACCGTTGAGAAACCCGACTTCTTCTGTGGAGAGGCTAAAAAGCCTTCCTCTTATTCTTACCCTCTTTTCACACTTATCCTCTACCTTTGCCCTTCCTCAGACCTTATTCACTTTCTCACAACCCTGTACAAACCTTTAAACTTCTAGACTCCTCTATCAACCATAGAAATACCCTGAAACCCATCCAAGGCCCACTACCCCTACCGACATTGACAACCAAATTGACGTCAGCATCATTGACCAAACCGACCTCAACAGGCATACCGATGTCGGTGACTATGACAGACTGACTACAAAGAATAGGTACACATTATCTATTTTTCTCTTTCTTAGTCTTTCATCATTTCTTTTTATACAACACTCTTTTCATTAAATAATGGACTATCATCCCTCATGGAGCTTCACGCTTCCAGGACCAAGCGCCTAGCTTGGCAGTCCACCATATCCTCCTCTAACATTCTCTTTGTTTGAGTTTTATTCTTATTACAGGTGTGTCCTCCATAGCCAAAGAGGAGCTCCCACAATGCTTGGATACAGTGTGCACTTAATCTCGGTATCAATCAAACCCCTAACCTTTAACTTTAGTTTCTTCTTCCTTAAATTGATTAGTAAAAATAGAGAGAAACATTCTGGCATGCCCGGTGGGACCCTTAGAGTTTTCCTTGGGTTCATTCTTCTTCTTTTTTTAAAGAGAAAATTTTCATATAGATGCATTAGGAAAATATTCCCTTCTTGTATCCCCTCTTCTATCTTTTTGTTTCAAAAAGAAACCATTAGCAAAAGTTAAAAAGAACATTTATTTTTCTTCTTGTCACTTCTTCCCTGCATCATAGAGTAGTGAAAATTCATACTCTTCACCTCTTCTCCCAATTGTTTGCATTTGAAACAACATATTTTGATTTGGGTTAAAAACTACTACATTTCATTCTTGCTTGAATGCATACTTAGCCCACTTAGTAATTAAAGCATTATGAATAAATCATAGTGCATAAATGTTACACAACCAAACCACAATCACATCAAATCAAACATTTAAACTTACTTGAGACAAGGCCCATCTAGGATTTCATCACCTAGTGGATACCTTACCCCACCTAGAGATCTTACTTGGATTTCACCACCAAGAAGAGGACCCACTCTGTTCTCTGGCAGAGTATAAACTATAGGCAAAGTATATTTTGGCTAAGTGGCCTAGTTCGACTCTAGGTTTGTGAAGTGAAGGGAGCAAGCCCCAGCACCAGGCCACGTACTGAACCTAACACAAATATTTTGAGCACCATAACACAACTTGAAACCATCCATAGACTTCCTCTCCAGGTCCTGTTCTACAAGCCTAACTCCCAACATATTCTATTAAGGCATAAGCCATCACGACTTTAAAACTTATTCTTAGGAATTTAATGTTTTAGAGGTTGCTTGCCTAATCATCTATTATGCTATTTTTATCTGATTGTTTGAGCTGGTAAGGTTGCATCATTTTGAAGTCTAAAACAACTCAAAATATCTTTTTCCTCCAAAAACTATCAATTTTCTGTGTTTTTGGAATTACACAAAAACTGACATCAGTTTTTCCACCGACATCGGCAACATAACTTCACTGACATTAGTTATTTGACCGACCTCGGCAACATTTAACAACCGATATGGGTTAAGAAACTGACATCAATCACTGTCATTAAAAGAAAATCCAAACAGCAAGCTTAAAACCCAAATTTCTTGCTGTTCAACACAAATTTTGGATTTTTGAAACTAAAACACATAGTTTTTAAAACCTAAACCCCTTTCACCTTGAATGGTTTTGACACGCAGTCAAGCCAAATCTCTTGCTGACCATGCAAGTCGACAACCACTCCCACCTTCACCATTCATACCAAGTCATCTAATGGAGCATACTTCAGACACTGAGCATACTCCTATCCAACCTACCCACAATCAACCTCCAATTTTTCTTGAAGGAGATCAAGATTTTGAGAGATTCCTTGACCACAATGTCAAAGTTCTCTAATACTATCTCACTAGAAGCCAAACACGAGATCCTTCAGGTAACCCAATTTATGGGATGCCAACTTTCTTGGTTGAAGCGGCAATGATATCAACAGCATTTTCTACCCAACCTATGGTCACTTAGGCCACTACCTCAACTATTAACCCAACTGTGGCCAATGTTCAAGATTTGGCCTCCCCTTCTATTTTTGGACCTACCTCTATCAAGGTTTTCGTACCCCCTCAACAACAAACAATTCAACCAAGTTTGACACCTTTCCAAAACTTGATTGTCCTTATTTCACCCACTCGTGCACCTATAAACATGAGAGTGACCACCTATCCTTTAACTAGTATCACCATAATCCAACCACCCTTGGTGGCATCTAGTCAAGTTGTGCCCTCCAATATCATGACACAAGCCCCCTTGGTCTCGACATTAGCCCCTATGACAAACTATCAGTATGTTGCACCTACACAAATGCAACCAAGTATGTCATACGCCCCTCCCAATGCCTTCTAGGTACCCTATAACTTAGGGGGTGCCCCTCATGCCAATCCATTTGCTAATCTAATTAAGATGATGATGGATAAGATGTCCAACCTTGAGACATCTATTTCAGGTTTAAAGAATGTTCTTTCATACGAACAAATCTAAAATGAACCTATCCACCCTTCAGTTTCTATTTGACCATACCCTAACCAGTGGGAACTCCCAAAATTTACTTGCTTTCAGAGTAAAGAGGACCCACAACAACATTTTCAAGCATTTAGACACGCTTGTTACCTCATAGTGCACGATGATGAGTTATTACTTTGCACATTCCCCATGTCACTTGTTGGCACTGCCCTTGACTGGTATAACTAAAGAGGTTGGTCAACCTATTTCTCCACCACGAGTGGATGAGCCTATTTTACCCATATCACCCCCACAACATCAAACACCTCCTCAACCCATTCTTCTACCTCGTGAGGAACCCGTATTACCTATTCCTCTTGCCCCTACCTTCCCTCTTCTTCTACCATTGGAAGAAGCTACCATTCATACCCCACACCCTCATGTAAAAGGGGCCATCATCCCTCTACTTCACCATTTAGAGGAGTCTTCTTGTCCTATTTTGCCTCCATCGATGGAGGATAGTCCTCCATCCACCCCCCTTTCACACGTAAGAGAGTCTACTTTGACCTCTCCCATATTGGAGGATGTTTTGACGATACCAATGCCGATGGCCCCACCCTTATCCTTCTTATCACCAATGGGGGATCATACTTTCTCCACTCCTAGACCACACGCAGAAGCCATAATCATCCCTATGCTCTATCCTCTCGAAGAGCCAAATTCTCCAATCCCTTCTCCACCGAGAGAAGAACTTGCCACCTTACCCATTTCAGCTGAGGAAGATCCAATGATGGTTTTCTCTCACCTTTGGCCTATGATTGCTACATCCAACACGTTTTTGCTCTCACAATCACCTAAATCCTCTAAAACACCGACTGTAAAGCCTCACGCAATGTCACCTAAACCCTTCTCGTGATTGGCAAAAAACTTAAGATTTCTCCATTTTAGGAACCTAAAACATGAGGCATTATGGGAGCGACTTAAATCTCCTTATCTTACACATCCCGCTTCACCTTATACTACAAATCCTTCTACAATAATTCACCCCAAAGTCACTAACAAGAGTCAGGCTTCCACTTCTAAATCTTTAGAAGCTCAACCTTCCACATCTAAACCTAAACCCTCACAGGCATCCACCATGCCGAAACAGATTAAATCTATCAGTGTTTGCCTTATATCAAACCTCACTCACCCACAAGTGAAGGTAGATTTGAACCTCACCCCACACAATAGTGGTCCTTGTACTAAACTAAAGAAGGATGCTAAACCACATCAGTCTACTCCTCCCCCAACCAAAAAGGTGGTACAAAAAACTCCCCCACCTTCACCATTGCCTTCTATCTTAGGTCCACATCCTTCCACTTTAATAGGAGTGCTCCCTATTCCAACACCTCACAACAACAAAATGCCTCCATTTCTCCCTCTACCTGTCAAACATATATTTCCTCCAAAAAATTTGACAAATCTCATCAAGAAAGTGCCATCTAAGTGTGTGGCCACACCACCAACCAAAAAGGTAGTACAAAAAACTCCCCCTACAACTCCTAAACAGAAGTTGTCAACCCCTACTACAACAAAGAGTGTAGACCCATTAGTGGGTTCCTATGCTTTGCTGTTATGCTAATTGTTGCAGTCTTCTAGCATCGTTCTCCCACCAATTAAGCCATACCAACCTCTCAAACCAAAACCATCTTGGTTCAATGACACTAAAATTTGTGCATATCATCACACATCTGGGCATGATACTAAGAATTGTTGTGATCTTAAGGTTGTCATTTGCCAACACTTGGAAAATGACACCCTTCTTATTGAGGATTCTTTTGACAAACCATTGACACCATCCCATGCCTCCCAAACCTCTTCACTTGAATCAGGATCCCAACGCGAGACTATGGTCCCTCTACCACCTTCTCCCCCTTTATTCAAAATCAACACTCTTAATATGGCCACCAGGTCACAAACCCTGAAGGATAAAGGAAAAGAGTAGGTTTCTATCCCTTGGACATATCCATTCACCAAGCCTTCTCAACCACCAAAACCCAAGATTTCTATCTTGGGCACATCTCAACCAACATCTTTGGAGGTAATTCGTGACTCCATGGTGAAATAACTTCACTAAACACCTATGAAGATGTCTTTGTATGACCTAATATAAATCTCTCTGCAACATTTCCAGGCCTTGATCAATTCTTTACAACCAATAGAGGTCCAACCTGAAGACCCCCAACCACTAGTTTCTTTAGTTAAATCATTACCAACCATTGCCTCCATCACCTTTAGTGATTCTAAAATTCTTGCCTCTAACCTGGAAGATCAAGATGCCACCCTCTTTATTACAGCTTACATTGATCAAACTCACATTAAGCAAGTTATAATTGATGGAGGTGCTATCATCAACATCATTTCTACCCATGCATATGATCAACTAGCCCTTCCAAAGAATTGCATGTCAAAAATTGATGTAATTCTTCATTCTTTCAATGATGCCACCGCCACTACCATTGGCACTATGGTCTTCCACATTCATGTTGGTCCACATACAATTCCAGAACTCTTCTACATCATTGAGGGGGAGTTCCAATATAACATGTTGTTGGGATGACCTTGGATACGTGCCATGACTTGTGTCCCTTCCACGTTGCATTGTTGTGTCAAGTTTGAGCATGAGGGGTAGGTTCATGTTATTCCTACTGATCCTTCCCACTTTAAAACATGCAACATGACCTATCGACCTAATGATGTTCTCATACCTTTGAAAACATCCACCCAAACACCACCTCCACCCTCAGAAGCCTCGATAAGCTCAAAAACACCAATCACACCTACACCTACTCCTCAAGTGATCACGAAAGATCCTATGGAAGATACCTTCCAACACTTTTCACTTCTGGAGTATCATTTGCTTACCCTTGACATTTTCCAAACTCCACAAAAATATGGACAACTTCATCACCATCCTAACTACAACCATTGCATTAGAATGGTCATTCCATATGGTCCTCCCAATCTCCAAACTAATCTCACCTATGGAGGGCTAGATCAGGCTCCTACTATAGGAAATCCTCTCTCATCACTCCAATAATTTACTTTTAATTTCTCCTTCCTCAACAACCCTCGCTTTGCTCACACCTATCTTTATAGGTGTGCATGGAAGGGTTTTGGCTTTGGGCATTATGAACAAGGTCCACACAAGCCCATTGAGCCTCCAAATGACAAGGCAATCAAAAATGCCAAGAAACGACATGGCGTAGGTTTCAAAGAACCTACAGAACCTTCTAATATCTCTCACCATGAAAATGTCATAGAACATTCTCCTCTAAACTCACCTAGTCCCCCACCCTCACCTATGGATTCGGTGGTCTCCATCCCTCCTAGTTTTTTTTTTGCATAAATGCCATTCACTTGGAACCCCTGACCTATCAACTAGGTGGGGCATCAAGGTCTCTTCCTCTCATTTATCTATACATGATAGAGGATGAATCTTCTAGCATCAACACTATCCAATGTCTAGACGATGATGCCATACTCAACTACATGGGTGTAGACGAATCCTTTATACAATGATCACTTCCTTCAGAGACACAGGTTATATTAAACAAATCAACTGTTGACATTAATCTCCCATCTTCCAATGTTCCTCAAATTTTAAATATTGGTCAATCTTTAGATGCCCAAGAACAACTTGACTATACCACATTCCTTACAGATCATAGCAAAGCCTTTGCTTGGTCTTATAGTGATATGCTCAGTATTGACCCTGACATTATCATCCACAACATCATCACGAATCACGAAGTTAAGCCTATTAGGAAAAAGCTTTGTAGGATGCATCCTCATGTTGCACTTCTTGTCAAAGAAGATCTTCAACATCTTCTCTCTGTCTCATTTATCCAACCCATTGATTATGTGTAATGGGTGTCAAACATTATCCCTATCACAAAAGCAACTGGGGGAATTCAAATTTGTACTAACTATCATGACCTCAACTTAGCTTGCCCAAAGGATGACTTTCCTTTGCCAAACATGGACCAACTTGTTGATCTTATAGCTGGTCATGAGATGTTATCACTCATGGATTGGTTTTCAAGATATAACCAAATCTTGATTGCACCAAAAGATCAACATAAAACCACCTTCATCACCCCATGGGGGACATTCTGCTATAGGGTCATGCCTTTTGGCCTCAAAAATGTAGGTGCTACATACCAACATGCCATGACTTATATCTTTCATGATCTCCTCCACAAAATCATGGAAGACTATGTGGATGACTTGCTGGGAAAATCCAAACTTCACCATGACCACCTAACCATTCTAAAAACAATATTCACTCACCTACTACAATATAATGTTCGACTCAATCCCAAGAAATGCATCTTTGGGGTTCAATTAGGGAAGATTTTGGGTTTTATCATTTCTCTCCATGGCATTGAGGTAGATCCAGCTAAAATTCGAGCCATACTGAAGATGCCCCCACTAGTTAACCTAAAACAACTTCACAGCCTGCAAGGGAAGCTTCAATCTATTCGTCACTTCATCTCGCAACCATCTGACCGATGCCAACCCTTCCATCACCTCCTCAAGAAGGATGTCTCCTTTAATTGGGATAAGGATTGCTAAGAGGCTTTTGAGTCTCTTAAATTCTATCTTGTCTCTCCACTAGTCCTTATTCCACCTAAAGATGACCAACCCTTTTATCTTTACATTTCAGCAACAGATCATTCATTAGGTGCCATGATCATGCATTGAGATGAATAACATCGTGAGTAGGTAGTTTATTATATAAACCAAATGCTCGTTGACTATGAAACTCAGTATACTCATACTAAAAAACTTTACTTGGCATTAGTCTTTGCTACCTCCAAACTCTGCCATTATCTCCTCAACCACAAGACTTACGTCATCACCCACACTGACCCTCTCAAATACATGCATTTCAAGCCATACCAAAACCAATGTATGGCTCGTTGGCTCATGCTTCTCACTGAGTTTGATTTGGAATTCATTCAACAAAAGTCTATAAAGGGGCAAACAATCACTGACCAACTAGCAGATGCCCCTTTACCTAACAATCAACCATCTAACTACAAATTTCTTGATGATTATATTGCCATGCTATCCACTGATGACATCCCTTATCAAATGACAATGTTCTTTGATGGATCTAAATGTCAACTTGGTGGGGGTGTGAGGGTTATTCTCATCCCTCATGAGGGTGAGCCCATGCCTCTATTCTTCAAACTTTACTTCAAATGCACCAATAACATGGCTGAGTACGAAGCCTTAATTTTGGGGCTTCAAACTACCCTTTTCTTGGGCATTAAGACAATCAATATCTTTGGTGACTCACAACTAGTTATTAATCAGATTAACGGTTCCTATCTTTGTAAAAATGAAGTATTACAATGATATAAACACTGTGTTGACACATTGTTAGGGTCTTTCAACCGTTATCTCTTATAAACTGTTCCTTGCTCTATGAATAAGTTTGCCAACACAATGGCCTCTCTCACCTCACACATCCCATCTTCATCTACTTCCTCGAGAATCTATGTCACGGTACACTGTTTGGCATTGCCCTCATATATCTCAACTGACATCAACTTTGTTGGCAATATCAACTCTAGTCCACATGATGTTTGGTATAAACAACTTGTTGACTACTTGACTTATTCCATTATTCCTCCTAATCTCTCTAGCAATGGACAGCGGGCTTTTATCAGGAGTACTACTTGATACACCATGCTAGGGGGTCTTCTTTACAAATGAGTTTTTGACGGCCTCCTTCTCCACTACCTAACCTCCACTAAGACATCTCATGCCATCAAACAAGTTCATGATGGGATTTGTGGAGGACATTTCAATGGTAACACGGTTGTAAAGTGCATCCTCCACTTGGGCTATTATTGGCCCACTCTTCACCAAGACTACAGTGACTATGTTTAGTATTGTATCAAATGCTAGCAACATGCTAACTTACTTCACATCCCTAGCCACGCTTTACAAGTTGTTATGGATTTTTGGCCCTTTTCACAATGGGGCTTAGATCTAATCAGTGAGATTAACCCTCATCCATCTCTATGACATTAGTCTATTATCACAGCAACTAAATATTTCACTAAATGGGTGGAAGCTATTCCCCTCATCTCCACTAAAGCTGACAAAATCATCGACTTTATTAACCACCACATCATATGTCATTTCGGTGTACCTCACAAAATAATCATCGATAATGGCAAATCTTTTAAAAACAAAACCACCCAAAAGCTTTGTGATGCTTTTGGCATCAAACTCAGCTTCTCCTCACCTTACTATCCACAAGTAAATGGATAGGTGGAAGCTTCTAACAAAATCTTAACCAAAATCCTAATGAAGGTGGTCAACAACACTAGAAGGGATTGGCACACTCACATTCCCTTCACTTTGTGGGATTACCGCACTAGCATCTGAACCCCTATGGGTGCTACACCTTTCTCCTTAGTGTATGGAACTAAGGTCATCTTGCCTCTTGAAGTACAAATACCATCTCTTCGCATCTCCTTGCATGACATACTCTCTAACGATGACTTTTGTCAAGATAAATTAGCACAACTTGAGTTACTCGATGAACGTCATCTTGCTACTCTTAATCATCTTCATATCTACCAAGATCGCATCAAGTGTGCCTACAACAAAAATTTGAAAGAGTGAGATTTCAAAATTAGAGATATCATCCTTAAAGAAAACCAACACGTGACCAATATGGAAAGAAGCAAACAAGCCAAGTTTGCTCCTAATTGGCTTGGACCTTATATAATAATGCACAAGTATGGATCAGGGACTTATCGTCTATCTTCTCTTGAAGGCCAGCCAGAACTTGAGCCCCTTAATGCCTTACATCTGAGACCATTCTACTATTAACCAATTAATCATTCACTTGATGTTTAACTTGAGCTCGTCCCTTGAGCAACCCCCGTCATCCTCATTCCTATTCCTTTCAACCCTTTTTCCCTACAAAAATTAGTTAACCCCTTTTTTTAAGCATTAATGCTTTGTCCTAATAAAAGGGAAACCCCTAAACCTCTATAGTCTAGTCCATGACTAAAAGTTTAGTTAACATAAAACTGGGATGCCTAAAAACATATTTAAAGGTCACAAACTATCAATGTAGATTGCTCCCTTGAAGGACAGCTACATTATTATTGTAATTAGTAGACTGCTCCCTTGAAGGACAGCTATTCAAAGACATTAAAACATATAAAGTAAAATATAGACCACTCCCTCGAAGGATGGTTATGCCCAAATTTTGCTACATAAATAGCACCCTCTCAAAATTTTCCCGCATCGATCAGCTTCAACATGACCACAAAACAAAACAACATCCCCAAGTAGACTTCCTACATTGATCAGTCTACCAAAAAAAAAACTGACTGACAAACTATTAAGTCATGGACTTGCCTATAGTCATTTTCAGGGTCACCTATAAAAGGGGCAAAGTTATCCCTGCTAAAAAAGGGTTACACTATCCTCACATATCACATAATCAAACCTATTACCCCAACATACCCAAGGGATTTTGAGCTCACTTAATGTCAAGTGATTAGCATACTTCTCTAACAAAAACCAATGGTCAACGACGTAATACATGAATGGGGCATTTGTTTCCAAAAACCCTATCTATGTTATCATTATGGTCCTTGTCAATGAAAGAGTAACGTGCCTTTCACTTCTTACACAACTTTGTCACATGCCAATACAACCCAAACATTTTCTAACCACTAACATAACATCATGATTTATTTAATGCAATACCAATTTGTGTTATATTATCATAGACCATTCACATTAGTTTCTATGAAAAATAATACACATGGAAACTATCAACCAAACACAACTTATGTCAAGCATATACCATCACCAATATGGAAACCTGCTAAAGCATAAATAAACTCATTTCATTTTTAGCATACACCATCACCAATATGGAAAATTGCTAAGGATGAAAAACCACATAACCTATGTTATAGCATACACCATCACACAATATGGAAAAGGTTATAACATCATCATACACTCATCATTTCAAACATAACCAAACCAACCAACAACCTCTTTGACTCCATTTTCCCTTTTTGGGAGAACTACATTGGCTTGAGGCCCTTAAAACAAGGGCTATATAGGCAGCACTCAGTTGACATGGGGTCTTCTGAGGTTAGCTCAGCCATTTGTTTGTTCATCTACCTGATGGACCAACCATATAACCTTTAACCATGACTTAACCTAGTCAAACCCAATCCATAACCTACCCTCTTCTTCCCTTTTGGGGAGAACTACATTGGCCTAAGACCCTTAAAATAGGGGCTATATAGGCAGCACTCAGTTGACATGGGGTCTTCTGAGGTTAGCTCAGTCATTCATTCATTTGTCTACCTAATGGACCAACCATATAACCTTTAACCATGACTTAGCCTAGTCAAACCCAATCCATAACCTACCCTCTTCTTCCTTTTTAGGGAGAACTACATTGGCTTGAGGCCCTTAAAATAGGGGCTATGTAGGCAGTACTTAGTTGACATGAGGTCTTTTGAGGTTAGCTCAGCCATTCATTCATTCATCTACCTAATGGACCAACTACCTAAACCAGCCCAAAATCATGACCAAACAACTAGCCCTGAAGTCACCTTAGACTTCTCATGGGGCACATTAGAGATCACATATATCTCCCTAACCACAACAAACAACACTTGAGATCACTTATATCTCATCCTGACTCGACCAACAACCTTGGAGATCACGACTATCTCCTCAGACCACGACCACTTTCGAGACAACTTTGCCTTGGTTGTTTTAATTACATATGCTACCTCATGAATAGTTAGAAAATTATACGTGCCCCTCACACCTATTGTCAGATCATGACCAAGCTGATCCCCAATATCTATGACATTTTTGTGTTTTCTAGAAGCACTTCCTAGCCTAGGATACTTGGAACATGATGCCCATTGGAGCTACAACTTTGATCAATTAACCCAATCAGCTACCACTAATAAGCTGGGGACCAGTTACTTTGATTTTAGTACTCCTCAACCATTAGAGCAATAGCTTTGATCATTTAACCCAATTAGCTACCACTAATAAGCTGGGGACTGATTATTTCAATTTTAGTACTCCTCGACCTTGCCTGTGATAATTTGACCTACCTATCAATTAAAGTGGTATACACACAATCTCAATTGTTGCAGCATTCATACTCCAACCTCACCTTACCCATCCACTACCTATCAAATTAGCACTTGATTTTGGGTTTCCTTCTCTCGATTCCCACTTTGAGGGGGAATACCTCATCCCATACCTGGGGTAACCTACACCTATTTTTGTCTTATAGTTCGTCAGAAAAAACCACAAGACAAAAAGGGGCAAATGTAGACACCAACATTGTGTCAACCCCTCCTTGGTCCCCTTCCAAACACTTACACACCTTATTAATTTAAAATAAACTACTTATTTTAAATTAATGACCTCACCTAATGACCTCACCTAGACACCTCACCTAGGACACCTCACCTTGGACACCTCACCCTAAGACCTTTTCTTAACCTATGAGTCACCTTGAGACTAGGTCCTCCAAATCCTAACTACCCATGACCTATTCTCACTCCCTATTAACTCCCTAACCAACACTCATACCTCATAAACCTATATTTTGACCGTTCTCCAATGGCAAAGGCACTTGGCAGGTGGAAAAATAGGCAAAGAGCTAAAAATATCTCTTTTACCTATTCTTTCTCCATAGATGTTGGTTAACACTTGGTTGACGTTGTCATCCCTATGCTAACGCTGATGGTATCATTGATGTCAGTTACATAAGCTTAAATCTAACATTGAGCTATCAGCCTGCCTTCTTGCTGATCGACATGCACACTATGAGACCAAGCATCAAAATTTGACTATCGCTCTCTTGGCTACTAAAGCTCTGCACAAGTTACTCTAGACACTCAATTGAAACATTGTATGAGGACCTCAACATCAGCCACAACAAGAATAAGCATTCTGACACCTCTGGTTCTTTACTGAATAGAGCTAAGTATTCTGCTTCTTATTTTAGTATTTTAGAATACATTGGTAATTTGTTTCCATTTAATATTTCTAAGAATTGTTAAGAAACCCAACTTCTTCCGCAGAGAGGTTGAAAATCCTTCCTCTTATTCTTACCCTCTTTTCACACTTATCCTCTACCTTTGCCCTTCCTCAGACCTTATTCACTTTGCCGCAACCCTATACAAACCTTTAAACTTCTAGACTCCTCTATCAACCACAAAAATACCCTAAAACCTGTCCAAGGCCCACTACCCCTATCGACATCGACAACCAAACTGACATCATCATCATTGACCAAACTGACCTTGGCAGGCATACCGATGTTGATGACTTTGACAAACTGACTGCAGAGAATAGGTATGCATTATCTATTTTTCTCTTTCTTAGTCTTTCATCATTTCTTTTTATAAAACACTATTTTCATTAAATAGTGGACTATCATCCCTCACAGAGCTTCACACTTCTGGGACCGAGCACCTAGCTTGGCAGTCTACCATATCCTCCTCTAACATTCTCTTTGTTTGAGTTTTATTCTTATTGTAGGTGTGTCCTCCACAGCCAAAGAGGAGCTCCCACAATGCTTAGATATGGTGCGCACTTAATTCAGGTATCAATCAAACCCCTAACCTTTAACTTTAGTTTCTTCTTCCTTAAATTAATTAGCAAAAATAGAGAGAAACAATAATAGCCTATTCTAAGGAGCCTTTTACCTAAGACTACACCATTGGTGTGGGCCCCACACATTCCTTCATGAACCTCCTTTAGCGCTATCTTGGATTCTCCTAAAGATTAATAATGAAGTATAATTCCATCATAGACTTTGAGATAAATCATGTTTCTAAGGAGGTTGTAATGGGATAGATGGTGAAGGAGTAGTTTTTGTTGGTTATTAGATAAGTTAAGTATAAAAACATGATCATGCAATTAATTATAATAATCTTGATACCAAGGCATTTTAGATGGGGGATTGGGACCAATAAAGGTGCATACCCTTTATGAATTTGGCATAACATGTGTAGGCTACAAAACATTTTTAATCAAAAATTGACACTCTTTAGCTCCACCATCAATCTATATCATTGACCCAATTATTACCATTACATCGATATATCTATTGCTAGCTCTTAGTATTTATTTAAGCTATAGATATTTAAAATGAACTTTGAGATTATCCATGATTTACTTGTAGGGTAAAAGCTTGTCTTCTCTAGTTTGATATTGATCAATGGTTTTATTCATGATCAATTCATAATCACCATGGACCATTAAGTGGTAAATATCCCATTGAATTATAATATGCAGTCTTATAATAAGTGCCTCATACTCACCCATATTGTTAGTACAATG
Organism: Torreya grandis; assembly: GCA_037957365.1. Lineage (NCBI taxonomy): Eukaryota > Viridiplantae > Streptophyta > Pinopsida > Cupressales > Taxaceae > Torreya > Torreya grandis. Next base: position 2,598,651 of record JARHVA010001863.1, on the reverse strand, counting down.
AAAATTAATATGGAATGTTTTGGGAATAAAATCCCCTTATAGTGTAATAAATAATATGATATATTTAGATTCATGAGAAGTGAAGGAACCATCAAAATATAGCTTCTATTAATCAAGTTCACATTGCACTTCTTCCACTATCATGATAGAATCATCTAGAAAGTCAAATATGAGTGGTTGAATGTCAATAATAGGGGCTTATACAAGTTGATCAAGAATAACCAACCCCTTAATAGTTTTTTGATTTTGATACTCAACATAAAACTCATTTAATAACATGACCCATTTATCCATACATCCTATGAGAGTGGCTTTAGATAATAAAAATTTGAGAGGATCCTTCTTAGCGATGACAATTGTTTTATTATTCATCATATAGTGTCATAGCTTTTGGGAAGTGAACACCATAGCTAAACATGCCTTCTAAATAGGTGTATAATTATGTTCATAATCTACTAGTGTGTGGATCAAATAATAAACTACCTATTTTTTACCTTCATCATCATGTTGGGCCAAAAGTACCCCCAGTACATATTCAATTGTTGATATGTAAAGAAGTAGTGGTTATCTAGGTGTTGGCAGTCTCAAAATTGGCAAGTTGGCCAAATATGTCTTGAGATTTTTAAATGCCAACTCACAATATTCATCCCATTAAAACATGACCCCTTTCTTCAAGAGATGAGTAAATAGGTGGCACTTATTTTTCAGTTGAGAAATGAACCTGTGGATTGATTAGATATTTCCTTGCAAGCTTCAGAGTTGTTTAAGATTTGAAGGTGGAGGCATTTAAATAATTGCCTTAACCTTAGTAGGGTTTAATTTTATCCCTCTTTGTGATACAATTAAACATATTAATTTCCCTGAAGTGAATCTAAAGACACACTTCTTAGGATTTAAACAAACTTTATATTAATAAATCCCCTCAAAGATTCTTCATAGAACATCAAGATGTCCATCATGTGTTATTGATTTTTCTAGTATGCCATCAACATAATCCTCAAAAATATCATGCATCATGTCATAGAAAATAATAGTCATAACATGTTGATATGTGGTTCCATCAATAATCAAGATAAATGGCATGACTTGGTAATAGAATGTTACCCATAGAGTGGTGAACATAGTCTCGTGTTGATCTTCTTGGGATATCTTAATCTAATTGTATCCATAAAATCCATCCATGAGGGATAAATTCTTGTACTTAGTAGTAGAATCAATGATCATGTTGATGTTGGGCAAAGGAAAATATCTTTTGGGCATGCTTTGTTGATGTCCCTAAAATCTGTAAAAATATGTATGCCTTATGACTTCTTATTAACTAAAACTATGTTAGATATCCATTTGTAATAGTCTAGTGGTATGATAAAGCCTTCTCTTAATAACTTTTCCAATTCATCTTTTACCAAAACAGTGATGCATGGATGCATCTTTCTCATTTTTACTTAACTAGTTTGGCATATAGATGAACAAAAAGGTAATGCACTACCAAGTGAGGGTTTAAGCCTGACATGTTTGAATATGCCCATGCAAAAATATCAATAAAATCCATTAAAATGGGTATACTATGTTCATGTTCTGCTTCAATAAGGGAAGTTCCAAAATAAATAATTTTGGGATCATTGTATGTTCCCAGGTTTACTTCAACAATATTTTATACAAGAACTGTGGATCTATCTTCAAGAATAGTAGGCAAGATATGATCATGATCTTCTTCTTCTTCTACTATTTCTTATTATTCCTCCTAAATCTCTATATATTGTGATGAATCTGAATGAACCATCTTAAGTAATGGCCAAGTAATAAAAACCTTTGGAAACTCAAGAGAAATATGCTAAAATATTTTTTGTTGTTTTGAAGAGATGCTTATATTGGATATGGAGCTAGGACTTGATGGACCTTCTATAGCCTTTGGGGATGAGCAAAATTTCCTATCCAAGAGCACCGAAAACAAGTTTTCACTTGAGAATGATAAATTAGTTGATTTCTACTATAGTATAAAGTATCCCATCCCTAACAAGATCATGGTTAACCAAGCTTATGAAGGTAGAGGCATGGGGATAAATCAACAAGGTACTATTGAGCATATTTTTATGACCAAATATAAAGGAAATCATGGTCTTAGATTTAAATCACCTAAGGGTGACCCCACATATTTTACTTATGTTCTTATGCTAACAACTAGTGATGATGATGCTAGAAGTGAAGCAGAGTCCAATATTAGCATATACAAAGACCTAACCAATACCAAATTATTCAACCCATATACCATTTGTACCATTATGCTAATAATCCAACATTCCTCACTTACCCTTTATCATCCTCAATTTATACACTAAGATCAACAAGAATCCATAGTACCTTTATACAAGTTTAAAAATGATGAGGCCTTTTGTGATTTTTTGGGCCTAAGAGACAATGCTCCATTGGGAGACCATAAATAAGGGTTCTCTATCAAATTAGATCTTTTTTCATATCTTGGAGAGTGGGAAAACACCCTTATCCAAAAATAAAATCATAAAATAGTGAAAACCTCTTTAAGGCACTTTGGAGCAGGGTAAAAGTAAACAAAAAGGTTAGTCTTTTAGTGAAAACTTATTCTAAGTGCCACTAAATGGGGATGTTCACCCTTATTGAAATGAAACTCAGGAGACCACCAATAGTGAACTCACTTTTGGGTCTAAATTTAGTATAGAGGAGCAACATGCCTTTGATCAAATTTTCAAATGATGTCCTACAATGTTTGTTACATGGCCCTTGCTACCATTAAGAGATGCAAATTCATATTTCTTGGGAGAGCTTGAAGAACTAGTCCATCTAGAGGATTTTTCCATTGTTAGCCAATTTACATCTTTGCCTACTATTCTAGAAGATATCTCAACTCTCCAAGTAAAGGCTACTACAAAAGTAAACATTGGGACTCTAGAGGACCCAAAGTGGATTAAATTAGGCACATCCCTTACTAAGGAGTAATGTGAAGTTTTTACATCCCTTTTGAGGGAGTTTGTTGATATATTTACATGGGCCTATTTAAACATGTTAGATTTGGTCCCTAACTTAGTTGTACACCATCTCATTGTACATCCTGATGCCAAACTTGTTAAGAAAAAAATGCATAAAAGGCATCCTCATATTATTATTTTAGTTAAAAAATAGTTGTAAAAACTCTTAGAATTAAGATGCAATAGACCGATCAACTATTTAGAGTGGATCTCCAAAATTGTGCCTATCAATAAAAAGCCAAACAGGATTAGAATCTACATTGATTTAAGAGACATCAATAAGGCATGCTTGAAGGATAAATTTACTCTGATGAACATCAACATGATAGTTGACTCCATAGCTAGGTATGAAATGTTTCCCTCATGGATGGATTTTCAAAATATAATCAGATCAGGATTGCACCAAAGGATCAACACAAAACAATGTTCACCACTCCTTGGGGAATGTTTTATTATTAGGGCATGCCATTTGGCCTTGAAAATGTAGGGGAAACACATCAAAGTGTTATGATAATTATATTCTATGACATGATTCATGATATTTTTTATGACATATTCAATAAATATAAGACCCATGTAGATCATCTCTCCGTACTACAAAATATATTTGAAATACTTCACGAGTACAAGCTTTGACTTTATCCCATTAAGTGTGTCCTTGGTGTTACTTTAGGTATATTTTTAGGCTTTATTGTCTCTCACCAAGGTATTGAATTTGATCCTACCAATGTATAATCCATTACCAAGATGCTTCCACCTTCCACTTTAAATAAGTTCAATAGTTTGCCGGGTAAAATCTAGTCTATTAGACACTTCATTTCACATTTGGCCAATAAATGTCATCCTTTCACTCATTTAATGAAGAAAGGTATTACATTTCTTTGGGATGAATAATGTTATAAAGCCTTTGAGAATCTGAAGGAATACTTATCCAATCCACCTTTTCTATTACCACCAATTCTAGGGAGACCATTCTTACTCTACCTATCTACCACTGGTAATGCCCTAGGGAAACTGTTAGCCCAAAATGATGAACATGGGAAAAAACAAGTAGTGTACTATCTAAGTTGTAAACTATTAGTGTAGGAACATAACTATACACCAATTAAAATTACTTCTTTATTTATGGTCTTTGCATCACATAAACTGCATCATTACATGCTTAATAACAAGACCATAGTCATTACCAAAGTAGATCCACTCAAATATCTACTATCAAAAACTACTATATAAGGCTACATGGCTAATTGGATTATGTTTTTGATTGATTTTGAAATTGATTATGTCAATAAAAATGCCACTAAGAGACAAGTACTTGCAAATTAGCTTGTTGAAGTTCCCCTTGTAGATACTTAACCACTCACTTTTGCATTCCCTAATGAATCCATCATGGTTTTATAGAAACATATCCTAAGGAAAAATAATAGAAGCTATATTTCGATGGATCATTCACATCTCATGGATCAGGAGTAGGATTGTTATTTATTACATGATAGGGGGATCTCATTCCCAAATCATTTTGTATCAACTTTCCTTGTATTAATAACATGGTTGAATATGAAGCACTCATTGTAAGGCTTTGTCTAATAGTACATTAGAACATTCAACATCTCTTGGTTCATGGATATTCCTAACTTATTATTAACCAGGTTAAAAACCAATTTTAGACCAAACATGATAAGTTGGTACCATATAAATCCATGGTGGACACTCTCAAGTAGAATATTGCTCACATGAAATTTAAACACATACCTCAAACCAATAATAGGATAGAAGATGCCATGGCTACCATTTTTTATTTGATCCATAACATAAAAAATGCAAAATATTAGTAGTTCCTCATTGAACATCTTTTATCACCTGCTCATGAACCCTTGACCATTGTAATGATCTATGATATTATTGGTCCCAACACGATTTGGTATTCTAACTTATATATTACCTTCATGACCAAGTTCTTCCACCCAACCTTTCATGAAAAAAATAAAAATATTTCACACACCAAGCCTCTTGATATACCCTACGTGGCCAAACCCTTTACCGAATAAGTTTTAATGAAACTTTGCTTCATTTTTTGAATTCAACAGAAGTTGCATTAATGTTGTGAGAAGTCCATGAAGGAGTTTGTGTAATCCACACTAATATGGTCATCCTTGCCAAAAATCTCTTACGTACTACTTATTATTGGATAACCATGGAATTATATGTAACTACTTATGTGAAAATATGTAAATAATGTTAGAGGCATGCAAATTTGATCCATGCTCTATCTAGAACACTCAAACCAATTACTACACCATGGTTATTTTTAATGTGGGGTCTAGATCTTGTAGGGAAGATTAACCTTACCTTTTCAGATGGCCATAATCATATCCTTACTACCACTGAGTACTTCACTAAGTGGATTAAATCCATATCCCTCACTTATGTGATAGGTAAATAAATTTCCAAATTCACCTTCAACCATCTCATTTACTGCTATGGTATCCCATTTTACATTATATCCGATAATGGTAGATCATTTAAGAATAAATATTTAAAAGGACTTTGTGTCAATTTTAACGTTACCCAACATTTTTTAACTACATATTACCCATAGGGTAATGGCTAAGTAGAGGCATCTAACAAGACCATTGTCAATATTCTTAAAAATATTTTCAATGATGTTGGTTGTGATTGACACCTACAAATCTTTCATACCCTATAGGCTTACCATACTAATCACCATACTTTATTAGGATCCATACCATATTCCCTTATCTATGGAAATGATGCCATTTTTCCCATTGAGGTCTAGTTGAGTTCTCTATATATCTCATTAAATCACATCCTTGATGATGAGGATTATAGGGTAGCTCACTCATAAGAGATAGAGTTACTAGATGAAAAATACATGGCCACTATAAATAGCCATCAATTATATCAGAACTAGTTATGTGGTCAATATAATAGGCATGTCAAGTATAGAGAGTTTGATCTTGGTGATCTTGTCCTCAAATAAAACTAGAAGAACACTATGGCCAATAAAAAGAAGAAAGGCAAGTTCAAGCCTAATTGGATAGGCCCTTATGTCATTATTACTAATTATGGATCTAAAACGTATAGGTTAGCTACACCAGAAGGAGATGAACTTGATGATCTTATGAACATAATATATCTCAAGTGTTATTTAACTTAAGAGACATGAGGTATTGTCTATGAGGATCATTTACATCTTACTGTAATCTCACCTTCCTTATACCATATTATATATCATTCCTTATGTACCTTCCCTATTTACCTAAGTTTACCATTCCTTCCTCACCCTCTTTAACCTTGGTTTTGATCCATTGATACTTAAATAACCTTTATAAATTAGACTTAGATCAAGTTTTAGTGATTAATTTAGTATGGGGATTCATTGAGTGCATATTTTTTAGAATAAGGCAATAGCTCAAGACAGTATGATAATGGTTTAGCAATTACATTCTTCATTATTGTCATGTTCTATCTCATTCCCAGTGATAGTGATTAAACCACCTTTGGAAAGATTATTATCACTTACATGTGCCATTATTTCCTCATTATAAACCTTTGGGAAAATTGGGAATAATCCCATTTTAATCTCCATTGCTGCATCACTATTCTATACTTTTCCATTTGCCCATTCATGAACTTATTATTACCTAGTTAGAATCTTCCACTAGAAGGAGGAACTATAGTGACTTGAGGTCTCATTCAAGATTATGTAGGTAACACTTGATTCATGTTGAGGTCAACTCAGTCACCCCTTTATCATACTCTTATAATTTTTCAAGCACTTTAAGTTTGAATGCTCTCATCATTTTATGAGTTAGCCCATTATTTGTCTCATCATTATCTATTGAGTTAAGATGCCTAAAAACCCCAAAAATATGGATGTATGTATGGCCATTCAAATTATATCCTTGCCACTTAGGACATGCATCTCCTAGTCATCAGGTACAACTAAAGCATTCTCATGGATTTTATCATGACCATTTCCATTTGCATATTCCATTTTATGATTGCATTCATCCCATTCCTTCGAGAACTACATTCAATCTAAATTTCACGCTAGACCTTGTGTCCATGGGACTATGTAGGCAACATCTAATTGCCTAATGCATTTGGAGTTAGCTAAACCAATTTTAGTGATTGATTCTATTCACCTCTCTCTTTGATCATTCCTTCTTCTAGGTTTATATCCATCGATGCTCTCACCATTTTGTGAGTTATTTATGCTCTCACTATTTTTCGAGTCTTCAACCTTTTATGCTCTCGTCATTTGATGATTTCATTCTCATTATAAGCCTTAGATGTAGTAGACACTATTAATTAGTAATATAGTTCATTTATAAATACTCATCTCTTATATTTTAGTGTGGTTTTAATCCTAAACCATACTTTTGTGCTCACACAATTTGTTTGTATTGATGCTTTCATGTTTGCCATCCTCCTCTTTTCCTATGCACTCACCATTTTGAAATACCATTCCCATATTCCTCTACACATAAATCATGTTTTCTTATCATTCATTTTATTTTATCCCATATCTTTGGAGAACTATATTTGGCCTGAAGTTCATGTTGGATCTTGCATCTATGGAACTATGTAGTCAACATCCACTTGCCTAGTACATCTAGAGTCATCTTGGCTACCCCTTCCTTTTCTTTTATTTACCCCATTTTATTTTTTTATATCATTATCTCCTATATCCTAGGGGAAATATTTTCCATTTTATTTTTGTCATTGTTCCTAATGGCCTAAAGGTAATATTGTGTCTATTGTTTTTGTGGTGTTTTACCTATTTCATTATTGCCTAGCCTAGGGGTCACCCTGTCATCAAGATTAACACCTATATAACACATACATGAATAATTTATATTATATTTGTATTAATAATATGATTAACCATTGTTTGTATATTTCCTTTATTTGTTTATAATAGTTTGTTTATTGCACTTTTTTTTGCTTTGGATTGTTTATTTATTTTGATTATTTTATTTTGGTTGTTTGTGGCCATGTTTGTTTATTTTTGTTTATTGGTGTTTTATTGTTTATGTTTGTTTATTCTTATGTTTTTTTATTTTATTTTATTTTATTTCCCTTTTTTAATTTTTTTCCTTGGTTGTCATAGGATTCTTACACTTTAGTCTAGATTCCCCATATCTTGTACTTAAGTTGTGAATTAGTGTGCATTCCTACACTTATTTTATCATAGTATATTCACTTTGGATTTTATTTTTCATATATTATGCCTAAATGATTAATACCCTCATTTAAACTAGGTTTTCCATGCTTTGGATATGCATTATTATTATAGTTGTTTATAACTATGATATATAATATCCCAAGATACAACAAAATCATACCAAAGAATCTATTTGAAAATGTAGTGGGTAATACTTCTCCTTGTTCACATGTGTAAAAATTCCCAACCTAACCAAATACTACCCGAATGTAGAGTAATTAAATCAAAAATGATTTATAATCCTTGTTAGTTCAAATGTGCATCTCCATACTAGTAGGTAGCCCAAATTCATATTTATCTTTTGTGTCACCTTATTGTTACTCCATGAGTATGGATTAGTATGTAATCCCCCTTTCCTATGTTTCCATATTGGGTCAAATCATTTAGACCTTTCTTGATTATATTTTCCCTATTGGGGCATTTTTTATTGTGCTGATGATTATAACTACCTATGGGCAAATCATTATTTTTACCCATTTGCCATACTGGGGCACCTCATTATGCCACTAATTATAATTTTCTTTGGAAAAATTAGTATTATACCCCCATTACCTATGTATTGCATTATTTATTTATTTTTAATGGAATGTTTGTTGACCCTATTTTTTCCACCTACTTCTTTGAGGGGGCATCTAGGGTTTATCCATCACCTTACCAAGGCATTAACAACTTTTTCATTATTTGAAAATATGCTATTATGCTTGTATCTTAGAATACCTTCCAAAATAGGGGAAAACTATAGACACCCTATTTTGGCCACAATTATGTTCCCATTGGACTTCAAATTGATTTCTACTACATAGTGCAAATTAAGCTTAGGAATCACTGAATGTCCCAATTTCATCCACACACTAGACATTAGTGCTCATAATCATGTTGAGGCATCCCTATTTGGGATATTATATTGTATAAAATAGTAAACTCTCACATATTTATCTCCATTTAACTTACAACCTAGTAAATTAATAATTTGGCCTTTGGACCCATTAAGTGGGGCACTTAACAATTCCTAAAATGCAAAAATACTAAGTAGAATGAATTTTATAAGCAAATCAAATTAAATGCTTAAGTGAAATTTCCATGTGAAATCAGTGAAAAATAATTTTTTTAAAGGAAATTCTAATAAAATTGAAGTGATGATGAAGTCATCATCCTTAAAGTCAAGGATCTAAAAATATCTACATTAAATCCTTAAATTCAAAAATAGAGAGCCATGCTTAATAAATGGGGTATCTATCCCAAATATTAATTACTTTTCTCCTCCTTAACTCAACCAATTAAAATAAACCTAAACATTGTTAAATATAACCTAACTACACTTGGGTTAGAGTTAATTTGAAAGGCTATAAATAGAAGTGATAAGGCCATTCTAAAATAAGCTCTCCAGCCAAAGTTATAATGTTAAATTATCAAGAGACAAAGCATTATTGTAAGGCTATAATTAAAAAATATTTATATATTGCTACATCTTTCCAAATCCAAGCCAAACATTGCTTAGGTGACAAGGAGAGATGATGCAAGGACTACCATTATCAAAGACTCTTTGAGAACATGATCAAGCACATTCCTCCATAGATAACATGAAACTCTTGTTATAAGGAAGGTAAAGAATAATTTTTTTTATCTTCCATTTTTAGTTACTTGTATTTTTATCTTACTCCTTGAGTGTCTAGGCTTGAGGTGTTAGATTTATTAGTGTATTTTTATTGGTTTTTATCATACTAACATTAGATTAACTCCCATCTTAGATTCCTATGATCACAATCCCCATTCAAATTTTTTTTAATGATATGACTATATAAACACTTTTAAACCCATTTTTTACTTAAGATGCTTCCACACTAAAAATCCTTAGAATCACACTTACATAATTAGAGGAGAATACCTATTTCTCTCAATTTTGATTGCATACAACCCTAATAGCCCAAAGCTTAAGTTTGAATACATTTCACGTGTCATAAGTTATAGTTAAGGAATTTAATCACATTATTATTTCACAAGTTTCTAACATATTACACCAATTATTCACACACCATCATAGCATTGGAGAACTATATGAAGTCTGATACCTCTTTAGAGTATTGGTATGTAGGTAGCGCTCAACACATGGGGTGGTAAAGTCTCACCCAACTTCAAACATTGACTCATTTTTTCCCATTTATTTACTTTGGTCTTCACATGTCAAGGAGTTAGGTTTTTTAAGGAAAATTAGTTACATGGTAATATCCATAAGTGATTGTAAGCTCCCACACCAGATACAAGTTTGGCAGATGAAAGCACAAAGAACCCATAAACCCTAACTTTCTCATTACAAGTGGATAGGAGCACCCTAGTTTGGATAGAATCACCACCCCTATAGTGTCATTTTCTCAACATCATTATCTAGGCCTAAATATAGTTCTTGATTCCTTATTTCTAATTCTAGCCACTAGACATCTCTACACATTAAGTTTTAGTCCCTGATTCTTCCCTGAAGCATAGAGTCTAACTAAGTCTTTATTTTCTCCTTACACTTTGTTATTTTTAGTAAGTTTTTAAAACATAGTAGTTTCAAATCAATTAATGTTATCATTTTTATATTATTCTCTTGATTTTTCATGGTAGTGTTATTATTTAGGATTTTCACATAAATCTCAAATTCAATCAAACATATTAGTTAACCCTTCTATTTGAATGTTGCCAAACCCTAACCATAGATGTTTCTAGATTTTGTATCCTTATTTTTCCTATTTCCAGTAGTTATGTTAAGATATTTAGATCTAATAAATTTTATTATAGCAACAATATTCCAAGTTTTAGTGTCAATTATATGGATATAAAATAATTTCTTCCAACTCCTAACCTATAAAAGGGTGATAGCTACTTTTCATCTAACCGAGTCTATGCTCTCACTACTCTAAGATGTGAGGTAGAATGTATATAAATATAAATTTAGGCTAATGACAAAAATAGATATGATAGACCTAACCAAGGGATATCTTAACACAGTAGCATCACTAGAGAGGGTTCTAATGTGTATAATCAAGCAACACCATGTAATAACCCTAGCTAGGTCCTATGTTTTCATATTTACAAAGTATAATACAAAGAAAAGTAAAGTCTAATCTAGTGTTAACCAAAGCTTGTGGCACAAAGTGGGGTAATAAACATAAAAATTAAATACGTATAGAATATCTTTACTAAAGTCAATGTGTAGGAAATCCCAATGCATGGGATAGAAGTATAAATGCTAATCTATATACTCTTAAAAATTAGGAATAAATTTAGGAATACTTACCTTTGAAGATGAACCCATTGAACCTCAATCTCTCCCTTGGACTAGGTGATTTGTAAGAGGTTATTGTGGTATGTAAGGATGACTAGGATAAGTCAGATCTAGGCTACATGATTTTCTATGCATCCAAAATATTTGTCCATAAGATAAGATATATATATATATTCAAAGAAAGTATTGAAACCCCAAGTTGTGTTTCTCAAGTAGAATGGTGGATAAGTAGATGTGAAACATATTATTATTTTTCTTCTCTCATAAATGAAAAAAATGGATGTGTATATATAGTTGAATCTAACACTAAATCTTTCTAAAATTTTAGTTGATAGGGTCAGCCCAATCAACTTTGTAATTTTAATTGATAAAAACAAGTTAGCTCTTAGTCTAGGTTGTCCAAAGGTGACCTGGACTTATAAAATTCTTTTAATAATTTGAATATAGGGTTGATGGGGCTAACAGTGTAATGTAAACCATCAAAAAAGAGTTTTAGGCTTAGGAAAGGGTTAAGCAAGGTGGTGAAAAGCTTGGAAGAGTGTGAAAGAGAGGAGGCAAGGCTTAGGGAAATATATAGGATAATGTTGTGTAGATAACAAGTGGTAGTATAGGGTACAATAATCTTATGAATAACCAATGGTCTACCCACCCCTTTTTGGGTGCACCCTTTAAGGCATGCACTTAGAGAGATTTAAACTTGATAGGTTCCTACAATAGATAAAGTGTTATTATGTGGTAAAGTTAATAAAAATATTGTGTATACATATTCCCCACTTGAAGCTAATCATGTTTAATGGGGGATGGTTCTTTGATAAATAACATGACAACACATGAAAATGATCCAACTAAAAATTAAATACTAAAATTTATGCTGAAATGAAATGAAAGTAACTAAAAATACCATTTACATATCTTAATTGACCTTTCTACTGAATGACTACATGCAAATATCTTAGTCTTTATTGTGGAGGGTGTAATACCTACATTTTATAAACCCTAGGGATACAAGACTAATAATATAATAAATGTGTGTGTAAATAGGATGGTAAAAGTAGTAATGAATTACTTAGAAAAATTGGCAAATTAGGATTGTTAATGTAAGGTTAGAATGAAATGATCAAGCATGTAAATGACAAAATGATGAAAAATGAAAGACAAATGATTGTATAACACAATAAATCATGTTGGGAAGCATGTAAAATATAAAATGGAAAAAATTAATGTAGAAAATATGAAATCACATTGGGAGTCATGTAAAACATAAATGGAAAAAAGAATGCAAAACATACTACATCACATTGGGAAGTATGTAAAAGATAAATAATAAAAAGGAATGTAAAACATACTAAATCATGTTGGAAAGCATGTAAAACATGAATGACAAATGAAATTTCAATTCAAGAAAAATCTAACAAATATATGTAGGCAAGTGGAAAGTAACCCCATGTAAGATAAGCATGTTGAATCAAAAATAAAGAAATCACAAATGATTGAAAAAGAAATTTAAATCAAGATGTAATACAAGTATTTCAAATGAATGTTAAGAAATCATAAATAAATGAAAATGAAATGTAAGTCAAGATGTAATACAAGCATGAAAAATTAATACATAAATATAAACATGTAATAATGTCAAATTTCATATGTAAGATAAATGAAGTCCACAAAAATCAAACAAGAACACGATGGGTAGATGAATATAAAAAGCTCTAAAGGATGAAAACTCAAACTTAGTGCTTGTTATAAGATACAATGTAAGAAAACACAACCACCTAATGACATGACTAGTATGATAATGAGATCATGTGGTAATAAAATGGTGTAAGGGATGTTTGTGAGAAAAACATAGTCCTATCCAAGGTATTACAATGCAACTCACAAACTAAGCCAAAGAGGTATAATAAGTAAAATATGATCAAGGATGAGATTAGATAAAATAAATATCCACTAAGGGTAATTTTAAGTAAATATGATATAAATAAGGAATGTGAGGTACCACATGGGTGATGTGAACATCCTTATCAAGGATGAGACACACTAGGCAAGTAAGCAAGGCTAATAACTATCAATAATAAGGACTTGGACACTTTGACTAATGAACAAAAATCTTGGGCTAATAAGTGAAGTACATAACTAAACCCATGAATGCTATATGCATGAAAATTAAAATGGACCTACCTTCCTACAATGTGTTTCCCATTCCTCAAGACCCCTTACAAAGACATTAATATACTATGAAGATTGGGTAATTATGTGAGAAATTAGGTGGCATTAGATAATATATTATATAATGAGACCTCCTACCCTAGTCTACTAGCCTACCACACCCTAATGGACCTTGGCTCTATCATGAGGCCAACTATGGAGTTTGATTTTTTACTAGAATAGGAGATGTGCCAAATATAGATCATGTCTTTTGGCATGATCTAACTTTTAATATTATTTTTTCATTTAAATCATTTCCTTTTAGCTCTTTTATGATTTGGATTTTAACTATTTTGAATTTTTTTATTCCTTCTCTTCCATACGGATTTGAATAATCAAACATGAGTGAAATAGGTGATAAACACAATAGATATTACACTTGGTCACTATATAAAAGGACCTAAAGACCAAGGTGTCTAAAAACTCCTAGTCATTCCCACAATTAAGTGTGCAATCTCAAAATTGACCTATGTGTGCCTCAAATGAAAGGAAGTAATGGAATGATGGGGATCATGAGAGACCCATTCATGAAATAAGTGATACAATGGTGAATATGCTTATAGATAATTATAAGGAAGTAAAATAGTTCTTTGAAAGGGATGGAACTATGCTATGATAGTTATGTCACTAAGAAGCCATACTAACCTACAAGGGATCTAGCACAAGCACCAATGAAAGTAGTCTTCCCAAAAGAGGGGGAAAATAATTTAAATATATTTTAATATGGTAATTTGTGATGAGATCCTAGTCTTATCCATGGTCTTAAAATACAACTAACAACATGAACACCAATGAGGTGAATGTTTAAAAAAAGGAAAAAATAATCATAAAGCTACTAAGGCAAAGAATGACATAAAAAAATAACAATGAAAGAGATATCTGAGAACCAAAATGAAAACAAATTACAAATTTAATGTGTAATAAAACCAAATAAACCAAAGGAAATAATCATGATAGTAAAGTGAAACTAAATGAAATAAAGGGCAAAAAAACAAATAAACATGAGACAAACATAACAAGCAAAATCTATGCTAACATCTATATCAAAGATGAGCATGTGAAATACAAGCCTATATACCTCAAAATGTTTATTGAAGTTGAATTTGTTTGTTATTATGAATTGTATAATAATATTGGGAATTATAAGATTCCTCAATGGGTAATTAGATGTAGGGATGGGCATCGCAAGATGCCCCAACATGTGATATGGTTTGAGGTGAAATTGAACAATTAGAATGAGTTGCATTTGGTTGGAAGGTGAATTTGGAGATATATAAATGTGTTGGTTTTTTATAGTTTAAGGGTTTTAAATTAAATAGGAATTGTTAGAAAGGTATGAATAGGTCTATATTACAAAGGAGGACTATGTATGATTCACTTTGGAGTAGGCACTTGAAGTAGGTGCTCTTTTTTTCATGTGACCTAAGAGGTTGAGGTTGGATGAATGTAACCACCCATTTAAATTTTTTCATGTTAGTTATCCTTTCCTTATTGGTATAGGAATAAGTATCAACTATGGTTTGGACAACATTAGTGGATGATTTGGAGGTTTAGGATAATTGTTATTGATTAGTATGTAGTTAATATTGATGTGATTGTGGTTTTATTGATATTTTGTACCAAAAATATCAAAACATATTATACCCTAAAGGAGACCCATTATTTTTTTGGTAAAAAACTTTAAAAGTGACTAAGAAACCTTTTCCCGTTACCTAGTGGAAACCAGAGATTTTGGTACAATTTACAACTTTCAAAGTTACAAAGTGTACCCAAACCTTTACATCCCAATTTTCCAATACTCAATAAAAATTATATATTTGATTGAAATTTTCTACTTTTAAAATTTAAAAAGTTAAAAAGTACAAAAAAACCTCTAATTCTTGCTTACCCAATACCCAATAGAAACCAAAACTCTGGTGGTACTTTGAAACTTTACAAAGTTATAAAATGCAATCAAATCCCCACCTTATACTCTTACCTAATACTCATAGAAATATGAACTTTAATTTCACTTTAGAACTTTGAACATTTTTAAAGTACAACTCAAGTTACACTTTCCACCATTCACCATACCAATGGGAATCAAAACTCTGATTACACTTTGTAACTTTGAAAAGTTATAAAGTGCAACTTGAGTTCTGCTTTCTTCCATTCTTCCCTACCTAGTATAAATCATAACTGCACTACACTTTGCAACTATGCAAAGTTAAAAAGTACAAATGAGGTTTTGATATGCACTTCTATGGCACAAAACCCCTCAACTTAAAGTGGAGATCAAAATAAAAAATACAATTTTGTAACTTGTAAAATTGCATGATAACCTCAAAATATTGCTTTCCCATCATTTACCCAACCACTACATTACTTAGAATTTATTTCAAGTTTTTTTAATAAAATTAGGTTGTTGGTCATTTTTGAAAAATTTAAAATATAAATTGGAGCTCTGCATACAAGAAATCCTATGAACCAAATGCCAAGCGATACCAACTCCACACATCAAGATCCACCATTACCATCCCTTGTGCACAAACATGGTATTCCTTGTAATATCCCTAGTCAATAGGGAATATAGAAATACAAAAGCTCTGATACCACTTTAATATCCCCAACCAATAGGGACTCTATAAAGACAAAAGCTTTGAATTGCTTTTCTGAGTATTCTGATTTTTGTATGAAATAAGAACAAATTGCAATTTTTGCAAGATAAATTCAAAATAGATAAATAAATCATAGTATAATCTCTTATTTATTCACTCAAACTATTAAAATATATGTCCTCTGTCATGCATATAAAAGAATATTCAAATACGGTCTTAAAAACTTGGTCTTTTGCAAATCTGGAAATAAACCCTGAATTTGGAACTACTCGGGTCACTGTGTCAACACACAGTCACCGATGTCAGTTATTATGCCATCATCAGTCGATATTATGCCAATGCCAGTCGATGTTAGTTGGCTATTCTATCGACATCGATCTATCATCAATTGATGTCAGTCTCTGTCAGCCTCTGCCTACCGATGTTGGTCTCTACGCAGATCTGTACAGACTTTATACGGCCGCCAATATAACACACCTATTTTTTGAACCCCTGATCTCAAGATATATGACTTTAATATAGAAGATCTCTATCTATATAACTTATTGAATCAAAAACCTAATAAAATAAATACCTAGAAAGCTCTGTGACAACTTCTGTATGAAGTTACCTCTCAAATCTATAAACCTCTGTGATAACTTCTGTATGAAGCTATCTCTCAAATCGGCAATAGATCAGCTGATATTTCACAGCCTCTAAATCACACACATTGAAGAGTGGACATTCTCCAATGCAGATGGAATCTTGGAACCCTTGGCTCAGTCTTCATAGAAGAATTCTTAGCAACAATCAATATCAATAATCAATCATAATCCTTGGATTCTCTCCCATGAGAAACCCTTATACCCTCTAAAAAGATATGCTTACCCTAATTAGGGTTTTCTTAAATTAGAATTAGGGTTTCTAATTAAAATTAGACCAAATAATTAATATTTGATTAAATCAATCAAATATTAATATCTCCCTCAATACATGTCTGATCCTCGAACCGACTGAAGCTGGTGAATCAGGGAGTGATTTTGCACATGACCATACCAAAATAAGGGCTCTCCACTGCATGTCAAATATCCCTAAATAATAGGAGCTCAGGTAAATGTGTCTAAAAGAGCCTGAATGAAATCCAATTGTAGGAATTCTGCTAATCGAAGCCAAGCCAATCTCCATCATGACCCCTATCCATCCTCTCAGCCTACGAGGGTCACATAATAGGCCAATCATCAATTTTGTTGATGTCCACTAAAAAAGGGGACATGACATTCCTCTAGAGCATCTTGCATTTCCTTCAATCCCTACATTTCATTTTTCTCCTCAAAATCTATGCTTTTATGCTAGGTTTATTTTTTTCACCTTTGAAATTGATATATTTACTCACATTCTCTAGTATTATTTGCATATTTTAGTTTTTTCCTCATTTTCATGCTATCAAACGAAGATTTTTCTTTACATATTTTCCAAATAAATATAAGGTGTGTGTCCTAATATTAAAATATAGAATATTCCCATAGGATTATCCACACAAACTCTGGTAAGAACCCCTCTTTCTTTTGTAATATTAAACCCCATAGAGATCCAAGTTGTAAAAACACATACAAAACCCCAATAGAGATTTCCCTTGCTCTAAAAACTCTAAGTTCCCATCAAAAAATTGAATTGCCTCTGCAAACCAAAAACCCCATCATAAATTTCATAAAAATTTACAAGTGAAAATTATAAGTCAAAACCTCATCAAACATTATAATTGTAATTGCACATCATATCTCCATTGGACTTTCTACCTACAATAGTAAGTCTAAACCCTGCCAACTCTATAATTGCTTTTCCCATGATAATTTTCCTGAAATACATGTCTGGAAAGGAAATGAAGTTAAATTTAAAGGTAAATGGTATCCCATATAACCTAAATTCAAACACAAATAAAATCATCGACATAGATCTAGGTCACACAGACATAGAAAATTTCTAGAATAAAACTAATGTTGAATTCAAGAATGATTAGATTCATAGCATCTACAATAGTGGGTTGTCTTAGGTAGTAGCTTTCCTACTATCAGCATAGATCCATGAGCTTGTGCTCATAGTGGTAGAATACTATGATGTTGAGAAGAGGGAAGTGTTGAATGATAAAAGAGAGAAAATTTTAAATTTGGATCCTTATTTCATTAACACCGTATTCCTGATTCCAAAATATGAAAGATATTTAGACATAACCCCTAAGTCTTCCCAAAAAATTTATCAAGATAATATTTCAACCTATCTAAGGTTGTTAAACAAATAATGGCTAAAAACCTTTATACTTATATCATATACTTCAAATATAAAGTATGAGACATTATCGTACTCGTGCATAGAGTTACAGGGGACCCAAATGCCAAGAATTATCATGATTGGATGTACCAGTATATCTTGGTAATCTACCAAAAAAAATAACACATTTATTTGGCTTAATTGATTTCTAACTCTATTCACAAATAGTTGATATAATTCTAAAGTATAGGCAAGTTTTATATGACCTCATACCTAGTCTATATATTAGCAAAAGGGAGGGCATTCCCAAGATTAAACATAGTGCTCGATCAAATAAACAAGGTATTTAAATATTACCTGAACTCACCCTTGAGGCAAGTAAATATCATTTTAGAAGGTTCAATGATGCTTTTATATACTACATCATAATTATATTTGAAAAAGAGCTACAAAGGAGAAGATTTTTTGATGTTGTAAATGCAAAAATTCCTAAGAGGGGGACATTTTTCATTCAATTCCCCACATATTTGTATATTAGAGTGGGTAGTTTTGATGGTTTTCCCTACACCCTTCTAATATATGTAAGTGACAAATGGGACCTAATAGAAATTGTGAGGTAACTTATATAAACCCACAAGTTTTTATCAAATAAACATAAGTCAAGGATCCAGTTCCCTATCAACATAGGGAGATATACCTTCCCTTCCCTATCAAAATCCAAATGTGAGGATGTAGAGATGATTAAAATTACTTTGATATCCCTCAATGTAAATCCCTTCCATGATGTGACTATATATGTTACCAGTATAGTAGGTGCCACATATTCCCACATCACTTTCTATGAAGATTGTTAAGAAGATATATAGGATGAAGAGGAGGTTAGATTATGAGATTATTCAAGGATGACCCTCAATAAAATCAAAGACTAAAAAATGGCACCAGTCCCTGAAGACTTGAAAGATGATGAGAAATCAATAGACAAAGTCTATTATGACAATGAAATATATCTCTAACCTCTCCCCCTAGTTAGGTGGTCTACACATAAATCCTTCTCATTGATGGATAGGACCACCTAGGTTATAAACAAAATAGTAAACTAGTTGAGAAGCAAAGGGATCAAAATAACCAAAGAGACCCTAAATATCTTAGATAGGTTGAGATATGTAAAGGAGCAATGTGTGTTAATAACAGTAGAGGGTCCCAATAGTGGAACCCAAGCAGACTAGGCAAATAGGCCAGTTGTGTCACACAATTGGAAATAGAAGTGGAAAGCGAAAAGGGGTCCTTCTAGTATCCAAGAGTAATCAACATAGTTGATATATCAACCAATTTCAGCTTATACAAAGGACACAACTATTGTTCTACCAACACAAGTAGTTTTCCCTCCTATTTATAATATTCAACCAACCATAGTACTCCCTCCTTATGCCTCCATTATGCAGTCAACTCCAAAAATTACCCCTCCTATTTCCACTAGCCCACCAATGCAATTAATTACAATTTCATCTAACCCACTTTTGAAAGTAACTCCCTTGATATAAATCCAATCAACATAATTGGAACCTTAAAGTACACCTTCACCTCCCTTTTCCATTATCACTTCCACCTCATCCTCGATATCCACTACTACTCCATTGATCACTAATATGGCCAAGTAATACATGGATACATATTTAGGCATTATAACTAAAATCCCACTATCATCCTAACCACTAAGATAGATACTACTTCATTTTCATCTTCTATCACACTCCCCATTTCATCTACTCTAAGTGCTCCCACTACGTTGATTGATTCATTTGTGGCTTTGGATTCCACCCTTCTATAGGTTCCCCTATTCCAACTAACCATGCCTACCTTTCCATTTATGTCACTCCCAACTCCTACACTCTTGGTAAGTACATCTAGACCCATTTATTACATTCCCATAGTAACCTAAGCCCCCACCAAGTAGGTGGAAATAAGACTCACTAATATAACTATGGTTGCTTAACCCAAAAATGAGAAAGAGATAGCCAAATCATTAGCCAAGGATTCAACAACAATATCAGTGATAGACATAAAACTTGTCACAATAACCACTAGTGTAGTAGCTTCAGCTAAAGATTCAAACATGACAATGATAGATTCATAGGTTGCCACTCTAAGTTAGCTAGCTAATCGGTAATGAAGAAAAGGAAATAAATGGTGTCTCCCAACACTCTAGACTTTGGTATTTTGGAGGCATACAAAAGATAAAATATAGGACCTAGGACCATCTTCAAAATATCATATGATGTAGTGGGGGAAAGATATGTGGAAATAGTAGTTCCTTCACTAGAGAAACAAAAAGAATATCTAGTGGTGGGGACTATCAAACATCTAAATTACACCTGGGTCATTTGAAAAGAGAAAGACTGAAGCATGATGTTAAATCAAGTATCATCTCTATTTTTGAGAATATGGATAGTGACAAGGTCACTAAAGATGAATTGAAGAATAAATTTGAGTAGTTGAGAAATGCCTTGAGTAATTTCATCAAGCCAGTAGCCCAACCAACTCAATCTCTTACTCTATTCCCTAACAAATAAACATTTTAGTTAATGATAGATATTGGTACCTATTGGCACCAAATATTTCACCCTAGAGGAGGTTTTTCAATCCTACTCTAAGATTTGGGCAATATTGGAATACTTCTAGGTATGTGGGTTACCTATAGTAGAAGTAGACCTTTAGCTTTAAGGGTTAGCTCCCTAGATTGATAATTAAGTAATTATCAACTATAATAATTGATTGCTTATGTGAAAAAAGATATAAATAAACATAGTAATGACCTAATCTAACTAGATGATACACCAAAATGATATCCACTAAACTACCTTGATCTACACTATGAAAGATTACTCACAAGACTAGATTCAAACTTTTATGGGACTCTAACATAAGTATTTCAAACATACAAGTGATATTTACTACACTTACCAAAGTAAAATGGGTAATATGCCTAATCTTAGACACTATTACAACTTTATACACTTATAAATATACAAGGAAATTGACTACACTCTATGTGGCCTATTAGAGAATGAATTGCTTACGCACACTATGAGAGAGAAAGATGAATGTAAGGATGGGTGATTGACACTTATCATTCATCTTGTTACTAATATACACACTTAGGTAAGGAATTATATAACCAAATACAGCTTCAAATATTTATTTAAAGGCAAAATATCAATATTCAAACTTATAGGGCTTCACCATACCAGACATGGTCCAACCTACAAGAGCTAAAATGGCTTATACTTCTAGAATGTGAGAGAAGAGAAAGATTAGTGGAGATAAAGGGTCATAATTATACTTATCAAGGCATGATAATAAATTATAATGAATATAATTGGAGTATGAAATAGACCATGCAAGGTCTCTTTAGACAAGTGTCCCTTTAAGGCATGAAAATACCTCAAAACTAACGTAAGCCCCTTTAGTTACATTCTTTGAAACTATCTTCATCATTTGGCCTAAGATGGGTGTACCAAAGTACACTAGGGAGAGCTAAAAAATGTGAAATATTATAGGAGGGTTAATAACAAGCTCCCACATGCATTTGATGTGTCCCTAATCATTGATCTTCTTCTAGATAAGTGTTCTCATCATATGTAGTCTCCATCACTAGTTTTATAAACATGTTCTTACATTCGGGACAAATATTCACATAAATTTTTCAATAAAATATATTAAAGTGGTGTTATGACACCTTTCAAGAGTTTTCTTGTCCCTAAATCCATTAGGTAGACCTTAAAAGGCCTCCCAATTAGAGTTATCACCTTCTCACTTGGTGATCATTTTCTATTCATCATGCCAATTTGGATTGCCTAAAGTGAAGGTGATTGTATAGGTACCTATGTGATTGAATAAATAAATAAATGGATATGAAGAGTTATATTAGGTACCACTTGACCTCCCAAATTTATCCTCATCCTTTAAAACTCCTTTGTACCTATAAAACACCAAAATCTATCAAAAAACTAGTTATGTACCCTATTCGTAAAAATAGGGTAGAATACAATCTAATGGGAAGGATCTTGAGGGAGTTATCTACAATTCCAAAATCATTTTAAATTCATACTATGCATCTTGAGTGTATTTATATCCACCTCTTTCCCATTGGGTCATGAGCAAGGGTTTTAGAGGGTTTTAGGATGTTTTGGCTCATAAGGATTATTCATGCAATCCTGGCATTAAAACCTCATAAAAATTCCACTGTAATAATTTTTGGACCCTTTTAAACATATCTTAACTCCTTGGACGTCCATTCTAAGTATTTATACTAGTGTGAACATCTAAAGATGGCTTCTCAAGCTTGGGTGTGTATTTTACATACCTTGTCATGGATTTGAGATAATGACCTTCCTATATATATTTTTGCAACCCAATGTCTCTAACTCACCTTATATCTCCCCCTAAATATTATCTAATGACTTTATAGTTTAATCTAATGTTAGGAACAAACTTGGCCCCCTTTAGGGCTTTAAGCCTATTTAAGGCCTAATAGGCATGACTGTGTCCTTGATGTATAAAATTACTTTGTATAGTTTCCAATGGTTATGAGGTCTCAAAAACCTATATGGGTCTTCATTAAATATTTATACACCCTTGTTTAAGGTTTCAACACTTCCAAACTGACCCTTTCCTCATGTGTTTACCCTTGCCTACAATTTTGCACTTTCTAGGAGTGCCCTTTGTCTGAGATAAAATACAAGGCACTTCCCCTATTGTCCCAGATAATATGAATATATAAAGGTCTCAAGTAGGTATTTAGGAACTTTTTTAATTATTTTCAAAGATATATCACATCAATATGTCCTTTAATTCTTCAAGCACCCACAAGAGAGGCTTTTTAAACTCATTAATTGTGTCTCAGACTAGTGTATTAACTATAGGTTGTGTTGAACCCTTTTTGACATGATTCCCTATATTGACCATCTCATTTATTTTATATCAATACTATGATATTCCTTTCAAACATGTCTAACACCCTATAAGATTTCCAAATTCTCAAAGTGCATTCATTTATACTTGAGTAGGCTAGCTTGGTAGATTATGTATTGTGTTTCTCAAACAAATAAAGTTTATTGTAGGGTGTCACTTAGAGTTAGACCTTATTAAGTCTTAAATACTATATCACAATTAATAATACTTGTTCTCATCATGCATATATTAGGCCAACCTCTAAACCACCATGTTTTAATATATTATCATACTACAGTCCAATTGTTGATGTCCATTATGAGAGAAAAAGAGGTCCTATAAATTGCATTTCAACTCTTAGACCCTATGCTACACATCATAGGTCTCTCTGAAATATTTAGAGTCATATCCATCTATAAAGTGTTCATGTTTGCAGAGTTACTTGTCTCTACGTTCATATCATGATCTTGTAGGTACCTACAATCAAATTATAAGTGACCTTTTGAGGATAAAGTTACACCTATAGATGATAATATAGGTCAAAACCCAATACTTCAACCCCTCTTTTATTATTTGAACCACTAGTGTCCTTACCACCTCAATAGGATACTTACCATGGATATATGCTTCTATCTTGCCACTTTGGACTATAAGGTCATTTGAAATTCAACATACTGTAAAGAACACTGATATTCTTCAATGCAAGAATGTCTAAAATGGAGGTTTCCTTTACATCACTTCTTGGGACCCAACACTTGTCCTATCATGTTATATTACTACCCTTATGCCTGGGTTGTTTGATGAAAACTTTTAAACCAATTTATACCTTAAGATAATCCATCATGAGAGGATCAAAAGTAGTGCAGAGTCCCTATTTGAAAGTTTTTAAGGTAATGAATCCCTTAAGTCATTTTCTCCTCATATGAATATGGTTTTTAGGTTTTCCTATAGTTATATGAATTTTATACTATCTCAAAGGCACTTTTAAATTCTTTAGACTTTAAATAAGATTCAAACTAGTTTCAAACACCTTCATTAAATTCCTCACTTCTTTTTTGGGATCTCCTATAGGTGCATTTGTTGAAGGTTTGTATGTGAGGATATGATATGTGCTTATGTGCAAGGAATTAGGTTCTACTATCAATTATTTTGAGGTCCAATTAATTGTTTTTTCTAACCTATGATGTTTTTCACACTTTAAAATCTCCACATTACATCACCATTATGGTGTAAATATCCTTTTACCTACTTGTAGGTGGATACTTACAGGTAAGTTTGACAGTGTATTGTATATGATTGTGTTCTTTATATGAAACACCTCTGCAACACATATTTGAGGTAATTTATGTTCATCATATCATTAAAATCATGAAACACAACCTTTTACCCTCATTCAATACTGCTAAAAGAATAGGAATCTATACAAATGGTAAAAGTTGTCTGCAACCTAGTAATGGAACTCAACTAATAAGCTAAAGTACTTGTGCTTTTCTCCCTCATCCTGCACATGAAAAATAGATTAAAACCCACCTAATAATAATTTTTTCACTCTCAAACACCATGTAAAGTACCTATTTTATATGGATTATCTCAAACAATGAGGAAACCTGCAGGGTATAGGATTGAGCAAGTAAAAACAAGTAATAAACTTATTTGCATTGATTCATAAAGCACAAGTTACCAATATTACAACTCATATTATGAATTTTAAGAGGAAAAGGAATAATATCATCCTACAAGAGTATTTTACATATTTCAAATTTTGCTATCTATACTGAACCAAAACCGATTACCTTTTTAGTATGCAAAGAAGAGTGATAGAGTAATGAAATTGTTTTAGGACCTTTTTAGGTGTTTCAAATTTGATAAAATGTATAATTGATCTTAGGTAAGTTTAATGGACATTTAATAATCTTACACACATGCCACAACTCCTATAGAATCCATACAACTACCCAAACTTCCCTTCTTTCAACTATTTTCTTAATTTCAACATAATACCTATAATTTTTTTAGTTAGGACTGACATGAATGATAAGGGACTAACATAGGGGATGTTTAAATATACTTTTAAACACTTTTATATTATGGAAACCATACAATCCTTCATAAATAACTCAAAAGAGACCCCTAACATGACATAGGCCTAAAGGTGAATATGATCAAGGTAGTGACACATTAAATGGATTTGGTAAGACTATGATACACTATATAAGACCCATATATGACCCCTATAAAAGTTTTTAACTATAGGTTGTTTACTTATTTTGACTTGTATTCAAAATACTCAACATTCTTGGTGATTTCCTAGAGGTGGTGAGCGAGATATGCCAAGACCAATAGCCTATTCCCATCTATTGGGATATGGATTCACCTATGCACAAGTTAGACATTGAATTGCCTTTGATAACACCAAACAATAAGAGATTGCACAAAAAAAGACACAAAACCACACATGTAATCAAACACACATGTGTTATCAAGAACACTTATGAAACACTCATACTACAAAAGTAAAACACGTACCTACTCTAGTATTTATAGGACTAACCTTCATCTCATCAATAACAGATCTTTAAATGCATCCCATTCATAAGGATAGGCAACCCTTCTCTAGTCATTCTTTCTAATTAGAAGGAGTTACATTTTTTTCACTTGATGATGATATCTGGTCCACTCCATAAGGTGTCAAATTTGGTTTGTCTCCTTGGCTTTTCTCTATCTTCATCCCACTTTAACACTATGTCACCCTCTTGGAATATTTTTTGATTTTCCTTCTTATCAAAATACCTATTCATTAGGATTTGGTGATGTTCTATATCTTTGTGAGCATTGTCTCTAGTCTCTTTCAACTTCATCAACTATGTCAACCTCACCTCCATTATATTGTTCTCAAGTAACTCTAATGGATGTACCAACTCTAAGGTAAGTAGATCTTGGGGTATAGACAGCCTAAACCTTTCTCCCATAAATAATAACATAAGTAGATTTCCCTATTGACCTCTTGGGATTTATTTTGTCATCTTATAGGGTTATCTTCAGTTTAGTATGCCAAGCTCTTTAATTGTCCTCCAAAGTTTTCTTGATGATTCTGATTAGGTTCTTGTTAGTAGACTCAACCAACCCATTACCTTGAGGTTAATAGTTGGATGATGTACTCAAGTATATGCCATTTTTATTTACCCAATCAGCTATTTACCCATGAACCAAGTGTATTATCTTAAATGATGGTGGAAGGGGTTCCAAACCTTGTTATGATATTCTCATAAAAGTCCAACATAGCATTTTCATTGGCTTCCTTCAATGATACTGCCTCAACCCACCATGTGAAGTAATAAATTGATGTGAGTATCCATTTGTGACCAACACTTGATGGGGGATTTAACATGCCAATGAAGTCAAGACCCCATTGTATGAAGGGTTGATCTACTTGAATAGACCTCAAAGGGAGAGCTATAAGCTTTTATTTTCCTACAAAGAAAGCACATTATACACACCTTCTCACCCAAGCATAACAATCTTTGAAGAGATTAGGATAATAATACCCTACCGTCATGATCTTCTTAGCTATAGTTCTTAGGGAGAAATGACCTCCTATTATTCCATCATAAAACCTTTTAATCAACACTCTAAACTGATCATTATCAAATTCATCTCAATAGTACACCATTACTATCTCTTCTAAAAATCACATCATTTAAAAGATAATAAGGGATAGATTACAACCTAAAATACCTCCTTTTGGGTTTGATCAAATCATTAGGGTACTCACCACTTTGAATAAATCTGATGACATCTTATGTTAAACTTTGTAGAGGCATGAAATTAGTTAGTTAGGAGCAATAATGATTGACCAAAGCTTCTTATTTTGACTCATGAGGGTCTGAAGCTAGGTGTTCACAAATACCTTTACCTCTTATCAACTTTGTCACTTTGATATCAACATTATATTCCATTACCTTTTTAATCCAGCCTACCCTCTTTTCACTAAGGTTCTTGCTCAAAAGAAGCTCCTTGGTACTAGGATGAGAGACCATGATATGAATCCTATTATTTGAAACCATATGCCTAAACTTATTTATCCCTCTTACAATAGCAAGGACTTGTTTCTCCATAAAAGTATACTTGACCTCATAATCTTCCAAACCTTGACTAAAGAATGCAATTGGTTATTCCACACCTTCATCATTATTTTCAATTAGCATAGTTGTGATATTATTAAGGTTAGAAAATGAATACAACATGAAATCTTTAGTAAAATTAGGTTTCACAAGAGTAGGAGCTTGTGCAATTGCTTGTTTTTTTGTCTTCAAAGCTACCTTTACTCTCCTTAGTCGAAGAGAAAACATGGTTCTTCTTGAGCATGGATATGATACATTTCACCAAAGATGCAAAACTAGGTATGCAACTTCTCACAAAATTTATCTTGCCTGGGAAGCTTTGGATTCCTTTATTATATAAGGGCAATGATAGGCCTAGAATAGCCTATTCCTTTTAGGATCAATAGTTAGACCATCTTTGGAAATAATATGTCCTAAGATTTTACCTTTATGGATAGAAAAGATGTACTTTGGGGGGTTGAGAGATACTCCATACTTACTACACCTTTCAAACACTGACCTTAGTTGTTTTATATGCTCATTTTCATCCTTATAAAAAAAATTTATGTCATCTAGATATACTAATAGCATTTCATTGATTAGACCTTTGAAATCCATGTCCATTACCCTTTGAAAGGTAGCACCAACATTTAAAAAACCAAAGGCCATCTTCCTATAAGCAAAAGTTCCCCATTTTGTAGTGAATGTTGTCTTAAACTGATTATCTTCATTCACTAAAATATGATTATAACCATAATATCTATCTAGAAGAGAGAAATGTTGAGAACCTAAAACAACTTGTAAAATCTACTCCATTGAAGGTAGAGGATAGTGATATTTGAGTAAAGCCCTATTAAGATCTATAAAATCCACATAAATTATTATCTTCCCATTCTTATTTCTAATAGGCACAAGGTTGGCTACCCATGTTCAATGCTTGTTAGGACAGATTATCTCAAATTCAAGTATTTTGGTAAGTTATTGGGAAATTAGAGTTCACATGGTGATTATTATTTCACCATGAGTTAAAAATTTGATTGACCTAGAATTCTCTAGGCCTATGTACAATTTATGAGCTTTGGCTCTTCACTACAAAATGGGGCAAAACCCATTAGTGGTATCACAACAAGTTCCACCCTGGACCTCTCTATATTTTGGTCTAGTTCTTCACAAGAGCATTAGAGTGAAGACCATGTCCAATGACCTTACCATTGGAAATACCTTATTTCTTTGTGGTAGTGGTAATGTAGTGTGGACCACTACAAGTCCATTGGTATCTTAAATTTTTTTTGTAAATATATATTTTTTAATTTATTGTGTGCAAATATATATTAAATTTTTTAGTTTGGGATATGTTCATACAAGGATAAATAGGGTTCTAAAGTATCTAGTTTAGTCTCTACATTATTCAATTTTGTAGATCTTTATTTAAGGATTTAATTCAAGTTTACTTTTGCATAAAATTCATTTCAACATAGCTTCTTCAAACTCAATAAAGGATTCATCAAATCTACCTCCATGTAGTTTTATTGAATTCCTCCCATATCCATTCTAAGCTCAGCCCCTAACATTACATTCAAATCAAGGGTTTTACAAGGAAATTAAAATCTATTGCACTACAAATTAGAGTCCTCTCTAGCCTCAACCTAAGCACATTCTTTCATTTACCTTAGCTTTACCTTCATTGATTCATAGCATATCTCTATCAATTATTTAAACAGCTTGGTAACTCCAATTGTCTCTCCTCTATTATGGATTCTAGCCACTGGCCCACGCCTAGTTTTTTACTGCAACACAAATGGTGAAGCAAACTGCATCTTCAAATCATGGTGGTAGTCTTCTCTCCATCTACGATTCTTATATCCCTATCATCCACCTCCATCACTACCATGTCTCTATGTCTTCTCCATCGATGGTGGAAAATAAAAAATAAAAGTGTCTTCTTTTTAAGTTTATTTATTTATCTTTTTTCAAAAGCCCATGGTATTTTTTTTAATAAAAGTGGTTTTTTTAAAGTAGTTTTAATTTATTTTTAATTTCATGGCTTTACTTTATGATTCATGGTTTTTATAAATGGTTTAGGTTTTGTGTTTTCTTATTTTAATTTATTTTTTAATTTTTTAATATTCTTTTTAAATTTTGGTTTTATGTTTTGTTTTTATGATAAGAATTCATTTTATTTTTTAAATTATTAATTTAAATCTTTCATTATTTTTAAATTAAATATTTAAATGTTTTTAATACGTGATTTTTTCTTTTTCATGTTTAATTTTATATTTTTTATTTGTTTTTATATTATGTCATATTATTCAGTATTTAGTTTTGTTATTTAAGTTTGGAATCATTTTTCTATTGTTAAAAATATGTGGTCAGCTAGTTTTAAGTTTTTTTTGTTGGCCATAGTCATTATAAATATCTTGTTGACTTTTAAAAATAAGTTGAAAATAATTCTTTGAAGGCAATTTTGTAATAAATCTCTTCTCCAATATAAAAGTTTCATATTATGTAATGAATGCATTTTTGGGTGAACCTAACATCCACATGTCAATCTTGTGGGAGGGTAATATAGTAATGTGTAGTTGTCCTTTATTTCCTCATGTGGCCTCTAAGGGAGGGAATATTGGGAAATTAGAGTTCCCATGGTGATTAGTATTTCACCATGAGGTAAATAAGTTGATTGACCAAGAATTCTTTGTACCTATGCACAATTTGTGAGCTTTATCTCTTCACTATTTGGGGTTGAGAGATACTCCATACTACCTACACCTTTCAAACACTTGCCTTAGGTGTTTCATATGCTCACTTGTATCCTTAGAGAACACTATTATGTCATCTATATATACTAACAACATCTCATTGATTAGACCTTTGAAGGGTGGCACCAATATTTGACAAACCAAAGGTCATATTCCTATAAGCAAAATTCCCACATTTTTTAGTGAATGTTGTCTTAAACTAATCATATTCATTCACTAAAATCTGATTATAACCAGAATATACAAATAGAAGAGAGAAAATTTGAGAACCTAAAATAGCTTACAAAATCTGCTCCATTGAAGGTAAAGGATAGTGATCTTTGCGTGACACCCTATTAAGATATCTAAAATCCACACAAAGTATTATCTCCCCATTATTATTTATAATATGCACAAGGTTATCTACCCACATTGAATGCTTGATAGGAAAGATTATCTCAAATTCAAGGAGTTTGGTAAGCTCTATCCTCATGAGTTGTTCTACCTTGAGGTTGATGGGTATTTATTTATGCCTAATTTGTTTAAATATAGGTTTCAATTCAAAGGTGTGGTGTTATAGAATAAGATAAAACCCTCTTATGTCCTTATATTCCCAAGAAAATATTTCATGGAACTCTCTACACAAATCAACAAATGCTTGTTTTTTTGATACAAAACATACCTTGTCTAGTTTGAGGAGTTTATCCTTGAAGATCAATACCCTTTAATAATTTTCCTCATTTGTAAACATAATAAATTTTTCATTATTCCTTTGATCATACTAATTAAATATACTCTCTAAGGTCACCAAGATTTTATCTATCTTATTTATTCTTAATTGTACAATCTGATTATGAAACTATTCTTGGAATCTTTTCTAGTTTCTTGAGGAGAACTCAGCTTCATTTTGCAAGAAAAATGCAATGTGTTTGTCACTATCAAACACATTCAAAGACACCTCATTATTAGTTATGGAAGGTCTCATAATTACCTTTATTTGGGATTACTTTCCTTCTTCTTTTATGGTAGTAGGTGTATCAAATTGTGCTCTTATAGCAGCTAGTTTATCAACATGATTATTTTGCTCCCTTAGGATTTATTATATGTTGAATGCATTAAAGTATTTAAGAAAATAAAATGCCCTATTATTATAGGACTTAAGAAAAGGGTTCTTGGTAACAACCACATTCCTAAATTGATGCACAATTCACTATCTCCATATACTTTTAGGTTCTTGATTCCTTTTCTCCTTGCCCATTAAAGGCCATGAATTAAACCTTCATACTCAGCAACATTACAAGTGAAACTAAAATGGAACCTATATGAAGAATAATACCATTGTTTATATGTGGAAACAAACATAACACTAGCTCCTACACCAAATTTACTTCTTAAGCCATCAAAAAAAATTCCACATTCCATCATTCTCACCTTCTTCTTTGGTGAGTGAAGGTATTGGCATTTCTTATTCATGTAAATAATACTCTCCCAAATTAGTTTCCTCTATGAGGGAATAATTATCATGTTAATATGTATTATTATCATAATCATCAAGAAACAAATCAAAAATTCCTTCAATATTGTAAGAAGTAACATCATCCACAATAGACTCTTCTTTATCATTGATGACATAATTTAATTGGAACTTGCTTCAACATAGGGTTCAATGTGAAATTTAGAAAGTGGTTGGGTCATAATGGTTAAATTTTATCCATACCTTATCCTAAAGGCCAATAAATACCAATCATCTAAGAGGTAGGCTCCTATCTTGGTTGTGAAATCTCTTGAGAGGCAAATAGCAAAGTGCGTAGGCAAGTCAACAACTATAATATCTTGGAGGATGGGGAAACTAGGAAAATCATGAAAGAAAACCTTCAAACCTTGGATAAATCCTACTAATTTTGTATGTTTCCAATCCAATTTAAGTACCCCCTTACTATTTGGTTCATATTTTAGACCCAATTTGTTAGTTATAGCCTTGGACATCACTAACATGCTAGCTCCACTATCAACTATGTAGTTATGAATAAGCTTATCTCCCATAATGAGAGTGAGGTATAAGGGTGGAGGTTTATCATAATTAGTAGAGGGTTCCACAATTTTATTAGGATCATTAGTAAAATAAAAATTATTATTACCATGAATTGGTGATGGATGACTAACATGGATAGTGGATAGTTATTTTTGCATGAGCTCTTTTTGGCCAGGCATATGAAGGACATCCCAAAGAGAAATGGATGTCTTGGCATTATCCAATGGGTCCACAATATTTAGATCAGAAATAAATAATTTATATTGAGTCCTTAGAGGCAAGGAAGTGTTTATAACTTGAGGTATTGAAGCACCTTGATCAAACTTTAATTCTAACTTGAAGGAGATGCAGGATTTGTAGGGACTGTGATACTTGTAGTCATGCTTTATTGCCTTATATGGGGATTAGATAGACTTTTAGGCACACCATTATTATCTCCTAAATCCTTCATTTTGGATATATTATTTTTTAAACTAAATCTACTTGATAAATCACAAAAAAATCTTCAACTAGGAAGTTAGTGAAGCTTACTCCTTGAGACTACCAACTTTCATTTATTTATATAGACTTCATCATCTACTGATAGCTAAGGAGTGACTCTTATTTGAGAAACTAGAGCTTGTTATCCACATTCATTTTCATCTATAAACTAACCTTGTTGCCACTCTTTTCCTTGAATTAGATTACTATGCACTAGTACTATTACTCTTGTGTTGGAGGTTGGAGTAGGATTATATGCATTGGTAGGCTTGTTGAAATTAGGATTCCCTTAGCCTCTCCCTTGCCCATATTGTTGACCATATTTATAATGATAGGGATAGGTATTTTGATTCAAAATTTTTTGCATGTTTACTGGTCTAAGCTAATCTTCTAAGAACTAAATTTTTACATATTTATCCATGGCATCATCTACCTTCTTAAGAGTAGTCCTTCACTTGGAATTAGCATTAGGAACTTGAGAAACACTTGGTTCAGTAGAAAAAATGTTTGGTAGTAGAGGTGTGGAGACTTTTCAACACAAATTCCTAGATTTTATGAGGCCATTCTCATTTCTAATGGCAAGGTCATATGCTTTAGGTAAGGTGAAACCACCAATGTGTTAGGACCCGGAAGCACAATTGATTACCATGTACAAGCAACTAAATGTGGAATTTAACCAGAAGTAAAAAGTAACTAGAATTTAAAAATAACATAGAATATGAGAGACAATACCCAATTGTATTAATACTCTTCCAGAAATAAATTACAATGAAGAGACGCCACACTCTTCCACACCTTACAGGCTTCCCACACCAAGTGTACAATAATTCACCTTCAAGAGTTCACTCTCTCAATTACAGTCCCAACACACAACTCAAACACAGAGTTGGTGTTCACCTCCAACCAATCAGTATCACTACTGCCAATACCACCAGTCAATATCACTACTGCCAGTACACAAGTACTCCACGTACTCCACAACTGAGTATACACACATACTCTAAGTAGATCTCCCCTGATCTTGCTACCTGTTGTGTTGTTGATCTCCCTGGTCTTACTACCACCTACAGATCAACTTGGTTTTGCAACACTTGCAAACCTAGACCACACACACACACACCTATAAATCAATGATCTTACTTACCACATGTAGATCTCTCTACACCCTGAAGAACCCTTATCCTTGCCTCACTAAGTCCTTATGATTCTCCAAACTAGTACCCCGATGGATCTTCTACCAGAACTTGCACAACTTTTAGCTCTACCTAATCATACACACTCAGCACCCCTATGGAACTAGGAAGAGCTACCCTTGCTCTCTTCACTTTGAAGGAGCTAACCAAGCTCAACTCTAAACTAGCACACTTTACAATACAGCCCATGAGTCTATTATATAGATCC
Organism: Torreya grandis; assembly: GCA_037957365.1. Classification (NCBI taxonomy): domain Eukaryota; kingdom Viridiplantae; phylum Streptophyta; class Pinopsida; order Cupressales; family Taxaceae; genus Torreya; species Torreya grandis. Next base: position 2,564,392 of record JARHVA010001863.1, on the reverse strand, counting down.
CATGCAAACAATAATTTGACATCTAATTACAATAATTAGATCCATAGCTCAAGACTAAAATTAACCTTTTTATATGCAAACAATCAGTTTGTTAATAAACTATTCATGAACTAGCAGTTCTAGAACTGCACAAGCGACTGACATCAGTCCCTATCTAGCTGGAGATGACCGACGTCAGCCGATCCTGACCGATGTCGGTTGCTCTACTCACTGGATATTACTGATGTTAGTTGATTAGACTAACATTGGTTGCTCTGCAACTTAGCAACCTCTCTTCCTATTTGCATCCAGGTGAAGCTTTTAGCTCCACAACCTAATAATCTCCCACTTGGAGATAAACAACTACACCTATACTTGTACACTGTCTAATCTATTTCTTGGCTTGTATCCCTCTTCAAGATCAATCCTAAAGACCAACCACCATAGTGAACCCTGTGATGCTCCACCTGTCATCCAAGTAACCTACCACATCTGCATCTACAAACCCATGTAGAAAAGAACTTGACCCTGCATAGCATGTCAACCTGCTGTTGGTCCCTCTTAGATACCTGAGAATCCACTGAACTACCCTCCAGTGCTTCTTTCTCAGATTGGCTCCAAACTTGTTGATAGCTCCCACTGTGTGGGAAACCTCAAGTCTAGTACGCATGTACTTAACCTCATCATGTGAATCAAGACACTATTCATAGAACTATCCAACCCATCGGCGTGCTAACCAGTTTCACACAATCATCTGGAGACAAAATCAGCCTGTGATCTTCCATGTCTCTAGAACACACTCATGCCAAAGAATTTTACTCCTCCAAATTCTTCATGACACACCTTTGAACTAAATTTACCTTTAGCTTAGAAAAACCCTATATGTGTAACCTTGCATCAAGAAAACACACAACATATAGTAATAGGATGATGTTGCAATCATCACCCACCTAGTAAAGAAACCACAATGGTTACAATGACATTGACTAAAGCCATGCTTTATCATCCACCTTTCAAACCTGTACCACTGTCCTAGAGCTTCCTCAAGACCATATGACCTGGCCTTCCATCTCACGTATCCATTCTCTCTATTCTTTAACCAAGGAATCCATTCATCTTTCAGTGCTTTCATACTGGCTGGCAACCCTACCAAATCTCCTATTTGGTTCTGCATCCTAGGAATCAAATTCCTCATTCATGCCATGCTCCCACTGTTTCCTAGATCCTTCTTGCTCTACAGTGAGCAATGAGTATAAAGAAGAGGAATAACAAATTTGAGGCTTACTTACCCTTTAAGTCCTCCATATGGGTGTTTGAGACTCCTTAACAGCTTGCTATTTTCCCAAAATATGTTCCAGTGACCGACCTCGATCACCACATAGTCTGCATCTGACCGACGTTGGTTCCATGTGATTGTCTTGACTGCTGATGCTAGTTTTCTAACTGACGTCGGTGTCTATCTATCACCGACATCGGTTCTTTGACTGATGTCAGTCTTACCCTGCCTGACACCACTAGCTCTGGTCTACACATGATCGACATCGGCACCTGTCTGTTCAACGTCGGTTCCTCCTGACCGATGCTAGTACCTGTGTTTTCCTATGAGTGATGACTTTTTACCCATGAGCTCTCTTTGGATCAAAACCCTGTCCAAACTGCCCTACTCAGAGTTACTCAGCCTTCTCCATTGATCTTTGTCTGTCATCTCCTCCATGAACACTAAGGCTTTCCAATTCTTAAGTCTGTCAAAGACCTCTAACTTCCTCTTAAGAACATGCATCTCCTTCTTTCTCATGTGATCAAGCCTACAAAGCCATGTCTTTGTAACAGAAGAAGAATCAGTAATATAAGTAGATAGATAAAGGATACCTACTTTCTTACCACCAACTAATTCAGGTGCATTCGTTGTGAGAGTTTTTGTGCATCTCTCATCACCCAACTTTCCTATAGAAATTAGCCACATCTCTAGGACTGGGACTTGCATGACCTCCTTCAACACCCATGTGTTGGTTGTCTACAATTTCAGCCGCACTTCCCCTTTGCCAATACTTTGACAAGGCTCACCAACCCCAAAATAAATCTTTCCAAAGTCTCCAAAGACCTTAACATGGAAAAATACTCTATTTCAGGCTGCATGGAAAGAGGCAACAAAATCTATAAACCAAGATTCTACTTTATCCAAGGAACATACCAGAGCATCCTATGTAACAACACCTACAACATCTGCTTCTTCAATTCTTTTATGCTGATCTTCTACCAACCAACATTATTTCTTTACCTGCTCTTTCTTTCCATAACACCATAATTGACCATCCGTGCCTTTGAATTCCTCCATTCTTAGTGTACTTTCCTCTACCATTGTTATAATCCCACTCAATCAAAAACCCCTGAGAGTGATCTATAATCAAACACAAACTTGCTCCCTACAACCTTAGCTCTGATACCACTTGTCAAGAATATAGAACATAAAGCTCTGATACCACTTGTTAGGACCTGGAAGCACAATTGATTACCATGTACAAGCAACTAAATGTGGAATTTAACTAGAAGTAACAAGTAACTAGAATTTAGAAATAACACAAAATATGAGAGATAATACCCAATTGTATTAATACTCTTCTATAAATAAATTACAATGAAGAGACGCCACACTCTTCCACACCTTACAGGCTTCCCACACCAAGTGTATAGTAATTCACCTTCAAGAGTTCACTCTCTTAATTACGATCCCAACACACAACTCAAACATAGAGTTGGTGTTCACCTCCAACCAGTCAGTATCACTACTGCTAGTACCACCAGTCAGTATCACTACTGCCAGTACACAAGTACTCCATGTACTCCATGACTGAGTATACACACATACTCCAAGTAGATCTCCCCTGATCTTGCTACCTATTGTGTTATTGATCTCCCTAATCTTGCTGCCACCTACAGATCAACTTGGTTTTGCAACACCTGCAAACCTAGACCACACACACACACACTTGCAAATCAATGATCTTACTTACCACATGTAGATCTCTCTACACCCTGAATAACCCTTGTCCTTGCCTCACCAAGTCCTTATGATTTTCCAAACCAGTACCTCGGTGTATCTTCTACCAGAACTTGCACAACCTATAGCTCTACCTGATCATACACACTCAGCACCCCTGTGGAACTAGGAGGAACTACCCTTGCTCTCTTCACTCTGAAGGAGCTAACCAAGCTCAACTCTAAACTAGCACACTTTACAATATAGCCCATGAGTCTATTATATATATCCCATGCAAACAATAATTAGACATCCAATTACAATAATTAGATCCATATCTCAAGACTAAAATTAGCCTTTTTACATGCAAACAACTAGTTCATTAGCAAAATATTCGTGAACTAGCAGTTCTAGAACTGCACAGGCGACCGACGTTGGTCCCTGTCTAGCTGGAGATGACTGACGTTAGCCAATCTTGACTGATGTTGGTTGCTCTTCTCACTAGATATTATCGACATCAGTTGATTAGACTGACGTCGGTTGCTCTGCAACTCAGCAACCTCTCCTCCTATTTGCATCTGGGTGAAGCTTTTAGCTCTACAACCTAACACAATGGATTATATTATAATGGTTATGTATGTGCCAATGGCCCTCAAGTATGTATGAAACATAAAGCTAGTAGGTGGTCTCATGGGAGGAAGAAAAATATACCAAGTCTTTTGGAATATCTCATTAAAATCATGCATTGTCTCCTTAGGGGCTCTTTGGATCACATTGAGTTGGTGGATGAGTGAAGTGTTGTCACTTTTCTCCTCAAATCTTGATGTTATCAACACTCCAAAATCATCCCAAGTTATGATACAACCACTGAGCAAAGTCCAAAACCAATAAAGTGCCTTCCCTCTAAGGGGTATGAAAAAGAATATAATAGAAATGTTGACCTCAGTGACATTATGAAAACTATATAATTTTGATATATACCTAATTTTCTCACTAGGATTGACATGGCCTTCACCATTGAATGTAAAGACACTCTTTATAGCATTATGGGGATTGTCATCATAGGCATCAAGATGAATTGGATTTTTAGTGTTAAATTCTATGAAGGAATGATAAATATCCATGTTCTCTCCAAGTTCTTCCTCAATCTCTTGGTATTATTGGCTAGCAAAGTCCTCTTGCTCTTCAAAAGGCAAAATAGGCTTAGGGTGTTGAAATTAAAGAGGAAGTTTAGGTTGAAGAGGTAGATTGATAGGATTGAAAACTCTACTAGAAGATGACCTAGTAAGGACCATGAAGTATGAGCACAAATATATGACAAAACAATGGTCTATAACTATATTTTACCTTGAATGGATTCACCAAATGTTGAGTAACACACTATATGTAGTTGATGTTTTCAAAACTAGCATTCACCTTGACAAGTTTACTTTAGTACAATGGTCCCATTAGGCATGCCACAATTATTGGCACTACATATTTCACCCTAGAATAGGTTATTAAATACTACTCTAATATTTGGGCAACATTGGAATATATCTAGGTATGTGGGTTATTTATAGTATAAGTAGACATGTAGGTTTAAGGGCTAGCTCCTTAGATTGATATTTATGTGCTTATCACCTATACTAACTAATTTTTTATGTTAAAAGAGATAGGAAAAAACATATGAATGACCTAATCTAACTAGGTGATCACCAAAATGATATCCACTAAACTACCTTGATCTACACTATGAAAGATTACTCATAAGACTAGCTTCAAACTTTAATGGGACTCCAACATAAGCATTAAAATATACAAGTGATATGTACTACACTTCCTAAAGTAAAAGGGGTAAGAGGAATAATCTTAGACATTATTACAAATTTATACACTTAAAAATATACAAGGACATTGACTAAATTATATGTGACCTATTGGAGAATGAATTACTTGCACACACTATGAGAGAGAAAGATGAATGTAAGGTTGGGTGATTAACACTTATCATTCAGCTTGTTAATACTCTACACACTTAGGTAAGGAATTTTAAAACCAAAAATAGATTAAAATCTTTATTTAAAGTCAAAATATTAGTATTCAAACCATCAAAGCTTCACCATACTAGGCATGGACCAACCTATAAGAGCCAAAATGGCTTGTACTTATAGAATGTGAGAGAGGAAAGAGAGAAGTGGAGCTCAAGGGTCATAATTCCACTTGTCAAATCATGAGAATTATTTATGTTGTATATAATTGGGATATGAAATATACCATGTGATTTATCTTTAGATAAATGTCTCTTCAAGGCATGAAAATTCCTTAAAACTAGTGTAAGACCCTTTAGTTACATTCTTTGAAACTATATTCATCATTTGGAATAAGATGGGTTATCTTAATTAGACTAAGGAGAGATTCCACATGTGCACTATGATTTGGGGTTTAATAACAAGCTCCTACATTCATTTTATGTGTCTGTAATCATTGATATTCTTTTATGCAAGTGTTCTCATAATCTACAGTCTCCATCACTAGTTTTATAGACCTATCCTCACATTTAGAACCAAGATGTCCATCAGTTGTTCAATCCAATCCATGAAAGTGGTGATATAACAATTTTAAAGAGTCATCTTATTTGTAAATCCATCAAGGATACCTTAAAAGGCCTCCCAATTAGAGTTATCACCTTATCACTTGGTGATCATTTTCAATTCACTATGCTAGTTTAGACTACCTAAAGTGAAGGTACTTGTGTGATTTACTAAAGAAATAAATGGAAATGATGAGTTATATTATGTCCCACTTGAACTCCCAAAGTGATCCTCATCCTTTAAGACTCCTTTATACCTACAAAATACTAAAATCTACCATGAAACCAATTTTGTACCATGTGTATACAAATAGGGTAGAAGAAAATCTAATGGGAAGGAGATTAAGGGAGTTATGTACAAGTACAAAATACTTTTCAAGTCATGCTAGCCCTCTTGAGTGTATTTCTATCCACCTCTTTCCCATCAGGTCATGAGCAAGGGTTTTAGATGTTTTGGCTCTTAAGGATTGTTCATAAAATATTAATGTTAAAACCTTAGATAAATTCCACTAGAATCTTGTTTAGGGCCCTCTTCAACATATCCCATGTCCTTATATCTCCATGCTATGTATCCATACCAATGTGATCATCTAAATATGGCTTCTCGAGCTTGGGCATGTATTTTGCATACCCTGTCATGGATTTGGGATAATAATGACCTTCCTATACTTGTTTTTTGAAACCCAATGCCTAAAACTCACCTTATATCTCCCCTTGAAAATGACATAATGTCTTGGTAGGTTCATCTAATTCTAGGAACATTACTAGCCCCCTTTAGGGCTTTAGGCCTAGTCAATGCCTAATAGGACTGACTATGTCCTTAATGTCCAGAACTAATATGTATGGTTCATAATGGTTATGAGTTATTAAAAACATATATGGGTATTCATTATATCTTTATAAACCCTTATTTAATGTCTCAACACTTCCAAACTCACCTTTTCCTCACATATTTACCCTTACTTGCAATTATGGACTTTTTGGGAGTGCCCTTTATCTAAGATAAAATAGAGGAAACTTCCCCTATTTTCCCAGCCAAGATGAAAATATGGAGGGATCAATTAGGTCTTAAAGACCTTATATATTTATTTTTATATCTAGATCACATCAATGTTTCCTTCAATTCTTCAAACACCCCCAAGATAGACTTCTTAAATTCATTGACTATGTCCTAAACTAGTGTATTGATTGTAGGTTATGTTTTGAACCCTTTTTGACATGATTCATTTTCTTGAGAATATCATGGAGTGTATTTATATAAATACTATGAGATTCCTTAAAACATTTATAACACCCTATACTATTTCCAACTCCTTAAAGTGCACTCATTTGTACTTGACTAGGCTAGCATGGTAGACTGTGTATTGTGTTTCTCAAACAAAGGAAGTTTCCTTTAGGGTGTAACTTAGATTTAGACATTATGTCATGTTTATATGATCCTTAAAGTATTCAATACTATATCATATTCACTAATACTTTTTCTCATCATTCATATACTAGGCCAACCTTAAACCACCATGTTCTAGTATATTGTCATACTATAGTCAAACTGTAGATGTCCATTATGAGAGAAAAAGAGGTTTTGTAGATTGCATTTCAACTCTTGGACCTTATGTTATACATCATAGGGTCTCTTTTAAATATTTGGAGTCATATCTAGCTAGCAAGTGTTCATGTTTTCATATTTACTTGTCAATAAGTTGATATCATGAGTTCATAGGTACCTACAGTCATACTATAGGTGACCTTTTGAGGAAAAAGGTACACCTGTAGATGATGATATAGGTCAAGACCTTATACTTCAACCCTCTTTTATTATTTGAACCACTAGTGTCCTTCTCACCTTGATAGGGTCACTTACCATGGATATAGGCTTTTATCATGCCACCTTAGACTATAATGTCATTTGAAATTCAACATACTATAAAGAACACAAATATTATATAATACAAGAATGTTTAGAATGGAGGTCTCCTTTACATCACTTCTTGTGACCCAACACTTGTCCTATCATTTTATCTTACTACCCCTATGCCTAGGATGTATAATGAAAAGTTTTAAACCAATTTATACCTCAAGATAATCAACCATGAGAGGATCAAAAGTAGTACAGAGTCCTTGTTTTGGAGTTTTTAAGGTAATGAATCCCTTAAGTCATTTTATCCTCGTATGAATATGGTTTTTAGGTCTACCTGTAGTCATATGAATTTTAGGATATCTCAAAGGCATTTTTCAATGCTTTAGACTTCAAAGAGGACTCAAACTAGTTTTAAACACCTTCATTAAACTCCTCTCTTCTCTATTGGGATCACTTAAAGGTACATATGTAGAAGGTCTATATGTGAGGATATGACATGTGACTATGTGCAATGAGTTAGGTTCCACTGTCAATTATTTTGAGGTCTAATTCATTGTTTTTTATAACCTATTATGCTTCTCACACTTTTATATCTCCACATTACATCACCATTATGGTGAAAATATCCTTTTACCTACCTATAGGTGGATACTTGTAGGGAATTTTGATAGTGTATTGTATATGATTGTGATCTTCATATAAAACACCACTAAAACTCACCTTGGAGGTAAGGGATGGCCATAATATCATGAAAATATTTAAATATAACCTTTTTCCCTCATTTAATATCGCTATAGGAATAGAAACTCTCTGTAAATGGTAAAACTTGTCTACAACCTAGTAATGGAGCTCAACTAATAAGTTGAAGTACTTATGCTTTTCTCCCTCATCCCACATATTCAAATTGGATAAATAACCACCTAAAAATAATATCTACACTCTTCAAAACCATGTGAAGTACCTGGTTTGTATAGATTATACCTCAAATAATGAGGAAACCTGTAGGGTATGGGAACGAGCAAATAAACAGAAGAACAAAACTTCTTAGAATTTATTCATAAAGCACAAATGACCAATATTATAAATATTTTTATTAATTTTAATAGGACAAGGATTATTATCATCCTACAAGAGCATTTGACATAGTTTAACTTCTATTATCCGTAATGAACCAAAACCAGTTGACCTTTTTGATATGCAAAGAAGAGTGATGGAGTAATGAAATTGTTTTAGTCCCTTTTTAGGTGTTTTAAATCTAATAAAATGTATAAGTGAGATTAAGGAAGTTTAAGGGACATGCAGAGTCTTCCACATGTACCACAACTACTATATAAGTCATACAACTACCCAAACTTCCCTAATTTCAACTATTTTCTTGATTTTAATGTAGTACCTATAATTTTTTTAGTTAAGACTGATATTACTAATAAATTAATAACATAGGGGATGTTTAAAGAGACTTTGAAACACTTTTCTATTAGGTAAATTGTGCAAACCTTCATAAATGACTCAAAAGAGACCCCTAACATGGCATAGGCCTAAAGGTGACTATGATCAAGGTAGTGACACATTAAATAACTTTGATAATACTATGTTACACCATATAATACCCCTATATTACCCATGTACAAGTTATAAAATATATGGGTGTTTACTTATTTTGACTTGTAGTCAAAATAGTCAATAGTACCATGGGAAGGGCCAAAAAATATTAGGATGATGAACTCATAACAAGAGGAAACAAAGTGATGGAACTAGTAATAAACTATTATAAAACTATAAAGAATGATCATGTGCCTTTGAAAGCATAGGTAAGCAAGTATGAGGAAGATATTGAAATATTGAACCTATTCTTTCCAAAATTACAAGTTGTTGACTTAATTGAGACTCACACCCTCATATCAAAAAAGATATTGAAAATTTATACAGAGCATGAAGAGATGGATAGGATAGCCCATTTTTAAATTAGGATACTTATTGAGAGTATTAATAAGGCTAAAAGTACATGTGATAAGGCCTTAGATATAATTTATGACACTGAAGATTTACTTGGGAAATTATCATATGAAGCAACAAATCACCAATATCAAACCCTTCTTATTCAAGAGGTTTAAGACAAATTCAATGGGGTAGTCAAGAGATAATCAACATAAGATACAACCTTCAACTTGAATTCCATCCATTGATTCATCAAGTATCACAATACACTGGATCAGATGGGAAAATATACTCAAGTCTACATATATGCATCTAGGGAACTATCTAAAGTGATAGCGGAATGTGAGATCAATAACCTTTACACTCTTGGTCCTGATTAAGAACACCTTCAAGAGATATTTAGTATATTTGATGCTTATATCAATAAGATACAATAAATAAAGGATAATGAATCTTCATAGGTCATGGTTATGGATTAATTATGTGAAATTAATTATAAAAATACATTCTATAAATTACATTTATGTTGTAAGAAACATTATAAAGTTGTAAGTTGTAAATTACAACTATCATTTTGATAGCTCTTTTGAGAAAGAGCCATTTTTAATTTTCAATTATCATTTTTTCAGGATTTAAGTTGTAAAATCGAAACTTGTAATTTACACTTTTCCTTTCAACAAAGTTTGAATTGATTCACTTGTAAAAACTCATGTTGTAATTTACACTTTCCTTTTTTGTCAAGTTGAATGACTTAAAAACTTTTAAAAGTCTTCACTTCAATTTACAAATTAAGTTTTTCAAGTTATAACCTAAAATATCTAAAATCATTCAATATTTACCAAGTAATGGTTCATTTTGGCACCTCATTTCTTGGGAGAGAGATAACAACACAACTCAAAGAAGAAAGGGTTCAACTAGAAGATTTCAATAGAGTTTTCTACTCCTCCAGCACTTGTTGAAGTTCCCAATAGTTGCTAGCTTCTTTTACAACTATCTACTCCACTAAGGATGCCATTTCAAGCTGAAGAGGAGGATGTTTTACATGAAGTTTCCTAGATTTTCTTATTCTATAACTAAGCTTAAGGTTTTGTTAACTTCCTCTCTTTCAAGGGAGTATTTTTGTATAAATATAGGTACCCTAGTATAGCCCATCTATCTTTTTGATACTAGATAAATTTTTATACCTTTGAAGAATTGATCTACATGATGTAACATGGAGAAAACTAATAGAATAAATTTTTGCCTTCCTTGTGTTGTGTATTTTTTATGTATGTATGACTATTTATAAAGTTTGTGAATGGTTTGATTCTTGGTTCAGTCATATAGATTCATTTGTGGTGTTATTTATGCCCTTTTTAAAAATTGTTGATAAAAAATAAATAAATATGTTCCTTAATTGATAAATATTCCATATTACCTTTGATCTCATATTTGTGCAAGATTGTGCTTTAATAAACTCAGTAGATTAAACATTCAACTATGTTAAAATAAAGCAAGCATTAATTTCCACTATACCATTTGGTGCAATCACCATTTCCCATTTTTTAATCATCTTTTAATTATTTTCCTCATGATTCAAACCCTATTTAGGATAAATATCACTAATAGGTAGTAGTTTGATGTGAACTATTCATATAATAGTTGTATTAAGCTTAGTGAAAGGAAGTTGGCCTTCTCCAGATAATCACCTCACTTTACCAAGGTTCCATAGCTTGGAGGTGATCCCATTGCATCATTATATTTTTCATTTGTTTAAACTCATGCTACTCATAATACTACAAATACAAAAATGGGTGCAAAATCTAATTGATAACAATTTTTGGCATGCCCAGTGGAACCCAAATATCATAGCTAAGAGATTGATGCTATTCTCAGTAAGCATTATATGATCCTTGTATAAATTTTAAGAGAACATAGTGACTCTAATGGATTATATATTCATATATTCCAAGTTTACATATGCCAAATATATAGACAAGATCATATACTAAAGGTAAGAGGACTGACTTGAAAGAAATGTCATTTCTATTTAAAAATAAATCAAGATCAGTTGTACCTTATACTAGAATAAATCCTAAACATTGCATCTCCCAAAAATACCCATAGTTGTTTCATAGCTCCAATAATGGCCCTAAGAAATCATAATTTTTTAGCACTCAATGGAGGTAGCCCACTTATTTTGGCCTAGTATTATGATAAACCCACCTCGACTCTAAAAATCCTTCCATATTTTATTGGTGAAACTTCCACTAATCCCATTGAACATATACATGATATTGCTATCATCTATTTAATTTATAACATAGCATAAAAAAATGGTGCTATCATAATTATTGCCTCCTCTTATAAGGGTAAAGCCTTACAGTGGTACAAAAGTTTGCTTCCCAATTCTACATGTTTGGGATGTGTTGTCTCCAAATCTTTCACCCTAGAAGAAGTTGTTTAGGCTTATTCCAAATTTGAGAAACATGGGAACATTTATAGGTATGTGGGTGTGCCTATATTATAAATGAACCTCTAGGTTTAAGGGCTAATTCCCTAAATATATTGTGGAATACTTATCACTTAAACTACTACTTACATATGGGGAAAAGAGTAAGAGAATCCATAAATTGAACCTACTATAAAGGAGCTGATACACCAAAAATGTTTTCCACATGACCATCATATTTATATCATGATGAAACAAAGCATACAAACTAGTCTCTAAGTCTTAATAGGTTCTAACATGAGTATTTTAATATAGAGGTGAGATGTGGGTAGAAGCACAAGGTAAGTGAGCCTGAGGGTAGATTGCACACTTCAAGGATAATATTACACTTTAAAAAATGCTTTACACACTAAAATATACTCTATATGACTTTTTATATTAAGAACTCTGGCTCAAACATAAAATGATAAGGGAAGGAAGGATAGAGTATTATCACTTCTCATCACCATACATCACTTGTAGACTTAGACAATTATTCAAAACTTAGAAAATAGACTTGTATTAATGTTTAAAGGCAAAATATGACATCAATATAGTAGGTCTTTACCATACATGGTGTGGTATCTCTTTACAATAACTCAAAATCTATAATTATAGAAGAAAGGTAGAAAGAGAAAGGGAGCCTTGGTACTCAAAAAGGGAATCAATTAGTTTAAACATCTAAAACATAGTTTTAACTATTTCTACAAATTATGCTCATTTAGACCTTTTGATTGATCTAGGTCACTTCAAGTGGTTTCATGATTACCTTATCCCCTCATTGATGTTCCCTGATGGTTGCAATGATAATATCAAGTGGTTTTTAGCTAAGTTTTGGCATCAATGTAGTTAGAACAATCATATCCCTCTATTATAAATTTGTCCTAGTGATAACTGACACAAACAGGTTTTTCATGGCATGTATAGTGGAGAAAAGAGGTCCCTTTCATGCAGTTGGTCTTGGAGATGAAACAATTGGAGCCTACGTGTATACCCTCATGGCTTCCTTTGAAATGTTAGAACTTGTTCAAACTAGATCATGCTAAAACTTGTTAATAGTTCCACTATAGATGGAAAACCAATCTTAAACTATTGGTTTTCCTATAGTCATTATATTCTACCACTCTACTCGATGCCTAGTTCTTATTAGGTCCACATAGATCCATTATGTCACTATAGGAGTTGAGGGTTTATAGATGCATGGACCCTTCTTTTAGAATGGCAAACATAGTCACTAGATAATAATGTAACCTTTAAAATATGGACCCTATATGTAATAAATCTACAAACCAAAGGTCCATATTGATCTTCAATGTCATCCCTATATGTTTTTTATTCCTGACTACATCACTATGTTCTTTTCATAGTATTGGATCAAGCTTCAATGGTAGATCGATGACCCTATAATACCCATTTGCCTTGGTCAAAAATGGTTTCTCAAATTTCATCAAAAGTATTGAGCTCATCTTTGTTTTAATTGATTGTCAAGCTCTAACTCAACTTATTAACATATTGACCTTTGCTTACACCATCGATCTTGATCTATATGATCAAGTTTTAGCCATCGATCTTGGCCTTGACTTGTCAACTTTATCTAAGCTTACACCATATATTAAATGTCTATTGATTCTCAAGATATATTATCAATCTACTAGCCTCATGTGCTTATGCCACATGTTGATATCTCTAGCTCCTTGACTATTTGACTCATGTCACACCATTGTATCAAGATGTATGATGCAATGTGGACCATTAGATCAATTAGGACCCACTATTTGAAATACAATAGCTGCTTCATAATCTTAAAAATAACATCCTCACTCATTTAAAATGATGTTCATGCAAATGTCATTGACATTTTCATGATCATCAAATTTAATCTCAAAAGGATTTATTTTACTCAAGCTTAAACTTGACATTATTACAAACATCTTATGCTACATGTCTAACTTTAGAAATTTATAACTTGAGCTAGAAAAGTCATCTAGATTTAGAACTTTCAAAGCATGTTCTGGGCATGTAGAAATATAATTGTGATTGATTTATTGGTCACATGAGGCTTATTGAGTGAAGATAAAAAAATGCACAAAAGAGCTAGTTCATTTATTCTTGGATGATGTCTTAGATGGCCTAGCTCTTTAGACTCAGCAAGCTAAACTTTGAAGGCTTAGATCTCAACAATAAAGACTCATCAAGATATGAAAATTATAGATCATGATCTTAGCACTAAGGATATTGATTTTTCATGGTATGATGTTCATATGAGGATTTTTTAGAATATTTAAAAATTACACAAGAAAATTATTCCATTTTGGTTTCCATGTGACATCCTTATGATCATTTAGCTTCACAAAGCTTGTTTTTGAGATACTACTTGATCTTTGAAAGCTTAGATGAATTATTTGAGTCATAATCATGCATTGATCACCATGAATACCTTCCATTTACATATATGACCCCAAAATGACCCCTAAGACACCAAATGACACAAGGACCAAGCTAGACTCTAACCAAAGCTGGAATGGCATATGAAATGACATCAAATGAGCTACAATCATGCCCTATGACATTATAAAAATCCCCTATACAAGGTTTTGATTATATGGGGTTGACTCATTTTATCTTGTGAGGGTAAATGGTCAACATTTTTGGTGATTTCGCAAGGGTGGCATACTTTCTATGCCATGACCAGTTGCATAATCCTATTCATTGCGATCTAGAGTCACAAGTATATAGGCTAGATATACAAAATACCTTGAATAATACATGAAACATAATAAAATAATAGGAATAAAACACAAAGTAAGTTACCAAGCAAAAACACACATGTACTTCAAAATCACTTATTGGAACACAAGACACATAACAAAGGAAACACACACCTATTCTAATATTTTCAAAATAGACCTTCAGCTCTCAATAGTGGGATTTTATATGTATCCCATTTATAGGGATGGGTATCTCTTCTCCATTCATCCTTAATAATTAAAAAGAGTTACTTTGCTTGTACTTGATGATGTCATATGGTCTATTCTATAGGGTATCAAACTTGATATGCCTCCCTAGTTTTGCTCTATCTTCATCTCATTTCAAGAACATGTCACCTTATTAAAATGATCTTGGAGTTTCCTTCTTGTCAAAATACCTCTTCATTAGTACTTAGTGATTCTCCATAACTTGATGAGCTTTATTTTTAGTCTCTTACAACTCCATTAATTATGTCAATCTTGCCTCCATTAGAGTGTTCTCAAGCAACTCTAGTTGATGTGTTAACACCAAGGTAGGTAGCTCCTAGGAGATATACAACCTAGATTACCTCCCATAGACAATCATAAAAGGAGAATTTCCTATTGACCTTTTGGGGGTTATCCTATCAGCCCATAACATTGTCTTCGATTTCATATGCCAAGCTCTTTGGTTATACTCCAAAGTTTTATTGATGATTCTGATTAGGTTCTTATTAGTAGATTTAGCCAACCCATTACCTTAAGGGTAATAGTTGGATGAAGTGCTCAAGAATATGCCATTGCTATTTGCCCAATCAGTTATCTTGGCACCCATAAAATCAAGAACATTATCTTAAATAATAGTAAAAGGAGTACCAAACCTTGTTATGATTCTCTCATAGAACCCCAAGATGGCATTCTCATTAGATTCCTTCAATGTTACTACCTCCAACCATCTTGTAAAATATTTATTTATTATGAGTATCCATTTGTGACCAGAACTTGATGGGGGATTTATCAAGCTAATGAAATCAAGACCCCATTGTAAGAAAGGTTGATCAAATTGGATAGGCTTCAAAGGAAGCGTTACAAGCTTTTAATTTCTTACAAAGAAAGCACAATTTCTACACCTTCTCAAATAAGCATGGAAATCCTTAAAGAGGTTCGGCTAATGTTGTTTCAATGAATTTCTTGCTTATTATGGGAAAAAAGGAAAAGAAGAAACTAAGTATGGGTATGGCTGAAAAACCTAATTGATAGTGTGTGCATGGAATCAAAAGATTGTGAAGAGCTTCTCTTTGGCTTAGGAGGATGACCTATAGCTAAGAAAGCACTAAAGTAAACTTGTTTATTAAATAGATAGTTGGTTGGATTACCTAATGATAGATAGATCTCAAAAGTGAGAGCTTCCTTAGGGGTTGTCAATCCACACATTTTAAACAACTAAGCTAATAAATAGAATAGAAGGTACTTGCATTAGTAAATCAAAAGGTATTAAAATTGAATACAAGAGTGTTTAATAAGAAATAGACTAGAAATGATTAAATTAGTGATAAATTAATTAATACTATTGATAAAGGGTTGGGATATGCTTCAAAAAATCAAAAAGGGTTCTATGAGCAAGTAGGAACATAGAAACTTAGGTTTGATTGGGTGTAGGTAAGTGAATTAGCTTGTTAGTTTTCACTACCACAGTGACCATCAGTGGTTAGGCTGACTGTCAATGGTTAAGGTGATCAACGGTGGTCAAGGTGACCATCAATGGTTGAGTCAACCACTGATGGTTATTGTGTCTAGATATGGGTTGATAAATTATTAATTAACAAGATCTAAAAGATGGATTTTAAGAGGTGGGTAAGGCCTAAGTTGGCTACAAAATAGAAATAAAGTAAACGAATACTGAGAATTAAGTACTTGTCTTACCAAAATTTAATTGAGTGAATGATTGAGTTAATTGGTCTGTTGGTGGAATCTATCTTGATTCTAGCAGAGTAATTATACCTAAAGCCCTTATGGAGAGGCGGTGGCAAGTTGAATCTCTGATATGATTACTGGATTGTTGATGGTGATTAACCTATAAAAAAGAAACTCCTAGATGCACAAAGATTTTGATAATAATTGTAGATTCATAGATGTTTTTGGATGTTTATAGATGGATTCTCACCTCTTTTCTCCTCTCTCTTATAGGCAAGGTGAGAGAGTTACAATAGCATGTGAACTAGGATTTTTAAAATTAACTCATCCATGCAATGGCTCACAATTGGAATTAGATGGGATATTTTTAGAAAACAAAGGTGGGTAATTTTCATGATTTTAGTTGGGGCAGTGCAACCTAACCATCAGTGGTCGAGTGTGAAGGGAAAAAAGGTCTAGAAGGAAAGGTTGATCCAATTAAGTTAAACTGACTATGGTCTAAGTTGATTAGGGGTCGAAAGGTGATATTAGTTTTGAGGGGGGCCTAGGGTAGTCTAAGGGATATTTATACATTTAGAATCATGGTGTGTGGATTTTTGTTGTCTACATTTTTCCCCTTTTTGTTATGTGGCTTTGAATTAACAAGTTGTAAAATAAAAATAGAGTGCTAGTTAAAGGTTTGATTGCCCTGAGTATGGGAGGAGGTGTTCTCCCTCAAACTAGGAGTCAATGAGGTGAAACCAAAATCAAGTTGGGGTTTGATAAGTAGTACATGGTAAGGCATGAGGTGGTGATAAAATTTGGTTAGGCATTTGTGACATAAATGTGTGCATCAAATATGAATAAGTATGATAGCCAAGATCACACATAAACTAAGGTTGCCAATATTGGTAAAATTAATTTTGGTTCTAAAAGGACTAGTGATGGGGTAACCAAGACACAACATTGGTAATAGTTGATCAAGTTACTCTATCAATCCTTCTAGATAGGTTCAATATTGTCATAGGTATTTGAGGTAGGAATTACTCCCTTGAATAACATAAATTATCTAGTTATGCATAAGGTGGTGTAAATTTAAATGGTCAACACAACAAAAATGGTCAGTGTAGTCAAAAAGACCAAGCAAGGTCATCATAAAAACATGCAATAGTTTGGGTCAAAAATAGTCAATGTTGAGGTGGATATGGTCTAATGTGTGGTTGAAAAAGGGTAATATCTAAAAAATGGTTAAAGTTTTGGTTTAGGGGAGATTAGGTGATCTGCAAAGTTGGCATTTAGGTATAAGTGCCTAAAATAAAAAAATAAAAAAGAGTGGGACTTGGACTATCAATGGTCAAGGGTCACAGGTTTGATTTTCAATGGTCAAGGGAAACCCTAAAAAAATAGAATATAAAAATTGAAAATTTTACTTCATTTTTACTTTTGATAATTTAACTTTGAGTTTTCTATGCACTGATGATTTGGTACTTTAGCATTTAGCTAGGATATTTATTTTGACTAGGTGTGTGGTTGAGGTATCATGTATCCATTAGTTGATAATGATTTAGCTAGGACTAGCCATATAGGGCAGATGAGGATGTGACCGAGTATCAAGACATGGGATTTGACCTTAACAGTGATTGAGGAATGAGGTAGGGGGTGTGTATAGATTGTAGATTAGTTGATTTTGGTTATTTTTTGAAATCAAATTTATCTATGTTAGTTATTATTTTTTAAATTGGGTGTGGTAGGTTTTCTAGGGGTTTTGACCTAGGTTTTTATTTTGGTAAATTAGGGAAACTTAACTAGTGAAATTTTAAATTGGTGTAGGAGTTGGGTTGGGGTGGGTTGTAGGATAGTTTTTAGTATTTTAGGACCTTATTTTTGTTACTTTTGGAATTTTTTGGAGGTGGGTATAGTTTAGGGTTCCACCACCGATGGTCACACACAAGGACCATTAGCAATTCAACCTAATCATCAATGGTTTTATTGACCATCGATGGTCGAACCCTAAGGGAAAAGAGTTCACTAGACCATTGATGGTTAGATGAATCGTCAGTGGTCAAGTGTTTTAGGGAAGGTTTATTTAAAAAGTGTAGATGAAAGTGGTTTAAAATGTTTGTGAAAATTTTGTATGGGTTAATGTAGGTGTCAATTGTAAATCAAGGAGAGGTAAATGGCCAAAGAAGAATAATATAGGGAGTTGATGGTTGAGTTTATGGGTGGTGGGTAGAGTTAGGGGTTATTTGATAGGTTAAGATAGGGTAAATATTAAGTAAGTTTGATGTTGTGAAATAGTTTTTTGAGGAGAGTGGTGAGAATTTTTCAAGTACTAGTTGATTATTTTTCACATGCTATAGGTAATGTGGTAGATTTATTTATTATATTAGTTTAGAATAATGTTAAACAAGGTGGGTGTAGGTTGGTATTGAGCTTGATTTGAAAAACAAAGTGTGCATGTTAACATGGTTGTTTTGCAGGCATGAGACTAGATCTAAATGAGGGATCGAGTCTTAAGGATTTTTATTGAGGTTCAAGATAGGATGACTATATTTGAGTAGACAATATGTTAGAGGTCAACTTTGGGGCCATGGTCCATTATCAGCATCTACTACAGGATGCAACAATGATCATGGCTCTCATCGAGAGATGGGACCCAGCCACAAACACTTTTTTGTTTCCAACTAGAGAGATTATCATCCTATTAGAGAATGTACATAGGATTGCATGACTACCCATTTAGGGTGAAATGATTTACCATATTGAGATTGAGGAGAGGGATTATCATATGAAGTTATTATATGGTGAGGATCGAGTACATGCTAGGTTACATTCTAGTGGTTTCAGTTATAGGCCATTATACTAGAGGGCTCTAGTGAATTGATGCTTGATGATGATGATGATGATGGTGGTGGTGGTTTCTTGTTTTATTTTACTAGATTTGAGTAGCAATCAATTTCCATATCTATTTTTGGGAGTGTTGGTGGAGATGTAACTGGGTAGGACTATGTTCAGGTGGGTACCTATTTTGTTGGTCCAAATCTATAGGGAGCTCTAGGCATTCAAAGTGCATAAATGATATGGTTTTAGTGTTGGGTTTTTGCTTCATTATTAGGCATATTAGCACATTAGAGTATTGAGGCAACTAGGGCTACCATGGGATGGATACATAGAGATACACTTCATAGTGGGCTTTGTGTGATGGAGGGGATATTATGCATTGACTGGAGTAGATGGAGGTACTAGGGACATTGATTGGTTCCAAGATGCCTTGGATGGTTTGGTTGTGGGTGACATCATTTGGAGGCCATATATGGGTTGGCCTAGGTGGCCTAGTATAGTTATCATACCCTATCACTATAGAGATAATGATGGATATGTGGGAGGAGAGAGGGAAAGATAGAGTTGATCCCCTTTAATAGAGTTTGGTGGTAGTTTGATCTTGTGTATGGAATTCTTTCTCCTTCTCAAATACATAAGAGAGAGGATGTAGAGTTTTTACTTCTAGAGTTATAGCCACAAGATGTAGTACTAGACTATGAGGAGCTACCAACTAGAATAGTTATAGATGATGTTGGTTTTATGGATGGATATACAACATGGTACCAAGGTTGTAGACACTGAAATCATGTCTAACCCTTGGTCATCCTCCCCCTTGGTCTATTCCTAACCCACACACTTACTAATTTAAAATAATAACTTATTTTGAATTAATAACCCCCCCTTTGACACATCACCCATAACACCTCACCTAGGACACCTTGCCTTGGACCATTTCCCACCCTATGACTCACCTTAAGACTAAGTGACTCACCCAAGACCTATTCTTACTCCTTTCCAACCGCCTAACTAACTCTCGTGCGTATTTAGCCCAACCTTTGACAATTCTCCAATGGATTATGCACTTGACAGATGGAGAACGGGCTTGATAGCCCTTTTACTCATTCTCCACCCACTGACGTCGGTCAAATGTCGGCCAACACCAACAGGATCGCCGATGTTGGTTTACTTAAACCAAGTTCTAACCTCTCACTCGGGCTAATCATGAATTGCTAATCACTAGTTGGCTAATCATGAATCTCGAATCCTCTCCCCGCGAAACAGAGCTCTCTTGCTCTTACTTCCTAACATTCTTGCTTCTCATTTTCTCATAGGTATCAACATTTTGATAGCATTTTCTAGGCTTAGAGGACCAGCACCAGTCATTCCATACAAGTTTGAAGATTGCATGACATCTCCATCACCAGCCACAATAGAAACACAGCTCCTGCACCTCTGCCAACTCGTGCCGCAGCTAAGTATTTGTACTATTTTTATTTCAGTGTCATTTCAAATATATTAGCATTTTGTCTACTGTCCATTCTAAGCATCCTTGACATAGACCCAACCTATTCTTCCTAGAGAGGCTGAAAGGCCTTCTCTAAATCCCTATCTCCCTGTCACCTTGTCCTCTCTCTAGTCTCCTATTCAGACCATACTTTCTGCCTTACAGCTCTGCACAGACCACCAAAATAGGCTCTCTAACCTCCAAATAGGCTCTCTGACCTCCAAACAGACTCTCAAACCATTTTTCAAATTATAAACTAGACCTAAAACTTGTCCCAAGCCATTACCCCGACTGACCTCGACCATTACCCCTACCGACATCGGTAGACTAACTGACGTCAGCGACCTTCCTTGATCGACGCTGACAGAACCACCGACATCGATGACTGTGCAAAACAAATTGCTGCAAATAGGTATGCATTTTCTTTCATTTCTTTCATTCTATCTTTATCATTTTTATTTTTGACTATATTCTACTTTTTATCAATGGATTGTCATCCTCCAAGAAGTTTTTGCACTTCTAGGACCAAGCTTTCGCTTGGCAGTCCACTTTCTAGCCATCTAACAACTTTTGTGTTTTAGTCTCTTTCTTCTACAGGTGTCATCCTCCACAACCAAAGAGGAGTTCCTTCAGTCGTCTAAATTTGGTGTGCAAGACTTCATCTGGGTATGTACAAGCCCTTGACCACTTATCTTAGTTTCTCATTTCCTTTTGAATGTGAAAAGTGAAAAATCATATAGAAACATTCTGGCATGCCTGGTGGGACTCTAAGATCTTCCTTGGGTTCTTTTCTTTCTTTTCATATAGGGTGCATTAGGTTTCTCCATACATCTCTTTCTTTTATCTCTTCCAAAAGACACTATCAGCAAAAATTAAAAAGAATCATTCTTGTTCTTTCTTTTCTTGCATCTTAGACTAGTCAAAAGTCATACTCTTCAACCCTTTCTCAACTTGTTTTCATACGAACGTACATTTCTATTTGGGCTTAAAATTAATTGCATTTCATTTCTGATTGCATGCATATTTAGTCCACACATCTAGTAATTAAATTGCATCATGAATTAATTGTAGGCCACTTATGTTACACAACCAAATCACTTGCACAAATCAAACATCAAAACTTACCTGAGACAAGGCCCGACTGGGATTTCATCACCCAACAGATACCTTACCCATCCCAGCAATCCCCCTTGGACTTCACTACCAAGGGGAAAGCCCACTCTATTCTCTAGCAGAGGATAATCTCTAGGGGAAGTATATACTGGCTAAGTGGCCTAGCTCGGCTCTGGGTACGTGAAGTGAGGGGAGCAAGCTTCTAGCACCAGGCCATGTACAGAACCTAACACAGACTCTTGAGCACCGAAATTGACCTAAAACCATCTTTAGACTACCTCTTCTAGTACCTGTTCTACAAGCCAACCTCCCCAACACACTCTAAGGCATAAGCCAACAAGATTCTAAAATTTTATTCTTAGGATTTAACGCTTAGGGTCTACCTGTCTCCATCTATTTTTCTGTTCTTATCTAGTTTTTTGAGCTAGTGAGGACATTTTTTTCTTCCTTCCAAAAACTCTCAAATTTTCTAAGTTTTTGGAAAACACAGTAACCGACATCAATTTTACCACCGACATTGGCAACCCTTCTTCGCCAGCATCAGTCATCTGACCGACATCGACAACCTATTTCACCGACATCAGTTTTTCAATCGACGTCAATCACTGTCCAAAACTTTTTTCCCAAAATAGCAAGCTTAAAATCTGACTTTCTTACTGTCCAACACCCATTCTGGTTTTCTAAGATTGAAAAACATAGTTTTTGAAACCTAACCCTTTCTTGCCTTGAATGGTTTTGACACGTAGTCGAACCAAGGCTCTTCTTGACCACGCGAGGCAACAACCACTTCCACCTTCACCATCCATAACCAGTCCTCTAATGGAGTATCATTCAGAAACCAAACGAACTCCTACCCAACCAACCCTGACTCAACCTCCCACTGTCCTTAAGGGGGACCAAGACTTTGAAAGGTTCCTTGACCTCAATGTTAAGGCCCTTCAACATTATCTCATGAGAAGCCAAATGCGAGACTCTTCAGGCAACCCAATTTATGGGATGCCAACCTCCTTAGTCACGATAGCAGTGATATCAACAGTGTCCATAATTCAACCTATAGACAATCAAGCCAACACCTTGACCAATAACCCAACTGTGTCCTATCTTCAAAATTTAGCCTCTCCTTTTAGACCTACTTCCATTGGGGTTTTGGCACCCCCTCAACCTCAAAATACTCAACCAAATTCTACACCCTTCCAAAACCTAGTGGTCTCTATCCCCCTACTCTTGCACCTATCAACACAAGAGTAACTGCCTACCCTTCAACAAGTGTGGCCACCCCTCAACCACCTTTGACAGCCCCTATCCAATTTGTGCCCACCAACCCCATAGCACAAGTGCCCTTGGCTTTAACATCCACCCCGATAACTGGCTATCCATATGTTGGGCCTACACAAGCGCAACCAACCACGTCATATGCTCCTCTCAATACCTTTCAAATGCCCTACAACCTAGGGGTTGCTCCACCCATCAATCCATCAGCTGATATAATCAAAATGATGATGGACAAAATGTCTAGTCTTGAGACCTCTATTTCTGGTTCACAAAATGCTCTCTCGTATGAGCAAATTTGTAGTGAACCCATCCATCCCTCCGTCCTAATCCAGCCATATCCCAGTCAGTGGGAACTTCCTAAATTTTCTCATTTCTAGAGTAAGGAAGACCCACAACAACATCTGTGAGCATTCAGAAATGCTTGTTATCTCATAGCGCATGATGATGTATTGTTACACACATTCCCCATGTCGCTTGTTGGTGCTGCTCTCGACTGGTATAGCTCTCTCACTAGTCACTCTCTTTTCACATTCACCCATCTAGCCCAACTCTTCCTCGACCACTTCTCTATTAATATTACCAAAAAAGTCTCAATCATAGATCTGTATTCTATCTAGCAGTTTGATGA
The DNA here is from genome assembly GCA_037957365.1 of Torreya grandis. Lineage (NCBI taxonomy): Eukaryota > Viridiplantae > Streptophyta > Pinopsida > Cupressales > Taxaceae > Torreya > Torreya grandis. Next base: position 2,540,639 of record JARHVA010001863.1, on the reverse strand, counting down.
CGAATCCATAGCTGATTTTGTTGCTCGCTAGAGAGGCCTGATCAATCAACTTTCCTTTTCCCTACCTCAACCTGAGCTCATTGAGCTCTTTTCAAGAGCATGTGCCAAGCACATCTCTTCTACCTTGCGGGTCCAGACATTCTTCACCTTTGACGAGGCTTTCACGATGGCCAGGAAGCTTGAACTACGTGCCGTCGAGGAAAACAAAGTCAAGTTACAAAGTAAAAACCCCAACTCCAAGTCCAATGACTCTTACTCTAAATCTTCTTCTTCTAATTCCAAATCTAAGGCATCAGCAAATGTTGTAGTCATTAGATCATCTTCTTCAACAAATAACCAATCTCAACCTTCCACATCAGACTACATCACCAAACAATTCTAGCAAAGATATGTGCAGCATCAGTATACTCCACTAGGAGAACCATACGCATCTATGTTGGATAAACTTGTCAAATAGGGAGCCCTCAATCTCCCCCAAATCTGAATGCCTCCTCAATTCGATCCCTCATATGCTATCCCTGCGTGGTATAGGAGAACGACTTCTGTAATTACCACTGTGTCAAAGGCCATGACACGGGCAACTGTAAGACTCTCAAGAACATCATTCAGGACATGCTTGATAAAGGTGACCTTGTCTTAGACAACCCAAATGCACCACCCAATCAAATCATAGACATCTTTAAACAACCTTTTCCCAATCATCCTCCTACCCAAAACAATGTGCAGACCATGACTAATGGCTCCCAAGAACATAATATACATACAGTCAACATGGTCTCACCTCTTGTATCTGCCCAACCTCTCTCATAGTCTCAAGAGGTTAGTCTACCCATCATTCCATCACACGTGGATGAATCCTCTTCTCCTATTAGTTCTCCATCAACTTCCCTTAAATTGGAGGATGCCTTGGCCATACCAGCACCACCAGCCTCACCTTCATCATTCCTCCTACCAATGGAGGACCCTACCCTTCCTACTCCTCAACCGTACATAGAAGGCACAATCATCCCTGCCCTCTACCCTCTTGAGGAGCCACATTCTCTAGTTCATTCTCCACAAAGAGAAGAACCTATCTCTCCATCTTCTTTAACCAACGATAATCTAGTTATAACTCCCCCACACCTTGGGTCTGAGACTGCCACACCTAACGCATTTTTGACCCTACAAACATCCACATCTTCTGAAGGACCAAAGCCTCATCCTACATCTTCCCAACCATTCTCTCGATTAGTAGAGAAACTAGGACTTCTCCAATTGAGGAAAGTGGAACATCAGGCATTATGGGAGTGACTCAAAGCTCCTCATCCTACCCAGCCTATCTCATCTCTTGCTGCCAACCCTCTTGTGACAAAATCTCCAAAAGTTTCCAATAATGACCAGACTTCCATTTACAAACCTTTAAAACCTCAACCACTCACATCAGAACATAAACCCTCATCCACCATATCAAAACCCATCAAGTCACTCGGTGTTTGCCCCATCACTAACCTCTCTCACCCGCAAGTGAAGGTAGACTTGAACCAGGCCTCGCCCAATAGCTTTCCTCAAACCAAACCAAAGAAGACTGCTAAGTCACGGTAGTGAACCCCACCATCACCATCACCATTGCCCTCCATTTTTGGCCCTCATCCTTCTACCCTAATAGGAGTGCTCCCTACTCTGACCCCTAACCAAAACAAGTTACCTCCACTACTTCCTTTGCCTACCACAAGCCTACCCTCTCTGAAAAATTTGGCACCTCTCACAAAGAAAGTGTCATCTCCACATGTGGCCGCACCACCAACCCAAAAGGTGGTATGAAAGCCTCCTTCAACACCCCTAAGCAAAAGTCACCAGCATCTCACACATCAACAAGAATGGACCCTTTAGTGGGCTCATACGCTTTGATATTGCGCTGACTATTGCAGACCTCTAGCATAACCCTTCCACCTATCAAGCCATTCCAACCCCTCAGGTCAAAACCTTCCTGGTTTGATGATACTAAGATTTGCCTATATCATCGTATGCTAGGGCATGATACTGAGGATTGATGTGCCATCAAAGTGGTCATTCGCCAATATATGGAGAAAGATACCCTTCTCCTTGAGGACACTGACGACAGACTTCCGACACCTTCCCATATCCCTCAAACCTCTTCATCGACATCAACATCTCATCAACAAACCATGACCCCTCCATCTCCTTCACCTCCTCTCTTCAAAATTAATGCCATCCATATAACCACTAGGTCATAAAAGGATAAGGCAAAATAAAAAGCTGTTATTCCTTGGACCTACCCTTTTGTCTAGCCACCTCAACCACCAAAGCCCAAGATTTCCATCTTGGGTGCATCCCAACCCTCTTCTTCAGGGGTAATCCATGACTCTATGTTAAAATAGCTTCACTAAATGCCCATGAAGATGACCTTGTATGACCTTATCCAAAGCTCACCCCAGCATCGTCAAGCTCTAATCAGAGCCTTACAAGCAGCAGAGGTCCAACCCAAAGACCCCCAACCACTAGCTGCCCTGGTTCATTCTTTATCCCCCATCGCCTCTATCACTTTCAGTGATTCTAAAATTCCTACCTCTACCTCAGAAGATCAAGACACTACCCTCTTCATCACAGCCTACATTGATCGAACTCGCATTAAGTGAGTTATGATTGATGGGGGTGCCAGCATTAACATCATATCTACCCACACCTTTGATCAATTGGCCCTCCCCAAGAATTGCGTATCAATAACTGACGCAATCCTTTGATCCTTTAATGACACCACTGCTAACACTATTGGCACCATCATCCTCCATATTTGTGTTGGCCCGCACACAATCCCAGAGCTCTTCTACATCATTGAGGGAGAATTCCAATATAACATTCTATTAGGATGACCCTGGATCTGTGCCATGGCTTGCGTCCCTTCTACACTTCACCATTGTGTCAAATTTGAACACGATGGGCAAGTCCATGTCATTCTTATCAACCCATCCCCTTTCAAGACTTGTAACATGACCTATCGACCAAATGACGTTCTCATTCCTCTCAAGACACCAACCCAAACACCACCTCCATCTGTGGAAGCTTCAACTAGTATGCAAACGGTGTTTGCCCTCACATCACCTTCTCAAGCGACAACCAAGGACCCCATAGAAGATATCTTCCAATGACTTTCACTTGGGGAATATCACTTACTTACCCTAGACATGTTCCAAACTCTGCAAGAGTATGGACAGCTTCATCAAAGTCCAAGCTATGATCATCGGATTGGAATGGTCATTCCTTATGGTCCTCCTAGCCTTCAAACCAATCTCATCTATGGGGGGCTAAATCAAGCTCCTACTAATGGGAATCCTTTCTCCTCACCTCAACCATTCAAATCTAACTTCTCCTTTCTTGGCAACCCCACCTTTGCTCATACTTACCTTTATAGGTGTGCATGGAAGGGTTTTGGTTTTGGGCGCTACGAACAAGGCTCCCATCAGCCCATCAAACCACTCAATGACGACAATGCCAAGAAACGATATGTTTTGGGTTTCCAAGAACCCACCAAGGCTTCTACAAACCTTTGTCCTGAACCCACCATAGACCAATCTTTGCCAAGCTCACCTATTCTTCCCCCTTCACCTACGGAGTTGGTGGTTTCCATCCCTCCTAGTTTTTTTTGCATAAACACCATCCACTTGGAACCCCTAACCTAACGACTCAACAAGGTCTCCAGGTCTCTCCCTCTCATTTATCCCAACATGATAGATAATGAATCGGCAACCATCAACACTGTCCATTGCATAGACGATGATGCCATTCTCACCTACATGGGTGTCGATGACTCTTTCATTCAGCGCTCCCTCCCTTTTGAAATGCAGGTTATGTTAAATGAATAAACCATTGACATTAACCTTCCATCTTCTGGTGTTCTTTATGTCTTAAATATTGGTCAATCTTTGGATGCCCAAGAGCAAATCAACTATACCACATTTCTTTCAAACAATAGTAAGGCCTTTGCTTGGACCTACGGTGACATGCCAGGCATCGACCCTAACATTGCCACTCATAACATCGTCACCAAACCAGAGGCTAAGCCTGTCAGGTAAAATCTTCACAAAATGCATCCTCACATTGCACTCCTTATCAAAGAGGAGCTTCAGTGTCTTCTCTCTATCTCTTTCATCCAACCCATTGATTATCCACAATGGGTATCTAACATTGTCCCTATTACCAAAGCAACTAGGGGGATCTGAATCTGCATAGACTATCGCGACCTCAACCAGGCCTACCCAAAAGATGACTTTCCTCTTCCCAACATTGACCAACTTGTTGATCTCATGGCTGGTCATGATATGTTATCACTCATGGATAGGTTTTCAGGATATAATCAAATCCTAATTGCATCGAGAGATCAGCACAAGACTACCTTCATCACCCCATGGGGGACTTTCTGCTATCGAGTCATGCCTTTTGGCCTCAAGAATGTAGGCACCACATATCAACGTGCCATGACTTACATTTTTCATGATCTCCTCCATAAAATCATGGAGGACTATGTGGATGACCTATTTGACAAGTCCAAGCTTTGTCACAACCATTTGACTATCCTCAAGATCATCTTCTCTCGCCTTCTTCAGTACAATGTCCACCTTAACCCCAAGAAATGCGTCTTTGGGGTCCTCTCAGGAAAGCTCTTGGGTTTCATCATTTCTCTCTATGGCATCGAGATAGATCCTGCTAAAATCGATGCTATCCTCAAGATGCCACCTCTGACCAATCTCAAGCAGCTTCACAGTCTGCAAGGGAAGCTCCAGTCCATCCGCCACTTCATCTCGTAGCTTTCTGACCGCTGCCAACCCTTTCATCATCTCCTCAAGAAGGATGTCTCATTTAAATGGGATAAGGACTGTCAAGAGGTATTTGAAGCTCTTAAATGCTATCTAGTCTCTCCACCAGTCCTCATTCCACCTAAAGACGACTAACCCTTCTACCTCTACATCTCAGCAACCAACCATTCGTTAGGTGCCATGATCGTGCACTGAGATGAGAAACACTGTGAGCAAGCGGTCTACTACATAAGCTGAACACTTGTTGACTATGAAACTCGGTATACTCATATTGAAAAACTCTATTTGGCCTTAGTCTTTGCCGCTACCAAGCTCCGTCACTATCTTCTCAATCACAAAACCTTTGTCATCACTCATACTGACCCTCTTAAATACATGCATTCCAAGCCATACCAAAACCAGCGTATGGCTCGTTGGCTCATGCTTCTTGCTGAGTTCGACTTGGAATTCATCCAGAAGAAATCTATAAAGGGGCAAAGAATCACTGACCAATTGGCAGATGCCCCTCTTCCTGACAATCAACCTTCTCAGTGCGAGTTTCTCGATGAATCTATCACCACTCTCTCGACTGATGACATATTCTACCAAATGACGATGTTCTTCGATGGCTCCAAATTTCAAATCGATGGGGGTGCGGGGGTCATCCTCATCCCACACGAGGGTGAGCCCATACCCCTGTCTTTCAAACTCAACTTTGAATGTACCAATAATATGGCTAAATACGAATCCTTAATTTTGGGACTTCAAATCACCCTTTCTTTAAGCATCAAGACCATTAACATCTTCGGTGACTCACAACTTGTCGTCAATCAAATCAATGGTTCATATCTTTGTAAAAACAAAATTTTGCAAAGGTACAAGCACCGTGTTGACACCCTTCTTGCATCTTTCGACCATTACCTCTTGCAGACTGTTACTCGATCTATGAATAAGTTTGCTAACACCATGGCTTCCCTCGCCTCACATATTCCCTCTTCATCAATTTCATCAAGAATTTACGTCATGGTACATCATGTGTCATTGCCTTCATACATTTCCACTAACATCAACCTCATCAACACCATAGACTCTAATCCACAGGATGTGTGGTATAAACAACTTGTGGACTACTTGGCTCATTCTATCGTTCCTCCCAACCTCTCTAGCAATGCACGGTGGGCTTTCATCAAACGCACAACTTGATATACCATGATAGGGGGCCTTCTCTATAAGAGAGGCTTCGATGGCCTTCTTCTTTGCTATCTAACCTCCACTGAAGCATCTCATGCCATTAAGTAGGTCCACGATGGGATTTGTGGTAGACACTTTAGTGGTAACTCGGTTGCCAAGCGCATCCTTCACTTGGGATATTATTGGCTCACTCTTCATCAAGACTGTAACGACTATGTTCGATGTTACATCAAGTGTTAGCAGCATGCTAACTTGCTTCATCTCCCTAGCCATGCCTTACAAGTCGCTCAAGATTTTTGGCCTTTTTCATAATGGGGCTTAGATCTCATCGATGAAATTAACCCTTATTCATCTCTTCATCATTAGTCCATTATCATTGCCACCAAGTATTTCACTAAATGGGTGGAAGCTATTCCTCTCGTATCTACAAAAGCTGACAAAATTGTTGACTTCATCAACACCCACATCATCTGTCGTTTCAGTGTACCTCACAAAATCATCACCGATAATGGCAAGTCATTCAAAAACAAAACTATCTAAAAACTTTGTGACTCCTTTGGCATCAAATTCATCTTTTCTTCACCTTACTACCCACAAGAAAATGGGCAGGCTAAGGCTTCCAACAAAACTCTAACTAAAATTCTCATGAAGGTGGTCAATGACACTGGAAGGGATTGGCACATTCGCATTCCCTTTGCTTTGTGGGCCTACCACACTAGCATCCAAACCTCTATGGGTGCTACCCCTTTCTCTCTAGTGTATAGAATAGAGGTTGTCCTACCTCTTGAAGTACAGATCCCATCTCTTTGCATCTCTCTGCATGACATTCTTTCTAACGATGACTTTTGTCAAGATCGATTAGCTCAACTTGAGCTACTCGACGAACGTCATCTTGCTGCCCTCAACCATCTCCATGTCTATCAAAATTGCATCAAACGAGCCTATAATAAAAATCTGAGAGAATGAGATTTCAACATCAGAGACCTCATCCTCAAAGAGAACCAACACATGACCAATATAGAATAGAGTAAACAAGGCAAATTTTCTCCTAATTGGCTCAGACCTTACATCATCATGCACAAGTATGGATTAGGGACTTATCATCTGTCTTCTCTTGAAGGCTAATCAAAACTTGAGCCTCTTAATGCCTTGCATCTATGACCATTCTCCTGTTAGTCGAGTACTCGCTCACTTGACATTTAACTTGACCTCGTCCCTTGAGCAACCCTTATCCTCTTAATCCTCATTTCTTTCAACCCTGTTTCCCTATAGCAAGCTCTATGTAACCCTTTTATAAAGTATAAATGCTTTGTCCTAATAAAAGAGAGCCCTTGAACTTCTATAGTCTTGTCCATGACTCAAAATTCTGTCAAAAAAATAAATTGATGTCAAAATATCAAAGGTCATAAACTCTAAAGGCAGACTGCTCCCTCAAAGGATAGCTATACTATCATTGCTATAGCTAATAGACTGTTCCCTCGAAGGACAGCTATTTAAAGCCCTCATATATATATAAAGCAAAAATGTAGACCACTCCCTCGAAGGATGGCTATGACTAAATCTTGCTATAAATAGCACTTTCTTAGAAGCTTCTTGCATCGATCAGCTTCACAAATGACCACAAAACAAAATGACATCTCTATGTAGACTTCCCGCATTGAACAGTCTACTTAAAAAAAAAAAAAAACCTTGGGTCATAGACTTGGCTTGTAGTCGTCTCAGGGTCTCCTATTAAAAGGGGCAAAGTTATCCCTACTAAAAGGGGTTACTCTCTCCTCACATATCACATTACCTACTCAAGGGATTTCGAGCTCATTTTAAATATCAAAGCGATTCGATTACCTCTCTAACACAACCAATGGTCAATGGCGTAATGCATGAATGGGGCTTTTGTTTCTAAAAACCCCCTACTTATGTTATCACTATGGTCCTTGTCAATGAAAAGGAAAAAATGCCTTTCACTTATTCCTTACCTTTGGTCACATTCAACCAAATCATTTGTCATCCAACCCAACCTAGCTTTTTTCAAGACCACTCACATTATCATAACTTATTCACACTAGTTTATATGGACACCAATACACATGGAAACTATTGACCACACAATTTATGTCAAGCATAAACTATTACTTGATGACGCATAAATAGACCCATTTCATTTTTAGCATACATCCATTACTTAATATGGACAATTTCTAGGGATGAAAAACCCTGACTAATGTTATAGAATACACCATTGTACAAAATGACACAGGCTGTAACATCATCTTTTCCCTCATCATTTCAAGCATGTACCCTCAGACATAGGGAAGTGCTACATCATTATCATGACCAAACCAAACACATCAACCACTTCGACACTTTTCCTCCCTCTTGGGAGAACTACATTGGCCTGAGGCCCTAACAACAGGGGCTATGTAGGCAGCACTCAATTGACATGGGGTCTTCTGGGGTTAGCTCGGCCATTCCTTCATCACATTTCTTCCATCACATTCTTTCTTCACCTGCCAATCACATCACAAACAATCATATATTTTCATAATCATTAAACATCATCATATAATCATTTACATCATAATCATTACATATCATCATAAAACATCATCACATCATATCTCAGCATACATCATTGAAACATATGAAAAATGTTGCAAACATCTAACATCTAAAAACACATCAATAGCCAAAAAACTCATCATCATCATATATATATATATATATATATATATATATATATATATATATATATATATATATATATATATATATATCAATGTTTTTACAATGGCACAATCTGTGCCTCTCTCTCTCTCTCTCTCTCTCTCAAAATATATAATACATCTCGCATCATCGGCACGCAGGCTGGTATATACATAATATAAAAATCTGCCCTCAAGGCTGTGGCTGTGGTGGTGGTGGCTGTGGCCATGAAGATGCTGTATCATCCCCACCCTCTGCTCGTCACCATCTGTGGGAACCCAAGGTAGTCACCCATGACATAGACTACTATCGGCTCAGCTCTGCCCTCATATCTAAGTATCACTATATCTGAGAAAACCCCCTAATGGCTCCCTCATAATATGCGATCTCATCTAATGAATTATTATATCTAACTATAGATACAGTCTACGGTGGACCCATCTGACCTGCTGCCATGCCCTGCACTGAACCCTACAATTGTGAAAACCCTGGTTGCACTGACACTGACTGCATGGGCTGATGAACTAGCTATTGAGGTGGATGCTACATCAGGCCCTATCCTCCCAAACCATGTCCTACCAATTCCTGTGCCTAGGCTATGGCTAATTGCCCCTACAAAATGGTAACCTATCCTCATGTTGCATCCCTCTCCTAGATGGTAGCATCTCTCTCCTATTTGGTAGCATCTCTCTCCTAATGGGCCACATCTGACTCTCTGATCACTGTCTATAAATCAAGCTATGGTCCTGCCTACATGCCTATATACTGACCTACCCACCATGCCGAGTAGGCCTCTGTGCATCTTGGATCTATTATCGTAGGACCTATCGGTAACTCCTCAAAATCTAGCCCCTCTGTCTCCTCTGGCAGTGGGAGTGGCACCTCAATATCATCTTGTCTATACTATGGGAAGGTGGGTAGCACACCCTAAAGTAGCCCATACTAGCACTACACTCTCTCTGCTGGTACCCTCTCCAGCTCACCAGCTCGTCTGCCTCTGACCCACTTGATGCTCTGCACCTTGACCAGCTGCTCTCCCTGATCTCTAAAAGCTAGATACCCCAGGTACGGTCCCTAGATAATGTCTACAAGGATCAAGGCCTCCAACACCCCTCTATAATAGTCAATATCTCTGACTACCCCATCCATCTGTGCCTATGCCATCATCTCATGCCATCACCTGAATCCAACTTTGAAATCAGCCTGACTCACCATTGGGAGGCCGAGAGGTCATGTGACTATGATGTGCTCGTAAGCCTAGCAATGCAGGAGGTGGCTGACACACAAGCTATACTGTCACCACCGACTAATGCCCCACAACTCTCTGTACACCTGGGCCAAAAAGATAGGCACCCAGGCAAACACTATCTATTGCTCTATCATATCTATCAAAACTTTGGTCATAGTGACCTAAAACTTGCCTCCCTCTGCATCTGGCAACATGTAGACTGTGATACTGATCATCATCAGGATCGCCAACCAATGTGCATCCTCATCCATAGCATAAAGGGGCTCATACACAAAGCTCATTGAGTGGTAGCTAGTCTCAGTGACGTGCTCCCCAAATAGCATCACCATGTGAATGTCATGTGCCTCTCTCAAGCATGCATACAAGTCTGCTCCATGTACCGATAGCCATAAAATCTGGTACACATCCTCAACCATCATATTCATCTCTCCTATCGACAAGTGTAAGGTTTTGGTGGAGTGATCCCACCACTCGATCAGAGCCACCATCAAGTTCACATCCCTCACCACTCGATAGTACCGCCATAGCCCACTGAGTCCCACTGCGCTCATATGAGCCCACTCCTCCCCTGTGATGTCTCGATGCATCTACGTCAATAATGTCAGTAGCTAATCTCATAGCATCAACATCTACCTCACCTACATCTAACCAAATTCAAACTCCTATAAGTGTGACTACCAATCCCCATGACTCTTCTTCTCTAGCCCAGCCATTTTCTCTTTCGTCTATCTACTTGACCATCTACCTAACCATCTATGGCTACCCTAACACCTGGGAAGCCCTTGGCGTCACTTCACCCTTTCAACTTGGCAATTTTCAAACCTCTCTCTAAACAGGCAGCCACTAACATCAGTTTACATGCTGATGATGGCCCTTACCTGACCGACATCAGTAGAAAAGTGACCGACATTGGTCGCTGATCGGCTGACATCGGTGACTGGTTCGGCCCTAGAGTCGAACAAGGTGAGCCCTAAAAATTAGGGCTTCCCCATTTAACCACCCTTTTCCCCCCAAGACCCTCCTAAATCACCCTAGCATGACCTACCTGCCCTTCCCACCCTCCTAACTACCCCTCCCCCTCAATTTTAAGCTAAAAACATGCAAATTTCAAAAACAAAAATCAAATTCAAACAAATAAAAAAAGCTCAAAAATGCCTCCTACCTCATCCCATCATCGCCATCATGGTGGCACAATGGGTGCTGCTAGTGCTGGACCTCCTACAGGTCCTCCTCCACCCTCTACCATCTCCTCTATCTCACTTTCTCTGCATACTCCTCCTAGCCCACAATCCACTGTTCAACCTCCACTCCCAGTCTAAATCACTCCCTCTCTTCCCCAATCTCACTCTGACACCTCACACCGCTACACTAGTCAACTTGGAGTCATTTTCACTCAATCACTCCAGAGCTCCTTTTCTCACTTTGATCACAATCATAAATGACTTTTGGTGGGCTGCCAATCTGGTTTTATCAAATTTGGTAGGCCTCTGATGTCGGCATAATCGTGCCCTAGTCCACTGACATCAGCCGATTTCTGTCAATGTCAGTCTCTTTTGTCCACTGACATCGGGTGTGAAATCGACGTCAGCAACTTTAAAACCTCCAACTTCTTCACAAAGACCCAAATCATGCCCATTTTTCATAGTAGAATTCATCTTAGCCTCCTGGGGCACACTTGAGATCACTTTTACATCAACTCCACTCGACCAATGACCTTGGAGATCGCGACTATCTCCTCAGACCACGGAGATCGTGCCTATCTCCACCGACTCTGACCACTTCTAAGACAACTTTGCCTTGGTTGTTTTTTCATGTATGCTACCTCATAAATGGTTATCAAAATTGTTTTCAACCTATATTTTGACCCTCACAAGTATAGGATCATGAGTAAGTTGATCCCCACTACTTGTGACATTTTCGTGTTTTCCAAGAGCACTTCCTGAGCCTGAGATACTTGGAACATGACGACTTTGGAGCTACAGCTTGGATCAAATAGCCCAATCAGCTATGACTAAATGCTGGGACCCAATTATTTTGATTTTGGCACTCCTCGACTTTGACCTATGACAATTTGACCTGACCATCTCATGAAGTGGTATGCGTGCAATCTCAAACTTTTGTAACGTTCACACTCAAACTTCACCATATCCATCCACTATCTATCAAATCAGCACCTGATTTTAGGTTTCCTTCCCTCAACTCCCACTTTGAGGGGGAATACCTCATCCCATACTCGAGGCAATCTACATTCATTTTTTTAGCCTTACAGTTCGCTAGAACAACCAACAGAACGAAAATAATCTCATCCTATACCTGGGGCAATCAACCCCTATTTTTGTCTTGCAGTTCATCAGAACAACCAACAAGACAAAAAGGGGCAAATTTAGACACCGAAATCATGTCTAACCCTTGGTCATGCTCCCCCTTGGTCCATTCATAACCCATTCCTAACCCACACACTTACTAATTTAAAATAATAACTTATTTTGAATTAATAACCCCCCCTTTGACACATCACCCATAACACCTCACCTAAGACACCTCACCTTGGACCATTTCCCACCTTATGACTCACCTTAAGACTAAATGACTCACCCAAGACCTATTCTTACTCCTTTCCAACTGCCTAACTAACTCTCGTGTGTATTTAGCCTAACCTTCGATAATTCTCCAATGGATTATGCACTTGGCGGATGGAGAACGGGCTTGATAGCCCTTTTACTCATTCTCCACCTACTGACATTGGTCAAATGTCAACCAATGTTGGTGGGATTGCCAAGGTCAGTTTACTTAAACCAAGTTCTAACCTCTTGCTCAGGCTAATCACGAATCGCTAATCACTAGTCGGCTAATCACTAATCTCAAATCCTCTCCCCGTGAAATAGAGTTCTCTTGCTCTTGCTTCCTAGCATTCTTGCTTCTCATTTTCTCATAGGTATCAGCATTTTGACAACATTTTCCAGGCTTGGAGGACCAGCACCAATCATTCCATACAAGTTTAAAGATTGCATGACATCTCCATCACCAGCCACAATAGAAACACAGCTCCTGCACTTCTGCCAACTCGTGCCGTAGCTAAGTATTTGTACTATTTTTATTTCAGTGTCATTTCAAATATATTATCATTCTGTCTACTATCTATTCCAAGCATCCTTGACATAGACCCAACCTACTCTTCCCAGAGAGGCTGAAAGGCCTTCTCTAAATCGCTATCTCCCTGTCACCCTATCCTCTCTCTGGTCTCCTATTCAGACCATACTTTCTACCTTACAGCTCTACACAGACCACCAAAATAGGCTCTCTGACCTCCAAACAAGCTCTCTGACCTCCAAACAGACTCTCAGACCATTTTGTAGATTATAAACCAAATTTGAAACTTGTCCCAGGCCATTACCCTGACCGACCTCGACCATTACCCCTACCAACGTTGGTAGACTAACTAACATTGGCGACCTTCCTTGACTGACACCGACAAAACCACCAACATTAGCGATTGTGCAAAATAGATTGCTGCAAATAGGTATGCATTTACTTTTATTTCTTTCATTCTGTCTTTATCATTTCTATTCCTGACTATATTCTACTTTTTATCAGTGGACTGTCATCCTCCAAGAAGTCTTTATACTTCTAGGACCAAGCTTTTGCTTGGCAGTCCACTTTCTAGCCATCTAACAACTTCTGTGTTTTAGTCTCTTTCTTCTACAGGTGTCATCCTCCACAACCAAAGAGGAGTTCCTTTCATCATCTGAATTTGGTGTGCAAGACTTCATCTGGGTACGTACAAGCCCTTGACCACTTATCTTAGTTTCTCATTTCCTTTTGAATGTGAAAAGCAAAAAATCATATAGAAATAAAGGCCTATATGTAGTAACTAATTTTGGATGGGGTGATGATGGTCAACAACCCATGGATGTGGATTCAGTAGGGGCAACAATATAGGGTGGTGGCCAGGATGGGTAGGCATAGGTAGCACTAGTAGTAGTACAAGCATATATTATAGGTTTATAGGGATAGGTAGCCACTCTATAGGGCCATATTTTAAATTTATAGGGTCAGGTTGACACTCAGATAGGAGAGCAAGATCAGGCAAAGATCTTTCTTGGGTTAGTGACTCAAGAGAGAGATACTTTGAGATAGTGGGTAGAATTAGTGGTACCACCAATAGTGGGACTAATAAGAGGACTTGATATGATCCCTATAACACACTACTTAGCCACTATTGATGAGTTAAGACATTATGAGGTGTTAGTGATGGTACGGTGTCCCCACGAGTCTACATATGGGGAGTATAGAGCTAGTTTAATAGGTGGTTTGACTATGGCTACTCCAAGATAGTGGGCATCTTTAGTTAGTGGGTAAGTATTGGGCACTCTAGGAGGATCAATACCTAGTGGTAGTGGTAGTAGAGTAGGAGGGGAAAATAGTAGTGGTGCCCTAAGGGCATGATACATAACATGATATATGTACATGTTTTGATTTTTTATATCAACCTGTGTGTTGATGATGTGAGATATACATGAGAGGGAGAGAGAGATGAGACACATTTATTAAATATATCATTTATATAGAAACACTATGATGTTTATTAGACTCATGAGTTGTGTGTGTGTGTGTGTGTGTGTGTGTGTGTGTGTGTGTGTGTGTGTGTGTGTGTGTGTGTGTGTGTGTGTGTGTGTGTGTGTGTGTGTGTGTGTGTGTGTGTGTGTGTGATCTTATTTATTTCTCATATACATGGTTATTATGGTTTGATGTTTATGCTTATTGCTCATGGTGTGATGTTTATATTGATTATGGAGTGCGCTTATGTTATGGTTGTTTAGGTTAGACATGAGATGGATTGGATTTATGGTTATGCTAATGACATGCTAAATTTTAATGTGTATACACTACATTAGTTGACTTTAGACATGCAATAGGAAATGGTTGATATATTTAGATGCTTATGGATGTTATTAATTTATGATGTTGGTCATGGTTATGGTTGTTGTTATGGTTATGATTATGACAAGCTAAGTGTTTTTGGATTTCATTATGTTTAGACATGTTAACATTGAATTTATTTCTTATGGATGTGATTATCATGTATGGTATGGTAATGTGGATGGTTATGATTATGCTTCTGGTTCTTTGTTGTTATTTATTATGATAAATCACATGAGATAGTTTAATTAACAACACTAGATGGTAAAATAGAGAATATAATCAAAAGTAAATGCCATTATGAAAATATCAACTAGTCATGAGAAGATGAACAGAGAGCATAATGTTTCTTTATTGATAAGGACTAAAATAAAAATTGAGGTTCGATTGACTTAATGAACATAAGCCCTTTGAATGATTTGCATGAGTGTTCCTTAGTTGGTTAAAAAGGTGTCTTGACCACATAATGTCAAGTAAGCTCAAAAATCCCTTACATATAGTGTAAAAGGGGAGATTGGTGAAAATAGAACCCTATTTCAAGACTGGCATGCCTCTATTATAGGTATCAAAAAGACTAGGGTAAACAAGCCTATGCCAAATTATGTAGATTGATTGATGTGAGAAGTCTACTTAAAAAATTTGATTACAACTTCTACCTTAACTTGTTGCTTGAGAACTAATTGTAGCTTTCAAGATTATTTTACTTTTGTTTTGATTGTGATTATAGGTCTTTTGATAATTACTATATGTGGGAAGTTGATCGATGTGGGAAGCTTCCAAGAAATTGTTATGCTTTTGACAAATGCTTACTCAATCATCCTTTAAGGGAGTGGTCTAAGTTGATGTGCTTTATTTAATTCTTTTTTATATTTATCCTTAAAATAAGTAGTCCACCTTATGTTTTGGCAATTTCCAATAAATTTTCAACAACTATCCTTCAAAGGAGCAATTTTTAAATGCTGGGAGTGACCCATGATTCCTAGCAATAGGAATTCTATTATTTGGATTTGATTTTTCTTAACATATACTTTCTTATCTGTTTTAGAGTTTCACCTTTATGGAGGTGAAACCAAGAGCAAAGAGGGGTGGTTAGGTGTAAAGAGGTTTAGGTGACAATGATCCTAGGGATCCATCCTAAAAATGGGTGGAATGTACTTTGAGAACCATACCATGGGTAGAGCCATAACACCCATTATTCAATATTAGGTTATGATTGTGATACATGAGCACATGATTCTTGTTTAATTGATTTCCCCTAAAGTAGGGAGATGAATATGGGTGGATAACAAGGGATGAGCCTAAGTTAAACAAAAGGTGGACTGGATCCTTTTTAATAAAATAATGAGTATAGATGCGAGCATTTAGGGGCTTAGGTTTTGGGTGGCCTTTGAGTGAAGACAACCAGCAAGCCCCTGATCCATACTTGTGGGTTATGATATAAGGTCCAAGCCAATTGAAATCAAACTTGCCTCATTTGTTTTTCTCAATATTGGTGACATATTATTTTTCATTTAGGG
This sequence comes from Torreya grandis, assembly GCA_037957365.1. Classification (NCBI taxonomy): domain Eukaryota; kingdom Viridiplantae; phylum Streptophyta; class Pinopsida; order Cupressales; family Taxaceae; genus Torreya; species Torreya grandis. The sequence continues at coordinate 2,524,272 of JARHVA010001863.1, read as the reverse complement.
TGAGATCTATGATGTTAAATTCTCACACTTTAAAGTGTTTTTTATAGGTACATTTGATACATTCTTATTAGACATGGAAGTGGGTAAGGGCTTCTAGGTGACGCTCATCGAGTAGCTCTAGCTGGGATAAATGATGTTGATGATAATCACTCTCAAAAACAAGATCTTGTAAACATATATGAAGAGAGGGGATTTATACTTCAAGAAGCAAGATAGCCTCTACTTTAAATACAAGAAAAAATGAGGTAACACCCATATGGGTTTAAATGCTAGTATGATATTCCCACAAGGTAAAGGGGATGTGCAAATGTCAATCTCAACCTAATTCATTAACAATTTTAGTTATTATGTTATTAAGATTTTTGTTACAATATTTTTACTATCCATTAGCTTGAGGGAGATAGGGTGAGGAGAAGCTTAATTTGATGTTGAATACATCACATAGACCCTATACTTGCTTGTTCTTAAGGGATTTACCATTGTTGATGATAATCTTATGAGGAACATTAAAGCAATAAATGATGTGATGGTTGATAAAGTCAACAATATTCTCTACTTTGGTTGAGACTAAAGGAATATACTCTACCCACATGGTAAAGTACTCAGTCATGATGATAATATAATGGTGTCACTAAAAGGAATGAGGGTTAATTTCACCAATGAGGTTTAGAACCCATTGTGAAAAGGGCAAAAAATCAGTGGAAACATGAAGGCTATGGTTGGGTGTGTGATGTAAATTAGCATGTTTTTGACATTTAACACAATTTTTCATGTAACCATAGTAGTCATGGTTAAGGGTAAGCTATTAATAGCTAAGATAGAGGATGCACTTATCTACAATGAGTCCACTAAAGTGACCCGCATAGATACCATCATGTGTTTCCTTGATAGCATGAGAGGCTTATTGACTACATAGGTAGTGAAAGAAGAGGCCATCAAAGTTGTACTTATAGAAAACTCCCCCCATAATGGTATAGAGAGAGGTACTCTAGATTTCTAGAGAAGCTAGAAAGAACTATGCCAAGGTTAAGATAGTCAAAGGTTTGTCGATACCAAAAGTCAGGTTGGGTCTTCTCCACACTAAAAATGGTGGAGAATCTAGTTTGACATAGGATGGTTAGGTAAGCCTATGAATAATGATAGATAACTTATAATCCAAGGGTGAAGATGAGATCTGAGAAGTGAGGGAAGCCATGGTATCATCAATATTATTTTTAGATCATGGGGTTGACTAGATGTAGTAGTGTTCAAATGATGCTAAGAGTTTATCAACTAGTTTCTTGTACTACTATAGAACATCATTCTTACACTGGTAGGAGCCATTGATTTTTGACCACAAGTTGGGAGTCACAAAAGATATTAATTATTTTGACTCTGAGGGCTAAGGTAGTCTAAAGGCCTATCACTAGGGATTCATACTCAACTATATTGTTGGTACATTCAAAATCAATCTTAAAGGACAAAGGGAGAGGCTCACGATCAAAGAGGATAATGATGATACCTGCTCCCCCACCATGTTGATATTTTAATCTATCAAATAACATGGTGACTTGATAAATGAAATCCACTTGAGATAGGGCCATAATGGACTCATCAAGGAACTCAAGAGGAAGGGGTTGGTTGTCTGCTAACGATGCTTTAGCCAATTGGTTGGAAATGACTTTCCCCTTAATTGACTTCTACTAAAAGAACTCAAAGTCAAATTTTACTAAGAGCATGAGCCACTTGGCCATATGCTAATTTTGATATGTCTTGGAGTACATGTCCTTGAGTGAGTCAGTGTTATTTATGACATAAGTTTTATGATTAAGAAGATAGTGGTGAATTTTGGTGGCCATGAAGACTAAATCTAAGCAAAGTTTCTCAGTATAGGTGTACCAAATTTTGTATCCCACAAATGTGTAGCTAATATAGTACATAGATTAATCTCTATGTTTTCCTTCTTGATGAGCCAACATTGCCCCTAGGGAATGGTTGGTGGTAGAGATATATAGGTAGAAAGGTTGGTTATCATTGGGAGGGGTAAGGATAGGTGGTGACAAAAGGTAATCTTTGAGTGAATCAAAGTCCTTTTTACAACCACTATTCCACTTGAAAGAGACATCCTTCTTCAGAAGGTGGTGAAAAGGTTGGCACTGGTCCAAAAGTTGGGAGATGAAATGATGAATGGACTGAAGCTTTCCCTGTAGGCTAAAAAGTTACTTAAGGTTGGTCAGAGGAAGATTTCTAGGATTTCTTTGATTTTTTTGTGATTGACTTCGATTCTATAAAGGGAGATAATGAAACTAAGGAGCTTTCCTAAAAATACCCTAAAAATGCACTTTTTGGGGTTAAGGTGGACATGGTAGTGGATAAGTTACTCTAACATGATCTTAATAATGGCTAAGTGATCCTTTCAGAGTTTTTATTTTCCAAGGTCATCCACATAGTCTTATATGATCTTATGGATAAGGTCATGAAAAATATAGGTCATAACATATTAGAAGGTTACACCAGTATTATTTAACCCAAAAGGCATGAATCTATAGTAGAAGGTTCCCCAAGGGGTGGTAAAGGTAGTTTTATGTTGATATTCTAGAGTAATAAAGATCTGATTATACACTAAGAATCCATTCTTGAGAGATAACATCTCATGGTCAGCAATAAGATCAACAAGCTAGTTGATGTTAGGTAGAGGAAAGTCATCTTTAGGGTAGGCAAGGTTGAGGTCATGAAAGTCCACATAAATGTGTAATATCCTTATGTATTTGGTGAAAAACACAACAATCAAGACCCATTATGGGTATTTAATAGGTGAATGAAGTGGATAGATAGGAGATATTGAAGCTCTTCTTTGATGAGAAGGGCTATGCGAAGATACATGCATTAGAGATTTTTCTTTACAAGTTTGGCATCACGATGAGTGACTATGTTATGAGTAGCAATGGTGGGGTCAATTATAGACCTATCATTATAATACCAATCAAATTCTATGTTATGGTCTTGGAGGAAGGATGGAAAGTCCTAAAGTTCTTCAATACTCAATGATTGGCCAATTTTGGTAATGTAGGGGTTATCAGGAGTACCCAAGTTAATATCCATGGTGGATTCATTAAACATGATTGAGGTCTTAGGAGGAATGGATTTTTGGATTGAATAATCCAAGGTATCAAAGTAGGTGAGGATAGAATCATCATACTAACACTAGATAGTGTTAATGGTAGGAGAGTCTTTTCCTATCATCTCATAATAGAGAAAAGAGATGGTTACAATTGCCCCCTCCTTTTGATAAGTTAGGGGTGTTAAGTTGATCATGTTGATGAAGAAAAAAATTTAAGTGGGATGATATCATCATCCTCACACATGAGTGAAGGTGAGGTCGGTGAGGAAGGGTTAGTTTCTTTAATAATGGTAGCAGTGGGTTGTTTGGATTTATTTGTATTAAGAAAGATGAAACCAAGTCTGTGCTTCTCATGTGGCTTCCTAGTTTTGATCATGAGCAATTCATGTGGGCCATGCTCATATCACCCTAGACCCAATCCTTTCTAGACACACCAATGGAGGTATGTCTTGGTGAAACTTGGTTTATCAAAGTAATAAAAATTAGCGATGAATGGTTGAGGTGGAAGAGAGGTGGTAGAAGTATTGAGGGATTTATCAAGTCACCCATAAACAAAATGGCTCTAATGGTTGGAAGGTCTAAATGGAATGATAGTTCTGACATTGGGGTCTTATCCTAGCTAATTGGTAAGTTTCCCATACTCATGAGGAGTAAGGAAAGCATCCAGTGCTAAAAAGTGGTACTCCCTCAGTGAAAGAAAATAGAACATTGATTCCAAAGGATTGATGGTAGGGATTTGGTTTGAATGGATGGAGGATCTAGTTTATTCCTCATTGGTAGGAGGGGATATGATATCTACCTTGGTAGTTAAAGGTTGGGTTTTAGCTATTGAGGGTGTGTTGATGTAATGAAATTACTTCAAAAATAAAGTAGAATAGCATAAATAGATCCAAATATGACTGAAATATATCATAATATATGATAATAGATAAGCCACTTCAAGGGGAAAACCTCCACAAGTTTCAATAAGAGTAAAATTCACAATATGATGATAAACAATTACCCACTACCTCCTATATATAGTCTAACTAGGCCATCGTTACTCCATAGGCTGACCTACTAACCAAATGAATACATAGAGAAATGTGATATAGCATCAAAGAGGGATAAGTAAGTCACAATTCAGCTCTTCCTATCCTAATACATGTGATAAATTAGGGGCATAGCATGCCCTTCCCCTTCAAACCAGTATTTTCCTCAATGTTAAACAACTATGGATGTTATTGTAGAAAATTTTCACCTTCCCAAGTTATATCTTCATTGCTCAAGTTCTTTCACTTGATCAGATATTCCCTAATCTCTCTGGTTCTCAACCTCTTAGTATGTGTTTGGAGGATCTTCTCTGGTTCCAAAATGACTCATCCTTCTTCATCTAGTTCTAGGAGCTCTGTCTAGGCTAAAACTTCCTATCCAATGACCTTCTTCAAATAGGAAACATGAAATACTAGGTATATGTGAGATGAATGAGGTAACTCAAGCTTGTAAGCCACACTTCCAATTTTCTACAGGCCATAATACTTAGGATCAAGTTTTTTATCCCTTTTCTATTGCTTTAAGGACATCTTCTTGTAAGGCTATAAATGTAAAAATACCTAATCACCCACCTCAAAATTTTGCTTACTACGGTGTGATCTGCTTGTTGCTTCATCATGTTTTATGCTAAGGCCAAATTCTCTCTCAAACTAGCCAAAAACTCTTGTTGATGTTGAATGTGCTACTCCACATCTTGAACCTTGGTTTACACCTTTAATGAAGAAGTGATGGAAGGTGGATGGTAACCATATAGTTCTAGACATGGAGACATTTTAGAAGAGGTATGGAAAGATGTGTTCTACCACCATTCTGCAAGTGGTAGCCATTTAACCCAACATTCCTATTTATTTGATACAAAACAATGGAGATACCCCTCTAAACATTTTGTTAACCACTTCTATTTATTCATCAGATTGGGGGTGGTAAGATGAGCTATGAGCTAACTGAGTACCCAAATAGGAAAATAGTTTAGTCCATAAATTACTAGTGAAAATAGGATCATGATCACTTACAATTATTTTTAGGGTTCCATGTAATTTTAGAACTACCTCCAGAAAAATAGATGCTACTATACTAACTAAAAATGGGTGTGAGAGAGCACAAAAATGGGCATATTTTGTAAGCATGTCCATAACGACCAAGATAACATTCTTACCTTCAAAACAAGGAAACCCTATGATGAAATCCATGGAGACCTCCTCCCACCTTTGACTAAGAATTGCTAACGGTTATAATAGGCCTAAGGTCTTAACTATCTCACCTTTATTATGTTGGCATATAAAGCATTCTACCATAAAATTTTGTACATATCCCTTGATTCATTCCTAAAATAATTATTTCTTAATTCTATGATAAGTTTTCAAAAACCCTGAGTGACCCCCAATTAGAGATGCATGCAACTCTGCAAGAATCTTATGCTTAAGCTCTGAATCTTTACACAAGTATAACCTACCCTTATACCATAGGACATTACCTTTCCATTAAAAATTTTTAGAGGCTAAATTACCTTGCTAGAGATTTTGAATTAGAACCTGTGTATCATTGTCTTGCTCCCATTCTAACTTGGCTTCATCCACCCAATCTGCTTGCAACATGGACATTGCACAAAGTAATGCTTTTGTGGATGTATCCAATCTAGATAGTGCATCTGCTACTACATTATCTTTACCCTTCTTGTAGATGATTTCAAAATCATAACCCAACATTTTGGTTACCCACTTTTTTTATTTTTTAGATGATAATCTTTGCTCAAAAATGTATTTGAGACTATCATGATCCATTTTCACCTTAAAGCATTTACCCATCAGATAGGGCCTCCATTGTTTAATTACATTAATAATAGCCATCATTTCTTTCTCATAGATAGGTTTTTGTATATTCTTACCTTTGAATTGATGACTCTCAAATGTAATGGGTCTTCCTTCCTGCATTAGAATTACTCCCAACCCAAATCCAGAAGCATCAAATTCAACAATGAATATCTTTGAGAAGTCTAGAGTAGCCAAAACTGGAGTGGTGCACATAGCTAATTTTAGTTTCTCAAATGCTTTGGTGGTTGCATCATTCCAATAGAAGGCATACTTATTTAGCAATGCAGTGAGTGGAGCTACTATGCTGTTGTAACCTTTCACAAATCTTTGGTAGTAACCTGTTAGTCCTAGGAACCCTCAGAGTTTTTTGAGAGTTTTTGGCATGGGCCATTCCATCATAGCTTTTATCTTCTGAGGATCAACTTTGACACCTTCATGGGAAACAATGTGACCTAGGTAATCTACCTCCTATACTCCAAAAGCACATTTGGATGGCTTTGCATAAAGCCTATACTTCTCCAAAACTATCAACACCTATTTCACATGTTGCAGATGTGCTTCCCATGTCTAACTATAAATTAATATGTCGTCAAATAAAACCAACACAAACTTCCTTAAAAAAGGCCTTAAAATAGTGTTCATTAAGCTCTAAAAATTATATGGTGCATTTGTAATACCAAACAGAATTACCAAAAACTTGTAATGGCCCTCATGTATTTTAAAAGAAATTTTATGAACATCTTCATCCTTGATTCTAATTTGATGGTACCCCAAGTAAAGATCCAATTTTGTGAAATAATTAGCACCATATAACTCATCAAGTAAATCATCAATTACTGGAATATGAAACTTATCTTTGATGGTGTACTTGTTGAGTTCCTTATAATCTAGGCAAATCCTCCATGTGTCAACCTTATTTTGCACCATGACCACTGGTGATCAATATAGACTATGGTTGTGTTTGATAATCCCTACCTCTACCATCTCATGGACCATCTTTTTTATTTCACTCTTCTATGCATATGGATATCTATATGGTCTGATATTTGGTGGTTGAATCCCTAAAATTATTTAAATGGCATGATCATGTTCTCTTTTTGGTGGTAGTCCTTTTGGTATGGCCCCAAAAATAAATGGGTGGTCATCAAGAGTCATCTGTAGATCAGGATGTGTAGATGCTTGTGTGGGTTAAACTTATATGGAACATAATAATGAAATAATTCCCTCTACCCGCTTTTTTAGCATCTTAGTCATCTGATGTGAACTAATCAATTATGGATATTTTACTTGTAATCCACATAGTTCAATTTTCCTACCTTCAGAATGAAAGTGCATGAATAGTTCCTAGAAGTTCATCTCAATGGTACCCAAGGTTGTGAGCCATTGGACTCCCAAAATAATTTATGTGCTACCCATGGGAATAGAAAACATAGGATAGTCAAGATTGTACTCACCCATAGCAAGCTTAATACTATGGTATTTTCTTGAACAATTAATTGTACCACCATCTACAATCATGACCTAAAATTCTAGTGCTAGGTAGATGAAATAGTTCAATCGAGTGGCCAACTTATGTTTAATGAAGTTATGTGTGATCCCTGAATCAATAAACACTATCACCTTCTATTTCTTAAGGAAACCCACTACCTTAAGATTTTGTGAAGTGCTAATACCTGCAAGTGAATGACAAGAGATTGTAGGTTGGGAATCTTTAGGTACCTCCTCTATCTCTTCCTCATCATCATTGGAGGCATCATCTTCTTCTTCATCTTCATTCGATCCCTCAATGTAGAATAACTTTTTCTCAGCACATCTATGTCCTTTACTTCACTTGATGTCACAATCGAAACATAATCCTTTTGCATGCTTTTCTTTAATTTGCTGAGGGGTCAATCTGGTAGGTGGAGGAAATGTTGGTATCAATATGTTACGATCTTTAAAGTGAGTTAATGGATGCTTCTTGTTGGCTATGAATTTTTCCTTAGCTTTGCGTGCCATGATAATAGAATTAGAAATATTAAGTGGATTAAACATGCATACCTCATGTTGAATGTGGTCCTGAAGTCCACCCAAAAATAGGTCATTCAAGTTCTCAAAAATTGTCTCCACACATAATGATAGGTTCTAAAAATGATGAATATAATCCTTGATGGAGCTAGTCTATCACAATTTTTCTAGTTGGCTAAAGTAATTCTTTGTCACACTATTGCCATAGTGTAATTGTAGCTCCTCTATAAAAATTGAAGCTGACATTGAGAGTCATCTTTTTCTTTTGAGCACACAACCATCAATACCAAATGAATTGATTAGGTTCAAGATACAAGGATGCCATGGTAACCTTTTATCCACCTAGGATCTGATGTAGATCAAAAAAATTCTCCATTTGGTTGATCCAATTGAGTGGATCTTTTCCATCAAATTTATGCATATCCACCTTTGGTAGCAGGTTCCTCTATGGCAATGTAGTTGGATTTGAAGTAGACTGGTTGGGAGAACCACCCCAATGGGGTTGTGTAATAGTGATAGCTAGATGATTTGACTAATTATTTTTCAAAGCCATTATTATATCTACCAAAATATCTTGTATGGATTTCATATTATATTGTATGCCTTGCACCTCACTTTGAATGCCTTACACACTATAGTCAAGCTAGCTCACTTTATGATCTTTGTCAGAGAACCCTGGTACAAAGGATCTAGTAAATCCCCTTTCTAACTCCATCTCTTCCTTTTTAGGATTTTTACCTAGAGTTTTAGCACCCTTTCCTTAGCCCCAATTTTGTGGACCTACCATAAAAGGGCTTTACGATGTCAACCCTAATTGGCACTTTTGACCCAACTTTGACTAGGTGATTTTAGAATTATGTTAGCCTCAAATAAAAACATACAAAGAACATACCATAGCCAAATTTTTATAAGATTTCCAAAAATGTAAATAACTCAAAAAAATTCTTTGAATTGTGCACTATAGAGCAATTTTATGAAAAATCCTAAAATAGAGATAAATTTTGTAAAATAGATGCAAAAGAGTTGAAATTTTAATATAATATTAACTAAATTATTTATCACCTCCATGAAAAAAATTGAGTATGAATTTTCAACCATTTTTTATATATATCCAAATTTTAAAAATTAGGGTTTCACCCACAAGATTGCCCAAATCGCAGCTCTGATACCACTTGTAATGAAATTACTTCAACAATAAAGTAGAATAGAAAAAATATATCCAAATGTGACTAAAATATATTAGAATATATTATAATAGACAAGCCACTTTGAGGAAGAGCAGAATTCATAATATGATGATAAATAATTACCCACTACCTCCTATATATAGTCTAACTAGGCCATGGTTACTCCATAGGTCGACCTACTAACCAAATGAATACATAAATAAATGTGATATAGCATCAAATATGGATAAGTAAGCCATAATTTATCTATTCTTATCCTAATACATGCAATAGGTTAGGGGCGTAGCAGTTAAATGGGGGTATGAGGACATCATTGGGGTGATAGGCCATGTTGCATGTTCAAAAAGGACTTGGGTCAGCCTAGATGGTGATGACCTAGACATCATGCTAAAAATTAATGAAATAGTGGAGGGTAGAGGGAATGTAACCCATGGAGCAAATCTAGGGTCATCCTAATAAGATATTGTATTAGAATTCACCCTCTATAACATAGAATAGTTTGAGGAGTGTGAACATGGCTATGAAGGATGATAGTTACTAAGGTAGTGGCCATGGTATCATTTAAAGAGTGAAGGATGATTAAGGATTTAGACATGACATTATCTGAAAAGTTAAATTGGTTGTAGGCATGATAATAGATGATGTTTATGCTATCTTATCCATCAAACATGACCCATTTGATGTGGGTTTGGTTAATGTAGGTAGTGATAAAGAGAGGGGGATCTGGGTCCTTTAGCTAAATGGATGGTATTTCCAAATCCTTGAAGGTAACAAGGTTAGAAATATGAAGGGCACTTATAAAGGTAGCTATAGGTTAGGGGTCCTTAGGTTAGACCTCAATGGATTGCAAAGCCTCTATTAGTGTTTAGAAGTGGTGGGGAGAGGTAGAGATTAACTCATACAAGCTCATCTTCATTGGGGTATTTTGAAGTTGTTTGAGGATGACCCTTTGGATGGATTCTAAGGGGTTAGATTAGGAGACACCTAAGATATACACTTTGGGTTTGGTCAAGGATGGAGACGATTGGGTGTAGGTTGGTTAGGAGTTTGAGGAGGGGTATGTCTAAGGAATAGACACCTTAGCCTTCCCATTATACTTCTATTGTGCTTTTGTGACCATGTTGATAGTATGGATAGAATGATAGGTTGAGCTGAAAGATTGATTAGATTCATCTTCACTTCAAGTTGAGAGTGGAGGAGTGGGTGAGTGTTGGGTAGGTATGGTGGGTGGTTGGGTTAGTATGGGGCTTATAGGAGGTTTTCCTATTAACAGATAATCCTCATCATAAAGATAATAGACAATGGTTTAGAGAGATTTGTAGTTCTCCATGTCATGGTTGGGTGTCTTGTGATAAGCACAAACTTGGTGATCATTGTATCAAGTGGGTTTGGAAGCTACAAGATCAAAAGTTCTAATGGGAGGTAAGGCTAAACAAGAAGTCAACAATAACTTATGGAGGATGGTTGAGTAGGACTTAGTTAAAAGTGGTAAAGGCATAATGGTCTTGGATTTGGTGGTTGAAGTAAGAGGTTATTTGGAAATAGGTTTGGTAGTAAGTTCCTTGGGTAAGGTAATACACTTGGTCAATAGCTTCAATTTAGGAAAGGAGGTTGTGGAGGTAGATGTATAAGATCATAGGGTAGGTAGCTTAGGTACTATAGGTGTGGTAAGAGAGGTGTGTCAAAAAATAGTTGTGAAGGCATCACCAAAAGAGGTGGTGAGGTTTTGGTAGAGGTAACTGGCCTCTTATTTAAGGTAGAGGAATGAGGCCCCAAAATGGAGGGAAAGTTGACAGAGGCAAAGTTCAAGCCTTCTGACCTTTATGTAGATTTGCATCTTTAGTTGCTTTAGTATGGCATATGGTTAGTGGGCTTGAAGGGGTTATGTCTAATTTCATAGATAGGTGACTAAGACTCAGTGTAAAAAGGGTACCAAGATTCTTGGTAGACCTAGTTGGGATGATAGGAGAGGGTTTCGCTACTTGGGTCTTGGTTGGCTCAAGTGGTTTAGGGTCATTTGGTTTGGTGGAGGTTTTAGTTGGTTGGTTAGAGGGATTAGTTCCTTGGGTAGATATAGTAAGAGGTTGGTTAATGGAAGTGTTAGGTTAGTCTAATCGAGGAAGGGTTAGAGGTTCTGATTAGGTAATATAGGGGAGACCTAACTATTGTCATAAGGTGGTTCTATCCATGTCAGGGTTGGAGATAAACTCCAATTTTTACACTAGCCTAGAGAAGGGTTTATAGGTTGGTTTTATTCCTTAAATGGTGGACCTAAAATATAGGCCCCTAAGCAGAGACACAAGGATGGTAACCTTGTCCTCTTCCACAATCAAAGGATGCAGAGTTGAAACAAATGGTTCCTCTATGGGAGGAGTAGACATGGGGGTTTTCTCCTTGGGAATGATCTCCAAAGGGGAATTAGTTTTCTTGGTATATAAAGGTGAAGGTGAGGCAATAATGGTTAGTTGTTCTAGTGTATTAGTTAATATGGTGGCTAGGGCTCCACTACCTCAATAAGTGGGGGGAGAAGGGGTGATATTTCCTTAGTTTGAGTGTCTAAAGAAAGGGAAGGTGACTCTACTACCTCAATAGATGGATGAGGTAAAATATTAGAAGATTGGGTACTAGGTGGTTTGGTAATGATTGCCTCAAGGATCATGTTAACTGTATGGGTATGATGATAACACTCGACGTTGTTGTTATCATTCTTGGTAGGAGCATGGTTCAAAAAAGGTTGCCTAAATATATCAAGGGCTTGGTTTAATGGTGCATTAGGATTGTCCAATGTAATCTTCCCCTTATCAATGAGGGATTGGAAAGGGATCTTGAAAGTGTTGTACCTACTGACACATGTCTTATCACTCAATGAAAGGCACATAAATCATTTTCATTATACCAATTAGGGGCAAGATGAGAGGATTCAAATTTTTGGGGTGGCTTAATAGGAGGAAGTTGAATGATATTGGCTTTCAATAACTTCTCCAAGATGGAAGCATATTATTCTCTAAGTGGAGTGAACTACTTCTAGTTCTTTCAAGTTCAGTTCTTTGGGTTTTACTTTGAGAAACTAGAGGAATTTTATTAGTTGATAGAAGGTGGAGGAGCAGCTTTTAGGATAACCACATTTATGATTCCCTTATTTTTGGTGTTGGTATTGTGTTGGTTTCTTGATTTGGAAGAAGAAGCCTCATGGGTTTTATAGTTTGAGTTATTGTTTTTGAGCTTAAGTTTACCTTCATTAATGGTTGAGTTCTCTAACTTACATGCCATGGTAAAAGCTTCATCAAAGGTTCAAAAGCTTTAGACACATAGGGTAGAGGAGATATGCTTGGTACATGTTTGAGCAAAGATTTATATGATTTCAAGTTGAGGTAAGGAAAAGGATAGTTGGTTGATAAGGCTCCTCTAATGAGCCACAAAATCAATAATGGATTCATCCTCAAATTGTCGAATAGAGTAAAGTTTGGTGATAGACACTTTCTTGGAGATATTGATCAAAAATTGGTCCAAAAAGGTTTGAGCCATTTGGGTGAAGGAAAAGATGGAATGTTTGTGTTAGGCACTATACCAATCTAAGGCCAGAGTGGATAGAGACATGGGGAAGGTGTGGGGGAAAAGGCCATCATCATAATTGATGAGATAGCAGGCATGCTTGAATTCCCTAAGGTGTTGTTGGGGATCCTCCTTAATTTGAAACTTAGAGAGCTTGGGAAGTTCCCATTGGGGAGGATATGGCTTAATAGGTACGTATGGATGGATAGGCTCATTAAAAATTTATTCATATGGCAAGATGTTATGAGAACCTGAGATGGATGACTCTAAGGTGGTCATCTTTTCCATAAGCATCTTCATTATGTTGGCTTGGGGTTGTGTACCTGAAGGGTTATAAGGTGCATATTACTGAGGTGGCTGAGAGACATATAGATAGTTGGTAGAAGGTTGGGAGGCTACCACATATGAGTAAGTGGATGTCAATCACTGGGTGTAATATTCATAAGGGTTGATAGAGGTAGGTAACTAGGTAGTGGGCACATGCCCTTGTAGATTAGGGATGTAGTCAAAGGTTGGTCTAAGGGGTGCTTGTTGGATAAGATCAGTAGTTGGTTTGGTGACTGATCGAAGGGTGGTAACCCTCGTACTGATCAATGTCAAGGTAGAGGGTATGAACACCATAAAGTTTTGAAGTAGAGTGGTGGTTGATGGGTTAAAGGTAGCTAAAATAAGGCTAGTATTACTAGAGGTAGGCAATCCTATTATAGATGATTGGTTGTTAGGAGTAGAAGGTTATAAGGGTGGTGGTAATTTGGGTTGGTTAGTTTTCAATGGTAGTCTCAAAGGGGTTGTTGGTTGATAAAGAATCTTGGGTAGTCAACATTTGTGTAGTAACTATGGCAATGGAGGTACTCCCCATGAGGTGGGGAGGCATGCAATAAGTCAAATATATAGATGGAGCCAAAGCTAGGATACGATAAGATGTGGTTGTAAGATAATTTTGCAAGGCTATAGGATTATATATAGGAAAGTGACAAAATCTACATCTCCTTGAGGGACCTCATGAGGGAAGGTAAGACTTCCTAAAGGGTGAGGAGAATATGTTGGTTCAAAGGTATAATCCATGGATGAAGAGGTGGAAGACATAGGTTGGCTTGGTGATAGGTTTTACTCTGCAAGGTCTCTTTGTTGTTGGAAAGTGAGAACCATGTGAGATAATGGAGATAAAAAACATGAATAGCCTCACTACTCAAACAAATATAAGATAATAAAAGATTAAAGAAATCAAATCATGCTCTTATAGATACGTTGAGCCCTATAGTTTTAAGTAATATCACTTTTGGCTTATGCCTTAAGAAGGTATGTGACTAAAATTGGCTTCTAGATTAGGTACTAGAAAGGAAATCTATGGATGGTTTCAAGTTATGTTTAGGTGCTCAAAAATAATCTGTTTTCAAATTTATACATGGCTTGGTATTGGGGCCTACCCCCTTCACACATCACAGTGATGAGGGTGTCGGGTGCTTAGCCAAAATATATTGATATCTAGATATTATACTCAACCAAAGAGATGATTTGATTCTCCCCTTGGTAATGACCTCCAAGTAGGATTACAGGGAAAAGATAAGGTTACTGCTAGGTGATGAAATCCTAGTCGAGCCTTGTATCAAGTATGTTTGATGTTTAATTGGTTAAAGTGGTTTGGTTTAGGTGTGTACAATAAAGAGTGAAGCTATGATAGATTAATTTGACTTTAAGTTAAGCCATGTGAACTAAATTTTCAAAAAATTGATGTATGCACTTAATTTTAAGCCCAAAAAAAACTTATGATTTCATTAATGATCAAAAAATAGAGAGATAATGTAATCAAACAAGAACCCAAGTAAGGACACAAGAGTCCCATCGGGTGTGCCAGAATGTTTCAATAAATTTCTTGGTTGTTATGGGAAAGGAGGAAAAGAAGAAACTAAGTATGGGTATTGTTGAAAAACTTGATTGATAGTGCATGTGTAGAATTAGAAGATTATGAAGAGCTCCTCTTTAGCTTGGGAGGATTACCTATAGATAATAAAGCACTAAATCAAACTTATTTGTTAGACAAATATTTGGGTGGGTTGCCTAGTGATAGTTAGATCTTGAAAGTGAGAGCTTCCTTAGGGGCTATCAATCCACATGTTTTAAATAATTAAGCTTATAAATAGAATAAAAGGTGCTTGCATCAATAAATCAAAAGGTAGTGAAATTGAATATAAAAGTGCTTGCTAAGAAATAGACTAGAAATGATTAAATTAGTGATAAACTAATTAATACTAATGTTAGAGGGTGAGGGTATGCTTTAGAAAATTAAAAAGGGTTCTGTGAGAAAGTAGGAACATCAAAAATTAGGTTTGATTGGGTGTAGGTAGGTGAAATTAGCTTGTTGGTTTTTACTGCTGCAATGACCATCAATGGTTGGGTTGACCATCAATGGTTAAGGTGATCGTTAGTAGTTAAGGTGACCATCAATTATTGAGTAGGTTGTCAGTGGTTGAGTCAACTATTGATGGTTACTATGTCTATATCTAGGTTGATAAATTGATAATTAAATATATCCAAAAGATGGATTCTAAGAGGTGGGTAAGGCCTGAGTTGGCTATGCAATATAAATAAATTAAATGAATATTGAGAATCAATTACTTGTCTTACCAAAAATTGATTGAGTGAATAATTGAGGTAGTTGGTCTATTGGTGGAATATAGCTTGATTTCAATAGAGTAATATTACTTGAAGGCTTGATAAAGAGGTGGAGCAAGTTGACTCTCTGATATGATTGTTGGATTATTGATGGCGATTGACCTATAAGAAAGAAACTCGTAGATGTACAAAGATCTTGATAAAAATTATAGATTCATAGATGTTTTTGGATGTTTGTATATGAATTTTCACCTCTTTTCCTCTCTCTCTTATAGGCAAGGTGAGATAATTGCAATAGCACATAAACTAAGTTTTCCAAAATTAACTCATCCATGTAGCAACTCACAACTGAAATTAGATAGGCTGTTTTTAGAAAAGCAAGGTGGGTAGTTTGCATGATTTTAGTTGGGGTGGTGCAACCTGACCATTGATGGTTAGGGTGACCATTGATGGTCATCCTGACCATCAATGGTCAAGTGTGAAGGTTAAAAAGGGATAAAAGGAAAGGTTGAGCTAGTTAAGTTAAACTAAATATAGGCTAAGTTGATTAGGGGTCAAAAAGTGATATTGGTTCTGAGGTGGGCCTAGGGTAGTTTAGGGGATTTTTTGACATTCAAAATCATGGTGTGTAGATTTTTGGTGTCTACAAATAGTATCCTACCCTCATGATCTTGGAAACTATGGTTCTTGGAGAGAAATGACCTACTATCCAATCATGGAACTTCTCAAGCAACACTCCAAATTGGTCATCGTCAATTCATCTCAATAGCACATCATTGATGTCCCTATTAAATAGTACACCATATACAAGACAAAAGGGAATATATTTAAATATAATATATCTCCTTTATGATATATTCATATTATTAGGATACTCACCATTTTGTAAAAAACTGATCATATCATGTGTCCAACTTTATGGAGGTAATGAACCAGCTAGTTGGGGACACTCATGGTTGATTAGAGCCTCTTATTTTGACTCATGAAGATCTGAACCTAGATGTTCACAAAGGCCTTTACCCCTTACCATTTTTTCACTTTGATATCAACATCATACTCCATTACCTTATTGATCCACCCTGCCCTATTTTCGCTAAGTTATTTTTTCAAAAGAAACTCTTTGGTGCTAAGATGAGAGTCCATAACATGAATCTTGTTATTTGACACAATATGTATCAACTTATTTAGTCCTCTTACAATATTAAGGACCTATTTATCCATAAATTTGTACTTGAATTCATAATATTCTAAACCTTGACTAAATAATGTAATTGGTTGTTCCACACCCTCATCATTCTTTTACATTAGTATGGTTGAGATAGCATCAAGGTTAGAAAATAAATACAACATGAAGTCCTTTGTAAAATAAGGACTCATAAGTGTAGGATATTCTAGAATTACTTTCTTTATAGCTTCAAAACTACTCTTACCCTCTTTGGTCCAGGAAAAGACTTGGTTTTTTTAGCTTAGATATTATAGGTTTTATTAAAGATGCAAAACTAGGTATGAACCTCCTTATGATATTTATCTTGCCTAAGAAACTCTGAATACCTTTCTTAAGCAAGGAAATGACAATCTTAGGATAACCTCTATTCTTTCAAGATCAATAGTCAAACCATCCTTGGAATAATATGTCCTAAGAGCTTACCTTCATGAATATCAAAGATGCACTTCTTTGGGTTAAGAGATACTCCATATTTCCTACATCTTTCAAGCACTTGTCTCAAGTGTTACATGTGTTCATTATCATTTTTAGAAAATATAATTATATCATCTAGATAAATCAATAGCATCTCATTTATCAAACCTTTGAAGGCCATGTCCATTGCTCTTTGGAAAGTGGCACTGGCATTGGACATACCAAAGGCCATCTTCTTATAAGCAAAGCTTCCCCATTTAGTAGTAAAAACTATCTTAAACTGATCATTTTCATTGACTAAAATCTGATTATAGCTTGAATATCTATCTAGAAGAGAGAAACATTGAGAACCTAAAACCATTTGAATAATCTACTCCATTAAGGGTAGAGGATAATGATATTTGAGTGACACTCTATTAAGATCTCTAAAGTCTACACAAAGCCTTACCTCCCCATTCTTATTTCTAATATGCACAAAGTTAGCTACCCACATTGAATGCTTAATGGGACATATTATCTTAGATTTAAAGAGGTTGGTAAGATCTAACCTCATGAGTTGCTTAACCTTAGGGTTGATGGGTCTTTGCTTCTATCTAACTAGTTTAAATCTAGATTCCAACTCAATGTTATAGTGTACTAGGCTAGGATCAAATCTTTTTAGGTCCTTATATTCTCAAGCCAAGATATCATAAAACTCTCTACACAATTCAATGAATTCTTTCTTTTCTAATGTAGAACATACCTTGCCTAGTTTAAGGAGTTTTTCCTTGAAGATCAAGACCCTTTCATAATTATCCTCTTTTATGGACATACTTACTTTCTCCTTCTTCTGATCATTCTCATTGAAGATATTTTATAAGGTCACCAAACCCTTAGGTATCTTATTAGTTCTTAGTTTCACAATTTGATCACCCAATTATTCTTAGAGCCTCCTTTGATTCCTTGAAGAAAACCCAACCTCATTTTAAAAGAAGCATCAATGTGTTTGTCACTATAAAACACTTGCCAAGACATTTCATTATCAGGTATAGAAGGTTTGATAATGACTTTAATATGAGACTATTTTCCCTCCTCCTTTATGGAAATTAGAGTGTCAAATTGAGCTCCTATGGCAGCTAGTCTATTAGCATTATTATTTTATTCCCTTGAGACTAATTGTATATTGAATGCATTGAAGTCTTTAAAAAAATCCCATACCCTATGCCTATATGACTTAGAAAATGGTGTTAGTAATCACATTCCTCACCTGATGCACAACCAATTCACTGTCTCCATTTACTTGCAAGTTTTTTATTCCTTTTATCCTTTCCCATTGAAGGCTATGAGTCAAACCTTTATACTTAGCCACATTAATAGTGAAACTAAAATGAAATATGCATGAAGCATAATAATTTTGTTTTGATGGAGAGACCAACATAACACCATCTCATACACCAACTTTACTTCTTGAACCATTAAAAAACATCTTCTACAGCTCATAATTTTCCCCATCTTCCTTGGCAAGTAGAGGTGTTAGTGTTCCTTATTCATGTATACAATCCTAGATCAATTTCCTCCATGAGAGAATAAGGATCCTAATCATAATTATTAGTACCATATTTATCAAAAAACAAATATATAATGCCCTCAAGCTTGGAGGAAGTACCATCATCTAGAATAGAATCCTTTTTTTCATGAACAACATAATTCAAATTAGAACTTGTCTCAAAGTATGGCTGAATGTGAAACCTTGAAAAAGGTTGTGTCCTAATTGTCACATTGGCCCTGTATCTTGTTCTAAAATCCAAGAAAGACCATTCAATTGATATATAACCACCTATCTTGGTTGCGAATTCCCTTGATAGGTAGATGGCAAAGTGGGTTGGGAGATCAACCACAACTATGTCTTACAAGATAGGAAAACTAGGGAAACCTTTCAAGAAAACCATCAAGCCTTTTATCAGTCGTATTGTCTTGGTAATTGTAACATCTAATTGAAGGACCCCTTTGATATGTGGTTCATATTTTAGGCCTATCTTTTTAGCTACAACTTTGGGCATGATAAAAGTAAAAGCTCTACTATGAACTATGCAATTATGTACCAACTTGTCACCTATAATGAGGGTAAGGTAAAATGGTGGAGGTTTCACAGCCCTAGTGGATGGCTCAATAATGGTATTAGGACAATTTACAAGAGCAAATGGCCACCACTTTGATTTGATGGTGAGACACTAGCAAGGATAGCAGCTAACTACTTTTGTAGGAGTTATTTTTTACCAAGCATATGAAGGACATACCAAATAAAAATGGATGTTTTAGTGTTCTTCAAAGAATATAAAATGTTTTAAGAATTCATAACTACTTTCTCTTAGGATTTTGTATGTAGATAATTACTTGGAACTTGAGGAATAGGAGCACACCTTACCATATTTTGGCTTGATGGAGGTGTAGAAATTTTTGGAACTATCACACTTGTAGCTATGTCTTATTGCCTTATAGGAAGATTGGATGAGCCTATGGGCATGTTACTACCTCCTCTTAGATCATTCCTCTTATCCCTTGTATTGTATACAATAGAGGTTCCTTGATTTAGCACAAAAGTGTCTTCAATTAGGAAATTGGTGAAGATCTCTCCTTGAGGTTTCTAATCCTCATTAACTTGCATCATCACCTCCTCCTCATTTGATAGGAGGGGAGTAACTATTCCTTGAGCCATCAGAGCTTCTTATCCATTATGATTGGCATCCATTAATTAGTCTTTTTACCAATCCTATACCTATACCAAATTGCTATGAATTGTTACCATCTCCCTTGCATTAGTGGCAGAGTTAGGATTGTATGCATTAAAAGACCTATTGGGATTACGCTGCCATTGGCCTCTTCCATATTGTTGAATATAATTTTGCTAATAGGGGTAAGGGTTTTGATAGGCACCTTATTACATATTATTTTGCCTATTTTGAGCCTTTAAGTCTAAGAACTTTGCTTTCCAATCAACATTATTTTTTCCTTACCTAGGAGCCACCTTAGTTTTGGTATTGGCATTAGGAACTTGGGCTACATTTGGAGTACTAGTAGAAGCATGATACAATGGAGGCATAGACACCCTAGGAGGAAATATTCTAGCTTAGATGAGACTATTCTTGGCTTTTATAGCAAAATCATATACTTCAGGGAGAGTGGAATATCCCACAGATTGAAGCATGATAGAAATTTAAGTCCCAATGGCTTTCAAGTAGGTAGGGAACACAAAAATAGTATGTGGTCTCATGAGATGAGGCAATCTATGCCAAGTCTTCTAAAACCCTTTGTTGAAGTCATGTATTATTTATTTGGGTCCCCTCTTTATCATGTTGAGTTGATGTATGAGAGAAGCATGGTCACTTTCATTTCCAAATCCAAACTCAACAACACTCCAAACTCATCTCATGTTGTGATGCATCCACCTTCAAGAGTCCTATACCAATCAAGAGCCTTCCCTTTAAAGGACATGGTAAGGATTATAATGGAAATGTTCTCTCAAACAATATTATGGAAACTACAAAAGTTATAAACATATTTAATGTGTTCACTAAGTGTGATATGAATCTCACCATTGAATGTGGGCACACCTTTTATGACATTAAGATAGATGGCATCATATGCATAAAGTTGGATTGGATTATCAGTATTGAAGGTAGGAAAATCATGAGGCTTGCCCATGTCTTTTTCTTTAATATCTTTAAATTCTTTAGCCTCTTCAACTTCTTCCTCTCTATAAAAATATACTCATTCTTCAAATGGAAAATTAGGCTATGGATACTAAATTGGAAGAGGAATTTTAGGTTGAATGGGTGCATTAATAGGACTAGATGTTCTAGCAGAGGATGACCTAGTGAGGAACATGAATTATAGGGGCAAGTTTATAACAAAATAATGGTCTAGAACTAGATTTACCTTGAAGGAGTCATGAAATGTTGAGTTGCACACCAATTTGTAGCTGATGTTGTCAAGACCAGCATTCACCTTGATAAGTTATCTTGAAGATAATGTGTCCTACTGAGCATGTCATAACTATTGTCTCCAAATCTTGCACCCTAGAAGAAGTTTTTGAGACTTATTCCAAATTTGGGAAACATAAAAACATTTATAATTATGTGTGTGTACCTATATTGGAAATGAGCCTCTAGGTTTAAAGGCTAGCTCCTTGAATATATTGTGTAATACTTATCAATTAAACTATTGCTTACCTATGGAGAAAAGAGTAAGATAATGCATAAATTGAACCTACTCTAAAGGAGGTGATGCACCAAAAATGTCTTCCACATGACCATCATATTTATATCATGATGAAATAAAACATATAAATGAGTCTCTAAGTATTAATTGGTTTTAACATGATTATTTTTATATAGAGGTGAGATGTGGGTAGTAGCATAAGGTAAGTGAACCAAAGGGTGGATTGCACACTCCAAGGATAAGCATACACTTGAAAAAAATATTTACACACTAGACTACACTCTATATGACCTATTAGACTAAGAAATCTTGCTCAAACATGAAAGGATAAGAGAAGGAAGGATATAAGATTATCACTTCTCATCACCATACATCACTTACAGACTTAGATAATTGTTCAAAACTCAAAAAATAGACTTGCATTAATATTCAAAGGCAAAATATGACATAAATCCAATAGGCCTTTGCCATACATGGTGTGGTCTCTTTTTATAATAGATTAAAAGCTATACTTATAGAATAAATGTAGTAAGAGAAAGGGAGACTTGGCACTCAAAAGGGGAATCATTTAGTTTAAACATTTGAACCATAGTTACAATTGCTTTTATAAATTATACTCATTCAGACCTTTGATTGATCCAAGTTGCTTCAAGTGGTTGCACAGTTACCTTCTCCCCTTATTAATGTTCCTTAATGATTGAAATAATGGGATCAAATGGTTTGAAGCTAAGTTATAGCATCAATGTGGTTAGAACAATCAGATCCCTCTGTTAGAAACTTGTCATGGTGCTAACTACTCTAAATAGTTTTGTCATGATGTGTACAGTGGAGAGAAGAGGTCTTTTTCATGTAGTTGGTCCTAGAGATGAAACCATTAGAGCCTATGTGTCTGCCTTCATGGCATCCTTTAAAATGTTGGCACTTATTCATGCCACATCATGCTCAAACTTGTTATTATGTTCATGGGTCCACTGTAGCTAGAAAACCAATCTCAAACTATTGGGTTCCCTATAGTCATTATATTATACCACTCTGCTTGATGTCTAGTTCCTATTAGGTCCACATAGATCCATTATGTCACTACAAGATCCAAGGGTTTATAGATGCATGGACCCTTCTTTCATAATGGTGAACATAGTCACCAAACAATGTTATAACCTTTAAAAGATAAAACTTGTATGTATTAAATCTATGAAAAAGAGGTTTGTATTGACATTCACTGTATTCCTTATATGTTTTTTGTTCCTAAATAAATCACTATGTTCTTTCTATGGTATTGGATTGAGATTCAATGGTGGATCGATGACCCTGAAATACCCATTTTCCTTGGTCAAAAATGATTTTTTGACTTTCATCAAAAGTCCTAGGCTCATCTTTATTTTAATTGGTTGTCAAGATCTGACATAGCTTATTAACATATTAACTTTTTCTCACACCATCAATCTTGATCTATATGATCAACTTCCATCTATCAATCTTAGCCTTGACTTATCAACTTTGTTTAGGCTTACACCACATGTCAGATGTGCATTGATTCTCAAGATCTGCTATCAGTCTACCAACCTCATGTGCTTATACCACATGTTGATCTCTCTAGATCCTTGACTATTTGACTCATCTTGCACCATTGGATCAAGATGTGTGATGTAACATAGACTGTTAGATTAATAGGGACCCACTATTTGAAATTTGATAGCTATTTCATGAGCTTAAAAATGATGTCCTCACTCCTATCAAATAAATTTTGCTAGATCATCATTAACATTCGTGTGACCATCAAATTTAAGCTCAAATGTATTTATTTTTCTTTATCTTAAACTTTATGTTAGCATGAATGTCTTATACTATAGGTTTAATTTTAGAAGCTTATAATTTAAGCCAAAAGCTCGTGTGGACTTAGAACTTTTAAAACATGTTCTTGGCATATATAAATATAATTACACATGATCTGATATTAATTCAAGGCTTCTTGAGTGAAGATAAAAAATGCATAAAATAACTAATTTGGTTATTCTTAGATGACATCTTGGATGGTTTGTCTCATTACACTTAGTAAGTTGAACTTTGAAGGCTTAGATCTCAAGATAGAAGGCTCATCAAGATATGAAACTTGTAGAGAATGATCTTGTCACTAAGTAATTTGATCATGCATGGTTTGATGGCCATGCAAGGTTTTTTTAGCATATTAAAAATTACACAAGCAAGCTACTCCATTATGGTTTCCATGTGACGTCTTGATAATGGTTTGGCTTCACAAATCTTGTTCTCAAGCTACTACTTCATCTTTGAAAGCTCAAGTAAAAAATTTAATCAATAATCAAACTTTTTCCATGCTTTAACTTCATTGATCACCATGAAGACCTGCCACTTGCATATATGACCCCAAAATGACCCCTAAGACATCAAATGACACAAGGACCAAGCTAAACTATGACCAAAGATAGAATGGCATATGAAATGACATCAAATGAACTAAAATCACACCTTATGACATTATAAAAATCCCCTATACAAGGTTATTATTATAGGGGGTTGACACATTTTGGCTTGTGGGAAAAAATGGTCAACAAGATGATATAGGGTCTACCCTATGCACATAGTTTGAGGATAAGAGTAATCATCTCTCACTAGTTGAAAAACTAACCACTCTTAAATGGGATCCTCATGAGTTCATGAGTGATTTCAATTTCCACTTTCAAAAGATGTGGAATATAATCCCAGTATTGGTTAATCTAACCCCAAACAATATTTTCTTGTATTACTTGAGAGCTTTAAATAGTGATATATCTATCATAATCTAGTCAATGGGTGGCACCACACTCCCTAATGCTTATGACATAGTAATAAGAGCAAAAAAATTCCTCATTCAAGCTATAAAAATTTCTCCTTAGCCTCTAATGTCATTATTTCTAGAAGTTCCTTCCACACAACCCACTGTAGCCCCAATTCCCATGATAAGTAATGCACCAATTTTAAATCATAACCCTTATGATTATTTGTATGAAGTTAAGTCACTACTTATAAGATTTGATAATGATTTGGTAGCTATGAAAAAGTAATAATGTCAAAATTATAGGCATTATCAACAAGTTAACCAAACATACCAGCCTAATAAGTATCCATATCAAGGCAACTCACAACCCTAAAATCTAACCATGTAATCAAAACCTCCAAATATTCATGCTCTACCTGCACCAAGTAATTCTAAATTCATCATACCTATTTAGAAAAACTTGGCTCAGGAATATTAGTGGTTGTATCCATAGTTTAACTACATAACTAAAATGCTTGTCCTAATAGTGTCATTAGTCAAGTCTTGATGGTATAAAGCATATCAAATACCCAAGGACAATAAGAGGAATCTAATTCCCAATAAGAAGATTTACAATTACTTTCTCAAAATGAATCCACCCTTTTAAACTGGTAACAGGATGATTTTTGTGGCATAAATCAAGAAGAATCACTAACTAATGGTGGTATTTTAGTGGTAGTAAATACACACTCTAATAAAATGGAAATAGAAAGTGATCAACCCCCCAGGGTTGAGTAGGCTACAAATTTTAAAGTTAAACAAGAGGTTATAATAGGAAACATAGTGTAGAGACCACCCAATGTGTTAATGGGCCAACCAAAGTCAAAATTCTTGACCCCAAATATCATGAAAGAATATATAGCTCCCATAAAGGCACTAGCAAAGGTTGGTAACATTCCTTTTAGTATTGTAGAACAAATGAAGAAGACTAAATTAAATTTCACCATGTGGGAAGCACTATTTATTCTAGCATAGAGGGACTTACTTTAGGAGGCTTTAAAAAACTTTCAAATAACATATAAGATCCTAGTTAAGGGACCCACTACTTTAGTTAGTTTGTGTCAACCTCAAATGGACACAAAAGTAAGTAAAAAAGGTAAGCCTCCCCCTTTTTACCTTTCACTCATAGTTATGAAAAATCTTGTACATAACTACATGGTAGACTTTGGGGCTAGAAATTTGTTTATGCCCAAGAAAATAGCTAATGATCTTGGTATTAAATACATACCTGTCATAAAAGGAATGGTTTAATTAGATGGGAATATTATCCAAATAGTTAGGACTATAAAGGGTTTGAACTGTACCATCCGTGCATGTCCAAGCTTATCAAAATCCCAAGATTTCTAAGTTATTAACTTATCCCCTATTTTTTTATCTTCCTTTCCTGAGACTTCACTGTAAAAATGGGAGGGTATATATCTACTTATTGGTCCATATATTGCTTAGGACAAGATATGGGACTAGAGTGACAATAATATCTAAACCAATTGCTAAATACCACATTGAGCCATATACTCTTATCCTTGTGAATATGAATTTCACATTGCAAGATTAGGAGAAGGAACTTGACCATGAGGTTGAAACACCCATGGAATAAATATTAAACACTCATCTATATGAATGTAGATCAGATCTCCAATTTTATCCTTATGATTATGACAATGAAATAGGGTTGGGTACATATTGCATTCATGAAAATAATGTAATCATCTTAAACTTTGTGAAACCAACTGAGGATCTCAATGGAATGTAGAAACTATTATTTGATGGTTCAAGAAGCAGAAATGGTGTAGGTGTAGGTTTAATTATAATATCTCCCCAAAAGGAGAGTTATTTATATTATTTCAAACTTTAGTTTAGCTGCATTAACAATGTGGCTAAATATGAGGCATTGATTTGATGTCTCTAATTGGAACAAGAAATGGGAATAAAGTCACTACAAGTGTTTATTGATAGTGAACTAATCATTCACCAAGTAAAGTCAAAAATCAAAACCAAAAACAACTTGCTAAGATATTACAAACATAGGTTTTAGGATCTATTGGAAGATTTTATCACTTTAAACATTTAAGCAGTACCAAGATATCGAAACAAGGATGATGATCACATGGCCTCAGTGGGTTCCTAATATAGCCTATATAAAGAGATTAAGAAGGATAACATTCAACATGTAAAACTAATAGTAAGACCATATATTCTTGATAATGCAACCAACTGGTAAGATTTTGATAGTGATCAACAAATTGTTAATTTTCTTCAAGTTGAGGCTAAATTTTTAGACAAAAATCAATAAAGACTCTAGGAACAATATGGGGATCAAATCATTCAATTGAAGATAAAGAAATTACCCATGGGTCTTGTTACTTTGGAAAGTATCTTCAACTCTGATGATCAGCTAAAGGGTGAGAAGAAAAATATCAAGGTCAATAAAAAAGACTACGAACTAGTAGATATCTCAAAAGGCAAATCATTGAAGATCAGACAGGTATGAAATACTTATGAAAATCAAGATTTTATTAGATTGTGTCAAGAATTTAATGATAACTTCACTTGGATTTACAAATATATAAGGGTTTTTAACCATAACTTAGCCCAACACACAATATAACTGAACCCAAATACCAAGCCTATTAGACAAAAATAGAGACCAATCAATCCAAAAATAAAACACTTGATGAAGAGTGAGTTGTCCAAATTGATAGAGGCTAAAATTATTTTCCCTATTAAACACTCATCTTGGGTTGCTAACTTGGTCTCTGTTAGGAAAAATAATGGTGAAATCAGGCTTTGTGTGGATTTTAGGGACCTAAATAAATCATCCTTAAAGTATCATTATCCCCTTACACCCATGGAGAAAATCCTTCAAACTATATCAGGATCTAAAAGGTTTTCCCTTCTAGACGGTTATTCTGGATATAATTAAATCCTAGTATAGGAATCTGACTAGTTCAAGATTGCTTTCTCTATAAAATGGGGCACATATACCTATAAAAATATGCATTTTAGTCTAACCAATGTTGGTTCTACATTTCAAAGAGCCATGGATATGGTTTTCAAGGGTTTGATAAATGAGATGATCTTGGTGTACCTAGATGACATCACTATTTATTCAAAACATGTTGATGACCATCTAGATCACCTTTAAAAAGTTTTTAAAAGGTAAAAATAATTCAGAGTTTCC
Source organism: Torreya grandis (assembly GCA_037957365.1). Taxonomy (NCBI): domain Eukaryota; kingdom Viridiplantae; phylum Streptophyta; class Pinopsida; order Cupressales; family Taxaceae; genus Torreya; species Torreya grandis. Next base: position 2,497,141 of record JARHVA010001863.1, on the reverse strand, counting down.
CTCAATCCAAAAAAGTGCATTTTTGTGGTTCATAAATGGAAACTTCTAGGACACATTGTTTCAAAAGAGGGTCTTGCAATAAAACCAAAGAAAGTGTTATATCTTCACTAGCACTTATGAGAAATAAAAAAGGATTAAAAATTTTCTTAATAAAGATCAATTTCATATGAAGGTTCATTCCAAATTTTTCCTCCATATCCAAGCCCCTTACTCTCATGCTTAAGAAGGGTGTTAGTTTCAGCTGGACACAGGAGAAAATGATAGTTTTGAAGCCATCAAAAAAGCTATTTCTTAATCTCCTACCTTGTTTAACCCCAAATACAAGAATGATTTCATTCTCTATGCTTTTGGAGGGGAAGGTAGCATATCAAATATTCTGATCCAATAAAGTAAAGATCAGGTGGAGCAACCTAAAACTTTTTTTAGTCAATCTTTAAAAGATTATGAGGAAAAGTATAATTTTATTGAGAAGTAAGTATATGAAATAATAAAATCTCTCAAAAAAATTATGCATATGCTCTCCAATATTAAAATTCATCTAATGGTTAGTCACCAAAGCATCAAGGAGTTCCTGCTAAGCTAGGAAATAAATGAGAAGAGAGTGGGTTGGATCACAAAAGTCAAGGAATATGACATGATTATCAAAATAACTAAGCTCATAAGAGGAAAGGGCTTATGTGAATAGATTATTTATGATATAAATACTACTGATGTAGTATATATTAAATAAGCATTCTAACCATCCACTCAATGTTTGATCAATAGCTAGATTAATGACATGACTATCTTCCTGTAGATTGGTGAATACCTGCATGAGTTCTAATAGTCCAAAAAGAGGTACTTTAGACTCCAATCCACTCTTTATTTTTTTGTTGATGGGATATTTTTTAGGAAAGATATGAATGGAGTTATGTTGATGTACATTGAGCATGATCAAATTCCCAAGGTGCTCGAGTAATTTCATGATGGCTCATCGGGTGGACATTTCTCTATAAGAACCTCTACCATAAAAATAATAAGGTTAGTATACTATTGGATTGACCTATTCAAAGATGCCCATAAATGGGTAAAAAACTATAAGAAATGTGCCTACTTTATAGGCAAGCAACTATTAGTATTTCTCCCTCTCAAACCAATCCAAGTTAACCATCCATTTACCCAGTGGGGTTTAGATTTCATCAGCATGATCAATCCACCATTGAGTGTAGATCAAAAATGGGTCCTTACAGTAACTAATTATTTCACAAGATGAACTGAACTAATTTCATTGAAATATGCCAAAATAACATCTATCTTATAATTTATGGATGGCATTGTCACTAGATTTGGTGTTCTTTACACTATTATCTCAGACAATACCAAAGATTCTATGGGAACTCTAATGAGTGAGTGGGTAGTAAAGAACAATGTATACCTAAATACCTCATCCAATTATTACCTACAAGGTAATGACTTGGCTGAATTTACCAATAAAAATCTCATTAAGGATTATCAAAAGGAAATGGAAGATAACCAAAGGATATGGCACACTAAATTGAAATCATCACATTACACTGACATGATCGCTCCCAAAAGAGCCATTGGCAATTCTCCATTCATGTTGATCTATGGAAGGGAAGTTAGAGTTCCATTATTAATTGAGTTACCATCTCTATAATTAAATCATCAGTTGGACTTGATTGAAAATGATGAAATAGTCATAGGTTTGGCAAAACTCATGGAGCTAGAAGAAGTCAAGAACTAGTCAATACAAGTTCTAGAAGCAAATCAGGGTCAAATAAAAATAAATTTTGAGAAAAAATCATCTAATAGGAGCTTTAACAAAGGATACATGGTTATAAAATGGGATGTTAAAAGATCCCAACTAGGAAAACATACAAAGTTTGATGCAATATGAAATGGTCCATACATCATAACTCAGTGAAAAGGATCCAATACATTCCATCTATCTAGGCTCAATGGATCAGAGCTTCATATCCCAGTCAATGGGATATACCTCAAATCTTGATTCTAAGGTTGGAATTATTTCTAAAACACTGTATATATTAGGTTTAGTTGGTTTCTTGAAATAAGTGCTTTCACACAGGTCTTCAACTCTTTAGGATTTTTTGTCTCCTTAGTTTGTTTCTATTTATTTTCCCCTATTTTATTCTTATTTAGGCAATTCCCAATTTCATTCTTCTCTAGTTAGAATGTGTTAAAGCTTAAAATGACTCCATGCCCAATGAACTAAAAGGATACTAGAAATAAATTGATTAACAGGCAATCACCTTGTAGAGGTTGCCAAAAATGTTGATATTTTATGCCAAAAATATCAAAACATATTGTATCCTAAGGGATACCCATTAATTATTTGAGAAATAACTTTAAAATTAACCAAGAAACCTTTTCAATTTACCTAGCGAAAACCAAATATTTGGGTGTAATTTACAACTTTCAAAGTTGTAAAGTATATCAAAACCTCTACTTCCCACTTTTCCAATACCTAGCAAAAATTGGAGATTTGAGTGTAGTTTACATATTTTCAAAGTTTTAAAGTGCACCCAAACCTCTTATTCTTGCTTACCCAATACCTAGTGTAAACTATAACTCCAATGTCAGTTTGAAACTTTGCAAAGTTGCAAAATATAATCGGATCCTCGCCTTCTAATCTTATCTAATACTCATGGAAACTAAAACTCTAGTTTTACTTTATAACTTTGCAAATTTGAAAAGTACAATTCAAGTTTCACTTTTTTTCATTCACCATACTAGTGGGAATCAAAACTCTAATTTCACTTTACAACTTTGCAAAGTTACAAAGTGAAACTTGAGTTTCACTTTCTACCCTTCCTCCCTACCCAGTAGAAATAAGAACTTCCACTACACTTTGTAACTTTGCAAAGTTTCAAAATGCAAATGAGGTTTTGATACCCACTTCCATGGCACCAAAACCCTCAACAAAAAGTGGGGATCAAAATGCAAAATATAATTTTGAAACTTAAAAAATTGCATGATAACCCCAAAATTCTACTTTCCCACTATTTACCTAACCACTACCCTACTTAGCATTTATCATGAGTTTTATTAATAAAATTAGGTTTTTGGTCATTGTTAAACATTTGAAAATGGAAATTGGATCTCTATGTGTAATAAATCTCGTGAACCAGACACTAAGTAATATCAATGCCACATATCAAACTTTGCCATTGCAATCCCCTATACACAAACATGATATTCTTCTTGAGCATCTCATATTTCCTTCAATACCTACATTTCATTTTTCTCTATGAAAGTGTAGACACCGAAATCGTGTCTAACCCTTGGTCACCTTCCCCCTTGGTCCATTCTTAACCCATTCTTAAACCATGCACTTACTAATTTAAAAATAATAATTTATTATTAATATCCTCCCCTTTGACACATCACCTATAACATCTCATCTGACACCTCACCTTGGACTATTTCCCACCCTATGACTCACCCAAGACCTATTCTTACTTCTCTCTAACCACCTAACCAACTCTCGTGCGTATTTAGCCCAACCTTTGACAATTCTCCAACGGATAGTGCACTTGGCGGATGGAGAACGGGCTTAGTGGCTCTTTTACCCGTTCTCCACCCACCGACGTCGATCAAATGTCGATCGACGCCGACGGAATCACCGACGTCGGTTATACTTAAACCAATTTTCTGACCTGAATGACAAATCGTTAACCTCTGGAGCTAATCACGAATCTCAAGACCTCTTTCGATGAAACAAAGTTCTCGTGTTTTTGCTTTCTAGTGTTCTGGCTTCTTGGTGTTCTTGCAGGGATCAGCATTCTTGACAGCATTTTCTATGCACTGAGGTCTTGCATCAGACATTCTGCACAGGGATTGCACGATATCTCCATCACTAGCGACAACCAAAACATAGCTTTTGCACCTTTGCCAACTCGTATCACAGCTAAGTATTTGTACTGTTTTCATTTTAGTGTCATTTCAAATATATTAGCATTCTATCTACCATCTATTCCAAGCATCCTTGACCCAACCTTCCCTGTTCTTCCCGGAGAGGTTGAAAAGCCTTCTCTCACCCCTTATTCCTTTTCTTTGCCTCTGACACCCCTTTAGTCTCTCTTTATACAACACCCTATGTTCAATCAACTCAGCACAAGCTATCAGAGACCTATAGACCATCTTGAGACCAATCTAATCAACCTGACTAAATTTCTTCACGGAAAGGCTGAAAGGCCTTTTTCCTGCCCCTTACCCCTTTTCCTAACAACATACCCTTTGCCTTAGTTCTTATTAAAGATTATATCTATTGTTCTACCATCCCAAACAAACTCCCTGACTCACAGACAAGACCACAGTCCATCTTGTAGACCAGAAACGAGACCTGTAACCCATCCCTGGTAATTACCCTAATTGACCTCATCCACTTCCCCTACCAACGTCGGCAGTCTAACCGTCGTCGGTGACCTTCCTGACTGACACTAGCAATATCACCGACATCGGCAACTATGCTAAGTAGATTGTAGCTTATCAGGTACGCATTTGCTTTTAGTTCTTTCTTTTCAGTGTTTTATTATTTCTCTTTTCTGTCTCTATCATATTCTATTTTAATAGTGGATTGTCATCCTCCAAGAAGCCTTAGCGCTTCTAGGACCAAGCTTTTGCTTGGCAATCCACCCTCTTATCAACTAACATTTTTTGTGTTTTAGTGTCTATCTCTTTTAGGTGTCATCCTCCACAACCAAAGAGGAGTTCTCACAACGTCTGGATTACGGTGCGCAGACTACATCTAGGTACATACAAGCCTTGACCATTTCCTTAAGTTTCTCATTTTCTCTCTTTTGAATGTGAAAGTGAAATTGCATAGAAACATTCTGGCACGCCCGGTGGGACCTATAGGTCCTTTCTTGGGTTCCTTTCCTTTTTTTTTCATTTAGGTGCATTAGGTTTCTCCCTCTTCACCTCTTTCTTCTTTCTAAAAGACATCATAAGCAGGAATAAAAAGAACTTTTCTTTCTTTTCTTGCATTTCTAGACTAGTCAAAAATCATATTCTTCAAACCCTTTCTCAACTTGTTTTCATTCCAACTTAACATTTTGATTTGGGGCTTAAAAATATATTGCATTCCATTTCTTCTTGCTTGCATTTCTTAGTCCACACTTAGTAATTAATAAACCGCATATTGAATTAATCGTAGATCACTTGATGTTACACAACCAAACCATGTGCACTAAATTAAACATCAAACTCACTTGAGACAAGGCCCGACTGGGATTTCATCACCTAGCGGATACCTTACCCATCCCAACGATCCTACTTGGATTTCACCACCAAAGGGAAAGCCCACTCTGTTCTCTAGCAGAGTCTAATCTATAGGGAAAGTATATTTTGGCTAAGCGAGTCCAGCTTACCACTGAAATCATGAAGTGAGGGGAGCTTGCTCCTTAGCACCAGGCCAAGTACGGAACCTAACACAGACTTTTGAGTGCCTAAACATACCTAAAACCATCTTTAGACTACCTCTTCTAGGACCCTTCTAACAGCGAACCTCCCCAAACATCACTTTAAGGCATAAGCCACACGATCCTAAAAAAAATTATTTCTAGGGATTTAACGCTTAGGATCTGCCTGTCTTCATCTTATTTTCTATTTTTATCTATTTTTTTTGAGCTGGTAAGGACGTCTTCTTTATTTCCAAAAACTTTTAAATTTTTTGAGTTTCTGGAAAACACAGTAACTGACATTGGTTTTGTAACTGACGTCAACAACTTTTCTCCACCGGCATCGGTTATCTGACTGACATCAACAGACTTCTTCACCGACATCGATTTTTATACCGATGTCGGTCACTGTCCAATCTTTTTTCCCAAAAAATAGAAAGTTTAAAATCCAACTTTCTTGCTGTCTAAACATCCATTCTGAGTTTTTGAAACTGAAAAAACACAATTTTCTAAAACTTGACCCTTTCTTGCCTTGAATGGTTTTGACACGTAGTCAAACCAAGGCTCTTCTTGACCATGCCAGGCAAAAACCACTTCCACCTTCACCATCTATAACCAGTCCTATAATGGAGTTCCACTCAGAGACTGAAAGAACTCCTACTCACCCAACCCTGCCTCAGACTCCTATTGTCCCAGAAGGGGACCAAGATTTTGCACGATTCTTGGACCTTAACGTCAAAGCCTTGCAGCACTATCTCGCACATAGCCAAATGCGAAAATCCCTAGGCAACCCAATCTATGGGATGCCAACTTCCTTAATCGAGACAAGGATCACATCAACAACATCTACAATTCAACCTATAGACAATCAAGCCAACACCTCGACTAATAACCCAACCGTGTCCTACCTTCAAAATTTAACCTCTCCTTCTAGACCTACCTCCATGGGGGTTCCGGTACTCCCTCAACCTCAAACTACTCAACCAAATCCCACACCTTTCCAAAACCTACTGGTCTCTATCCCCCCTACTCTTGCACCTATCAACATAAGAGTAACTGTTTACCCGTCAACAAGTGTGGCCACTCCTCAACCATCCTTGACGGCCCCTATCCAACTTGTCCCTACCAACCCCATAACATAAGTGCCCTTGGCTTCAACTTTCACTCCAATAACCAGCTACCCATATGTTGCGTCTACACAACCAACCATGTCATATGCCCCTCTCAATATCTTTCAAGCGCCTTATAATCTAGGGGGCATCCCACCTGCCAATCCGTCAGCAGATATCATCAAAATGCTGATGGACAAGATGTCTAGCCTAGAGACCTCCGTTTCTGGCTCATGCAATGCTCTCTCATACGAGCAAATTTGAAATGAGCCCATTCATCCTTCCGTCCTAATTAGGCCATACCCCAACCAGTGGGAGCTTCCCAAATTTTCTCGCTTTCAAAGCAAGGAAGACCCACAGCAGCACTTACGGGCATTTAGACATGCCTGTTACCTTATTACCCATGACGATGCATTGCTCTTACGCACATTTCCTATGTCCCTTTCTGGTGCTGCACTTGACTGGTATAGCTCTATTGCCAGCCATTCCCTCTTCACATTTACATAGCTGGCCCAGCTCTTTATTGATCACTTCTCCATTAACATCACCAAGAAGTCTTGATCACAGACCTCTATACTATCTGCCAATTCGAGGACGAATCTATAGCTGACTTCGTTGCTCACTGGAGAGGCCTCATCAATCAACTCTCCTTTTCCTTACCCCAACCTGAACTTATTGAACTTTTCTCCTGAGCCTGTGCCAAACATATTTCTTCCACCTTACGGGTTTAGACCTTCTGCACCTTCGATGAAGCCTTCACGATGGCCCACAAAATTGAATTACGTGCCATCGAGGAGAATAAATTCAAGTTGCGGAGCAAGAATCCCAACTCTAAGATCAATGACTCCTCTTCTTCTAAACCTTCATCATCCAATCCTAAGTCTAAAGCTTCAGCTAACGCTGTGGTTGTTAGACCTTTGTCCTCTTCAACCAATCAGCCTGAGCCATCCACATCTCAGAGCGCCACCTACCAATTCCAATAGAGATACGTACAACGATAGTATACTCCTCTTAGAGAATCATACGTGTCTTTACTAGAAAAACTTGTTAAATAGGGGATTCTCTACCTCCCCCAGATTTGACCACCTCCACAATTTGATCCCTCACGCGCCATCCCTGCATGGTATAGGGAAAATGACTTCTACAATTACCACCATGTCAAAGGTCATGACACGGGTAACTGTAAGACCTTTAAAAACATAATCCAAGACATGCTTGAAAAGGGTGACCTTGTCCTAGATAATCCCAATGCACCTCCTAATCAGGGCATCGACATCTTCAAGCAACCATTCCCCAATCATCCACCGACCCAAAACAATGTCCAGACCTTGATTGACAACACTCATGAACATAACATTCGAACAGTCAATACGATCTCACCCTTCATCCCCGACCAACCTCAAGAGGTTAGTCCATCTATCAGTCCATCACTTGTGGACGAACCTCTTTCCCTGCTTAGTTCTCCATCAACCTCTCTCATCTTGGAGGATGCCTCAACCTTATCGGCACCACCGGTCTCACCATCCTCCTTTCTGTTGCCTATGGAGGACCTGACCTTACCGACCCCTGGACTGCAAGTGGAGGGCACCATAATCCCTGCCCTTTACCCACTTGAGGATCCACACTCTCTAGTTCATTCTCCACCAAGAGAAGAACCTGACTCTCCATCTTTTTTGACCAATGACAATCCAGTTATAACTCTCACACACCTTGGGTCTGAGACTACTGCCACACCTAACACATCTTCTCAAGGACCCAAACCTCATCCAACATCTTCTCAACCATTTTCTCGACTAGTGGAGAAAATCAAACTTCTCCCTTCAAGGAAAGTGGAGCATCAGGGATTATGGGAGCATCTTAAAGCTCTTCAACATCCCCGTGCCCTCTCGTCTCATGCTGCCAATCCTCCCAAGGTAGAATCTCCCAAGACTCTCAACAAAGACCAAACTCCCACTTCTAAACCTGCATCTACCCCATCTAAACCAATCAAGTCACTCAGCGTTCACCTTGTCTCTACCCTCACTCACTCGCAAGTGAAGGTGGACTTAGACCAGACCTCGAACAATAGTAGTCTTCCAACCAAGTCGAAGAAGACTGCCAGACCACAGAAGCGAACCCCTCCTCCACCATCAACATTACCCTCCATTTTAGGCCCTCATCCTTCTACCCTAATCAGAGTGCTCCCTACTCTGACCCTTAACCAACACAAATTACCTCCATTACTTCCTTTGCCCACCAAAAGTCTACCCCCTCTCAAAAATTTTGCATCTCTCACGAAGAAAGTGCCATCTTTACATGTGGCCGCACCACCAACCCAAAAGGTGGTACGAAAGCCTTCTTCAACACCTCCCAAGCAAAATTCACCAGTGCTTCATGCAAGCATAGACCCCTTAGTAGGTTCATATGCTTTGATATTACACTAACTTTTGTAGACTTCTAGCATAACCCTCCCATCTATCAAACCATTCCAACCCCTCAGGTCAAAACCTTCCTGGTTCGATGATACAAAGATTTGCTTATACCATCGTACACTAGGACACGATATCGAGACTTGTTGTGCCCTCAAGGTAGTCATTCACCGCTATATGGAGAAAGACACTCTTCTCCTTGAGGACACTCTTGACCGACCCTTGACACCTTTCCATCCAACCTCTTCAACCACATCAACATCTCACCAACAGGCCATGACCCCTTCTTCACCTCCTATCTTTGAAATCAATGCTATCCACATAACCACTAGGTCACAAAAGGACAAGGCAAAAGAAAAAGCTATTATTCCTTGGACCTATCCTTTTTTCCAATCACCTCAACCACCAAAACCCAAGATTTCTATCTTAGGTACATCCCAACCCCCTTCTTCAGAGGCAATCAAAGACTCTATGATAAAACAACTTCACCAAATGCCTGTGAAGATGACCTTATATGACCTTATCCAAAGCTCCCCCCAGCATCCTCAAGCTCTAATCAAAGCCTTACAGGCAGCGGAGGTCCAACCTAAAGACCCTCAACCACTAGCTGCCCTAGTCCATTCTTTATCCCCCATCACCTCTATCACTTTCAGTGATTCTAAAATTCCTATCTCTACCTTGGAAGATCAAGATGCTGCTCTTTTCATCACAGCCTACATTGATCAAACCCGTATTAAATGAGTTATGATTGATGGGGGCACCAGCATTAATATCATTTCTACCCATGCCTTTGATCAATTGGCTCTTCCCAAGAATTATGTATCAAAAACTGACGCAATCCTTAGATCCTTTAATGACACCACCGCTAACACTATTGGCACTGTTGTCCTCCATATTCACGTTGGTCCACGCACAATCCCAGAGCTCTTAGACATCATTGAGGGAGAATTCCAATATAGCATGCTATTAGGACAGCCCTAGATCCACGCCATGGCTTGCGTCCCTTCAACACTTCACTGTTGTGTCAAATTTGAACACAACAAACAAGTCCATGTCATTCCTGCTGACCCATCCCCTTTTAAGACTTGTAACACAACTTATCAACCAAATGACGTTCTTATTCCTCTCAAGGCACCAACCCAAACATCATCTCCATCCGCAGAAGCGTCAACTAATATGCAAACAGCGATCGCCATCACATCACCTTCTCAATTAACAACCAAGGAGCCCATGGATGATATCTTCCAAAGACTTTCACTGGGGGAATATCGCCTACTTATTCTAGACATGTTCCAGACTCCTCAAGAGTATGGATAGCTTCATCAAAATCCAAGCTATGACTGTCAGATCGGAATGGTCATTCCTTATGGTCCTCCTAGCCTTCGAACCAATCTCGTCTATGGGGGGTTGGATCAAGCTCCTACTGAATCAAATCCTTCCTCCTCACCTCAACTATTCACATCCAATTTCTCCTTTCTTGGCAACCCCACCTTTGCACATACCTACCTTTATAGGTGTGCATGGAAGGATTTTGGCTTTGGGTGCTACGAACAAGGCTCCCATCGGCCTATCAAACCACCCAATGATGATAATGCCAAGAAACGATATGGACTGGGTTTTCAAGAACCCATTGAGGCTTCCACAAACCTTTGCCCCGAACCCATCATCAACCAATCTCTTCCAGACTCGCCTATTCTTCTATCCTCACCTACGGAGTCAGTGGTTTCCATCCCTCCTAGTTTTTTTTTGCATAAACACCATCCGCTTGGAACCCCTAACCTATCAGCTCAACGGGTTTTCCAGGTCTCTTCCTCTCATTTATCCCAGCATGATAGACGATGAATCGGCAACCATCAACATTATTCACTACATAGATGACAACACCATTCTTACCTATATGGGTGCTGATGATTCTTTCATTCAGCGCTCCCTCCCTTCTGAAACACAGGTTATGTTAAATGAATCAACCATTGACATTAACCTTTCATCTTCTAGTCTTCCTCATGTCTTAAAGATTGGTCAATCTTTAGACACCCAGGAACAGATCGACTATACCACATTTCTCTTAGACAATCGCAAAGCCTTTTCTTGGACCTATGCTGACATGCCTGGCATTGACCCTAACATTGCCACTCATAACATCATCACAAACCCAGAGGCTAAGCCTGTTAGGCAAAATCTTCGCAAAATGCATCCTCGTGTTGCACTTATTATCAAAGAGGAGCTTCAGCACCTTCTTTCTATCTCCTTCATCCAACCCATTGATTATCCATAGTGGGTCTCTAACATCATTCCTATCACCAAGGTGACTAGGGGGATCTGGATCTGCACAGACTATCGCGACCTTAACCTAGCCTGTCCCAAAGATGACTTTCCCCTTCCAAACATTGACCAACTTGTTGATCTTATGGCTGGTCATGAGATGTTATCACTCATGGATGGATTTTTAGGATATAACCAAATCCTGATTGCACTGAAAGATCAGCACAAAACCACCTTCATTACACCATGGGGAACTTTCTGCTATCGAGTCATGCCTTTTGGTCTAAAAAATGTAAGTGCCACATATCAGTGTGCCATGACTTACATTTTTCATGATCTCCTCCATAAAATCATGGAGGACTATGTAGATGACCTGCTTGGCAAGTCTAAGCTTCATCGCAACCATTTGACTATCCTCAAGATCATCTTCTCTCACCTTCTTCAGTATAATGTCTGTCTTAACCCCAAGAAATGCATCTTTGGGGTCCTCTCAGGAAAGCTCCTGGGGTTCATCATCTCTCTTCGTGGCATTGAGATAGATCCTGCCAAAATCCGTGCTATCCTCGAAATGCCACCTCTAACTAATCTCAAGCAACTTTGCAGTCTACAAGGGAAGCTCCAATCCATTTGTTGCTTCATTTCGCAGCTTTCTGACCGCTTCCAACCCTTTCATCACCTCCTCAAGAAGGACGTCTCCTTTAAATGGGATAAAGATTGCCAAGAGGCTTTTAAATCCCTCAAACACTATTTGGTCTCTCCACCAGTCCTTATTCCACCAAAAGATGACCAGCCCTTCTACCTATACATCTCAGCAACTAATCATTCATTAGGTGCCATGATCGTGCATCAAGACAAACAACACCGTGAGCAAGCAGTCTACTACATAAGCCGAACACTTGTTGACTATGAAACTTAGTATACTCATACTGAGAAACTCTATTTGGCATTAGTCTTTGCCACTACCAAGCTCCGTCACTATCTTCTCAATCACAAAACCTTTGTCATCACTCACACTGACCCTCTTAAATACATGCATTCCAAGCCATATCAAAACCAACGTATGGCTCATTGGCTCATGCTTCTTGCTGAGTTTGACTTAGAATTTGTCCAGCAAAAATCTATAAAGGGGCAAACAATCGCTGACCAACTAGCGGATGCCCCTCTTCCTGACAATCAACCTTCTCAGTGCGAGTTTCTCGATGAATCTATCGCCACTCTCTCGACTGATGACGCATTCTACCAAATGACGATGTTCTTCAATGGCTCCAAATGTCAACTCGGTGGGGGTGCGGGGGTCATCCTCATCCCACATGAGGGTGAGCCCATGCCCCTATCTTTCAAACTCGACTTTGAATGTACCAATAATATGGCCAAATACGAAGCCTTAATTTTGGGACTTCAAACTGCCCTTTCTTTAAACATCAAGACCATCAACATCTTTGGTGACTCACAACTTGTCATCAATCAAATCAATGGTTCATATCTTTGTAAAAATAAAATTTTACAAAGGTACAAGCACCATGTTGACACTCTTCTAGCATCTTTCAACCATCACTTATTGCAGACTGTCCCTCGATCTACGAATAAGTTTGTTGATACCATGGCTTCCCTCGCCTCGCATATTCCTTCTTCATCATCATCCTCATCAAGAATTTATGTCATGGTACATCATGTGCTGTTACCTTCATACATTTCCACTGACATCAACCTCGTCCACACCATAGATGCTAGTTCACAAGATGTATGGTATAAACAACTTGAGGACTACTTGGCTCATTCTCTCATTCCTCCCAACCTCTCTAGCAATGCACAGTGGGCTTTCATTAAGTGCACCGCTCGCTATACCATGCTAGGGGGCCTTCTCTATAAAAGAGGTTTTGACAGCCTTCTTCTTTGCTGTTTAAACTCCACTGAAGCCTCTCATACTGTTAAACAAGCCCATGATGAGATTTGTGGTGGACACTTCAGTGGTAACTCGGTTGCCAAGCGCATCCTTTGCCTGGGTTATTATTGGCCCACTCTTCATCAAGACTATAGCGATTATGTTCAGCGTTGCATCAAGTGTCAGCAGCATGCTAACTTGCTTCATCTCCCTAGCCACGCCCTACAAGTCGCTCAAGATTTCTGGCCTTTTTCACAATGGGGCTTAGATCTCATTGGCGAGATTAACCCTCATTCGTCTCTTTGTCATCAATCCATCATCACAGCCATTGAGTATTTCACTAAATGGGTGGAAGCTATTCCTCTCGTCTCCACAAAATACGACAAGATTGTCAACTTCATCAACACCCACATCATCTATCGTTTCGGTGTACCTCACAAAATCATCACCGATAATGGAAAGTCATTTAAAAACAAAACTATCCAAAAACTTTGTGACTCCTTTGGCATTAAACTCAGCTTTTCTTCGCCTTACTACCCACAAGCAAATGGGCAGGCCGAGGCTTCTAACAAAATCTTAACTAAAATTTTCATGAAGGTGGTCAATGACACTGGAAGGGATTGGCACTTTCACATACCCTTCGCTTTGTGGGCCTACCGCACTAGTATCTGAACCTCTACAGGTGCTACCCCTTTCTCTCTAGTGTATGGAATAGAGGTTGTCTTACCTCTCGAAGTACAGATCCCATCTCTTTGCATTTCTCTCCATGACATTCTTTCTAACGATGACTTTCGTCAAGATCGGTTAGCCCAACTTGAGTTACTTGATGAACGTCGTCTTGCTGCCCTCAATCATCTCCATGTCTATCAAAATCACATCAAACGAGCCTATAACAAAACTCTGAGAGAAAGAGATTTCAATATCGGAGACCTCGTCCTCAAAGAGAATCAACATGTGACCAATATGGAATGGAGTAAATGAGGCAAATTTGCTCCTAATTGGCTCAGACCTTATATCATCACGCACAAGTATGGATCAGGGACTTATCGTCTGTCTTCTCTTGAAGGCCGACCAAAACCTGAACCCCTTAATACTTTACATTTGTGACCATTCTACTGTTAGCCAAGTACTCATCCACTTGACATTTAACTTGAGTTCATCCCTTGAGCAATCCCTGCCCTTTTATCCTCAATCCTTTCTACCCTTTTTCCCTTAACAAATCCTCTATAACCCTTTTATGATGTATGGATGCTTCGCCCTAATAAAAGGGAGCCCTTGACCTTCTATAGTCTTGTCCATGACTCAACATTCTGTCAAAACTAAATCAAGATGTCAAAATATCCAAGGTCACAAAACCAAATCAAAAAGCAGACTGCTCCCTCGAAAGATAGTTGTACTATCATTGTTGTAGCTAATAGACTGTTCCCTCGAAGGACAGATATTCAAAAGCCCTTAAATTTATAAAGCAAAATATAGACCACTCCCTCGAAGGATGGCTATGACTAAATCTACCTACAAACAGCAATTTCTTAGAAGCTTCCTGCATCGATCAGCTTCACAAATGACCACTAAGTAAAATGACATTTCTATGTGTACTTCCCGCATTGATCAGTCCGCTCTAAAAAAAAAATGGGTCATGGACTTGACTTGTAGTTGTCTCAGGGTCTCCTATAAAAAGGGGCAAAATTATCCCTACTCTAAAAATGGGTTACCCTCTCCTCCTATCATATCACCTACTCAAGGGACTTCAAGCTCACTTAAATGTCGAAGTGATTCGATTACCACTCTAACACAACTCATGGTCAATGATGCAACACATAAATGGGGCTCTTGGTTCTAACAACCCCTATCTATGCTGTCATTTTGGTCCTTGTCAATAAAAGGGTGCTTATGCCTTTTACTTTCTACCTACACTTTGGTCACATTCAACCACATCATTTGTCAAAACAATTCAATCTGACTCTTTTCAAACCACTCACATAGCCTAATCAGTCTGGTTTCCATAGACATCAACACACATGGAAACTATCAACCACACAATTTATGTCAAGCATAAACCATTCTTTGTTGAAGCATAAATCGACTTGCAATTCATTTTTAGCATTCATCCACCACGAATATGAATAGTTGCTAAGGGATGAAAAACCCTGACTAATGATACAGAATACACCATTTGGAAAAGGCTGTAGCATCATCTTCTCCTCATCATTTTAAAGCATGTACCCTCAGTCATATGGGAAGTGCTATATCATTATCATGACTAAAATTAACCACTTCGATCTTTTTCCTCCCTCTTAGGAGAACTACATTGGCCTGAGGCCCTAACGACAGGGGCTATGTAGGCAGCACTCAGTTGGCATGGGGTCTTCTAGGGTTAGCTCAGCCATTCCTTCATCACATTTCTTCCATCACATTCTTTCGTCACCTGCCAATCACATCTCAAACAATCACATATTTTCATAATCATTAACATTAATCATTTTCATCCATATCATTAATCATTAATCCTAATCATACATCCATCATCATATAAACACAATAATCTCAACATCATAATCCTAAACATCATATCAAAACATATATCAAATCAAAATAACATACAAATGCATCCATAACATTTTTCATAACACATCAATGATCAAAATCACATCATATATATATAACAATGTTTTATACAATTGCACAATCTGTGCCTCTGTCTCTCTCTCATACATCTCACATCAATGGCTCACAGGCCGGTATATACATAAATATCATAATCTGCCCTCAAGGTTGTGGCTGTGGTGGTGGTGGCGGTGGCTAGGAAGATGTTGTATCCTCTCCCCCCTCTGATTTGTGTCATCTACGAGACCCAAAAGCCATCACTCAAGACATAGACCTCTATCGACTCTGCTCTACCCTCATCTCAGAGTATTGTTGTATCTGAGGGAACCCCCTGATGGCCCTCTCATAATACATGATCTCGTCCAGTGCATCACTATATCTAACTAGAGATACAGTCTATGGTGGACCCATCAGACCTATTGTCATGCCCTGCACTGAACCCTATGGCTGTGAAAACCCTGGCTGCACTAACACTGACTGTGTGGGCTACTCAACTGGCTGCTGAAGTAGATACTGCATCGAGCCCTGTCCTCTCAAGCCCTGTCCTATCGATGCCTATGCCTAGGCTGTGGCCAACTGACTCTACAAAATAGTGACCTACCCTATCAAAGCAGCCACTTGACCTGTCAACCCTGCCATCTCCTCCTGTAAACCTATGACCTAGCTCTCCAAAATGGTCACTCATCCTCATGTTGCATCCCTCTCCTGGATGGCAGCATCTCTCTCCTATTTAGCAGTGTCCCTCTCCTGCCTCACAATATCTCTATCCCTAACCACTGCTTGTAGATCAAGCTGTGGTCCCACCTGCACCCCTGTATACTGACCTGCCCACCATGTCGAGTAGGCCTCTGTACATCCCAGGTCGACTATCCTGAGGCCTACTGGTATCTCCTCAAAATTTGGCCCCTTTGTCTCCTCTGGCAGTGGGAGCGGTGCCTCTATATCATCCCACCTATATTGTGGGAACGCAGGAGGTACATCCTGTAGTAGCTTGTACTAGCACTACACTCTCTCTGCTGGGATCCTCTCGAGCTCACCAACTCACTTGCCTCTGACCCATCACATGCTCTAAGTCCTGACCAGCTGCTCTCCCTAATCTTTGAATGCTGGATACACTAGATACGATCTCCAAATGATATCTATAAGAATCAGGGCCTCTAATAGCCCTCTGTAGTGGTCAATATCTCTAACCACTCCATCCACTCGTGTCTACGCCATCACCTCGTGCCACCACCTGAATCCAACTCTAAAACTAGCCTATATCACCACTGGGAGGCTGAGAGGTCGTGTGACCACGATGTGCTCATAAGCCCAGTAATGCAAGAGGTGGCTGATGCACAAGTTGTACCACCACTGCCAGCTAATGCCCCATAGCTCTCTGTATACCTAGGCCAAAAAGACTGGCACCCAAGCAAACACTGTCTGTCACTCAATCATATCTGTCAAAACTCCAGTCATAGCGACCAAAAACCTACCTCCCTCTACATCTGGTAGCACGTAAACCATGATGCCTATCATCATCAGGATCATCAACTGATGTGCATCCTCATCTGCAGCATAAAGGGGCTCATATGCAAAATTGGCTGAGTGATAACTCACCTTAACTACATGCTCTCCAAACAATGTCACCATATGAATATCATGTGCCTCTCTCGAGCACGCATATAGGTCTACTTCATGTAATGGCAGCTACAAAATCTAGTATACATCCTCGACGGTGATCATCATCTCTCCAATGGGCAGGTGGAAAGTGTTGGTGGAATGATCCCATCGCTCGATCAGTGCCACCATCAAGCTCACATCCCGTGCCACTCTGTAGTAGCGTCGCAGCCCGCCTAGTCCCACTACGCTCATCTGCACCCACTCCTCTTCTATGATGTCCCGACGCATCCATGTCAACAATGTCAGCAGTCGATCCTGCAACATCAGAGTCTACCTCACCTGCATCCACCCAAGTCAATCTCATGTTAAAAATTTCCCTCCTCTTTCTATTTTGACCAACTTATTTGACCATCTATGCCTGACCTGACCCCTAAGAAGCCCTTGGCATAGCTTTGACCCCTCGACTTGACCATTTTTCATCCCTCTTTTGATCAGGCAGCCACTAACATTGGTTAGCATGCCAGCAACAGCACTCAGCTAACTGACATCAGTCACTTAGTGACCGACATCGGCAGGTTAGTGATTAACGTCGATCGCTGGTCAGTTGACGCTGGTGACCACGCCGATATCAGCGACTGGTTCAGCCCTAGGGCCGAATGGGGCGAGCCCTCAATTTAGGGCTTCCCCATTTCTTCCCCCCAACACCTCCCAAAACCCTCTCAATACCTCCTAACCTATCCTAGATCCCTCCCCCACCCTCCTAGCTACCCTCCCCCTTCAATTTCTACCTAAATTAACAAAAATTTCACAAAACCAAATCAAAACAAAAATCTAACCAAATAGGGCTTAGAGACCCTCCTACCTCATCTCAGCATTGCCAGCATGGTGGCACGATGGGTGCCACTGGTGGTGGACCTCCCATGGGTCCTCTACTGCCCTCTACCATCACTTTTGCGTTACTATGCCCTCAAGCTCCTCCTGGCCCACCAATGTCTCTGCAGCCTCCAATCTCTCTCCACGTGTCTCTCTCTCTCCACCAATGTTTCTCTGACACCTCACACTGCTCCTCGGTCAACCTAGTGTCACTTTCACTCACTTGGCTCTAGAGCTCTTTTCTCTCAATCAACCAAATCACAAATGACTTCTAGTCGGCCACCAATCTGGTTTTGTCAAATTTGGCAGGCCATCGACGTCGGCATAAGCATGCCCTAGTCCATCGACGTCGGCTGATATCCTACCGACATCAATCCCTTTAAGTCTCTAACATCAGTTTTATCACCGACGTCGGCAACCTTCAAACCTCCTTTTTTCATCACGTTGCCCCAAAATCATGTCCCCAATTAGTTAGCCCTCCAGTAGACATCATTTTGGCCCCCTGGGGCACACTTGAGATCACTTTTGCCTTCATCCATCGACCACCAGAACTTGGAGATCATGACCATCTCCTCTAACCGTGACTACTTTCAAAGTGATTTTGCCTTGGTTGTTTTTGCATGTATGCTACCTCATGATTGGTTAGCAAAATTGTGTGCATACTTTTAACCTTCACAAGTATAGGATTGCAAGCCGGTTGATCCCCACTACTTGTGACATTTTCATGTTTTCGGGAGCACTTCCTGAGCCTGTGATACCTGGAACATGATGACCATTGGAGCTTCAACTTAGATTGAATAACCTAATCAATAGACGACTAAATGCTGGGGCCCGGTTATTTCAATTTTGGCACTCCTCAACCCTCGACCTGCGACAATTTGACCTAACCATCCTCGTGAAGTGGTGTACGTGTAATCACAACTTTTGCAGCATTCTCACTCTATCTTCACCCTTTTCATCCACTCTCTATCAAATCAACACCCAATTTCAGGTTCCTTTCCCTCGACTCCTGCTTTGAGGGGGAATACCTCATCCATAATCAGGGCAACCAACCCTCCTATTTTTGTCTTGCAGTTCACTTGGACAACCAACAAGATGAAATCAACCTTATCCCATACCTGGGGTAACCAACTCCTGTTTTTGTCTTGTAGTTCATTTAGAACAACCAACAAGACAAAAAGGGGCAAATGTAGACACCGAAATCGTGTCTAACCCTTGGTCACCTTCCCCCTTGGTCCATTCTTAACCCATTCTTAAACCATGCACTTACTAATTTAAAAATAATAATTTATTATTAATATCCTCCCCTTTGACACATCACCTATAACATCTCGTCTGACACCTCGCCTTGGACTACTTCCCACCCTATGACTCACCCAAGACCTATTCTTACTTCTCTCTAACCGCCTAACCAACTCTCGTGCATATTTAGCCCAACCTTTGACCATTCTCCAACGGATAGTGCACTTGGCAGATGGAGAATGGGCTTGGTGGCTCTTTTACCCATTCTCCACCCACTGACGTCGATTAAATGTCAGTCGACGCCAGCAGAATCACCGACGTCAGTTATACTTAAACCAATTTTCTGACCCGAATGATAAATTGTTAACCTCTGGAGCTAATCACGAATCTCGAGACCTCTTCTAGAAAAACAAAGTTCTCATGCTTTTGCTTTCTAGTGTTTTGGCTTCTTGGTGTTCTTGCAGGGATCAGCATTCTTGATAGTATTTTCTAGGCACTGAGGTCTTGCATCAGACATTCTGCACAGGGATTGCACAATATCTCCATCACTAGCGACAACTGAAACATAGCTTCTGCACCTTTGCCAACTCGTATCATAGCTAAGTATTTATACTATTTTCATTTCAGTGTCATTTCAAATATATTAGCATTCTGTCTACCATCTATTCCAAGCATCCTTGACCCAACCTTCCCTGTTCTTCTCAGAGAGGCTGAAAAGCCTTCTCTCACCCCTTATTCCCTTTTCTTTGCCTCTGACACCCCTTTAGTCTCTCTTTAGACAACACCCTCTATTTAATCAACTCAGCACAAGCTATCAGAGACCTACAGACCATCTTGAGACCAATCTAATCAACCTGACTAAATTGCTTCATGGAAAGGCTGAAAGGCCTTTTTCCTACCCCTTACCCCTTTTCCTAAAAACATACCCTTTGCCTTAGTTCTTATTAAAAATTATATCTATTGTTTTACCATCCCAAACAAACTCCCTAACTCACAGACAAGACCACAGTCCATCTTGCAAATCAGAAACTAGACCTGTAACCCATCCCTAGTCATTACCCCGACCGACCTCGTCCACTTCCCCTACCGACATCGGCAATCTAACCGTCATCGGCGACCTTCCTGACCGACGCTGACAATATCACCAACATCAGCAACTGTGCTAAGCAGATTGCAGCTTATCAGGTATGCATTTGCTTTCAGTTCTTTCTTTTATGTGTTTTATTATTTCTCTTTTATGTCTCTGTCATATTCTATTTTAACAGTGGATTGTCATCCTCCAAGAAGCCTTAGCGCTTCTAGGACCAAGCTTTTGCTTGGTAATCCACCCTCTTATCAACTAACATTTTTCGTGTTTTAGTGTCTGTCTCTTTCAGGTGTCATCCTCCACAACCAAAGAGGAGTTCTCACAACGTCTGGATTACGGTGCACAGACTACATCCAGGTACATACAAGCCTTTACCATTTCCTTAAGTTTCTCATTTTCTCTCTTTTGAATGTGAAAGCGAAATTGCATAGAAACAGAAAGCTAGGATTTTATGTTAGGTTTAGGTTTTTTACCTTTGTTAAAGAAATCTAGGGTGTGTGTCCTAATATTGAAATCTAGAATATTCCCATAGTATTATCCACACAAACTCTAGTGGAAACCCCTATTGATTTTAAAATATCAAACCCCATGGAGATCTAAGTTGCAAAAACACATACGAAACCCTGACAGAGATTTCCCTTTCTCTAACAACTCTAAGTTCTTGTCAAAAATTTACCTCTACAAACCAAAAACCTTGTCCAAAATTTCATCAAAATTTATAATTTAAAATTACAAGTCAAAACCCCATAGGACATTTCAACTACAATTGCACATTATATCTTCATTAGACTTTCTACCTGCAATAGCAAGTCTAAACCCTACCAACTCTATAGTTGGTTTTCCCATGATAATTTTCCCAAAATACATGTTTGAAAATGAAATTAATTTCAATTCAAAGGGACTTGGTGTCCCATCCAACCTAGATTTGAACACAAATGAGATCACTGACATAGATCTAGATCACACAGACCTAGCACATTTTTGGAACAAAGTAAATTTTAAATTCAAGAATGATTAGATTCAAAGCATTTATGATAGTGGGTTTCCCCAAGAATTAGCTTTCCCACTATCATTATAGACCCTTAATCTTATGCTCATAATGGAAAAACACTATGATGTTGAGAAGAGGGAGGTGGTGAATGACAAAGGAGAGAATATTTTGAATGTGGACCCTGATTTTATTGACACCATGTTCCTGATTCCATAATATGAAAGATATTTAGATATAACCCTTGAGTCTTCCCAAAATTTCTATTAAGTTAATAATGGATCCTATCTAAGGGTGTTAAACAAATAATGGTTAAACACTTCTAGACCTACATCCACAAGAATGCCTAAAACCTTGGCCATAATAGACTTCAAGGATGAAGTAGGAGACATTATCATACTCTTGCACAAAGTTATAGGGGACCCAAATGCCAATAATTATTAGCATTTTATGAACCAATATATCTAGGTAATCCACCAAAATAAACAATACATTCACTAGGCCTAGTTTATTTTTGAATCCATTCACAAATAATTGATGGAATCCCAAATATAGGCAAGTTTTATATGACCTCATACCTGGTTTATATATTAGCAAAAGGGAAGGTATTCCCAAGATTAAACATAGTGCCTGATCAAATAAACAAGGTCTTTAACTACTACCCTGACCTCACCCTTGAGGAAAGTAAACAACATTTCAAAAGGGTCAATGATGTTTTTGTATACTACATCATAATTATGTTTTAAAAGAAGCTAGGAAGGAGAATTTTTTTTTATGCTTCAACTACAAAAATTTCCCACTAGGGGACATTTTTCATTTAGTTCCCAACATATTTGTATATTAGAGTGGGTTGTTTTACTCATTATCCCTACACCCTTACAAGGTATGTAAGTGACAAATGGGCCCTAATGTAATTTGTGAGGAAACTTGAAGAAGCCCACAAGTTTTTATCAAACAAGAATAATTCAGGGATTCACTTCCCTATCAACATAAGGAGATATGCCTCCCCTTTCCTATCAAAATCCAAATGTTTTGATGCCAAGACAACTCAAATGAATTTAAGAGCTCTTGATACAAGGCCCTTCAATGATGTGACTAGTTATATTACTTGTATAGTAGGTGCCACATATTCCCACATCTCTTTCTATGAAGATTAATGGGAAGATATGCAAGATGAAGAGAAGGTTAGATTAAGAGATTATTCAAGGATGACCCTAGATCAAATAAAATACTACAACATGGCACCAATCCATAAAGACTTGAAAGATAATGAGTAATTAGTATGCAGGTCTATTATGACAATAAAATTTATCTCCAACCTCTCCCACTGATTAGGTGGTCTATACATGAATCCTTCTCATTGATGGATAGGACCACCCAGTTTATAAATATAATAGTAAATTGGTTGACAATCAAAGGGGTCAAAATAACCAAGGAGACCCTAAGTATTTTAGACAAGTTGAGATAAATGAAGGAGAAGGGTGTGGCAATAGTAGTAGAGGATCCTAGCAATGGAACCCAAGAAGACCAAAAAAATAATCCAGTTATGTCACACAATCAAAAGCAAAAGTAGAAGGCAAAAAGGGGTCCTTTTAGTAGCCAAGAGATAGTAACATAGTAGATGGATCAACCAATGTCAACTTTTGGAGAGGACACAACTATTATTCTACTGACATAAGTAGTTTCCCCTCATGTTTCTACTATTCAACAAACCATAGTATTCCCTCCTTCTGTCTCCACTACCTAGTAAGCTTCAAAAATTATTCCTACTATTTCCACTAGGCCACTAGTATAAGTAATTGCACCTTCATCTAACCCACCTGTGCAAGTAACTCCCTTGCCATAAATCTAATCAATATAGTTAGACACTCAAAATCCACCTTCACCTCCCTCTTCCATAATCACTTATACCTCATCCCTGATATCCACTACCACTCCATTAATCACTAATACCACCTAGGAGTACATGGCTACAAATTCAATCATTCAAAATATAATTCCACTAGTCATCCCAACCACTAGGATAAATATCACTTCATTTTCATCTTCCATCACACCCCATTTCATCTACTTTGAGTATTCCCACTACTTTAATTGATTCATTTATTGCTTTGGATTCCACCCTTACACAATTTTCCCTATTCTAACTACCCATGCCTACCTTTCCACTTATGTCACTCCCATCTCCCACACCCTCGATAAGCACATCTATACCCAATTATTTCATTCCCATATTAACCCAATCCCCCACCAAGGAGGTGGAAATATAAGGACTCATTGATATAATTGTGGTTGCTCAACCCATAAATGAAAAAAAGATATAAAAATCATCAGATAAGGATTTAACAAAAATATCAATGATAGACATAGAACTTGTTATAATAGCCACCAGTGTAGTAGCTTTAGCTACAGATTCATAAATGATAGT
Source organism: Torreya grandis (assembly GCA_037957365.1). Classification (NCBI taxonomy): domain Eukaryota; kingdom Viridiplantae; phylum Streptophyta; class Pinopsida; order Cupressales; family Taxaceae; genus Torreya; species Torreya grandis. The sequence goes on along the minus strand of JARHVA010001863.1, from coordinate 2,473,236 downwards.
GCTAGATTCATAGGTTGCCACTCCAAGCTAGCTAGCACAATCGATAATGAATAAAAGGAATCAAATGGTGTCTCCCAACACTCTTGATTATAGTCTTTTGGAGGCATCCAAAATATCAAAGATAGACACCAGGACCATCTCCAGAATATCATATGATGTAGTGGGAAAAAGATATGTGGAAAAAGTAATTCCCCCAATAAAAAGACAAAAAAATATCTAGTGGTGGGGGATTATCAAATATCTAAAGTGAACTTGGGTCATATGATAAAAGGACTAAATCATGATGTTTAATTAAGTATCAGCTCTCTTTTTGATAAGATGTATAGTGACAAGGTCACTAAAGATGAACTAAAGAATAAGTTGATCAATTGAAAATTGCTTTGAGGAAGCTCATCAAACCAATAACCCAGCCACTCAATCTCTTTCTCAATTCCCTAACAAAGAAACATTTGAGGCAATGATAGAGATTGGTACCATGGGAAGGGATATAAAATACTAGGCTAATGAACTCATAATAAAAATAAATAGAATGATAGATATTGTAATGGAATATTATAAAACTTTGAAGGATGATCATGCATCTTTGAAAGTAGAGATAATCAAGTATGAGGAAGAGATTGAAATATTGGACCTATTCTTTCCAAATTATAAGCTCTTGACCTAATTGAGACTGACACCCTCATATCATAAAAGATATTAAAAATTTATATAGAGCATGAAGAGGTGGATAGGGTAGCCTATTTCAAAATCAAGATACTCACTAAGAGTATTAATAAGGCCAAAATTACATATGATAAGGCCATATATAAAATTTATGTCAATAAATATTTACTTGGTAGATTTTCATGTGAAGCAATAGATCACCAAGGTTAACCCCTTCCTATTCAAGAGGCTAAAAAAAATTCAACAAAGTAGTCAAGAGAGAATCAGCATGGGATACAACCTTCAACTTGAGTTCCATCAATCGATTCATCAGTTATCATAATACACTAGATCAAATGGGAAAAGATACTCAAGTCTATAGAGCTACATCTAGGGAACTATCTTAAGTGATAGAAGAATGTGAGATTAGAAACCTTTACACCCATGGTCCTGATGAAGAACACCTTCAAGAGATATTCAATAGCTTCAATGCTTATATCGAGAAGATACAAGTGAAAAAGGACAAAGAATCTTTAGAGGCCATGGTTGTGGATTAATTATTTCAAATTAATTGTAAAAATACATTCTGTAAATTACATTTTTTTTGTAAGAAACATTATAAAGTTGTAAGTTTTACATTACAACTATCATTTTGATAGCTCTTTTGAGAAAGAACCATTTGTAATTTTTTTGTTTTTTTTTAAGCTCTAATTTGTAAAAGTGAAACTTGTAATTTTCACTTTTCCTTTCGATAAAGTTTGAATTTTTTCATTTGCAAAAACTCATGTTGTAATTTACACTTTCCCTTTTTTCAATTTGAATGACTTAAAAAGTTGTAAAGTCTTCACTTCAAATTAAAAATTAGGTTTTACAAGTTATAACCTAAAATATCTAAAATCATTCAATATTTACCAAGTAGTGGTTCATTTTGGTGCCTCATTTCTTGGGAGAGAGACACCAACACAACTCAAAGAAGAAAGGGTTCAACTAGAAGATTTTAATGAATTTATCTACTCCTCTATCACTTTTTGAGTCACCCAGTAGTTGCATGCTTCTTTTCCAACCATCTACTCCACTAAGGATACCATTTCAAGCTGAAGAGGAGGATGTTTTGCATGAAGTTTATTAGATTTTCTTACTTTGTAACTAGGCATATGGTTTTGTTAACTTCCTCTCTTTCAAGGGAGTATTTTTGTAAAAATATGGGTACCCTAACATAGCCCATCTATCTTTTTTCTACTAGAGAAATTATTCTACCTTAGAAGAATTGATTTACATGTTGTAACCTAGAGAAATTTAATAGACTAAAGTTTTGCCTTCCTTGTGTTGTGTCTTTTTTGTGTATGTATGGCTATTTATTAAGTTTGTGAATGCTCTTATTATTGTTTCAGTCATATAGATTCATCTGTGTTATTATTTATTCCCTTTTGAAAGCTTGTTGATAAAAAATAAAGAAATATGTACCTTATTTGATAAATATTCTATATTACCTTTGATCTCATATTTGTGTAATATTTTGATTTAATAAACTTTACATATTAAACATTCAACTATGTAAAAATAAAGCAAGTATTAATTTCCACTATACCATTTGGTGCAATCACCATTTTATAGTTTTTACTCATTATGAAACTCTTTTCCTCATAAGTCAAACCTTAGTTAGGAGAAATATCACTAAGAGGCATTAGTTTGATGTGAACTTGTCATATACAAGTTGCACTAAGCTTAGTGAAAGGAAACTAATCTTATCTAGAGGTTTAACTCAATTCTCCAAGGTTCTAAAACATGGAGATGATCCCATTACATCATTAGATTTTTCATGTGCTACAACTCATGCTATTCATAATACTATAAATACAAAAGTGGGTATAAAATCTAACTGATAACAGATTCATTGGATTGGATTTTAAAAGCTTGAAGATAGTCTTGATAACATTGTTTTGTTAGAGTATCAAGATTGAAAAGTGGACCAAGCAAGAAAATAAGAATAAATCAATGAATATCATGACAAGACTCATGAGCCTGACCTATAGTAGCATGCCACTAATAAATCTTATTAGAATTGTGTTGGCATGAAAAAAATTTAAGTGAATAAATTAATGACCTCGCGTCAATAGCATGGGGAACTAAGTCCCTCTCTTATTAGCAGATGGAACTACCTTTATTCAAAGCCAAAATGGGAAATCAGGAAAGTATTTAAAAACATAAGAAAGTAAATCATGGGTAGTAATTTTAACCTAAAATTATGAAAAGGAATTTTGAGAAAGGAATATATATGTAAGAAGAGATAGACAAGGGGAAAGTTATGCGGGTAACAAACTTGTCAGATTAGGAATTAGAAAACTAGATGAATGTGTTAGAAGAATATTTTGACTTTTAGACTAGGAAAACCTCTTTCATTAAATGGGTTGAAAAGACATAATCACATACATAAGGGTATGAAACATACACCAAAATTTTATTTAACTCTGATAACAAAATTTTACAACTTCTTGTATTTTCTAATAGAAACAACTAACATATTTCCCCTATTCCCACTGAGATTTTCTCATATATTGGAAATATTAATTACAACTCGAAATACAAACTTTGTAATTTAATTCCTTATTCTCCATAGTTTGAAATTTATGACAATATCAATGAAAATCAAAAATGATGAATTAAGCAAAAAGACATAATTCTAAAGATATTACTCTCTTGTATTAATTTTGAAGAGTAGAATAATTAATCTCTTTACAAGGCTTTAACTAGATTCTATCTATTTTTATCCCTTAGTATGAGCCTCCAATTTGTATTTATAGGCAAAAGTGGGTGGTTACAATGCAAAACCACCTAATTTTCCTTTTTACAGAAGTTATAAAACACCAATAAGAAATTACAATTTTTGAAAAGGTGATAAATCTTCTCAAGCAATTAGCACTACTTGCAAAAACACATTAGAATTTTTGCACTATTTGAAAAAGAATATTAACAACTTACACAACTTGAAAAATAAAGTTGGCACAAAATTTAAAAGTGGAATTATCGAAACAAAAGGCACATTTACAAGAGAGGGAAGAGTGCAAAAATTGAAATTAGGTACAGAGAAGCAAGAAGGAGAAATGCAGGAACACAAAAATCAATTGTTCATTCCTCTTGTTGTCACATTAACAATTATCTCCCTTTTAAGAAGTTATCAAATCTCTAGAGAATTATCCTGATCAAATATTCATCTGGTCCATCCATATACCTGTAAGCAATATATTTTGAATAGTCCAACTCTTTTATCTCTTGATGCTTGCTTCGAAGACTATTCACTTTCATATCTAAACCGTCCACATTCACCTGGCACTTGGATAGCTGATGAAGTTATTCATAACTAAATGCAGATGAAGAGGCAATGTCTTGAATATATTTCTTGAATTCCCTGATGATAGTTTTAATCAAAATCACATGTCTTCTTGATCTTTGTCATTGATAAAGTGATAATTTAACTTATTGACGTCAGTGTCAAATCTTATCATTGCATCATTTCCTAATGCCCTTAACTACTAAATTTTTAAACACATTATTGAAGAGACTATATTTTAAATCGGGTGGCCTAAAGGAATTTGATTTGATATACAATTTCATCTCTATCGATTACTCCTTTTTTAGCAAGGTCATTAGAAGAGTATTTGGAGAATTCAACTAATTCGAGTAAAAGTTCCTCCTAATTTTATTTTTCCTAAGCATATCCACTTTCCTTTGTTGCCATTTTTTTTTAATATGACTAAATTTTAGATAAAATTGTAAATATGGCAAGGATTACTGATGTTCCCTGATTTATAATCTTCTTAATCTAGTCTTTCACTGCATTACCCATCTGACCCACTTTTCTCACCTTTTCAAGTGTCTCTGCATGTAGACTTGATGAAGCAATAACTAGTTGAATTAGCCTAACCAATCTATGAGTCACTGAGCTTAACGATTCCACTTTATCTTTTAGTTCACCTTTAGTCACTTTGACTTTGTCCATTTTTTTGAAAATGGTGCCAATTGCCAATTGAATGTCTCCTTTCATCCCTTCCCTAGTTGACATACCCAAATGAATTTTAGAGACATGATAATCATCAACATTAGATTTTGACACATCTTTTTCAATAGTAGGAATAGTTACTTCTACATATTTCTCTCCTTTCTCATATGTAAGCATTCATGAGACCATTTTCACATTCTTTGGTTTTTTTGAGTAAGAGGCCATTAAGGTTTCAAAATCTATCTCTTCAAGTTCAACAACCTTCTTTATCCTCTTCACTACTATGGAAAACCAATCTAAAGTCATTGTGCTCATGGAAGGGAATGAGGCATAGGTTTAAAAAATTGGAACAAAGGTTTTCTCTCATATGGGGAAATTTGAGAAGAGAGTTCAATTTATTCTTGCGTATTGGTTGTTTCTATTGGGATATTTGGAGAAGGAACAATGGGTAAATCTAGATTTGAAGGAGAAGATGGAGATATGAGAGTAATTTCTTACAGAGGATAAGTAATTTTTTTAGGGAACATTGTATCATATAAAGCTAAAAATTGTTGTGTTGTGTTCTCTACCTATTCTTGAGAGAAAGGATAATTGTCAATTGGAATTTCTTGAGAAACTGAAAGTTTGGGAGAAGAAGAAGAAACATTTGAACTAGACCTTTTAATCTTCAGCTTGAGAAGTTTTCATGGTTGAGTCTCTTGTTGAATAGCTTTAGTTTCATGTAATTCTTCCACCATGAGAATCTCTTCACTGGGACCTACCTCATCTGTCTTTGCCTACTCGTCCTATCACTTATAAAAGCTACCAATTTTGTCTTCTCCAAAAGGTGTAGGAAATTCAACATTTACAACTTCAATCCATTTATTTTTCTACCACTTGAGAGTACTGTGAAGTATGGTTCTTGTCATGTCTCTAAGAAAAATATATTCTCTTTTATCCTAATGTACCATGGGCAATGGCTTTACTACAAACTTTCCTTTTCAAATATAGGATATAATGTGACCCCATCATCAACCAACTAGTTTTGTACTTGGATTACACTAAATTTTATTATTTGTTTCATAGTAAACTATGAGAAATCCCTGATCCTTACTACTTTCTCATCTTCACAGTTCATCCAATAATCTTCAAAGTGTGAAACATGTTGAAAAGAGATTCCAATATTATGCCTAATAAAGCCTATATTATCAAAAGAAACCCTACTCTCAAATGTCATGAGATTGAATTTAGGCATTTACTACACCATCTTAGATTTCACCAATTAAGGACAAGTATACCTATCAATTGAAATCATAAATTTGATTCTTGTTTTATATTTGCTTGTTAGCAACCTGTGTGTTTTAACAAGTTATCTTATCAATTCCATTAATGCCCACTTATCACTAATATATCTCAGAAGTATATAAGGAGATTTATTAGAACTACCAATTCCTAGATAACTGAATGTTGAGAGCTATACAAACCAAGCACCCCACTTTGCTATTTCAGCAATAGCTACAACTGACATCCTGGTGTTAAAAAGATCCTTCTCAAATAGATAGATAGTGAATTAAATAAAGAAATCATTAACTCTTTTGAAGTGATGAATGCTTTCTTTTAGTGTCAACTAGGGATAGAAATCATACACCATTATTTTCCTAAAATCATGCACTATATGTAACCCATAAAAATACCTTCAGCGTGTTATGATGTAGACAAGATATGAAATCATGTAAAATTTTGATATTTCTTTCACTTCTAGCAGCTACTTATGAATTGAATTCCTAATTAATTCACCTTAGTTAATATACTACTTGTTTCAAAGAATGATCCAAATGAACCTATACATCTAGTTCTAAAAGTTCTTAGCCATTTGATTTCTGACCACCTTGTGCAACAAAGTGATTATATCACTTATTTCATCCTTGAAGTCTAATCTTGGGAGATTCATGGGAAGCTAAGTAGAAGAATGTTTGTATTTGGTCAACCATGATTTATTACCCTACTTAGAACATGCTACAACATTCTCATCTTAGAAGTTCTAAGAGGACTCAGGACTCAAATACACAAAATTTTCATGATCTAGAAGATAGAGAATGTTGTTGATTCATTCAAGAGTGAAGCTTACTACCAATTCTCCTTGAGAATCTCTTACTTCACATGTATTTGCATTGTAATGATTTGCAATGGTCAAGACCAACTCAGGAGAGTATAGTGATACTATAAATGCCAATGCTTGTGCCAAACCACTATCATAGACACTCTGACTAAATTTTGTCTTGTGCACCACATTCATTCTTTCCCAAAACTCACCTAGGTCAATATGACCAAGATCAGTATTAGTGATATTTTTTGTGTTGGATTCTAATGGTGAGAGAAGAGTCTTTCCTTGATATTGATATTTCATGATAGCTTTTTCCTTGCCCAAGATTGATGATTTTGGGGTAGGTGATGAAGACATTAAAAATCTCCAAGAAGTGGGCAAGCAAAAAAATTTACAAATTGACCTGTACTTGCTGAAATTGGTAAAAGTGAATAACTTGATGTACAAAAGGCTATTTGAATGGATTGAAGAAGTTTTACTCATAGTTTTGGTATGCAAATCACTCCTAAGTCTTTAAATTTCTTCCTAAATAGTAATATTTTCTAACTTGATTACTTTTCCTGATTTGAACTTTCTCGTAATCAAATCACTTTTTAATTACAATATGGCTCTTATTGACAGGTGTAAAAGCAATAAATTACAAATTTGTAATTTCCTATCTTTTAATTAAAAATCTCACTCTTTTTTTATTTTGACCTCAGAATAATGAAATGAATGGTCAACTATTCCCTTTTTGAAAAATTTGAATCTTGAAGACTTCTAAAAAGTTGCTCAGGGTTTTAACCCTATTTTTGTATTTCACTCCTTTCCCTCTTTTCTAGGTTGTATGGTTTCATATAATAAAAGACCAAAAAATATCTAATTTTTGAGTTTTTAGATTTATTTCCTCCACTTAAAGCATCTCCCTCCTCTTCATCAGCTCACCAACTCAAAAAAAATAAAGAAATTGTAATATTAAAATAACCCTTTTTAAACCTGGGTGCAATTTTTACGCCGTATGACTAGAGGTAACTGAAAAGAATATCAAAAAAAATATCCTTTTTTTAATTTATATGCTTCTTATCTTAAGATAAGTGCATCCCTCAAATGCACTTGTATGGCCTTATTTCTCCTTTCAATGCTAGGCATAATTCTTTATTAGGTGAGGCATTTTATATTTTTTCTTCTTTTATTCACTTTCTCATTTTCTCAGTTGGGCACAATTTTTGGCTAAGCTTCACTTCTTTATCTAATTTGGAAATTATCAAATTTTAGTTGATCATAAAAATATTGTCCTTTTTATTTTTTATCTTCTCCCAAGGTAGGTGCATCTATTTAATATGGTTGGAAAGAATATCAAAAGATTGCCCTTTTTTATTTTTATCTTTCTCCAATTACACCATTTAACTGATCTTTGCAAATGGAAGAAACAAAATTTTGAAATTTATTTTCACCATTGAATTCTTCACATATAATTCACTCTCCATTGATTTTATTTGTAAAGGAGAAGGAAAGAAAAGAATCCCAAATGTGCAACTTAAAAATTTCCTGAATGGTGAACTAAAATGATAAACTCTTTGTGATTGTCAGATTCTATTTTTACTTCACCTCATTTCCCCAAGATGTTGGATCAATTAATAACCCCTTTTACAATTGAATAAAAAATATTAAATTTGTAACTAGCAAGTGTTTTGAATGTTATTCTATAAAAATGAAACTTCACTTTAGTACCCCTTGAAGAATAATTTACAAATTGTATGAAAGAAAATGAATAATTGCCTCACAAAGAAATGGAGAGAAGAAGAAGTCAATTTAGAACGATCCATAAAAATTTATTTATTTGCATGATCACAGGAGGAGACTATGGGAATTGCATGTAGCAAAAAGAAGCTTTAAATTCTCATTGAGAATTTGCACAAGGTTAAAAAAGAATTTGTAATTTATAATTTGCATAGTGGAAGGATTGGAATATCGAATCAAATTAAAACTTAAAACATTTTTGCAAATTGCACAGAACTAAAAAGACTTTGGCAACTTGCACCCAAAAATGTTTTAGGAATTTACAATTTACAAATGGGAAAATATTTTAATGCAATTTTGGAGGAGCAAAAAGGATTTAGTAAAGTTTCTATTTCCAAAGAATCAAGTGATTTTTATTTCATGAGAGGATTTAGGCAAGCTTTGAATGTTATTGGGGTAAAATGGGAAAAACATTAAAAAAAATTAATTAATCAATCTTTTTAAGTAATTGATAATTATTTTTTTATTTTCTCTAGATTATTCAATTTGATGTAAAAATCAAATTTTAACTGACAATTTTCTTGTAAAAATGGATTTTTATGGTTTTTGCCCATTTTTTTAAATTAGGGATAACAACTAGCTCCAATTGGGATTCTAAACTAGAAGGAATGGAAAGAGCTTAAATCTTTTGGTTTTGTAGGCTTATCCATTAGGTAACAAAGTCTTTAATTTAGCAATGACTTGATCAATTTATAAATATTTGATCTTCAACAAGATGATGGGTCCTCAAGCCATCAGAATGCTATCACAAGTTTAAATAATAGTGTTTATGAGGATCAGATACTCAATCTAATGAATGTTATCACATGTCATTGATAGTGTATGTGAGTGTCAATTAATCCTCCCAAAATGTACTATCACATATCCCAAAAGATAGTGTATGTGAGTACATTTTTTTAATATGTTTTGTCAAAAATGGAAATGTGAATAGGAATTTTTTGCTTATGATTCAACCTTACAAAAATTTCAATAAATTGCTCCCAAACTTTTACAAAATTATCAAATGGCTTGTAATGCCTCTTCTTCAGTCATCAAGTCTTCTTTTCTCATTTTAAGTGTAATACCCTTAATTTTTTTATAACATGCTCAGAATTAGAATTGGACTATTCATTGAAGAGACCCATGGAAAACATATTCAATCTATCATTCTTCACAAAACTTGTTATCATTCATGATGCTTTTGAAAAGAGATCGATGAAAAATGTATGTAGGCAGAAAGGAACCAACATGCAGAAAGAGGAGTACTAGACAAACTATCTCTTTTATTGAAAAATAATGTGTACACCAAAGTAAAGAAAGAGAAAGGAAAGCACATCCAAAATCATATTTACATATGTATAAAATATAATCCCTTGATTCTCACTAGAAGTAGTATTTCAAATATTTCCCACTAAAAGGCAATGGTAGATGAGTCGCATCACAATATGCCAAGTAAAAAGTATTGTTACCATAAAAGTGTCTAATCTTGAATGGCCCCATCCAAAGTGAATCAAATTTACCATGACTCCCTTTAGGTTCTCTGTGACTATCCTAGAGTAGAACCAGATCTTCGATTTGAAATTATCTTTATTCAGCCTTTTCGTCAAAGATAAATTTGACATGAACCTGATGTTATGTGATCCTGTCAACCACATGTATCCTTTTTTCTTCTAATTACTAAAGATAAAATATTATCTTATCCAATGAGCTTTCAAAATTATGATTTTCAACCACTCTAAATAATTATAAATCTGGTAGCTCAAGAGTTATAGGGATTAAAACATTCATTCCATATAAAAACTAAAAAGGAGACATACCCAAAGATTTTTTTGGAGTTATATGATCCACCCAAAGAGCATCATATACCTTCTTATGCCAATTCCTCTAATTTTCATCTATCACCTTGTGTATGATTGTAAATAGATTCTTGTTACTTGATTCGGCTTGACCATTACCTTGTGGATGATAATTACATGAATGTGATAGAGAAATAAGATATCCATAGCAAAATGTGATCATCTCTGAGGAATAAAAATTAGATGCATTATATATAACAATTTTTTGTGGGATTCCATATCATACTAGGATATTTTCTTTGATGAAATTACAAATAACTTTTGAATTTGTCTATTTCACAAGAATTTCTTCTACCCATTTAGTGAAATAATCTATCATTGTGAGAATGTGAGTATGACATGCACTTGAATGAGGGTTTAATGTGCCAACAAAATCTAGTCCCCGGTACTGAAAAGGTTCTTCAATTATTACAGGTTGAAGAGGAATCACTGCTAACTTGGGTTTACCCACAAACTGTTGACATGTTTCACATTTCCTTACTTATTCATATGCATCTTTAAAAAGGGTCAGCCAATAATAATGAGCTCTAATAATTTTTTATGTTTTTACCCTGGGAAAAAAGTGTCCTCCACAAGCTTGGTCATGAAAATCTTGCAATAACTTTTTCTATTGTTCCTTATCCACACACCTTAAGAAAAATCCATCAATGCTTTTCTTAAAAAGTGTGTCCTCCTAGATAAAATACTTATTAGCTTATAATTTGACTATTATACATTATTTGGCATCCAAATGGGAAGGGCATTCACCATATGTCAGGTAGAAATCAACATTAGAAAACCATTCATCGGTTGAATCGATAAACAATACCAAAGGAATATCCTAATGATTTTATTCATCCAAAGCTATTGAAGATTCTAATTGAATAGTTCCTTGTTCCTCCATGAGTTGACATAATCCCTTTACTAATACTAGCTTTATGGGTTTTATTTCTACCTCATACTCTTGAAATTTAGTTATCCAATTCCCTCTTTTTGAACTAGGTTCCTATTGAGTCAAAATGGATTTCACTGTCGTGTTGGGGACCATCACAATAGAGTATGAATGCAAAATGTAGTATCCAAATTGCTTGACTGACTTCACTACTACAAAAGTGTGTTTTTCTTTAGGAGAATACTTCAACTCATAATCTTTGAGATTAAAACTCATGAAGGCTATTGGATATTTAATATTCTCTTCATTCTTTTGGACTAAGATAGTTGAAAGAGTATGTTCTGAGGCATAACACGCATAACAATAAATTATGAATTCTTTCTTAAAATCCAAGTAAACTAATGTAGGGGTATGAGCAATAGCAGTTTTTATCTTTTTAAATGCCTCTTTACCTTCATTATTCCACTTAAACAAAGGTTTACCTTTCATCATGTCTGTAATATGTCTTGTGAGTTCTATAAAATTCAGAATGAATCTTCTCAAAAAGTTCACTTTTTCAAAGAAGGAATGCACTGTTGGCTTACTTGCAGGCAATGAGAGCTTTTGAATTGCTTCAAAACTCTCTGGATCAATTTTTATTCCTTCTTTTGAAATAACATGTCCTAGGAGTTTACCTTCAGTGACTCTGAATATTGACTTTTTAGGATTAAGAGAGATTCCATGTAATCAACATTTTTCAAATACCTTTTCCAAATGTGCATATGATCTTCTCTCTTTTTTGAGAACATGATTAGGTCATTAGGATAAACTACAATTATTTTATTCTTCAAATCTTTGAATTTTAGGTCCATTACTCTTTGAAAAGTTACTCCAGCATTGATTAAACCAAACAATATTTGCATATATATAAAGGTACCCCAAGGTGGTGTGAAAGCTATTTTGTATTGGTTTTCTCTATTAACTTCAATCTGATTATACCCAAAAAATACATCAAGCATTGAAAGCATTTTAGCACCTATCACTACTTGCAAGACTTGATCCATGATTGGTAATGGGTAGTTATCTTTGAGAGATGCCTGATTGAGATTTTTGAAGTCAACACAAATTCTAAATTCACCATTTTTGTTATGAATTGGTACTATATTTGCTACCCAAGTTGAATGATGTATAGGAAATATAATATGAGCATCGAGCATCTTTTATATTTTAGCTAGAATTGTTCTATCAATTTTAGGGTTATATTACCTTTGCTTTTGTCTAAAAGGTTTTGCATCTGGATTGAGAGGGACCATGTGTTGCATCTCCCAAGGATGAAAAGATTTCAAATCATCATATGAATATGAAATCATATTAATATATTTATGAATAAGACTAACAAATCTTCATTTTTATTTATGTGAACAACACTTATCGATATTAACAACTATAGGATGTTCTTCGAAACTAATATTGAATTTTTCATAATTAGTAGAATTGAGAGCTCCTTTCAACATTTTATCTTTGATAAATCTATCATGTTTATCAAATAATTCCTCTAAGGAGACTAAACCCTTGGGAATTTTGTTTCCCTTTAATTTGATAACACCATCTTCATCTTATTCTTGTGCAATTTCTTCCTTTGATGTATGTGTTGAGGATTCTTTGTATGAGGAACTACTACCTTCAAAATACAAATTACTAAAAATGTTAGACTTTTCAAGGAATGAAATGATTTATTGATCATCATTGAAAACTTGCCAATTTTTTGCATTATCTAGGACACTTTGCCTATATACCAGTTCAATGGTATAATTCTTCACACCAATCTCTACATATGGGATTAGTAAGGAAGCTGAGACTACTAAAGCATCTACTCTAGAATTACTTTCTCATGGAATGGTGTCAATAGAAAAAGTGTCAAACAATTCAATATTATCCCAAACCTTATTCTTATAGTGCCTCAAATGATTATTCTTCACTTGATATTGGCCTTTCACTTGTCTCATGACCAGCTCTGCATCACCCAAAGCTTTTAGATTTTTGATTCCCATCTCTTTGACAACTTACAAACCTAAAAAGAGTGCTTCATACTCTACGATATTTTTGGTGCATTTAAATTGTAATTTATAAGAGAAAGGAAAAATCTCCTTGGAAGGAGATGTCAAAAGTACCCCAGTACCAACTCCTATGGATGAACAACTTCCATCAAATTTCATCATCCAAACATCATTTAGATCTGAATTTATCACTTTTGGCATATCCAAATCCTTTTCTGACATCAAGAGGTAATTACCAATACCCACATCTTTATACAAAATATCTGCTCTAGGATCATCTACTTTTTGTATTGTATATTGTTTTTTAGTTTAGGTTCCAGTCTTTTTTAACTCCTTTCACTGGGATCATAGCATGTGATATATATAATTGAATTTCACCTCATATTTCTTTGCAAAAATTCCTACCTAGAAGAATCCCATATGTTGTTAGGATATCTGTAATAAAAATATTGATCTTAAATCTTTTTTGAGGGAAAGATGCTAAAACTACTTGAGCATCTTTTATCTACCCAACAAGTGGAACCTATTTTGCTTCCATGGAATAACAATGTCTGAATGTTTTGGTGCATGTCAAACCAAGTGCATGAGAAAATTTCATAGGAATGATGTTTTCTAAAGCACCTATACTAATGATGTATTTACTAACTTTACATCCTTTGAGAAATAAGAAAATGTAGAATGGATCAACCTTGTTAGATTTGGAAGTAGTTGTAGCCATTGAATTGACTAAATTTGAAGTTGTGGGGTTAGCCAAGATTCCTTTGACATTTGTCTTTTTAACATTAGAGTTCTTACCTCTGATGAAATCCATCAATCTATCCAACTAATCTGTATATGCTCTTAAGTATTTTATTTGTGACATCTAAATCTTAGATTTATTGACATGATTAATTATGTCAAACGTAGATAAGTTGGATGAATTCTTGGTAGGTTGAGAAATATTTACATTATTGGCATTCAAGGAACTAACCACTTGTGGTTGTTTTCCTTTATTTTACATTGGTGGAGAAGTCTCGTGTGGAAGAATAACCTTTGGAGTCTCTTCATGTGGCTCACTAGACTACTTTTTTTTATTTTGAGACCTAGTGAAGATAGCAAAAGACTTACTATTCATATCTTCAACATTATCCTCATAATCATCTTCATCTGAATTATACTCTAGGAATGTATTTACAGAGTCACCACTAGGTTCTTTGATTTCACATTCTTTAAGATCTAGATTTTCTGATTCATTTTCTTCTTCAACTTCTTCATATCCAAATATATCTTTTATTTCTAATACTGCATTTATAGGTGGTTTAGCATTCTATTAAGGAGGGGATTCAAGTTCAAGTATTTGTTGAGGGATTTTCAATCTAGGATGATCCTTTTGAAAAGAAACATAATTTATTCTTAGAATATCTTGGTAAGAAGCATTAATAGCTTTCTGAGGTATTTATTTCTTTAGAGCAATTATGTCATTAGCCATTTTTTACAAGATTTATTTAGTTGAGTACTATCCCAAACTTTCATTTTTACCCTTTGAAGATTATTTTCTCAACTTACCTGACATAATCATATCATCTTCAACACCAATAGCCAGTTCTTGGGCTGCTTCTAAGTCTGTTGCCCTAGCTCTTCTCAATTGATAACTTAATTTTGCCAGCTAAAATTTGATAAAGAAGCATTTCTTATTTTCATCTATTAGTCTAGTAGGAGCTATTATCTTGTTTAATAGCTTGTTAAATTTATCAATGAAATCTATCATGGGTTTATGAACCTCCTTTTTCATTTACATAAGCTAAGCAAGTAATGCATGAGCATCTTGTTGATGGTTAGAATTGCGCTTGTTTCTAACACCAACAATGGGAAGTTTCAAGATGTGGGACTTGCGACTTGAAACAACCTCCATATTTTTAAGAAGCTGGTCTCTTCTTTATATTAAGTGTATACTGGGAAAAGGGATAGAAATTTTAACAAAAACACAAATGTAAGAAAGAAAATCTAACTATGGCGATGCGCCTGAATGTAATTAGACTCTTAATTCTAAGCACAATGAGACTATATGTAAGATTCAATTACATTTAAGAGCAAAGAAGGCATGATCAATGTAAAAGATGAAAACAATAGACATAGAGGCTCACAACTTAGACTAAATTTGTAGTGACATAGAAAATATCAACAAAGGCACAAGATTCAATCTTATTATTAAGTCTCCAGTCACATAAGAGGCAAAGAAACATGCACAATTATATAAACTTTTCAACTCAAGAAAATAGAACAAAGGCAAATGATATTCCTAATCACAACTCTAGAAAGTCTAAAACCCTTGACAACACAGCTTAGACTACTTTTGTAGTGACACAAAAAATATCAACAAAGGCATAGGATTCAATCTTCTTATTAATTCTTCAGTCACATAAGAAGCACAGAAACATGCACAGTTATATAAACTTTCCAACTTAAGAAAATAGAACAAAGGCAAATGATATTCCTAGTCATAGCTTTAGAAAGTCTAAAACTCTTGACAACAATTCTCTCAGAAAATTTTCTCTAAGTCTGATGATCTTGATCCTAATGATCTCTGCACCCTTATTTATAGCCTTGGATTCACTCCAGATTGTCTGTGTGTTCCCAATCTAACGGCCCAACGTAAATCTAACTAAACTAGAAGTGTTTAATAGAAGATATTACTTAGATTTTGAAACGCTCTATCTTCTGGTAGTTCATTGGCTGAAATAGATCACAGGATGTTCCCTTCTATTAAATGAAAGAGGACACTTGGCCAATTCCTTGAAAACCTTCTTATTACTTAGGAGACACCAAAGAACGACACTTGGCATGTTCTACAACAATTACCGAAGACACGTGGCACTTTCTACATAACTTATACTCTTTTATATCTTTGCTTAGGAGTGTTCCACCTTTGACACCTATCGCAATCTACTTCTTCAAAACTTTAACAACTTAATAGAAAATAAGATCCACAACATTTCTTGCCTGAGCAACTTTAAAAATGTATAGGAATAGGTGGCAATTTCTGCTTGCCTCAACAAAGGATACGTGGCAATCTCTACTTTACTTAACTAGGGATATGTGGCAATCTCTACTACTTTTAGCCACCTTTTGAGAAACCTGCAAAAAGTGACACGTGTTGGTTTTCATGTCGCTCTATTTATATTATATAAATAATCGGGCCTCATTTCATATTTACACATATAGTGACACTTGGTGGCTTCCGCTTACTTTAGAAACAAAACCTGAGACCCACCATAGTCTTTACTATATTGGTGAAACAAAATGAAGAAAATTTAGAGGTTGACACATGGTGGCTTCCGCTCTCTTCAGCTGGGATATGTGGCATCTTCCGTCACTTTTAGAAAAGCAAATTGCAACCTTCCACGATTGTCACTTGGTATTTTCTGCCTAATCCTGATACTTAGCTTGTTGAAACCTTTCACTAAAAAGAGATTTGAAATGTAGATGCTGATATGAAATGTGGATGTTGACACTTGTCGCATTCCACTAAGTTACTATGAGATACATGGAAATCTCCACTTTACTTATAAAAATTGTAAAAGGTGCCTCAGCTGATGACACTTAGCAGCTTCCACTTGACTTCAACACTTAGACAAAAATGAATCAAAAGGAAATTAGAGCCTATGCTCTGCTTCAAAACTTCACCATCTCAAACCAAAGTATGTAGAAACAAAATTTTGCAGTGCACAACTAAAAATCAGAATGAAACGTAGAGTATTTTTTACTCTACAATTATTGGCAACCCCAAGGACTTTTGAGCCTGCTCAAAAAGAAACCACAACTCCCACTAGATCAAAATTTCAAAATTATAGCTTCAACAATGTTGTTTGGTAGGTGGACCACTCATCGTCAGATACCCCCTATTTATTCTACAATTCATTGAAAGATAAATTAAGGTTAATAATATCCTTGTGTGAAAAATTCTACAAAATATGAACCGTAGCCTTCAATTTGAATTTGAGTTGGGAAATAGGAATCAAAATAGCTTCTACTTCAAGGACTGATGAATCATCCCTTAAATCCTAAAAATCCATCTAATCATTTTGTTTGGCCAACAGCAAAGGTTCAATTTCATCAACCATTAGCACTATGTTGTCATCAAGAAATGGAGAAGGAAGACCTAATTGCACTAGATCTTTAATGTGTTGTTTCATTTCACTAATTCCTTCTTTCATGACATCTAGAAGCTCTCTACAACTGATGACTATGGAATTGCAACTGAGAACCTCATTCACTCACTTATCAGTGACCATTTTGTTCTCAATTCTTGTTGCTGACAATGTTCCATCCATTGCATCATAAAGCTTTTGCAGCAACGTTTCAGAGTCCAAAACTCTTCCAAAAACTATAGCCAGAGTGTTTGCAACTAATTCTCCACCTTTTCACACAATTTTTGTGCATTTAGCAAGAAGGTGAGAGAAGGCCTGAGCTGAATAATTTTTGAAGAAATTCTCTTCCACGTGGATTCATATAGCTCCTTCACTAGACTTAACACTTTGACATTCTTTAGCCTATTGGCCAGCTCTAGTGTCAATTGTGTTGCTCTCTTTTGCTCGACTTGAAATTGGGCTTATATAGCCACATTATTATTCTATTCAGCCAGTAGCTTCTATTGCAATTGAGTAACCTGTAATAGGTGTTCTTCACATTTTTCTTACAATGCTACCTTTTCATGACTTAAGGTCATTACTACATCCTTTACCTGTGTTAACCCTGCTTTTAAGGAATCATTTTGGGCCTGGACTGCCTGATGAGTCTGAAGAGAAATAGTATCTTGCAACTATTTATTCAAATTCTCTATCTCATTGTCTTTTCTATTAATTTTTGTGGTCAAACTGCTATAGTTTGCCTTTTCCTTGGCTAAATTAGCCTCCATCTTCTGTAGCCTCCTTGATGTCTTTAAGTAGTCTTTAGCAACTACAGAAGTGGATTCAGTTAGTAGCTTAATTTTTTCTTGTGGCTTGAATAGGGACATATCTATGGCCACTGCATTCATTATGTAGTCTTCTGGCATCTGCTCAGTTGGCTTCATTACATTTGGTGACAAATGAGTCACCATCAATTGCTACTAAATTAGGTCAAATTGTGACCGCATATGGGGTGTAGCCAAGGCTTTATTTTCCTTGATCTTATTTTTTTCTCTTCGGGCTTCCCTTTCCTTCCTAGCAACATCTGCTTGGGTCTGGAAGGTAGAAGGAGAGGCAATGTGCCCACCCGCAAAAGGATGTCCCTATGGCAAACCATATTGAATAGCCAATTTTTGGCTAAGGGCAATCTGAGGGGAAAGTTTCTTAGGAACAAAGGGGGAAAAATGAGGTAATGTTAAAGCTTGAGGTGGCATAGATGGGGTGAAGTGAGA
The DNA here is from genome assembly GCA_037957365.1 of Torreya grandis. Taxonomy (NCBI): domain Eukaryota; kingdom Viridiplantae; phylum Streptophyta; class Pinopsida; order Cupressales; family Taxaceae; genus Torreya; species Torreya grandis. The sequence continues at coordinate 2,454,616 of JARHVA010001863.1, read as the reverse complement.
AATGGGAATGGCAGAGGTGGCAGGGGATGTCATCTAGCTAGATGTAATCATCATGCCAATAGGAGAAGAAAGAGATTGAAAAGGAGAAAGAGGAATAATACTTACTTGAGGAGAAATTATAGTACTCTATAATTGGCACTGTGGGGGGTCTACCTCCTCTTCTCAATCAAACTAAAACTGCACCCTCTTTCGCTTCTTAGGTGTCTCTTCTTCTGGCTGTGTTTCTTTTCCTTTCACATCTACTACTACCGTCAGTGATGCTTGTGGAGAACTAAGAATTTCAATATCCAATGTTGATGGGGAAGCTTTTGGTGATGAAGACACCACACTCTTTTGCTTTTCCATAACGCTGAGAGATTGGGGCCAAACTAATATAGTTATTGTAGCTGTAATTTGCCTTGAGGCCTATGACTCTTGGTTTGATCCTGCTCTGGCTTCTATCTCTACACCCTATGTCAGAAAATTACTTGTGTCAGGGCTAGATATAGGGGATAGATGGCACTCATCCCATATTTCTTCCCATCTCTCATTTGTGTCTACATTCCCAAAAGAATGAGTTGTCTGACAAATTTCTTGCCTATATTTCCAATAGGCTTCAATTTTCTCAGCATCCCAATCTTTATTCTTTAATTCCCTTCTTAAGCCAAAAGTCATTCTGACTTTAGAGTCAAAATCCCTCTGCTTAACATAGAATGTTTCCCAGGGTCTATTTTGTGGAAGGGGCAAATCTATTAATTTAACATAAAATCTAGGAGCATCTTCTCTAGAATTTTTCCTATTTTCCCAAAAAGGGCAGCCTTCATGTGCAATTCTAGTTGCAACCCTATTAGTCCTTATCCAGGAAGCTATGAAACCATTTGGGTCATATACCCATTTGTCTTCTATTAAAAGGAAACCTAGAAAGGCTAGCTTTCTGAGCAACACAACTTTGGCATCTCTGGTTTCTAGTACCATGTTGTTTGTCATCCATGGGAGTTCATACATTTTTATCTTCCTCTTCTTAGAGCCATATTCATTATCAACTGTAGATACCTACCTAGTGACCTCTAATAATTCTAAAATAAGATTCAAAATCTTAGGTAGCAACATTGGTTCCCCACAAAAACCATGGACTCTTATAATTGTATGGTGGGATCCAAAATAGAAATCACAAGGAATTGGGCAACTGGCTAAAAGGTTTGAAACACTTGGGAATAGTCTATTCATAACTAGTTTAGGGCTGAGGTGACAAGAATTAGGGGTAACAAATAATTCCTAGAATTCATATGGGTCACTATTTTTTGACAAAATATGTGTCCATGCAGACACAGGAGTGATCCTTTGGAGATCAAAACTTGGGTCATACATATCAAGATGCATATGTTGGGAAAAAATATCAGAGTTTTGATATAGCATGAGGTGGAACAAATAAGAAGAGTACCTAAAAATTCCTTTTGATTTGAAATGGGCTAGTTGTTCCACCATGGAGTATGTAATCTGCTCAAAAAAATCAAGCCGATACTACTGAGTTTTGTCGATAGTCTTCATCCTGAAGAGGATAGCCATTTGTTCTCTATAAACTACCATATCATCTTTCATGTCGAAGAGGAAATCCATCATAGACAATGCATCTTGGCTAGCTTGTGCGAATTGGGCTCTTGCTACAGGGAGTGTAGGCACAGTAGTATCATCATCACCCATTTGCAATTTGGATCTTAAGAACCTCAACTGGGTATTGATGTTTGCCCATGTTCTTTGCATTTTAGCAATAGTGGGAAATGTAGCTATCTTATCATGATATAAGGCTAGCATTTCCTTGATAGCCTGCGGTGTGATTTGCACCGTGAATGGACCCCATTGTATAGTGTTTGAGGGTGCATGGAACAAGTCTGTGCATAGTTCAACCAAGTCAAGGCATGGATGTACAGCTAGGACAATAAATTGTGCCAGTTATGAAGTCCATATCCTCATGGAAAATGTCTCATATTGCCCCACTCTGGCCCTCTGAAGACACCTTTGATGTGCCCCTTCTCTAAGAGTTTTGTTACTTCCTCTTTGAAGAATTGGGTCCATGACTCCATCTGCATAATATTTTATCTTTATTGGATCACTTGCTTGACCAACTTCAGGGATTCTAATCTATGGATAGGTCTTCAATGGCTATGCAGGAGCTGAAGCATATGACTTGCTCATAAGAAACTTGTCAAGGGATTCATACATCCCAGCTCCTTGTTGTGAATAATGTGCTCCCTCCATCTCTATATCTATTATGTGATAAGTGGTATGAACTTTCTCAAAATAGAAACACTTTCAAGGAAGCAAGTTTACTAGGAACCAAAAATGTAAGTAGCAAGATATTTTCTTGCAAATGTAGGAATGTTTGAGAACTTGTAAGCTTTAACTCTTGCTAAGAGGTATTTATTGACCTATCAAGTCTCAAAATGGCATTAAACTTAGATAACCATTAGCAAATCTTACTCAATCTTTATGGGACAGTGAGGCAAACACGTTATGCAAGTGGCAGTGCAAGGTACCTTGGGGATTTTTAAATATTTGGGAGACATTCAATGTATTAAGAAATTTTGAAAATTTTGAGCTGCTGACTATGTGTTCAAAGAACACTTATTTAAAAGAAAAGCAGGAAAATAAAAATGGGAAAACAAAGTAATACAGAAAGGGGAAACTATCTAACTATAATACATCAACCAAGTATATTTGCCTACCTCCCAGATCAAAGGGAAGATTTTTGAAGTGTCCTTTATGACACGAAAACATATGATGCCAAACAAGTGATTGAATGGTATGAAACTTTGATGACTTGCTCTTCTTGTTTTCCACCTTAATTTTCCTCATCCGAATGAATCAGAGTCAAACATGTCCCCAACATATACATACTCTTCTTGTTCTTTAAAGCTTATTCAATGTTGATTCTTTATGATGTCGTGTCTCATCAAGAAATCAATGTCTGTTGGCTCTCCACCTTGTGTCTTTTGATATACATCATTTTTTGGCTTATCTCCTTCTGCCTCATGCTCAGGTTCCATTACATGATCATTCTCTTTGATGACTTCAAAAATATCATCTTCAAATTTACTAACCTCTTGAAAGGATAAGCCTGATAATTTATAGCAATTTTGTGTATTTATTTGAGTCTCAATGCTGCCTTCTCCACCTGAAGCCAGCTCACAGCATTCTTGAAGAATAGTGTAACTTGCCCCAATGACTTCAAACAAGTCATTCAAAACATGATTATAAATTATCTCTTTTTCATCAGAGATAGAGGCAAAATCTTGTGACTTATCCTCTGGTTCATCAAAGGGTGTACCTATGGTGATTTCTTCTTCATCTGCACTCATGAAATCTTCCTGACTAGCCATGAACTGAGTATACTCCTCTTTACTTGCTTCCTCCAAAATATATTCCTCTTTGAAAAGGGATGAAGAAGAAGACTGATGGTTATACATATATGGAAGAGGAGATAATTCTTGAGCTAGAATCAAATGATTCTCTTCTTTCCATTTGTCCATCACTTCATCTATATTAGATGTAGCTTGATAGCTCTCTTGGAGGGGTGTAGATGGGGTGTGTTCAAATGTAGGATCTTCTACTTGATTATCACCATGAGTAAGAGTAGTCTCGACTTCTTCAAGGTTTTGAGCAAAACTTTTCTCTTCTTCCCTTCTACCCCATGATTCCATTGTTTGTTTCCAACTCATGACCTTAGGTCTAGAAATTTTCTCTTGGGAAGACGAGGTTGTAAGGTGAAGGGGAAGTGAGGGTTTGGATTCCAATTCCCTTACTGCCAACATAGATTGTTGTTTTTGAAGATTTTCCAATTCAATCTATTTATCAAGATTGGCCTTAAATGCTAGATATACTATTTCAAAACTTTCCTCAACATGATTGGGGAAAGAACCATGACAGGCTCGACTTGGCTCCTGAGCAAGGGTTGAGTATGTCTGATATAAAACTTGGGGCAGTGGATATGCAAGTTTATAGACTTAGTAAGGTTGCCTCTCATGAATACTCAGCTTCTCTTCCAAAGATGCAATTAAGCCACTCACATCCAACATCTTATATGTAAGCCTTTGCCAATTTGCTCTTTTAATGGGAGCCCATTCACTTTTAACTAGATCTACTACATTTCTTACTTGATGGATGATGTGATTAGGAATTTCTTAGCCACATCCCTATCTGTTGTCAAGCTCTAATACATGTTTTTTATATCCCAGTAATGCCTATTTAAAGGTGGAAATGAGATTAGGTTGAGTATGAGATGTAACATATTGGGAATACTGGGCATAAGACTAATATAGCTCATGATAGGGTTGAGGCTGGTCATATTAGACCTGTGAAGGGAAAAATTCATAACCATATGCATCCTTGTTCTTGATGTGATACCATGAGCAACTTGATCTTGATTAAAAATATATGAAGGGGCATAAGACCCATAGCTCTGAGTAACAACATTATACATACCAAATGGTGATTTCTTCTTGACTTTGATTCTTTGAGGTAATCGGTGACGACAAAAGATTTAGATCTTGTTACTGATCCACAACTCTAACTCCTTGTAGCTCTCTAGTTCATATGGTCTTGAAAGAAACTTTAAGATGGTGTCCCACCAGGCGTGCCAAAAACTGTTGATGGTTAAAATTTTGATTGTTTCTAACACCAACAATGGGAAGTTTCAAGATGTGGGACTTGTGACTTGAAACAACCTCTAGATTTTTAAGAAACTAGTCTCTTCTTTATATCAAGTGTATACTAGGAAAAGGGATAGGAATTTTAACAGAAACAAAAATGCAAGAAAGAAAATCTAACTATGGCAATGTGCCTGAATGTAATTTGACCCTTAATTCTGAGCACAGTGAGACTATATGTAAGATTCAATTACATTTAAGAGCAAACAAGGCATGATCAATGTAAAAGATGAAAACAATAGAAATAGAGGCTCACAACTTAGACTAATTTTGCAGTGACACAAAAAATATCAACAAAGGCACAGGATTCAATCTTCTTATTAATTCTCCAATAACATAAGAGGCATAGAAACATGCACAATTATATAAACTTTCCAACTCAAGAAAATAGAACAAAGGCAAATGATATTCCTAATCATAGCTCTAGAAAGTCTAAAACTCTTGACAACATAGCTTAGACTACTTTTGCAATAACACAAAAAATATCAACAAAGGCACAAGATTCAATCTTCTTATTAATTCTCTAGTCACATAAGAGGCACAGAAGCATGCACAATTATATAAACTTTCTAACTTAAGAAAATAGAAAAAGGCAAATGATATTCCTAGTCACAGCTCTAGAAAGTCTAAAACTCTTGACAACAATTCTCTCAAAAAAAATTCTCTAAGTCTGATGATCTTGATCTTGGTGATCTCTACACCCTTATTTATAGCCTTGGATTCACTCTAGATTGTCTGCGTGTTCCCAATCTAACAGCCCAACTAAAATCTAACCAAACTAGAAGTGTCTAATAAAAGATATTTCTTAGATTCTAAAATGCTTTGTCTTCCAGTAGTTCATTGGCTAAAATAGATCGCATGATTCTCCCTTTTATTAAATAGAAGAGGACACTTGGCCAATTCCTTGAAAACCTTCTTATTACTTAAGAGACACCAGAGAACAACACTTGGCATGTTTTGCAACATTTACTGAAGACACACAACACTTTCCACGTAACTTATACTCTTTTGTGTCTTTGCTCAGGAGTGTTCCACCTTTGACACCTGTCGCAATCCGCTTCTTCAAAACTTTAACACCTTAACAGAAAATAAGACCCACAACATTTCTCACCTAAGCAACTTTAAAAAGGTATAGAGACAGGTGGTGATTTCTGCTTGCCTCAACAAAGGATACGTGGCAATCTCCGCTTTACTTAACTAGGGATATGTGGCAATCTCTACTACTTTTAGCCACCTTTTGAGAAACCTATTGAAAGTGACAGTTTATATTATAGAAATAATCAGGCCTCATTTTATATTTACACGGATAGCAACACTTGGCAGCTTCTGCTTGCTTCAAAAACAAAACCTGAGACCCACCATAATCTTTACTATATTGGTGAAACAAAATGAAGAAAATTTGGAGGTTGACATGTGGTGGCTTTCGCTCTCTTCAGCTGGGATACATGGCATCTTTCGTCACTTTTAGAAAAGCAAATTAGAACCTTCCACGATTGTCACTTGGCATTTTCTGCCTATTCCTGATACTTAGCTTGTTGAAACCTTCTTCTAAAAAGAGATTTGAAACATGGATGCTGATATGAAACATGGATGCTGACACTTGTTGCATTCTATTGAGTTACTATGAGATACATGGCAATCTCCACTTTACTTATAAAAATTATAAAAGGTGCCTCGGTTGATGACACTTGGCAGCTTCTGCCTGACTTCAACACTTAGACAAAAATGAATCAAAAGGAAATTTGAGCATGTGCTCTATTTCAAAACTTTTCCATCTCGAACCAAAGTATGTGGAACAAAATTTTACAACGCGCAACTAAAAATTAGAATGAAACGTAGAGTATTTTGTACTCTACACATCTTCTATAGGTTTAAATCTATTTTCAAATTTGGTCTTCATGGTATTCCAGTTAGTAATAGATCTTGTAATAAGGTGAGAGAACTAATATATAGTTACATCATGAAGTGTTTCCACAAATAACCTCATGATGATATCTTCATGTTCCATGCCCGAAATTCCTTAGGTGACATTGAATGCGGTGAGATGTTCATCTAGAGATTGTTTACCATCACCAAAGAATTTTGGAAAATTATTTTATGATATTCTTGGGAGTTCATGTAATTTACCTAAATCCAATGGACCAATTACATTTCCCCATGTTACTACCATGGTTTGAAATGCAACTTGCAATGGGATAACAATTATGGATAGCATGAGGGCTTGGCTTGTCAAGGTTCTTCCTTGTGGTTGCTTATTTTTATTTGGAGTTAAAGGAAGAGTAATTATTCTTTAATCTTATCTTGATGCTTAGGACTTAATTTGAAGTTATAATTTTCTTGTAACTAATAAAAGGGATTAGCTACTCCTTTCAACTAACTAGCCCTAGTGAATCTTTTTTCTACTAGTTTGGAGAGAAAACTACTAATGTTGAGGTGGTGGTTGAAATTGAAGAGCCCTTTGAGTTGGCCCTTTTTATTTTGATCTTTATGTAGTTATTACTTTTTCCCTCTATGATAAAGCAACTCTATCTTCTTCTTCTTCTTCAAAAACTTCAACATCTCTATGAAAATGTGTAGAAATAGTCCAATTATTCCAAGCAAAAGTTCTTAAATCTAATGAAATATCTTCTTAGGTCTGAGTTACCCAGTTAAGATTAGGATAAAGAACTGGAGCCTAAGGTACTTGGATGGTCATGAGAAGACACTTTGGTTTCTAAACATCTTTGAACAGCTATACAAGTTGTTATTTATGTTTATCTTCTTACTTGTCTTCTTGAAGCAATCTCAAAATTCCTTTGCACAATTGTATCACATATCTCTTCAATATCTAACTCATCTTTAACAATGTCAAATTGATTATTGCTCATTTTATTATCAAATGCAAACAATTGAAAGATCAAAATTATATCTTTTTCTAAAGCTTCATCCCAATTTAAATCAAGTTGATGGTTAGGATTCTAAAGGTTTAAAATGGTCATATGATCGTTACTAATTTTGAGTTTCCAGATGAATCCTACGAGCTTCTCTTCTTAAATGAATTATTTTTTCTCTTTCATCTCACTCTATCTCTTGGTTTAGAATGGCTAGAATAACTTGGAAATGGGGTATGAAAATTTCATCAGAGTCCCAAAATATTTGTTTGAGGTTTAACATAATATCCAATTGAGTTGATTGATCTAAATCTATCTCAGGTTACTAGATGGTCCTTGAGATGAAGGTAAAGTCATATGGACCAATATTTTGTGGGTAGCATAAAGATTAAAAACATGTGCCCCATGGTGGGTACCAAAAATTGTAGGCATGAAAATTTTTTAGGTAAATAAATTGATGACCTCACATCAACAACATGGGGATCTAAGTCCCTCTCCTATTAGTAGGTCGAGCTACCTTTATTGAAAGCCAAAATGGGAAAGTAGGAAAGTATTTACAAACATAGGAAAGTAAATCATGGGTAGTAATTTTAACCTGAAAGTATAAAAAGGAATTTTGAGAAAGAAATATATATGTAAGAAGATATAGACAAGGGGAAAGTTATGCGAGCAACAAACTCGTTAAGTTAGGAATCAAAAACTAGACAAATGTGTTGGAAGAAGAATTTGACTTTCAGAATAGGAAAACCTCTTTCATTCAATGGGTTGAAAAGATATAATCACATCCATAAGGGTATGAAACATACACCAAAATTTTATTTAACCTTGCTAATAGAATTTGACAACTTCTTATATTTTTTAATAGAAACAACTAAGATATTACCCCTATTCCCATCGATATTTTCTCATAAATTGGAAATATTAATTACAACTTGAAATACAAACTTTTTAATTTAATTCCTTATTCTCCACAATTTAAAATTTATGACAATAGCAATAAAAATCAAATACGATGAATTAAGTAGAAAGACATAATTCTAAAAGATATGACTAACTCAAAGTTTAGAAACACCTTTCTTGTATTGATTTTGAAGAGTAGAAGAATTGATCTCTTTACAAAGATTTACCCAAATTCTATCTATTTAAAACCCTTAATATGATCCTACAATTTTTATTTATAGGAAAAAGTGGGTGGTTATGGTGCAAAACCACCTAATTTGCCTTTTTACATAAGTGCTAAAACACCAATAAGAAATTACAATTTTTGAAAAGGTGTTAAATCTTCTCAAGCAATTCACACTACTTGCAAAAACACATAGAATTTTTGTACTAGTTGAAAAAACATATTAACAACTTGCACGACTTGAAAAATCAAGTTGACGTAAAATTGAAAAGAGTTATTTCTAAAACAGAAGGCACATTTACAAGAGAGGGAAGAGTGAAAAAATCAAAATCAAGTACAGAGAAGCAAAAAGGAGAAAAGAGGAACACAAAAAGCAATTGTCCATTCCTCTTGTTGCCGCATTCATAATTCTCTCCCTTTTAAGAAGTCATAAAATCTCTAGAGAATTTTCTTGATCAAATATTCATCTAGTCCATCCATGTACCTATAATTAATAACTGCTAAATAGTCCAACTCTTTTATCTCTTGATGCTTACTTTGGAGACTATTCACTTTCATATCCTAACCGTCCTCATTCACCTAGCACTTGGATAGATAATGAAGTTATCAATAAATAATTGTGGATGAAGAGGCAATGTCTTGAATATATTTAGTAAATTCCCTGATGATAATTTCAATCAAAATCACATTTCCTTCTTGATCTTTGTCACTGACAAAGTGACAATTCAAATTCTTGGTGTTACTGTCAAGTCCTATCATTGCATCATTTCCTAATGTCCTTGCACTATTGAATTTTTGAAGATGTTCTTGAAGAGACTAGATTCTAAATTTGGTGGCCTAAATGAATTCAATTTGATATACAATTTCATCTCTATTGATTACTCCTCTTTCAACAAGGTCTTTAGAAGAGTATTTGGAGAATTCAAATAATTCGGGTAAAAGTCCCTCCCAATTTTTTCTCCCGAGCATACCCACTTCCCTTTCATACCATTAATTTACACTATGACTAAATTTTAGATAAAAATGTTACTACAATAATGATTAATGATGTTTTCTAATTTATAATCTTCTCAATCTAGTCTTTCACTGCATTACCCATCTAACCCACTTCTCTCACCTTTTTAAGTGTCTCTACATGTATACTTGACGAAGTAATAACTAGTTGAATTGGACTAATCAATCTATGAATCTCTGACCTTAAATATTCCACTTTAGCTTTTATTTCATCTTTGGTCACTTTGTTTTTGTCTATTTTTTCAAAAATGGTGCCAATTTCCAATTAAACATCTCCTTTCATCCCTTCCCTAGTTGACTTACCCAAATGAATTATGGAGACATGATAATCATCAACATTAGCTTCTAACACATCTTTTTCAACCATAGGAATAGCTACATCTACATATTTCTCTCCTTTCTAACTTGTAAGCATTTGTGAGACCATTTTCACCTTCTTTGGTTTTTTTGATTAAGAGGCCATCAGGGTTTCAAAATCTATCTCTTTAGGTTCAACAACCTTCCTTGTCCTCTTCACTTCTATGGACAACCAATCTGAAGTCATTGTGTTCATGGAAGGGAATGAGGCATATGTTGAAATAATTAGAACAACCTTGGATACTTTTGGAGAAGGTTTTCTCTCAATTAGGGAACTTTGAGAAGAGATTTCAATTTGTTCTTACGTATTGGTCTTTTCCATTGGGATATTTGGAGAAGGAACAATGGGTAAATTAGGATTTGAAGGAGAAGATGGAGAAATGGGAGCAATTTCTTATAGAGGATAATCAATTATTATAGGGAACATTGTATCATCTAAAGCTAAAAATTGTTGTGTTAAGTTCTCTACCAATTCTTGAGATAAAGGATAACTGTCAATTAGAATTTCTTGAGAAATTGAAAGTTTGGTAGAAGAAGAAGAAGAAAAATTTTCACTAGACTTTTTGATCTTTAGCTTGAGAAGTTTTCATGTTTGTCTTTATTATTGAATATCTTTAGGTTCATATATTTATTCCACTACTAGAATCTCTTCACTAGGACCTACCTCATTTGTCTTTGTCTACTCGTCCTGTCACTTATAAAAGCTACCAAGTTTGTCTTCTCCAGGAGGTATAGGAAAGTCAACATTTTCAACATAAATCCCCTTATTTTTCAACCAATTGAGAGTCTTGTGAAGTATGGTTCTTGTCCTGTCTCTAAGAGAAATAGATTATCTTTTATCCCAATATACCACAGGCAATACTTTCTTTTTCAAATATAGGATTCAATATGACCCCATCATCAATCAATTGGTTTGCTACTTGAATTATACTAAATTCTATTATTTATTTCATAGTAAACCATGATTAATCCCTGATCCTTACTGCTTTCTCATCTTCACAATTCATCCAATAATCTTCAAAGTGTGAAACATGTTGAAAAGAGATTCCAATATTGTGCCCAACAAACCCTGTATTATCAAAAGAAACCCTTCTCTCAAATATCATGAGATTGAAGTTAGACATATACTACTCCACCATCTTAGCTTTCACTAATGAAGGACAAGTATGCCTGTTGATTGAAATCAAAATTTTTATTCCTATTTTATATTTGCTTGTTAGAAACTTATGTGTTTCAATAAGTTATCTTGTCAATTCCATCAATGCCCACTTATCACTAACATATCTCAGAAGCATAAGGAGATATATAGTAACCACCAATTCTTTGATAACTAAATGTTGATAATTTTAAAAACCAAGCACCCCACTTTACTATTTTGGTAGTAGCTACAACTGACATCCTAGTGTTAAAAATATCCTTCTTGAATAGTTGGATAATAAAATGAATAAAGCAATCATTAACTCTTTTGAAGTGATGAATGCTTTCTTTCACTGTCAACTGGGGATAGAAGTCATACACCATTATTTTCTTGAAATCACCCATTGTGTGTAACCCATCAAAATACCTTCAGCTTGCTATGGCATAGACAATATATGAAGTCATGTAGAATTTTGATGTTTCTTTCACTTTTAGGAGCTACTTTTGAATTGAATTGTTGATCAATTCACCCCAGTTAATATACTACTTATTCTAAAGGATGATCCAAATGAACCTATACATCTCATTCTAAAAGTTATTAGCCATTTGATTTCACACCACCCTATGTAACAAAGTGATTATATCACTTATTTCATCCTTGAAGTCTAATCTGAGGAGATTCTTAGGAAGCTAAGTAGAATAATGTTTCTATTTGATCAACCATGCTTTATTAACCTTCTTAGAACATAATACAACGTTCTCATCCCAAAATCTCTGAGAGGACTCAGGAGGCAAATACACAAAATTTTCATGATATGAAAGATGGAGAATGTTGTTGATTTATTTAGGTGTGAATCTTACTACCAATTCTCCTTGAGAATCACTTACTTATTGTGTCTCTACATTGTAATGATTTGCAATGGTCAAGACCAACTTAGAAGATTTTAGTGACACTGGAAATGCCACTACTTTTTTCAACCCGCTATCATAGACACTTTGACCAAATTTCATCTTGTACACCACATTTATTCTTTCCCAAAAATCACCCAAGTCAATATGACCAAGATTAGTATTAGTGATATTTTCTATGTTGGAGTCCAATGGTGAGAGAAAATCCATTCCTTGATATTGATATTTCATGATAGCTTTGTCCTTGCCTAAGATTGATTATTTCAAGGTAGGTGACGAAGACATTAAAAATCTCCATGAAGCGAGCAAGTAGAAAAATTTACAAATTGACTTCTACTTGTTGAAATTGGTAAAAGTAAATAACTTGATGTACAAAAGGCTATTTAAATGGATTGAATAAGTTTTACTCATAGTTTTGGTATGTAAATCACTCTTGAGTCTTTAAAATGCTTCCTAGCCAATAATATTTTATCACTTGATTACTTTGCCTGATTTGAACTTTTCTGTAGTCAAATCACTTTTTAATTGCTATATGGCTCTTATTACTAGGTGTAAAAGAGATAAATTTTCAATTTTCAATTTCCTATCTTTTAATTAACATTCTTTCTCTTTTAATTAAAATTCTCTCTTTTAATTAAAAGTCTCTTCTTCTTTTTTTGACCTTGAAACAATGAAATGAATGATCAACTATTCCCTTTTTTGCAAAATTTGAATCTTGAAGACTTCTAAAAAGTTGTTTAGGGTTTTAACCATGTTTTTGTATTTTACTCCTTTCCCTCTTTTCTAGGTCGTATGGTTTCATTTAATAAAAGACTAGAAAATATCTAATTTCTGAGTTTTTAGATTTATTTTCTCCACTTAAAGCATTGCCCTCCTCTTCATTAGCTCACTAACTCAAAAAAAATAAGAAATTGTAATATTAAAATAGCCCTTTTTAAACCTGGGTACAATTTTTAGGCCATACATTATAGGTAACTGGAAAGAATATCAAAAGATTGCTCCTTTTTTTTAATTTCCATGCTTCTTCTCTTAAGTTGAGTGCATCCCTCAAATGCACTTGTATGGCCTTATTTCTCCTTTCAATACTGGGTGTAATTCTTTATCAAGTGAGGCATTTTGTATTCTTGCTTCTTTTATTCACTTTCTCATTTTCTCAGCTAGGCACAATTTTTGGCTGAGCTTCACTTCTTTATCCAATTAAAAAATTAGCAAATTGTAGTTGATTATAAAAAGATTGTCCTTTTTAATCTCTATCTTCTCCCTAACTGGGTGTAGCTATTTAATATGGTTGGAAAGAATATCAAAAGATTGCCCTTTTTTATTTTTATCTTTCTCCAATTATGTTATTTAACTAATCTTTGCAAATGGAAGAAATAAAATTTTGAAATTTATTTTCACCATTGCATTTTTCACATATAACACACTTGCCACCAGTGTTATTTGTAAAGGAAAAATAAAGAAAAGAATCCCAAATGTGCAACTTACGAATTTCTCAAACAGTGAACTAGAATGATAAAATCTCTATGATTATCAGCTTCTATTTCAAATTCACCTCATTTCCCTAGGATGCTAGATCAATTAATAACCCCTTTACAATTGAATGAAAATATTAAATTTTTAATTTTTAATTAGCAAGTATTCTAAATGTTATTCTGGAAAAATGAAACGTCGCTTTAGTTCCCCTTGAAGAACAATTTAAAAATTGCATGATAGAAAATGAATAATTGCCTCATGAAGAAATGGAGAGAAGAAGTCAATATAGCATGATCCAAAAAAAAAATTATTTGCACGATCACAGGAGGAAATTATGGGAATTGCATGTAGCAAAAAGAAGCTTTGAATTCTCAACAGGAATTTACACAGGGTTAAAAAAGAATTTGTAATTTATAATTTGCACGATGGAAGGAGTGGAATATCAAATTAAATTAAAAATTGAAACTTAAAACATTTTTGTAAATTGCACAGAACTAAAAATATTTTGGCAACTTGCACCCAAAAATGTTTTAGCAATTTGCACTCAAAAGCTTTTTTTTTTGGAATTTACAATTTACAAATGGGAAAATATTTTAATGTAATTTTGGAGGAGCGAAAAGGCTTTAGCAAATTTTTTGTTTCTAGAAAAGCAATTGATTTTTATTGTATGGGAGGATTTAGGCAAGCTTTGAATGCTATTGGGGCAAAATGAGAAAACATTAAAAAAATTAATTAATCAATCTTTTTAAGTAATTGATCAATTATTTTTTTATTTTCTCCAAATTATTTAATTTCCTATAAAAATCAAATTTTAACTACTAATTTTCTCATTAAAATGGATTTTTACAGTTTTTGCCCAATTTTTAAATTTGGGGATAATAGATTGTACCATTTTGGAGGAGATTTGGAAGGATCAAAGCTCATGGGTTTAGAGGGTGGAAATTTCTTCTTAAGTGCTTCTAGACTTAAGGGAGGGTGGGTAGGTTAAAATTGGTTGAATTGGATGTTCCTTTTTGAGTTTGGGGAGGCTTATAAGTATCAATGTTATGATAAAATGATTGTAAATTTTCATTAGTAATTGCTTGATGTGATTCAAATTGAGTCATAATAAAGTCTTGCCTTTTTACTTGGTCTAAGGCATCTTATAAAGTTTTAGGGGAAAACATCTTAACTTTGAATTGAAGAGGAGCTTTAAGAGCAGTAAAAAAAAGTTTTAAAAGAGTGCCATCATGCATATTATGGTCCACTTTGTGAGTTAGAGACTTCCATATTTTAATGAAAGTATGAGTGGATTCATTAGGAAGTTGTTAGACATTGATGAAATGGCTAGGGTAATTTTCAGGAAGGTCGTCATGTTGGAATTCCTTCACTAGAGAATTGACTAAATCCTCTAGTTATGAGATGTAATGTCTAAGAATTTGTTTGTACCATTCAAGTGCATCACCAACAAAGGTTTTGGCTAAGATCTTGGTGGTAACAAAGGTGTTAGTTTGGACCCATTCCTTATAGATATTACCAAAATATTTAAGAAAGATAGTGGGATCTTTAGTTCCATCATATGTGATATTTAAAAAGATGTTTTCAATGTCTATAGATGAAATGAATGGAGCTAAAGGTTCATTTTATAAATGATGAAGAATTTTATTATGTATGATTGGTTGAGGGATGATATTTTCATTGGCATCTCTAAGAGGACGAGGGATTAAAATTTTATTTGGTTGATCCATGATTACTTGAGGTCATTACTAGTCATTTGTAACATTTGAGATTGCATTTTCATCATTTGGGAATGGTTATTTATTTGCATAACATTTATTGTTGAATAATTTTAGCAAATAATTTGAGTTGTATCAATGGGAGGGGTAAGATTTCTAGTGGTGGGAGGTGGAATGTTAGTGTTGGTAGGAGGAGCATTCCCTATATTGGTAGTATGGGATGGATTGTTAGGTGGAGGAGTCCATAAATTTTTAGTAGGAGGAGGAATAGGATGAATGACCTCAACTGCATTACATTATGTAATAATTGGTTTTTGATTAGGAAGATGTGAAGGAAGAAATTGAATAGTTGTTGAGTGTGGAGCCCTTTAGGGTGATCACATGACCATGGTGGCACATTTTGGGGGCTTAGATAGCTCTAAGGGTGTGGGGAACGTATTTTTCATATACTCCACATGTGAGTGGAATATTATTAAATGTTTATCTAATAATTTCCATGTGACTTCCTCATTTATTGGAAGTGGGATTGATTTCCTTATTTTTAAGGAATTAATTGTTATGTAAATTTATTTTCATGTGACTTCCTTTTTTATTAAAAGTGGGATTGATTTCCTTATTTTTAGGGATATTGATTATTCATTGGAAAATGTAATGTCCTCCTTGTTTCAAGGATTTGGTTGTGACCACATGATTATTAGAAAATGTGACTTAAAAGGTGGAGACTCTATCTTTGGCATGTTCCTTCTTGGATGGGCTTTTGGATGAGCTTGATGAGGTGGAACTAAGGTGTCCTTAGTGGATGATGCTTATATTGTATAAGCATGGCACAATTTCTCCTCTTTTTTTGGATTTTCCCTCATTTTCTATATATATAGGGTGTGGTGTGGCCTTTAGAGGTTGATGGTTTATTTTTAGGGTGTGGCTTTGAGGATCAACATAAAAGTGTAGGTGTTTTAGCAAAGTGTAGGTGTTTATTGCAAGGTGTGGTATAGTAACTTGTGAGATACAACATTATGTAGGTGCAGGTGAAAGTGTAACTTTTTATGCAGCATTTTCTACAAGAGATTTTTTTATCTTTGTGAGAGTTCAATATAATCTTGTTTTAGATTACTATTTTATTTGAGAACTCTTTTGGTGGATGTAGCCCACATTGGGTGAACCATAGTAGATCTGTGTCATGTGTGTTTGATTCTTATTATATTCATTTTATGCTTTCATAATATCTATGATTTGAGGAATGTTTCCATGATGCATGTTATTACATAAGTTAGATCTGATTTATGGTTATATGAAATCTAATTTTTTTTTTTAAATCCTAACAACTAGAATTAGTTGTGTGTTTTGCTAAAATGGTAAATTATAGGAAGGCTATTAGCTTAAGTGGGAGCTATGGGAGAAGAGATCAGATTCAAGGTTGAGAACTTTGATGGTAAGCTTTTGGTTTGTGGAAAATGTAGATGAAAGATTACCTATATCAAAAGGAACTTCAAATCCCTTTGAAGGGGAAATGAGGATAACCTATAGGTATGAGTGATGAAGTTGGCTCATTACTTGATAGGAAGGCATTGGGATCCATATGGTTATGCCTTACATCTTCTATTGTATTTAATACTTCTGATGAGAAAACCATAAAATATCTCATGGATAAAATTGGAAAGTTTTATGAGAAACCCTCTGCTTCTAATAAAAAAATTCTTATGAAAAGATTGTTTAACATGAAAATGTCTAAGAATGGTTCTATTTCTAATCATCTTAATGATTTTAATACTATTTTAAGTATGCTCACTTTTGTTGGAATTAAGTTTGATGATGAAGTTAGAGCTTTGTTAATCTTATGTTATTTGCCTGATAGTTGGGATAGTTTGGTTATGGCTGTGAGTAATGCAGTCCCTGACAAGGGAAGCTTAAATTTTGAGGATATTGTAGGTGTGATCCTTAGCAAGGATGTGTGAAGAAAAATCACTAATGAATCATCTTTAGGTAATTCTTTATCCATTGATACTAGAGGGAGGCAAAAGGACAAGAGCAAAAGCAATCGTGGAAATTCAAAGGGTAGATCTAAGTCCATATCTAAATTCAAGATGATATGCTAGCATTGTGGGAAGAGTGGACACTCAAAGAAGGATTGTTAGTCACTTTGGGATAAGAATGCCATCAAGGAATAAATGAATGAGGTAAATGTGACATCAAGTAAATCATTTCAGGATGTCTTAATTCTTTCTATGGATAGTTTTTCTGAGTCTTGGATTTTAGATTTAGGGGCTTCTTTTCATGACACCCCACATAGGCATTATTTTACTAATTATGTTCAAGAAAATATAGGACATGTTTATCTTGGTGATGATGAACCATGTGAGAAAGTAGGTAAAGGTTATGTTCAATTTAAAATTCAGAATAAGAACACATAAATCCTTAAGGATGTTAGACACATGCCTATGTTGAGATAAAATTTGGTTTCAATAGAGAAATTGGGTAGTGAAGAATGTTCAATATTATTAACTAAAAATTCTTGAAAAGTTACCAAAAGTGATCTTATGATATCAAAAGGTAATAAAGTTGGTACTTTATATTTGACTAGTAGTGTTGATTCTATTGATTTAGTTATTGTAGATGGTTATGAAACTATGTGGCACTATAGGCTTAGTCATATGAGCCATAAGGGCATGTAGATCTTAAAAGATAAGTTGCCTAGATTCAAAGATATAGATCTAGACATCTATGAGAATTATGTATATCAAAAATATAAGTGGGTTAAGTTCTTGAAGGCTGAACTCACAAAGAAAGATCACAAGCTAGATTTGGTACACTCAGATGTATGGGGACTAGCTCAGGTATCTTGTATTGGTAGATCCAATTATTATGTTATTTCTATTGATGATGCAATTAAGAAATTTTGGGTTTATTACATTAAAAATAAATCTAATGTATTTTAAACTTTTAAGAAGTGGAAAACCTTAGTTGAGAATGAAATAGGTCTCAAGTTGAAATATCTTAGATCAAATAATGGAGGTGAGTATTATAGTAATTTTTTATTTGATTATTGTTCCAACAATGGAATTCATAGGCAAAGGATGGTTCCAAGAACTCCACAGTAGAATGGGGTATCTAAAAGGATAAATAGAACAATATTGGAACATGTTAGGAGCATGAGGTTACATGTAGGGTTGTCTTTACAATTTTGGGCAGAAGCAGTTAGCATGATAGTATATCTAATTAATAGAGGACCTTTTATGCCTTTGGATGGAGGCATTCTTGAACAAGCTTGGTCTAGTAAGAATGTTGATTATTATTTTATTAGAGTCTAGATGTGAGGATTTTGCTTTCATTAAGAAAGAGAATAGGACCAAGTTAGAGGATAAATCAAATAAATGCACATTTGTTGGTTATGGTGAGGATGACGTTGGTTTTTGTTTATGGAGCATTAAAGATAAGAAAATATTTCAATCTAGAGATGTAGTCTTTAATGAAAAAGTTCATTATAAAGATCAGTTGTAAGAACAAGAATAGGAATAGAAAGAGTACACAGTATTGGATGACATTATGGATGGAAAAGTATCCAAGGATTCAGTTCAAGAACCTTGTACATAAGGACCCCAAACTCTTATGGTGAGAAGATCTAGGGTAAGAAGTGCACCTAAACATTTTTCTCCTTATTTAAATTATTTATTACTCACTAATAATGGAGAACCAAAGTGTTATGAGGAAGAAATGTAGGTAGATGCCAAGTTTAAATGGGAACAAACCATGGATAAGGAGCATAGATTTCTTATGGAGAACCAAATGTGAGATTTGGTAAGGCTACCCAAGGGCAAGAGTGCATTACCAAACAAGTGGATCTTCAAGATAAAATAAAAGGATGAATGGAGAAAAAGGTATAAGGCCAGGATGGTGTTCAAGGGGTTTATACAAAAATCAAGTATTGATTTTGATGAGATTTTCTCCCCTATTATAAAAATGACTTTTATTAGGATTATTTTTGGTTTAGTTGCAGTTGAGGATTTGCATTTAGAACAATTAGATGTGAAAACTACTTTCATTCATGGTGATTTAGATGAAGATTTGTATATAAAGTAGCCATAGTGATATGAGGTCAAAGGGAAGGAGAACTATGTGTGCAAACTAAAGAAGAGCTTGTATTGCCTAAAATAAGCTTCATGGCAATGGTATAAGAAATTTGATTATTGTTAGCATATTATTGTATTTACCTTAGGTTATTTACTAAGGTAATTTATTTTGGTTAGTTTCCTTAACCACTTTGGTTAAGAGGTTAGTTGTTTATTCGGCCTTTGTTATTTCATGCAAGCCGACATAGGTTAGTTTTATTATACCCATCTCATGCTTCACGGGTATTTCATTTGTTTGCCTATTTAATAGGCCTTCATGCTTGGTTGAACGTTGAATGTGTGCTCTGCTATTCTCAATCTCATTTTCTCTCTGTATTTTATTTAATCTAATATGGTATCAGAGCCTATGGTTTGTAGAACCTAAGTGAAGGTTTGTGGAAGCCAGAGAGAGGTCGGTGTCTTGCCAGGGAGGAGCTTCAGGCACCCAGTGGAGAGTCGAGGAGAGAGAAAGCATCACAGAATTCGGAAAACTCAACCAGAAGGTCTGAAAATTGCCAGGAAGCATCAGAAGGGTAAATAAGACCAAAAGGAAGCAAAAACACGATGTTTTAGAGGCTCAGAAGCCTCTGTTGAATTTATCTGTGTGCTGGGTGCCGTACGGATTCGGCAAAATCAGAAAAATTCATTTCTTCATCTTTTTCAGCGAAACAAAAGTCTAAATTGCAATTTAAATCAAAACTAAGACACTGGTGAAAACGGTTTGCAATTTGGTTGAGAAACGGGCTCAGAATCTTCCCCTGAAGTTTCAGAGGTAGGCCAATTTTCTGATTGGCTGAATTTTTTTATAAAATTTTTAGCCTAAAGTTTTTAATATTTCAATTATTTTTATTTTTTAATTGAAATAAATCAAAACTTTAGCCAATAAGGGTTATTGGGGACCTACCGCTGACTAATAATCACGGAAGTGTCTGGAAAGCTAAAAATTTTAGCATTTTCTGGGTTTTTTATCTGGATGTCAACGGAGAAAGATTTTTTTAAATCAGAATTGTAGTTTTCCTGATTTAATTGTTTCAGTGGTAGATTTTTTGTGATCTTGCAAACGGTATTGAGTTTGTTGCTGAAAACGGTTAAGGTTGTTCAGTGTCAATATAGAATCAGTTTGTAGAAGGAATTAAATTTTTTTTTTTTTTAAAAAGGTCATTATAGTTTTTCCGATTTTATCATTTTCATGAAAAACTAGGTAAAATGGCTAGTATTCAACACCTGTTACTACCAGATTCTCAGAAATTGACTGGCAAGAACTTTAGTTTGTGGAGTCACAAGGTTTTGACAATATGTGAATATCTGAATATTGATCAAATAGTGCTCGATAAAGAGCAAAGGCCTGCCACTACTACCAATGACTATGATAAACGTCATCGTGAGGCTCTCATGTTGTTAAAATTGTCAGTAGCAGATAATCTAATCTCAGAGGTCAGAAATGCAACTATAGCATCAGATTTATGAAAAAATTTATTTTCAAAATATCAGGCTTCTGAAGCCGGTAGAGTGTTGTATTTGAAGAATTTGTTGTTTTCCACTAAGATGCAGGAAGGTGGCTCCATTTCTGAGTTTTTATTGCAAATCAAGGACATTAGTGACCAGTTGAAAGCAGTGCAAAAACCTGTTGATGAGCAAGATTTGATTGCTCTTGTTATGCAAAATCTTCCACCATCATTTGAGTCATTTGTGGAGTCCTTGCACATGATTGCTGAGATGCAGACTTTGGATTTTGAAACATTGTCTACATTGCTATTGCAAAAGGAGAGACGACAGGAGCATGCAGTGTTGTCTACATCCACTTCCACAGAGAGTGCATTCTTTATTAAGGAAAAGGGTAAGTAGTCTGGTAAAAATAGCTATCCATCAAAATCTTCACAAGTAAGTGGTAATAAGAGATCTAAATGGAAATGTTTTTACTGTAAGAAACCTGGTCACCTTAAGAAAGATTGTAGGAAAAGACAACATGATATGGCTAACCCCAGAAAGAAAGCTCATCATGCGAATGTAGCTAAAGATGAAGGTGAGGAATCACCAGATTTTGCTTTCATGGCTTCTAGTGGTAATTCTGTGGTGGATCGAGCTTGGTACTTTGATTCAGGGGCATCTCGCCATTATACATGCCATAAGGACTGGTATGTGGATTTTGTTGAAGATAACAGTAGTAATGAATCTGTATCTTTAGGAGATGGTACAACATATTTTGTGAAAGGATTTGGTAATGTTCATATAAGTTTTAATGGTATAGTAAATTATACATTCAAGAATGTTAGGTATGTACCGGATATGAACAAAAATCTTCTTTCAATCAGTGAGATCACCTCAAAATCTAATTTTGTTGTAAAATTTCAAGAACAACAATGTTTAGTCACCACTAAAGATAACAAGATTATTGCTGTTGGGATCGGTGAGAAAGGCTTGTATAAGCTTGCAGATCCAATCAAAGCAAAGGAAAGTGCACTTGCAGCAGTTGATAGCACAAGTTCACTATGGCATGAAAGGTATGGGCATTTGAATTTTCAGTATTTGACTACATTGAGTAAGACTAAGATGGTTAAGGGGATTCCTTCTATTCGGCATAGTCATCATGTATGTACTGGATGTCAGTTGGGGAAGCAAGTTAGACATTCATTTGATGTTGGTAAAGCTTCGAGAGCAAACGGAGTATTGGATTTGGTACATGCGGATTTGCATGGTCCAATGCAGACACCTACCCCTTCTGGTGCCCGTTATTTCCTGTTAATGGTTGATGATTTCTCTAGGAAAAAGTGGGTATACTTTCTAGTAAAGAAATCTGATTGTTTTTCTAACTTTCTTACTTGGAAAGCTATGGTTGAAAAATAGGCAGGACGGCCAGTGAAATCTCTTAGAACGGATAATGGGGGCGAGTTCATCTCAAAATAGTTCAAGGATTTTTGTGCCACTGAAGGCATACACAGACAATACACTACACCTTACACTCCACAGCAAAATGGAGTTGTGGAAAGGCGTAATAGGACGGTGATGGACATGGCTTGTTGTATGGTCCAAAGCAGAAATGTCCCATACAGGTTTTGGGCAGAGGCAGTGAATACAACAGTATACATCCTCAACAGAAGTCCTAAAAAAGCTTTGGAGAATTTGACTCCAGAGGAGGCTTGGTCAGGTCGAACTCTAGATGTAAGTGATTTCAGAATTTTTGGTTGTGTAGCTTTTGCAGTTATTCCTAGTCAAAAGAGAAAAAATTTGGATGTAAAAAGCAAAACATACATGTTTGTTGGATACAGTGATCAGTCAAAGGCCTACAGATTACTTGATGTTTCTACTAACAAAGTTGTGGTAAATAGAGATGTCATAGTAAATGAACAAATGCCATACTTCACAGCAACTGGTCAAGTTTCAGATATTGAGTCATTGTTATCTAATGATTCCATTATTAGTCATAATGTGAAAAATGAGCAGGATTCTTGTTCATCAGTGGAATCACATTCCAGGGAGGGAATTGATACAGGTCATTGTGAGGTTCCAGCATCACAACCAAAGAAGCCAAAGTGGTATACTGCCACAATTGAAGCACTAAAAGAAGGAGACTTGCCACAAGATGTGGAAAGTAGAAGACTGAGATCGGGAAAGCAGTTTGGTAATAGAGGTGAGCATGTTAATCTTGCTCTAATAACTGATGTTTCACAAGTATTTGAGCCTAATTCTTTTTCAGAGGCCAAAGGGAAGTCTGAGTGGGAATCAGCTATGCAATTGGAATATGATTCCTTGATGAAAAATAATACTTGGAAGTTGATGGAACTACCACCAGGGAAGAAATCCATTGGTTGTAAGTGGATTTATAAGGTAAAATACAAAGCAGATGGTTCCTTAGACAAACACAAAGCCAGACTTGTTTCAAAAGGTTATGCACAAGAGGAAGGGGTTGATTATGAGGAGACTTTTGCTCCAACCACCAAGATGGTAACTTTTCGTTTGATTATTGCTATTGCTGCTCAGTTTGGATGGCAGGTGCACCAAATGGATGTAAAGAGTGCTTTCTTGAATGGAGATCTAGAGGAGGAAGTCTACATGGTTCAGCCACAGGGTTTTCAAGTTCCTGGTAAGGAACATCTTGTTTGCAGGTTGATCAAGTCCTTGTATGGACTTAAGCAGGCTCCTCGAGCTTGGTATACAAAAATAGACTCATATCTTAGGGAGTCAGGTTTCAAGAGGTGTATCTCAGAACCAACTCTCTATGTAAAGGTGTCTGGTGATGATATCTTGATTCTCATTATATATGTTGATGATATAGCCATCACTGGGAGTAGTACTAGTCTCATTCAGCAAATGAAAGCTGATGTTTGTTGTACTTTTGACATGACAGACTTAGGACTACTGAAATACTGTTTAGGTGTTGAGTTTTGGCAAAGTGGTAATACTATATTTGTGTCACAGAATAAGTATGCTAGTTCATTGCTAGAAAGGTTCAGAATGATGGATTGTAATCCAACTCACACACCTATGGAAATAGGAGCTAAAATTTCAACAAACACTGATTCACCTCCGGTCAATGAAACAGTGTATTGGCAGCTAGTGGGTAGTCTCATTTACCTCACTACCACTAGACCGGATATTTGTTTTGCAGTGAGTTTTCTATCTCGCTTCATGTCTAAACCACAAGAAGTCCATTGGTTAGCTGCAAAATGAGTATTAAGATATGTCAAAGGTACTCTTGACTTTGGCATACTGTATAAGAAGTCTGTAGATTTTGAACTTTTAGGATATTCTGATTCTGATTGGGCAGGTTCAGTTGATTCAAGAAAATCTACAACAGGGTATGTTTTCACTTTTGGTTCAGGAGTTTTCTCATGGCAGAGCAAACTACAAACTACAGTAGCATTATCTTCAACAGAAGCAGAGTATAAAGCTGTGGTTAGTGCAGGTTGTGAAACCATGTGGATAAAGAAAATTTTGGAGGATCTTCAGTTTGAGTCATCAAAGCCTACTCCAATTTTTTGTGACAACCAAAGTGTTTTGAAGATGGTGAAGAATCCAATATTTCATGCCAGGACCAAACACATTGAGGTTCACCATCATTACATCTGACAGTTGGTTACAAATGAAGACATCAGTCTCTTCTACTGCCCCACTGCAGAGCAGCCAATTGATATAATGACCAAACCACTTGGTACAGACAAGTTCATAAAATTTAGAGATAAACTTGGTCTTGTTTCTGGTTTAGTCATTAAGGGAGGGTGTTAGCATATTATTGTATTTACCTTAGGTTATTTACTAAGGTAATTTATTTTGGTTAGTTTCCTTAACCACTTTGGTTAAGAGGTTAGTTGTTTATTCGGCCTTTGTTATTTCATGCAAGCTGACATAGGTTAGTTTTATTATACCCATCTCATGCTTCACGGGTATTTCATTTGTTTGCCTATTTAATAGGCCTTCATGCTTGGTTGAACGTTGAATGTGTGCTCTGCTATTCTCAATCTCATTTTCTCTCTGTATTTTATTTAATCTAATAATTATTTTATGTTGGAACAAGAATATCAAAGGTGTCATTCTAACCATTGCATGTACACCAAACATTTTGATGATGGTTACTTTATTATATTATGCTTGTATGTCGATGACATGTTAGTTACAAGAAAGAACATATAGCATATTCATATGCTCAAGAAATATCTTAGTGACTCCTTTTCTAAGAAGGATTTGGGTACTGTAAAAAAATTCCTTGGTATGAGGATTTCTTATGATAGGAAGAAGAGGAAGCTGATCTTATCCCAATTAGAGTATGTGAAGAAAGTCTTTTAAAGGTTTAGCATGTTGGATGCTAAATATTTTTGGTACTCCTTTGATATGCCACTTTAGATTATCAAAGGAGTAGTGTCTCAAGATGGAAGCTAAAAATCTTAGGATGTCCAAGGTACCTTACTCATCAATGTTTGGAAGCTTGATGTATGCCATGGTTTTTAGTAGGCCAGATATTTCCCAAGTAGTGGGAGTTGTGAGCAGGTATATGAGTGATCTAAGTTATGAGCATTGGTAGGTAGTTAAATGGATTCTTTGATATTTGAGAGGAACCATGGATTTTGCATTATATTATGGTGGATTAGATACCAATTTTAATGGTTATGTGTACTCAAATATGGCAAGGGATATTGATAGTGGGTGAACTATGATAGGATATATATTTACTATTGGAGATATAGTGGTTAGCTAGATTTATAGGATACATAAGGTTGTGTTTTTGTAAACCATAGAGGTAGAGTATGTTGTTGTCATAGAGGATAAAAAGGAGATGATTTGGTTATAGTAGTTAATTTGAGACTTAGGACATTAGCAAGAAGTTGGGGGACTACACAGTGATAGTCAGAGTGTCATTCATTTGGCAAAGAACTCTGCTTTCCACTCAAGGATGAAACACATTCAGTTACATTATCACTTCATCAAGACAGCTTTGGAGGATAACTTAGTGAAGTTGGAGAAGATTAATACTATCCAAAATCTTATGGATATGATGACCAAGGTGGTCATATTGGACAAGTTGATACTATGTCCATATTTGGTTGGCCTTAGTGGTCATGGATTAGTGATAGATTTTATTCATGAGAAACAGTCTCCAAGTGGGAGATTTTTGAGTGTGGAGCCCTTTATGGATATCACATTACCATGGTGGCATGTTTTAGGGTCTTAAAGAGCTCTAAGGGTGTGGGGAATGCATTTATCATGTCCTCCACATGTGAGCAGAATATTATTAAATGTTTATTTAATAATTTTCATGTAACTTCCACATTTATTGGAAGTGGGATTTATTTCCTTATTTTTAGGGAATTAATTATTATATTTATTTATTTCCATGTGAATTCCTTTTTAATTGGAAGTGGTATTGATTTCCTTATTTTTAGGGATATTGGTTGTTCATTGGAAAATGTAATGTCTTCCTTATTTCAAGGTGTTGGTTGTGATCACATGATTGTTGGAAAATGTGCCGTAAAGGTGGATACTCTATCTTTGATTTGTTCCTTCTTGGATGGGATTTATGAGGTGTAACTAAGGTGTCATTACTAGATGATACTTATCTTGGATAATCATGGGATAATTTCTCCTCCTTTTATGGATTTTCCCTCATTTTCTATATATGCAGGGTGTGGTGTGGCCTTTAGAGGTTGATAGTTTATTTGTAGGGTGTGGCTTTGAGGATCAAAGTCAAAGTGTAGGTGTTTTAGCAAAGTTTAGGTGTTTAATGGAGGGTATGTTATATCATCTTGTGAGATACATCATTATGTAGGTGTAGGTGTAGGTGAAAGTGTAGCTTTTTATACAACATTTTCTACAGGAGATTTTTCAATCTCTGTGAGAGTTCATTGTAATCTTATTTTAGATTACTATTTTATTTGATAAATTTCTTGGTGGATGTAGCCCACATTAGGTGAACCATGGTAGATATGTTTCATGTGTGTTTGATTCTTGTTCTCTTTATTTAATGCTTTCACAATATCTATGATTTGAGGAATGTTTTTGTGATGCATGCTATTGTATAAGTTATATCTAATTTATGGTTATATTAAATCTAATTTAAAAGTTTTTTAATTACTAACAATAGTTTCATCTGAAGTAATAAAATAAGTGAGGTTCTAATCTGAATCCTACATTATGCAATGTTCTTGACTAATCAGAAGCTAAAAATATGACATCATTATGAAATAATACTAGATAACTAAAAATAATAAGAAAATTATAAGTAACTAAGTCAAATAGGTCCACTTAGTTCTATGGGAAAGCTAAGTAGAACAACCTATAATAGACTAAGTCAAACTAATTGATTATGTTTTGAAGGAAGGTAGCCTATAAAAGACTGAGTTGACTAGGTCAACTATGTTTTGAGAATATATAAATAAATTGAAAGATAATAGCTAAGAAAATATAATGAAGCACATAATAAATTTTATCAATGTGATTGATCTAATTAGAACATATAACACAAACCTTGCACTAATGCTAGATAATGCAAGTTTTGCAATACAAAATATACTTATCAAAAATCAATCAACAAACTTGAAAGTAAATGATAACTAATTAGTCATTCTTAAGTGTTGTTAAGTTATAATAAAGTTTGAAATTAGTGTGATAGGAAGCTAGATATAATAAGGAACTAGAAATCAATCTAAGGATGGTTTCAAGTAGTTTGGGCTAAAAGGCATATGTGTTGGTGATGATATTGGCTTAGTATATGGGCCTACCCCCTCACTTCACAATCCCATAGTGACTAGGGTTTCGGGTGCTTTGCCAATATATACCATCAACCATGAATTTATACTTGGCCAAAAAACCAAGTCCGTTCCCCCCTTGGTGATGAAATATAAGTAGGTAGGCCTTGAAAAGATAAATGTTTAATGTTTTTTAGTGTTTAAGTGATTTAGAAGATGAGAAATAGAGAAAAATAGTATGACTAAGTTGGTAATTTGAAAAACCACTTAATTAATCTATGTTTATTACTCTAAGCATATAGGAAATTAAAAGGAAAGGTGAGTTTATTACTAGAAAAATGACGTTAATTTCTTGATTGCAAAGAGTACATAGTTAGTCTAAGTGACATTGTATGTAGACAGTGTAGAACAAAGTCAACTGGGTCACTACTATTCTATTGAAGTAAGATTTGGAAGAAAATAGACAAACAGGTTGATTACATTCTAGATAGAAATAGGCTACAAAACTATGTCAAGCTAATTGACCTAATTGGATATAAGGTTGTAGTTTTATAGACTATAAACTTATGAAAAATAGTACTCAAAAAGAAAAACTAAAATGATAAAGAGAATAAAAATGAACTTTGATGGCTTTTAAGATGTTTAGATTGCAAAATTTTATGTTGTGATGCTCAAGTTTTGATTCAAAAACTTTGATAACAGAGTCAACTGGCTCGATGGAGTTTGTAAAACTTGTGCACTAAAAGGAAGTTACAAACAGAGTCGACTGGTTTGACTATGTTTGCATACCTCTATGCTAAAATAGGATAATTACTAAAAGAGTCAAATAGTTTGAATATTAATAAGACTATAATGAACTAATCAAAGCAAACACTTATATTTTGATAATAACTACATAAATAGAACATATTCATTTTGGAGTGACTATGTGTTAAACCTACACATAGACTGTTATAACTATATTGACAAGTTTGATATAGTACTAAAAAAAATAGAAATATATAATATGATGACAAAATGAAAGCGTGAAAGAAAACCTACAAGGGTTTGATTCACATCAGGTTCACCATAATGTATACCAAAAAAATTCAACTAATCTATTAATCAGTCCTAGCTCAAAGAAGATAAATCCTACTTACACTTCCAATTGTTGATACATTAGATATTTGGGGGCATGACCAAGATGGATTCGTTAGACCTAACCAAGGTATCTCTTACTATAATAACATCACTAGAGAGGGTTCTAAATATTCTATTCAATCAACACCATGTAATAACCCTAGCTAGGTATTATGTTTTCATATTCATAAAGTATAATGCAAAGGAAAGTAAAGTCTAATCTAGTGCTAACCAAATCCTGTGGCATAAAGTGGGGGTAATAAATAAAAAGTAAATATGCATAGAATATCTATACTTAATTCAATGTAAATAAAATCCTAATGCATGGGAGATAAGTATAAATATTAATTTATCTACTCTTACAAAAGAGGAATAAATTAAAGAATACTTACCTTTGAAGACGAACCCATCGAACCTTAATCTCTCCCTTAGCCACGGTGTTTCACAAGAGGTTGTTGTGGTATGTAAGGATAACAAGGATAGGTCATCAATAGGCTACATTACTTCTCTACTCATCCAAAATACTTCTCTACAATACAAGATCCATATCTCCAAAGAAAGTATTAAAACCTAAAGCTATGCTCCTCAAGTAGAATGATGGATAAATAGATGTGCAATATATTATTCATCTTCTTCTCAAATAAATGACAAAAATAGGTGTGTGTATATATAGTTTAATGTAACCCTAAATGTTTTTGAAATTTTAGCTAACAGGTTTAACCTAATTGACTCTATATCATTAATTGATAAAAATAAGTTAGGTCTTAGTCTAGGTCAACGAGAGCTGACCTAGACCATAACATGCTTTTAACAATTTAAATATAGGGCTGATGGGGCCAAGATTTTAATGTAAACCATATAAAAAGGTTTTAGGCTTAATAAAGGCCTAAGTAAGGAGGTGAAAAGCTTGGAGGAGTGTGCAAGAGAGGAGACAAGTCTTGGGGAAATACATAGGAGAAGGTTGTGTAGATAAAAACTAGTAATATAGGGGACAACAATCATGTGAAGCACCAATGGTCTACCCTCCCCTTTCCCAATTCCCAATTTAAGGCATGCACTTAGAGAGATTGAAACTCAATAGGTTACTCCAATAGATAAAGTGTTAGTAAGTGGTAAAGTTAATAAAAATATTGTGTGTATGCATAGCCCATCCTATAGTTTCAAATGAGGGTAATCAACCTATCCTTATTCAAACCCCTCCACCTCCCACATCTCATCTTTAGGGTATATATATGCATGTTAAATATAAATCACTTAGAGTTTGTGTTTTTAAGGATCTAAAGGATCAAATCATCACTATGGGAAAGTTAATATCATAATTATGGAATTAAAATAAATTTTCCAGTGCAAATATCACATCATTAGAAAATAAGATCACATGTGCAAAGTCTTTGTAATATGCTAGTGTTAATCATGTATGTGCATCTTCATTTATCAAAGTTATGCCTAAAAAAGTGTCATATCAAAATGAGAAATGACAACAAATTACATCTACAAGTAAATATTCAAAAAGTATACAAAGGTATAATAAAATTTTAAGTGAGATTCAAAGGGAAATGATTCGAAATAAATTGATCAAACTTCCTCCTTTGCATCCTTTAAGAAGATAAAAATACTATTTTGCATACCATAGAATGCATGGAATCATACAAATCATTGATTGGAATTGAAAAATTAAATACAAAATATAATTGATAGTGGTGATCCTATAAGTGATACATCAATCAAACAACTCACAGTGGAATAAAAGAAAGTTCAAAAAGTGACAAAACCATAAATAATACAAAAGCGGTTACCAAAGGAGAAATCAAATCAATAAAAGGTTCAATAAGCATAGCTATAAAAATAAAAGGTTCATCAAGCTAAGTTAGAGCAAGAAAGATCACAATGTGGAAAAAATCAATTACAAAGGGAAGAGCTGGAAAAACAAAGGTTACATCAAGAAAAAAGTGGCATTAATAAGAAAAACATTGTTAAATCAAATTTAAGATAAGCCAAAAAACATTATTAAAAGAGTTTTTCCAACAAAAGAGTCTCCAAATCATGAAATACCTAAAATATATATAGTTTGAAGTGTGGTTCTAAAGGAGTCAACTAAAGAGTTCATCATTCCTAGAGCCTTTGATTCTCAATCCCCTCATAGATGGAATGTAATGTACCAATGTGGTAATCAATAACACTATTGAAATTAATGTTTGTATCATTACACTCTTAAAATTTCTTGGATACAATAATTAAAATTTGAGTAAGATTATTATTTCTAAATAATTTATTGGATCCATTGAGCTACCTTACATAGTTGGGCCAAAAACATGTTTAGTGGTATTTGACGTATCTTATAGCTTGGCATAATATAATGCTAAATTAAGAATATCATGGATGTAGCAATCAGGGAAACAATGGGTAAAGATGCCAACCATGTCACATTTTCACATGAAAGTGCAATGATCATATTTTTAAGGGAAGATATAGTTTCTTCCAAGCAAGCATACTTTTAATTAGGATACAAACAAATACAAGTAATAGCATACCAGTAGAGGAATGTGACACAATATATATTACAAACAATAAATCAAAAATGTCAATACCATAATATGGGGGTGTTTCTTATTTATGTGCAAATATATATGAAGATAAGAGTAGTATTTCACAATTTTTAAATATAGAAGATGATTATAACAATCCAAATTAGTATGATACTAATTATATTGAATATTAAAATGGCAATCATATAAATTCTACACATTTTCATGATAATCTTCATTTACAAGAGATCACCATTCCTTTTTTCAATTTATAATCTATTGATGGTAAGACTCTTAAGGCAAATAGTACAAAATAGAGTTAGTTCAGGCAACACTGTATGCAAATAGTGCAAAATAGAGTTGACTAGGTCACTACTTTTCTACTAAAGTAAGATCTAGAACATATTCAAATAGGTCAAATATGTCTTATGGATAGAAATAGGCTATAGAACTATGTCTATCTAGTCAACCTAGTTATTTATAGGGTTATAGTTTTATAAACTACAAACTTGTGAAAATATTACTAAAAAATAAAAACTAAAATGATAAAGAGAATAAAAATGAACCTTGGTGGGTTTTAAGATGTTTAGATTGCAAAATTTTATGTCATGATTCTCAAGTACTGATTCAAAAAAAATTATAATAGAGTCAACTAACTCAATGGAGTTTCAAAAACTTGTGCACTGAAAGGAAGTCAAAAAAATAGTCAACTGGTTTGACTGTGTTTACAGACTTGTATGTTGAAAGAGGAGAATTGTGAACAAAGTCAAATTATTGGATTATGTATGTAAATATAGAAATAAAGAAGAATATTTGCCTAACTAATTGATCCAGTCACTTATATTTGGAGAAGAACTACATAGACAAAACATAGACATTTTGTAATGATTATGTGTTAAACATGTGCACAGACTATTAGAACTATACTAACATGTTTGATATAGTATTAAAAAAATATAAACATATAATATGATGATAAAATGAAAGAATGAAATAATAATTATAAGGGTTTGATTCACATTGGGTCACCATAATGTATAAAAATGAAAATATAACTAATCTATTAATTAATTCTAACTTGGAGAAGATAAATCCTACTTACGCTTATGATTATTGATGCATTAGATATTCAAGGTCATGACCCATTTGGATTTTATAGACCTAAACAAGGGATGTCTTACTAAAATAACATCACTAGAGAGGGTTCTAAAGCCTATATTCAAGCAACACCATGCAATAACCCTAATTAGGTCCTATGTTTACATATTTACAAAGTATAATGTAAAGATAAGTAAAGTCTAATATAGTGCTCACCAAAGCTTGTGACATAAAGTGGGGTTAATAAATAAAAAGTAAACATGCATAGAATATCTATACTTAGGTAAATTTATATGGAATCCTAATGTATGGGAGATAAGTACAAATTATAATCTATCTAATCTTACAAAGGAAGAACAAAGTTAGGAATACTTAACTTTGAAGATGAACCCAACAAACCTCAAAATCTCTCTTGGCCAAGGTGCTTTACAAAAGGTTATTGAGGTATGTAAAGATAATAAATATAGGTCATCTCTAAGATACATGATTTATCTATGCATCCAAAAGACTTATCTACAAGATAAGATCTATATCTCCAAAGAAAGTATTAAAACCCTAAGCTATGTTCCTCAAGTAGAAAGGTGGATAAGTATATATACAATATATTATTATTATTCTTCTCTCATAAATGATGGAAATGTATGTGTATATATAGTTGAATCTAACCCTAAACCTTTTTGAAACTTTAGCTAACAGGGTTAGCCCAATTGACTCTGTATCATTAATTTATAAAAATAAGTTAGGTCTTAATATAGGTCGGCCAGAGTGAACCTAGACCTGAAACATGCTTTTAAAATTTTGAAAATAAGTTTGATGGGGCTGATAGTGTAATGTAAACCATAAAAATAAGGTTTTAGGCTTAGTAAATGGCTAAATAATGGGGTGAAAATCTTGGAGGAGTGTGCAAGAGAGGAGGCAAGGCTTAGGGAAATACATATGAGAAGGTTGTGTAGATAGCAAGTGGTAGTATAGGGAACAACAATCTTGCAAAGCACCAATGGTTTTACCACCCCTTCCCTAGTGCACCCTTTAAGGCATGTACTTAGAGAGATTGAAACTCGTGTGTATACATATTCCATCCTATAGTTTCAAATGAGTGTAATCAACCTATCCTTCTTCAAACCCCTCCACCTCCCACATCGCCTATTTAGGGTGTATGTATGCATGTTCAATCTAAATCACCTAATATTTTTATTTGAGGGTCTAAAGGATCAAATAATCACTATGGAAAAGTTAATATCATAATTATAGAATCAAAATTAGTTTTTTAGTGCAAAGATCACATTATTAGAAAATAATATCACATGTGCAAAGAGTCCAGAATATGCTAGTGTTAATCATGTATGTGCCTCCTCATCTATAAAAATGTGCCTAAAAAAGTGTCATATAAAAATGAAAAATAATAAAAAAATACATATACAAGTAGTGATTCAAAAAGTATACAAATGTTTAATAAAATTTTAAATGAGATTCTAAGGGAAATTATTCAAAATAAATTAATCAAACTTCCTCCTCTACATCCTCTAATAAGATCAAAATACTATTGTGCATACCATAGAATGCATGGGAATCATAAAATAATTTATTGGAATTGAAAAATAAAATACAAAAGATAGTTTATAGTGTGATCCTATAAGTGGTACATCAATCAAACAAGCCATGGTGGAATAAGAGAAGGCACAAAAAGTAACAAAACCATAAATAATACAAAATTAGTTACCAAAGGACAAATCAAAGCAAGAAAAGGTTCAATAAGTATAGTTAGAATAAAAAAAGGTGAATTAAGCTAAGTTAGAGTAGGAAAGATCACAAAAATTATAATGTCTAATAGAGCAATTACAAAGGGAACAATTTTCAAAGCAAATGTTACATCAAGAAAAAAGTGGCATTACTAAAATAAACATTGTTAAATCAAATTTAAGATAAGCCAAAAAGCATTATTAAAAGAGGTTTTCCAACAAAAGATTATCCAAAGCATGAAATACATAAAAAATATACACTTCTAAGTGTGTTTCTAAAGGAGTCAACTATAGAGAGTTCATCATTCCTAGATCCTTTGATTCTCAAACCCATCATAGATGAAATGTCATGTACCAATGTGGTGATCAAAAACATTATTAAAATGAATGTTTGTGCATGACACTCTTACAATTTCTTGGATATGATAATTAAAATTTGAGTAAGATTACTCTATCTAAATAATTCATTAGACCCATTGAGCTACCTTGCATAGTTGGGCCAAAAACATGTTTAGTGGTATTTCACATATCTCATAGCTTGGCATAATATAATGCTAAATTAGGAAGATCATGATGATATAAATGGGGGAAACAATGGGTAAAGATTCCAACCATGTCACATTTTCACACAAAAGTGTAATGATCATAGTTTTAAGGGAAGATATAGTTTCTTCCAAGCAAGAGAAATAAAAAGCAAGCATACTTTCAATTAGCATACAAGAAAGTACAAGTAATGGCATATTAATAGAGGAATATGACACAATATATATTTCAAAAGAGAAATTATAAAGGTCAATACCATAATATGGGATAGTTCCTTATTCATGTGTAGATATAAGTGAAGATAAGAGTGGCATTTTAAAAGTTTCAAATCCATAAGATGATTATAATAATCCAAATTGGTATGATATTGATTATATAAAATATGAAATGGTAAACATATGAATTCTACACATTTTCATGATACTCTTCATCTTCAAGAGATCACCATTCCTTTGTTCAATGTAAAATATATTGATGATAAGACTCTTAAGGCAAACAATGTAGAATAAAGTCAGTTCAGGCAACACTATATGCAAATAGTGAAAAATAAAGTTGACTAGGTCGTTATTATTCTAGTGAAGTAAGATATGGAAGAACATATTCAAATAAGGTAACTATTCCTTATGGATAGAAACACGTTACAAAACTATGTTGATTTATTCAACCCATTTGGTTGTAGGGTTGAAGTTTTATAGACTATAAACTTATAAAAATAGTATTGAAAAAGAAAAATTGAAGTGACATAGAGAATAAAAATGAACCTTGGTGGGTTTTAAGATGTTTAGATTGAAAAGATTTATGTTGTGATGCTTAAGTTTTGATTCAAAAAAATATATAACAGATTCAAATAGCTTGATAGATTTTGTAAAATGTGTACGTTGAAAGGAAGTTGAAAATAGAATCGACTGGTTCAACTATGTTTGCAGACTTATATGCTAAAAGAGGACAATTGTGAACATAGTTGGCTGGTTTGACTATCTATGCAAATCTAGAACTGAAGAATAAGATTATGCAAAACTAATTAATCTAGTCACTTATATTGGGATAAAAATTACACAGGCAGAACAAAGTCTTTTTGGAGTGATTGTGTGTTAAACATGTGCATAGACTGTTAGAACCATATCGATAGGTTTGACACAGTACTACAAAAATAGAAATATATAATATGATAACAAAATGAAAGTGTGAAGTAAAACCTACAAGGTCTTGATTCACATCTAGTTCATCATTATGTATATAAAGGTAAATTCAACTGATATATTAATCAATCCTAGCGCAGAGAATATAAATCCTACTTACACTTTTGATTGTTGATACATTACATATTTAGGGTCATGACCAAGATAGATCTATTAGACCTAACTAAGGGATATGTTACCATAATAATATCACTAGAGAGGGTTCCAAAGCCTCTAGTCAAGCAACACCCTATAATAACCCTAGCTAGGTCCTATGTTTTCATATTTACAAAGTTTAATGTAAAGGAAAGTAAAGTCTTATCTAGTGCTCGCCAAAGCTTGTGGCATAAAATTGCGGGTAATAAATAAAAATTAAACATGCATAAAATATATATACTCAAGTCAATGTATAAAAAATCCTTATGCATTGTAAATATGTACAAATTTTAATCTATCTACTCTTAAAAATGAGGAAGAAAATTAGGAATACTTACCTTAAACATGAACCCACCGAGCCTCAATCTCTCCCTTGGCCAAGTTTCTTTGTAAAAGGTTATTGTGGCATGTAAGGATAATAAGGATAGGTCATCTCTATGCTACATGACTTCTCTATGCATTCAAAAGACTTCTCTATAAGATGAGATATGTATCTCCAAAGAAAGTATTGAAACCCCAAGTTATGATCCTCAAGTAGAATGGTAGATAAGTAGACACATAATATATTATTATTATTATTCTCTCATAAATGATGGAAATGGATGTATATATATATTTGAATCCAAACCTAAACCTTTTTAAAAATTTAGCTGATATGGTTAGCCTAATTGACTTTGTATCATTAATTGATGATAATAATAATGTACCAATGTGGTGATCAATAATACTATTGAAATTAATGTTTGTATCATGACACTCTTACAATTTCTTGGCTATGATAATTAAAATTTGATTAAGATTACTCTATCTAAATAATTTATTGGATCTATTGATCTACCTTGCACAGTTGGGCCAAAAACATGTTTAGTGGTATTTCATGTATCTCATAGCTTGGAACAATATAATGCTAAATTAGGAAGATCATGGATGATAAAAATGGGGGAAACAATGGGTAAATATTCCAACCATGTCACATTTTCACATAAAAGTGAAATGATCATAGTTTTAAGGGAAGATATAGTTTCTTGTAAGCAAGAGAAACAAAAAGTGTGCATACTTTCAATTAGCATATAAATAGATACAAGTAATGGCATAATTATATAGGCATATGACACAATAAATATTGTAAAAGAGAAATTAGAAAGGTCAATACCACAATATGGGGTAGTTCCTTATTCATGTGTAGATACAAATGAAGATAAGAGAGGCATTTCACAAGTTTCAAATCCAAAAGATGATTATAACCATCTAAACTAGTATGATACTAATTATACAAAATATTAAAATGATAATCATATGAATTCTACACATTTGCATGATACTCTTCATCTATAACAGATCACCATTCCTTTATTCAATGTAGAATCTATTAATGATAAGACTCTTAAGGGAGTCATCAGTTATTATATTTCTTCCCTTGTACGTACTCCTTTCAAATTATTTTAAAAATACAAAAATGGTAAAATATTCCTAGAAAATACAAAAAAAATAGACCTATGCATGCTTATATGTACTTCATCATATAAAAGTTTAGTTATGCATAATATTATATATGTTTATCTAGTTTTATATCATACATACTTCACCAATGTATCTGAGTGACTTTTGATTATGCATAACATCATGTATAGAACCATTTATAGGTGTTTATATTGTTACACACTTAGAAAATGTATTTAGATATATCTTTTCCTAGTGAGTTATGACTATTACTACTCAATTCCAAACTTCACACAGGCTTCCTACAACATGTACATTCATTAGCTAACTCATTGTGGGCATGGTAAATATAGATTGAGAATCCAAAAGAGATCAGTTAATTATTAGTGAATAAATCTAAAATAACTTGTTGGGCCCCCTTTTGAGTAAGTACATGGACCATGCTAACTATACCAATCTCAAAATGAGGCAACCCTTGGATTGGTTGCTCTCCTTTTTGCACACTTGATGCGAGCTAGTGAATCCCCCATAGATCTCACACTAGTTGGTAGGTGGTGACATAGCATCGACTTACATAAAGACATCCCTATCAAAGATTATACATGGTATCTCAAGAAGTATGAAAGTTAGAGAGTGGAGCACGTGAGATAGTGACCCCTCAGTGATAGATTAGTGTAGAGTGTGAACTCATCCACCCTAGATAGTGTAGTGGAGTTGGTAGACTTATGACAGCTTAGCACTCATCATGCACCCATCTGACTTGGCAAGAAGACTCCCTTTTGCCTATAAAAAGAGACTCAAGTTTGAATATGGAGAGAGAATATTAAGTGTATCAAAACTCTAAAGAAATACAGAGTGAACCATTAGTATTTCTTAGTATGCATATAGTATTTTAGAGATTTTAATGTATATCCCAAACTTGTATGTGAGCTTTTGGGCATAAATAGAGATAGGAAGAGTGTATGCTCTAGTTCTTTGCATTAAATTATGTACTAAACTAGAAGTTAATGAAGAAAGGAAGTATTGATCCTTGCATTATATTTTTCATAATGTTATGCTTGTAATTTAGTTTTAATTAAGTAATGTTGGAGCTATTATTTGAATGTATTATGAGATAGAGTTTCATCTTTGGTTGCTAATGGCATCTTTGTGCCATATAGCAACCTCAGATCACCCATAAGGTGACTAAGTGTTAGAACAAAAAGGCACCAAGGTTTTGATACCCACATCTAGAGTGCTACCCCAAAAATGATTCCTTAAACCTGATCCATCCCTATGACTTACATAAGTAACTAAATGTCCCTTAACCTACTTACTAATATTTGACATTGATAAGATCCCCTCCAAACTAGTTAAGGACTTGCACCTTAAGACCTATGCTCTCATGAAGGCTTGAACCTAGTGACCTTACTTTCAAGGACTTAGCACTAGATGGCCACCTGAACCCCTCTAGCTAATGACTAAGTCCATTTTAACTGTAAGTTACGTCATGTTGTAAATATCCCAACATGGGCCCAGTCCCTTCATTATTATGATTTAGGTAAGTAAAAAAGGCTTTAACCTTATGTGAAACTGATGCCCGTGCCATAACATGATTAAATGTTGTGTACCAAACTTTACTATCCTCATGCCTAGTTCTATCAAGTCTAGAAATGACTTGGCTTGATATCTAAGCACATGACCAAGTGTAGAAGATAACCTAGTGAACTTTTATACAACATTTTAGTTCCATTACTAGGACCCATGTTGAGTTTAATTGTTGTAATGGTGCAATAGAGCAATGCTCTAACTATCACTTGATAATACCAAGCACTACCTAGAGTAAATTAAAGATAGTTTCATGTAGAACCATCCTACATGCAAAAGGTAGAATATGAGAAGATAGGTGCAATCCAACTTATACAATGCTCTATATGAGGTGTTCTTTTAAAAACTACATGAGCATGTGTATCGATGGTTGGTTGCTTATACTACTAGAAGGTGAAGCTATG
Organism: Torreya grandis; assembly: GCA_037957365.1. Classification (NCBI taxonomy): domain Eukaryota; kingdom Viridiplantae; phylum Streptophyta; class Pinopsida; order Cupressales; family Taxaceae; genus Torreya; species Torreya grandis. The sequence continues at coordinate 2,415,267 of JARHVA010001863.1, read as the reverse complement.
ATTAGCACATCAAGTGGACCATAGAGTGCATAGAAAGGCTTAAGAGCCTAGATGAAGTTTGGATGCATGTTGTGGACAAGTGGTGTAGTGGTGCATTGAATAGATATGTGTTAGAGTTTGTTATGTCCACCTTATCATGTTTAGAAGAAGTAGAGTATGAGTTCCTTCACAAACCAAGGGGTGTGTTCATAAGAGGGCTTGGCACCAAATTAAAGAAGCTTTTGGTAGATTATGGTATAGAAACCATGAGAAGATAAGGCTAAGGTCCTTGCATGTATGATAAAGTATAGAAGGTGAGAAGGGGAAGTGTAGGTAAGGTGAAATGGAAGAGGAACAATAATTGACACCTAAGACATCCAAAGGCTAAACTATGATAAACAAAAGTGTAGGCTGATAGAGGATCTAGAACCTAGAAGTGTCAAGAAAACCCATAGTGATTAAGAAGGGCATGGGGAAATATCCCTTAAATTATAGTAGTGTGAAGAGAGAGAAGAAGAAGCAAAAGACCAGACTTAGTAATTAGGTATAGGATACAGTGGGTTCCTACAAGATGTGGCACTTGAGAATGCACTAGAATCACCTACCCCATTAGAACCTAAAGTGCAAACTCATGAATTGGGTTCTCTAATAAAAAATAGATGAATAGTTACTGAACCTATTATCAATATTGACTTTGATAGCATTCAAGATTTGGATCAAAAGTTTGTGATTAAGCAATTGATTCCCTATGAGGAATTGAGTGAGGATATGATAAATCTAGCAAGTGTTAATCCAAGAACCATGCACCCAAGTTTAATCATTACCATGTAGAGAATATCAGCTACATCAACTGGGAAATAGGTTGTAAGAAGTGGTATAATGCCATAAGTGAGAGGTACTACACTGACAATTTTGATAGTGCAATCAATAATGTTAAGATCAATGTCCCTACCTAAAATTAGAATCATTGGAGGGCTACCTCTAACATAGGTACAAGGGGGATAGGCACCTTAGAACCTCACACCATCCCCTTAGCATGTCTATATGAGATGGTGATGCACTTTCCTAAGATCAAGGTGTATATGATGTGATGTAGCATGTGCTAAAGTATTAGTTATAATGGCACGCTTGGGGAATCATTTAACCTAAGAATAAGGTAACCCAATTTGGGACCACCCTGCTAGATCATGCCCATAATGGGTATTGTAAGTTGATCTGAACCAAGCTATGGTTGACTACAATCTATTGAAGGAAGCCTTCTTAAAAGAGTTTGATATCCTTGAATTTGAGTAGCAAAGCATTGTAGTGCTCAAAGAAATTAGATAAGGATAATCTAAGAATGTGCACATGTATGATGTGTGATTTAAAACTCTTTACTCTAATCTTCCATATGACATTCACCCCTCCCAACACACGTAATGGTTTTTTGGAGGCTTATTGGTACCATTAAGAAAATCATTGTCCATGAATACCTTCATAAACCACCACAAAGCACTTAAATCTACACTCTAGGTTGAGGCAGTCGGCAACACTGATACTAGGATCAGCCCATTCATGGAGGCATATATTGCACCCATATCTTCTCAACTATAGAAGTTGACCATTAGTTTAGCACATGACACTCATACTAGATTATGGTGCACTGACTATGAGATGGAGGGGCATAACAAGAACAACTACCTATAAAGAAATGTCTATGCCCTACTTTTGAATTATGAGGTTTATCATGGGCTGCATGACTCTCAAAACCATCCTCTGTTATAGTGTGTTATTTAAGTAAACACCACTATTTACTAAAAAATTTGTGATTCTTATATGGACTTAATAATAGATTTTAGAGTCATTGATGAGATGTGTTAGAATATGAAAAGAGGTGTGAGGCAGGCAATGACATTAATCAGAGGTCAAACGGGTCAAGTCAATGAATACTATGTCTAGAACAATATGGGTTATGGTAACTAATGAGGCATGTGCAAATGAGGAAAAGGATGTGGTGGAGGATGATTCCCACCATGATCATGCTATAAGTGTGGGTCAATTAAACATTATCAGTGTGTCTTCCCCATGTACCCAATGTGTAAGTATTGTCAAGGACCACGTCTAATCAAGGAATGCCCAGACCTATACAAGAAGATAACTCAAGGTTAGCCTGGTATAAATAGAGGTGTGGTAATGGTGATGCATGAGTCTAAATAGGAAAGGTGGGCTCCCAAGCCATAACAAACTCACAAGGAGCCACATAAGGTATAGACCACAATAAGGAGTGGGTTCACCACTCATCCACCCACTATGTCAAACTAATATCTATGCTTGGATTATGGTGAATCAAGTTGAACTTAGCACATAGTATGGACAAAACTGAAATTTGCATCATATCTTGACCCTGCATGATAGAAGGATGTCTTACAACAAGCCATCAGCATGATACATAACTTATAGGGCAAGATTCAGTTGGCTAGAGATTTAGAGGCATAGGATACCACTTCATGCAAGAAGTAAGACCACTAAGAAGTGAAAATGCAAGAGTTGACTGAGATCCTACACCTCTTTAAAATTGAAGGGATGCTACCTCTACTAAAAGCCTTTCTTTGGAATCACACATGAAAAGAACTAGTGTAAAAGGCCACATCTCAAGTAATAAAGTTTCACTAACCAAAGACTACATATCCATGATAGTCATGTGCTTTATATGGGAGAACATCATAAGCTGGTATGGGTGCCCATTGAGTTTGACTAGTAATAGGGGTGCTCATTTCATCAATGAGATGGAGTGCATCCTCTTGATAGAATACATGGTAGCGCACTTCAAGACCACCCCATATCATCCCCAATCCAAAGGCATAGATGAATCCTTTAAAAAAAATTATCAATGTGCCTAAAAAATATATGTGACATAGGTCACAAGGATTGGGATGATTATGTTTCAGTAGTAATTTGTGCATACCACATGACCTACAAGTGCATGAACAAGGCTATACCATTCTAATTGGTGTTTGGTGTTAAATTAGTTCTAACCATGGAATTCATGGTGCCCTCCTTATATATTACATGCATCAATTACTTAGATGATCAAGAATCTTTAAGCACAAGGTTATAAGACTTAAAGCGCTTAGATGAGAAGCATGCCCAAGCTAAGTGGAGTTGATAGATTGAGAAAATATGTTAGAAGCATTATCATGACAAGCATATCAAGCACAAGGATTTGATTCAAGGAGTATAGGTGCTACTCTATGATTCCAAGTACTTCAAGCACCCAGATAAGTTGTAAATCTAATATATGGGTCCCTACATCATCCATCACATCTTGGAAATAGGCATATGAAAGCTATGCACATTGTCTAATGAAATGCTCCCTGGCCATTTCAATGGTAACCAACTAAAACCTTATAGGCAGTAGACTAGTGCTTGTGTCATGGAAACACCAAATCTTTAGTTGTTACTTAGTTTGAAATTGAGCTAATCAAAATAAATTTTGGCACAAGCCAAACCATTCTTTTTATTTTCTTTTATCCCTTATAAAGTGTATAGAGGTAGTGAGTGGTGCACGGTAGCTGCAAGAACTTTTGTGCTAGAATTTCATGCATAATATAATTAGGTGAGTTGAGCACTTTCACCCATAAGTGCATGAGTCCAAACATATGAGTGGTGGGCATGTGAGGCTTACTAGTCACAAGCAGGAGCATTTAGAGAGACATATGCACAAGATGAAAATTTCAAGCCCCTTAAACGTCCAAGAATGAACAACCTTAGCATTACCTTTGTTCTATAATTATAATAAGGTGCATTAATTGATATGATACTAGATACCCCAGGAGGCAAGAAGTGAATATGCCCAACATGGTTGAGTTCAAGGTAGATAGCGAAGATGCACTCTAAAAGTGTAGAAGAGAAACAAAGCATTAGAGGGCTAGTGTAAGTGATTTGTATGGGGTAGGATATTCTAAGGCAAGACAAAGCACAAGAAATCAACCAAAGAAGAAAATCATACTTGAAATAGGGGTACATCTATAAAATAGTGGAATCAAGGAGGTTGAATCGCACGTATGTGAGGCACTGCACCTAGGTTACCATAAGGAAGGCAAAGGTCATGCCAAAGATACACACATGAAAGGAGAATGTCTAAGATAGTTGGCATCCACCTAGGAAGAAGTAGGAAGTGATCATTTGAATTACATGACCTCTTTGATGTCTTGATTTGAGACAAGTTAAAATCATCCAGTGTAACTCAGCTCTATGAGTTTCCTTACTTTGAAAAGCCCAAAGAGCTCATCCAATTCCTTCTCTCATGTATCCACAAGGACCATGTATACTTTGTAATCCAATGCATAAATATCTCTACATAGATGATAAAATAAATAACTAGGATTTTAGACATTGGTAGAGACATCCATCAACTGATGGATGATGACAAAGAGGTGGAGCGTGTCATGAAGCTCCTACATTACATCAAGGGGGGCTATATGTTCCCAATCAAAAAATGTGAGGACCTCAACATGAGGGTGATATCATGCCTTGTGAGTGTAAATTTGTGTACTAGTAACTAATGGACATATGTGTTAAAGGCATATCTCTACATGGCCTATTATGTGGCGTAGGGAAATTAGTTTAATATCATGTAGTTCATTGCCAAAGAATTGACTAATAACATGTTAAAATGCCATAGCACTAAAGGGGCCTTTAGGTGGGGCTCCATCCTTATCTTGATCATAATGGAGGAGATCAAGATCCTTGATGGAAGTGAAGACAACATGTGGGTGTTCCAAAAACACCATGAATCACCCATGTAGAAGCATAAGGACTACACCTACCCCACCACCTTCAACCCAAAATACAAGACTTGTATAATGAACTAGTATAAGTAGTACATTGAAGCCTTTGGACTAGAGTGGTACATTCCTCAGGGGATTCTCGTGAGAATGTTTAGGATGGTAACTTTTGCCATGATGTATCACTACTACATCATGCACTTGGCATTGAAGGATGAGAACAAGTTAGGATGGCTAAATATTTCCTTCATCTTCTTAGTAGAATACTTTTGAGACACACTACACCAGATCCCAAATGTGTAGAAGATGGACACTTTAGTCAAGGAACTAGATGCAAAAAGTCAAAGAATGTGGCATAGGTTTTCCTACACATATGGAAGCATGATTAAAGATGAAGAAGATGACATAGATCACCTAGATAGTGATCCATCTAAGAGGTCACCATCCTTGGATTCATCCATAGTCTCTACTATGTGATGAATCCAAATAAGGATCCCAGTACTGGGTCTAGCACTAAGTGAAGAAGAGACCCCCTAGTCCAGGTCAGGGATGAAGGAACCCCATCACCCCCTGAGAATAAAAAGACTTTGAATAAAAATAAATGGGGTACCTTAGAATAAATTAACGATTAGCTAAATATAAATATCACTTTAGAAGGGGAAGCATCTAATTTACATTCATCTAAGAAGAGCATGCACTTCACATCAAAATCCTCCCTTAGTACAAAGGAGAAGAAGAAGGGGAAGGCTCCCTCTTTATCACCCAAATTTATTGTATCTAAGGAAGAGGAGGATAAGGAGATAGAAAAAGAGGGTGCGATAGGTACCTATATTATCCCTAATGATGAGGAGTCCTCATCAAGTGAACAAACCCCTTCCCCACCATCTCAAATTAAGCCTAAAAAATGAATGCAAAGGTTGAGAAAGCTTGGCTTCAGTGAAGCTAAAGTATAGAGCACATAAGAACTACAAGAATAGAAAGAAGAAATGGTTAAGTAAAGTTCCAAAGGAGTTCATCCATATGGTAGAGGCCAAAGAGCAGAGAAAAGAGGAAGAGAAAAAGATGTTGATGGAGGAAGGCAATAAGGAAGGACAAATAGGCAAATAGCTCAAGGAGGTAACCCATTCAAGCATGCCAATAGAAGAATAAATATAGTGCCAATGGAAGGTTATGGGCCTCAAGCAAGGCCATATTGATGCAGTGTTAATATTACACTGGAGGTGTGAAGATATTAAATCCAAGGGCATGTCCCATGCTAAAATCAATCGATTAGAGGCTAGGGAGAGAGAAAATAAATTTATTATGCAAGCCATGAAAAGAAAGGCCTAAAAATAAAAGGCCAATAAATAATAACTAGAAATAAAGGCCAAAATAGACAAATATAAGAAGAGGGAGAGAGAGGAGAAAGAAGCTTGGGAGGAAAGGGCACTCATGTTAGAGGAAAGGGAAAAAAAGAAGGGTCCCGCTAGTATAAAACCCAAGGAAGAGAAATTACCAGAGATAATGCCTATCCCCTCCACTAGGATAATAGAGGAATCTAAAAAATAGGTGCACCCTGACTCTAAATGGGTATTTGAAGATAAAAAAGGTGATATTGGTACCTTAAAGAAGCAAATAGAGGAAATAGGGCCACGGTAGGAAGAAATGGATGAAGGGGAGAATTCCATAGAAGAACCCCTACAAGAGTAACATGAAAATGGGTCTATCACTAAAGAAAGAGAAGGAAAAAGAGACTAAGAAGATGAGAATAAAGAAGGATAAGATGATAAGAGAGAATAAGAGGAAGAAGAACGGGAAAAAGATGAAGGCATTAGGTTAGGTACTAGTGCCAATGAATAGGAAAAGTTGGGTGAAGATAAAGAATATGAACCCAAAAATAAGGAAAGGGTGTAGCAATAGTTCAAGGAGGATGATGAATTCTACATGATGGAGTGCATGCCTCCAAGGACTGCTACGACCCTGACGTGCCACTAGGTCTCTTAGGCATTAGACTACTACATGGATGAGCCTAAATTCAAGGTTCTGATTAAAATAATCTAGCATGCTAAGAAGTCTAAGGAAGTGTATGATTACCACATTCTCAATCCTCATGATATGAACCCCATACACTCTACAAATATGGTAATCAAGATGGCATCTTTAGTGGTATGAAATAACATCATCAATGATGTTCACACCAATAATTAAATGAAGATAACAAAAGACATGGAAAAAGAACTTGAGGAAAAAAATCTCAAGCTCAAATAGCTAATAGAGCATGTGGAAGAGGCAGATCTATCTCTTTTGGATGGGGTGGATACCTCTTAAATGAATTAAGTTTATTACATCTACACACTCTTAGAGTAGATGATACTGAGGATGAGGCTAACACTCAAAGAGAAACAAGACCCTTATGAAGCCTTATGAGGATAGTTAAATAATAATATGGACATGGTCAAAGACCTCTTCACTAAACTTGAAAAGGTAATCAAGGAAACTAATGAAATATTTGATAACTTCACCAATCACCTAGAAATCATCAACATACACCTCAAAAAGGCAAAGGAGGAGAAGGATGCTCTATTCCAGCACTCCTTCATGGTAACCAAGACCGAGCACATATAGGTGATGGCCAAGTTCAACTCCCTTAGCACTCAATTAAAGACTTAGGAGTAGGAACTTTGAGGTGGTCTTCCATGCCTTCCAAATAAAGGCTAGTGAGTAGGGGGAGATATTGTATTGTGGGGTGAAACTTGTGAAAGAAAGGCTAGAAGCCTTTAAAAAGGAATTAGAAATCATGAAAATGCTTGATTTGAAGGTTGTTTCAACTAAATCGGATGGTGTCATTGAAGATATTAGGGGTGACATCTAGGGCTTGGAAATTTTTAAGACTTAACACAGGGTATGCCTAATTTCTATGCACCTAAGGCATTTAAAGACTATTCTAGGATGGACTAGTAATTTTGTATGGGGTAATATTGGGCCCCATTTTGAAAAAGTAGATGGACCACACCAACTAAACCAACCTTAGTGTGAGGTGACCCTTGGAGTGGTTGCCCTCTTTTTTTTATATTTTGATGCCAACTAGAGAAGGCCACATGGATCCCATGCTAGCTAGTGGGTGGTTGCATAGCGTTAACTTACATAAAGACATCTCTATCAAGGCTTGTATGTAGAAAATTGAGAATCATGAATGTCAGAGAGTGGAGCAAGTGAGATAAAAACCCATCGGCAATAGATCAGTGTATGATGTGTGCTCATCCACCCTAGATAGTGTAATAGAGTTGGTAGACTCGTGATAGCTCAGCAATCAACATGCACCCATCTGAGTTGGCAAGGAGACTTCTTTTTACCTATAAAAAGAGACTCATGTTTGAAGACAGAGAGAGGAGATTGAGTGTAGTGAAGATCTAGAGAGATATAAAGTGAACCATTAGTATTTCTTAGTATGAATATAGTAGTTTAGATATTTGAATGTGTATCCCAAGCTCGCATGTGAGCTACTAGGCATGAATAGAGATAGGAAGAGTGTATGGTCTGGTTATTTGCATTAAACTTTGTACTAAACTATAAGTTAATGAAGAAAGTAGGTATTGATCCTTGCATTATATTTTACATAATGTTATGCTTGTGAATTAGTTTAGTTAAGTAATGTTGGAGCTATTATTTGAATGTATTATGAAATGGAGGTTCATCCTTGGTCATTAATGGTATCTTTGTGCCATATAGCGACTTTGGCTCACCTATAAGGTGACTAAGTATTGAAATCAAAAGGAACCAAGCTTCTAAGACCTATTCCTAGAGTGCTACCCCAAAAATGAGTCCTTTAACCTGAGTCATCCCTATGACTTGCATAAGTAACTAAATTACCCTTAACCTACTTCTCAATAGCTTACACCACTAAGAGCCTAACCTAGATAGTTATGGACTTGCATCTTAAGACCTATGCTCTCTTTACAGCTTACACCTAGTGACCTTCCTTTGAAGGACTTAGTACTATATGGCCATCTAAACCCTTCTAGCCAATCACTAAGTCCCTTTGAACCCTAAGTTACACCATGATGCAACTAGCCCAATGTGAGCTTGGTCCCTTCACTGTTGCACTTCGGGTGAGCACACAAGGCTTGCACCTTGTGTGAAATTAATGACAGTGCCATAACATGATTAAATGTTGTGTACCAAACCTTACTATTCATGTGCCTAGTTCTACCAAGTCTATAAATGACATGGCTTGATAGTTAAGTGCATAACCAAGTGCAAAATCCAACCTAGTGAAATTTTCAACAACACAACTTCTCAAGCCTAATCCCTTGGTTGAGATATATGATAATCAAGAAATAAATGAAATATTGGGAGATAAACACAACATTTATAACTCACTTAAATATTTTCTTGAAAATTAATCTAAAGAGGTTGAGTTTTACTTGTATATGTAAAAGTATTCATTGATGTTTGAATCCTTATGTGGGAAGCACCTTTCCTTGTCTACACATGGTCTTGGCTTTGGCTTGGTATCAGAGAGATTTGAGTTAATGAAGCTTCTTGGAATAATCCAATAGAGTAAAATTACCTTAGGAAGTTTGATGAAATGAGAGGCGTAAGGGTTCTTGTTATTACCAAATATTTCACCCTAGAGAAGGTTTTTAAAGCCTATTATAAGATTTGGGCAACATCAAAATACTTTTAGGTATGTGGGCTTAGTTATAGGAGAAGTAGACCTCAAGTTTAAAGGATATCTCCATGAATTTGTGTAGAAGTGTTTATCACCTATACTACTGATTATTTGAGGTAAAAGGGATAAAAGTATGCATAAAATAAATCTAATATATGGGGTGATACACCATGAATATATCCACTATGTTATCATACTTTCTCTCACTAAGAACAAGATATACAAACTAGTCTAAAAGTCCAAAGATGTTCTAACATAAGTGTTTTAATATAGAGGTGATATGCATGAAAACACTAAAGGTAAGTAGACTAGAGATCAAATTATTTAATATAAGGACACTTTCACACTTGAAGGGATCCTAATATACGAATTAAACTTTATATGACCTGTTAGAATGAAAACTTCCTACATAAGACATGAAAGGATAAGGAAAAGTAAGGACAAAATCACAAGACTCAACCATTCATCACTTTTCACCCTCAAACAAGATGTTTATGAACTCAAAACCATATTTATTTTATTATTCAAAGGTAAAATATGGCATCAAACTAGTAGGGCTTTGCCATACTAGATGTGGTATTAGTCTACAAGAGCAAAAATGACTACTACTTATAGAATTTGAGAGAGGAGAGAAGAGAGTGAAGTCCAAGAGTCATAAGAACACTTGTCAAGATAATAAAATGGAGTTACACATATAGGAGAGAGGAATGTGTAATAAACCATACAATGTCTAATTGTACAAATGTCCCTCAAAGCATGAAACTCCTAAAATGTGGCGTAGGACTCTTCAATTGCTTGCTCAAAAAATTGCCTTCATCATTTGGAGTTCTTGTAACATCCCACAATATAATATGGGTATATGAGATGATTTAACTAATATTTATGGGTTATAAACAATCCCTAACATGCATTGGTTACATCCCTAATCATTGATATTCTTTTGAACATGAGTTATCACTACCTATTGTCCAAATAACTCTTCTTTCACTCACCCTTCACACTTGGCACCAAATTTTTATTTATTTTGTCAATCCAATCCATACATATGAGTTTATGACACTTTTTAATAAACCTTATTGCCTTATATTCCTCAAATAGACCTTAAAATTCCTCCCACTTAGAGCTTTCACCTTCTCACTTATTTATTCACTATGTTAGTTTCGACTAGTTGAGATGAAAGCACTTATAGAGGTAGTTGTGAGATTTTATAATACATGAAATGGGAATGAGGTGTTATCTCAGGTCCTAGCCTATCTCCCAAAGTTACTTCATATTTTGAATCTCCCTTGAACTTACAAAACACCAAAAATTATCAAAGAAACTATTTTTATGCCTTATTCATATAAGTAGGGTACATTATAAATGGATAAGGAGGAGCCCAGGAGAGTCTTCTATAACTTAAAATAATTTCCCAATCCATTCTATCCCAATTGGATACATCTCCTTCTTCATTTTCCCAATCAAGTCCTTACCAATAGTTTTGGAGGGATTAGAGTACTTTTGACCCTTAAGGTTTGTTCATAAATATTTAACATTTAATTTGAAAATAAAATCCACAAATTTTTTGTTCAAGACCTCCTTCAACATCTCCCAACTCTTTATACCCCCATTCTAAGCTTCTAAGTAGGTGAGAGTATCTCAAGTTAACCTCTCAAGTTTTTTCATGTATTTTGCATACCCTATGGTGGTCTTAAGCCAAAAAATGGATTACATGTGGTATATTTTACATTCCAATAGATTTAACACACCTGATATCTCACTATAAACATGTTCCAATGATTTATAATGTTCATCTAATGTCAGATGTAGTAGCAGACCCCATTGAGTGTTTTAGTCTTGGACTCGACCTAGTAGGTCTGCCTACATACTTGTGATTTAAGCCATCATGGTTATATTATAACATCTATGAGGTTTTAATAATGTTATTCCATATCTAACACATCTCTTAATATCTTCTTTCAAGGTTTTCTCAACCTCTGGCCAAACCTATAGATTTGTATCCTTAGGAAGTGCCCTCTATCTGAGATAAAATAAAGGACATTTCCCATACTACCTCATGAAAATAGGTAGTATGAAGGGCTTATCCAAGTTTTAAGGACCCTATGTACCAATTTCCATGGCTAGATAAACTGAATATCTCTTTAAACTCCTTCAAAACCTAAGATAGACTTTTTGAACTTTGACTATGCAGGCTTTTACATATAGATTATAGGTTACTTGTATGAGAACCCTTCCATGTCTTATTTCTACTATATGAAGATATAAAAATACTATTACAACCATTATTAATGTGTTTAAAACATACTTACCACCCAAACCTTTATAAACACTTCCACATTCACCTTGCTCTTGATTGAATACAAGTTTTGACTGTGTTTTCTTGCTTTGAAAGAGAAACATGTAGGTGCATATTGCATGTTTAGACATTTATATCATTTCCCCACCATATTCTTGAAGTACTTATGAAATATTCATGCTTATAATTATCTATACTATGACTTGAGGTTAGACCATCATCAAGACTAGTTGGACTCTATATCACTATCATGCTACAGTCAGCTATAGTTGACTATTTTAGAGTAAAATGGGGTCCTAAAGGTGTGTTTAAACCTATAAAACCTATGTTTAATACATTTGGGTACTTTTTTAAGTCTTTGTAAGAATTTAAAAATGGAAAATTTTGTGTTTTTAGGCCTATTAGTTCTCCAAGATGTATATCATGGTTTATTAGTACCTATAGTTAGGTTGTAGGCAGTCAATTTGAAGGTAAGGCACCTATAGGTGTTGATGGAAATCAATACCTTGATCTCCAAAAACAATTATGAATATTGAAACAATAATGTGTTTCTCAACATAATAGGACCACTAAAACATAAATATATTCCTCTATACTTCAAATTTAGGTTGTGAAGGTCATTGACGTTCAAACTTGTAGATAACATTGAATGTTTGTAGTAAACAAATATGTAACTTTGAAGCCTCCATACATTATGTTCCTTTAGTCAAATGTCCCCTCTATTTTGTAGGGTTCTACCCCTTCATAAAATTTACAATATATATGTACTTTTCTTCATCAAGATTCTATACAACATTGCTATATGGCATCACTAAAAGTGCTTAGGGCTTTGTTTCAAAGCTTTTAGGGAACTTGTCCCTAAAGTTCAATTCTTTCACATGGAGATACCTCTCAAGTCTACATGTCTACATATTACTTAAAAAATGATCCTTAATTTTCCTCAAAATTCCTCAAATCTGATGAAGGTTTCAAAACATGTTTTAACATCTTTATATTACACCTTTAGATCTCTGTGTAAGCCACCTATAGGTGGATATTGCAGTATATAAGGAGTGAGTTTGAGATAACCAGTTTGTATGGTGTATGGGCTTGAAAGTAGTTTAAAATATTATCAAATGTGTTGAAATTAATGCTTACAACCCTAGCATGCTTCAAAAAAGTTTCAATATCCATTTCAATGTGATATCTTTCTGTAGGCACTTATAGGTGCATATCAATGTATATGACTGTGTGTATAAATTATATTAACTATCATAATCCCTTGTGTACCATTTATAAGCTTTGTATTTCTAGCTTATTCTCTTATAATATTTTCAACACCTTTAAACATTTTATTTTACCTATATGAACATTCTCAGAGCTTCACACACCATGACTACAAGTGGAAGTAAGCATAAAATTGAGTGTGTATTATGCTTTTGACTACAACTCCACGAATGATATAGGTGTGAAACTAAACTTATAAATAAGGATATTTTCAAGACATTTAATATGCATGTAACATCATATTACATTTATTTGAATCTATTATAGATAAAGAGACCTATATTTCATGAAATCTGACTACAACCTCACTAGCATACTCCATCTATAACATAAAAGGTTTGAACTCATAAAATGAATTATAAACATGAAACCAAATATGAGAAACATTATAATATTAATTCCACATCATTTGGAATCCATTTCACCAATTGGATTGTATAGACATGCTCAAATAAAGGCAAAACCTATTGGGTGTAGGGATTAGCTAGTAAAATAAGACATCCAACTTCTTAAGCATGGTTCATAAAGTATAGGAAGGTACTCCTTGAATTATTTAAATGAATATTAATTTGACCAATTTTACTATCCACCACCAATATATTTTGACCTAGAATTCCTCCTACTAGTTGTACCATCAAAAGACCTATTGACCAGTTTTGCTTGCCTAGTTTAAGGGATGGAGAGATAGAATGGTTTTGGCCCAATTTTGGAACTTCTAAAGTATATAAATCATGTAAATATATTCAAGGAAGCGTAAAGTTCACTGTATAAACTTCTCCCATGTGTTACTCTCTCCCATAGGCCGTACAACCTTCAAACTCCTTTTTCACTTATTTTCTTGATTTTTAGTTAGGAACCTACAAGTTTTAGTTATTACTGACATTCCTAACAATTAATATAACATATTAGATATTGGAAAGAATTTATAACACATGGACACCTAGGAAAATCATACCATTCTCATTAATGACCCGAATATGACCCCTAAATGACAAAAAATGACATAAGGGCTAAATATGACCATGACCAAGGTTAATAACATAAAAAATCACATAAAATTTACCATGACACACCCTATAACATGATAATATACCTTTATTCATGTTTTGGACTATAGGGGTTGACCCATTTTGACTTGTGGTCAAAATGGTCAACATTCTTGGTGATTTCCCAAGGGTGGTATGCTTGCTATGCCAAGACTAGTAGCCTAATCTTATCCATTGGGCCATGAAGTCACATATACACCAATTTTAAACATAATTTTCCTTTGATACCACACCAAACACAAATTAAATACACACAAAACAAGACACACTAAAGAAAAACACACATGTGTTCAATTAGAACACTTATAGAACACAACACAATTAAAAGAAAGATACACACACCTAATCTACTATCTATAAAACCTCACTCTTGAGGTGAAAACATCTTTCCATAATTCAAATATGTTCAAATATGGTTAATCTTGCATCTTTATCATTCCATGAAGGCAATCTAGCATGAGAAGCATGTTCATCATCAACCACTTGCATATATAGGTGATCAAGAAGCCTACCACCTCTATATCTTCTTAGGCATATAAGTGGACTATTTGGAGACAAAATTAATGTTATTTCTTTCTCCCTAAGATCCTTTATTGTATTTTCAATCCTATTTATCATTTTCATATCTAATATGCCTTCCTCAAACTACAGATTAGAATATATGATAGTTGCCTCAATCTTTCTATCTTTTTATGCATTATGTGATTGATACATAGAGACATAAATATCTTATTCTTTATGTTCCAATACTTTTTAATGTGACTCAACATAAAATAGAGATATTGACTATCCTTGAAGCACAAAAAAACTTGCCTTGGACTCATAAAACTCCTCTTTGACTGTAGGATTTTGAACAGCAGTAAGGTCCTTACTTTCATGCTTGATGAACCTTTATTTTCCTTAATCACTATAAAACTCAACATCATTCTTCTTAGGATCATTATCAAACTCATCAGATATATATTTCTTGCAAGGGGAAGGAGTCTTACTTAATTGATCAAATTCTTGACATATGGCATTGAATTTTAGCCATAGATCATCCTCCTCTTCCTCATGAATGTCATCATCAAGGGCAACTTCATTAACAATAGGCAAAAAGACATCATTCTTCCCACTATGGTGGTCAATTATATTTTTCAATCCATCATCACCATATACATGAATCAAATAGTTACTCTTAATATATTGTGAGAAATGATGTTTGACACTTACCTTAGCTCCCTCAAATGGCTCTTCATGTATGATATATGTGCCAAGGTCAGTTTTCTCAAAGTATGCATAAGGATAATGTTCATAAGCATATACACCATATTGATCTAGAAACAATTCAGATATGCCCTCAATTTTAGAATCACCATCATCCACATTAGACTCCTCTTTCTCATTAATCACAAAATTCAAGTTAGAGCTTGCTTTAACATAGGGTTCAATGTGAAACCTTGCTAGTGTTTGAGTTCTTATGGTCACCTTGGATCCATGTCTTGTCCAAAAGTCCAAGATGGACCAATGAATTGAGAGATAACCACCTATCTTTGTTTTAAAGTCTCTTGAAAGATAGATTTAAAAATGAGTAAGAAGGTCTAAAACAATATTGACTTAGAGGATAGGGAAACTAGGCCAATCATACAAGAAAACCTTAAAATGTTTTGGAAACCCTACTATATTGGAAGGTGTACCACCTAGCTGAAGCACTTCTTTTTTATGGGGTTCATATTTTAGGCCCAACTTATCAGCTACAACTTTGGGCATGATTGATGTAGAAGCACCACTATCAACTATGCAATTGTGTACTAGTTTATCACCCACTATGAGAGTGAGGTAGAAGGGTAGAGGCTTCTCAAATTTAGTAAATGGGTCAACAATGGTGTTAAGGGTACTTTTAATAGAACCATGACCATGAATTTGAATTGAAGGTGAAGGACTACTACGAATAATGTACAATTATTTTTGTAATAGCTCCTTTTGGCCAAGCATATGGAGGACTTCCCATAAAGAGATGGATGTTTTGGAATTATTCATTGAGTCCAATATTTAGAGCTGAAATTATTACCTTCTTCTTGAGTCATTGGAGGCAAATAATTTTTTTAAATTGGAGGAATTGAAGCACCTTGAGTAGACCTTACCACATTCTATTTTTAAGAAGGTGTAGGAGTGTTTAGAGATTTCATGCTTGCAGCCATGCTTTGTTGCCTTATAGAAGGATTAGATGAACTTGTAGGCATGCTACTATCACCTCATAGAGCTTTCCTTTTATCCATTGTATTTTTTGTAATATAAGTTCCTTGATTAATCACAAGAGTATCTTCTACCAAAAAAGTTAGTGAAACTTTCTCCATGAGGCTTCCAACTTTCATTTACTTGCATCATGACCTCATCTTCCATTGATAGGAGAGGAGTGAATCCTCCTTAATTAAATATAGATTACTCCCCATTTTTTTTAGCATCTATGAATTAGCTTTTTTGCCAATTTTTTCTTTGTACTAAGTTGTTATGCACTAGTACCATCTCTCTTGCATAGGTGGTGAAATTAGGATTGTACACATTGGTAGGGATATTAAAGTTAGGATACCCTTGACCTCTTCCTATTTCACTCAAATTTCACTATTATTTAGAAGAAGGTAATAAAAATAGAAATATGGGTTAAGGTATAAATGTGAATAAAATTACACACGTTAGATTAGAATATTGTGAAGAGCTCCTCTTTGGCTTGGGAGGAAGACCTACAAATAAGAAAGCACTAAAGCAAATTTGTTGGTTAGACAAGTAGATAGGTGGATTTCCTAGTTGTGGCTAGATCTTGGAAATGTGAGATTATTTAGGGGTTGTCATTCCACCATTTTAAAATAATTAAGTTGATAAAATAGAAATAAATTAATTGCATCAATAATCAAAAGGTAATGAAACTAACAACAAGAATTTATTGATAAAGAGATGTGATAGAAATGATCTAATTAGGGATAAGTTGATTAGTGTTAGTGCTAACAAGCTGAGGTATGGTTCAAAAAATAAAGCAAAAGTCTATGGTTAGGTAGAAGCATATAAAAGAGGGTCTAATTGGGTGTAGGTGGTAAAATGGAGCTTGTTGGTTTTAGGTATGATAGTGAATCATCAACGATCAAGATGACTATTAGTATTTAAGGGTAATGATCGGTAGTTAGGTAACCATGGATGGTTGGGCTAACCATTACCAGTTAAGCTAACCATCAGTGGTTTCTTATAGGTGAATTAAGGCCAATATTCTAGGTATGAATCCTAAGATGTGGGTGAGGTTTTTAATAATTTCAAAGTGTAAATATGACAAATAAATACAAAAAATAGATGATTGTCTTATCGAGAAGGTAGATTGGATAGATAGTTAAGGTGAATTGCTTGATGTAGAATCTAATTGTAATTTTGACAGAGTGATGGTTCTTAGATTGGTGATGGAAATTTGGGATTTTTGGATTACTAAAGTGCCTAATAATGATTGACCTACAAAAGAGACTCCAGATACTAAAGCTCTTGATAATAATTATAGATGGATTTTCCATTACAGCTTTCCTCTTCTTATAGGCAAGGACAAGAGGCTAAAGTGGGAGAGTAATTAGGGATTATAATTATAACTCATCCATGTAATGCCTCATGAAATGATTTATGTGACTTATATTTATAGAAGCTAAGTGATAGTTTGCATGGTGATTGGTATGTTAAGTTCCAATTGGTGGAGCCTGATCATCGACAGTTAGGCTAACCATCAATGGTTAGCCTGATCATCAATGGTCAAGGCTAAGAGGTCAAAATAAGTAAAAATGGATATCTCAATCTAGCTAGGTTAAACTAATAAAAACTTCTTTAAGCATGGGTAAATGGTCTAAAGGGGGTCCAAGGGCTTGCGACATTCAGAATTACATGAGCAAATTTTTAGTGTCTACATTTGCCCTTTTTTATTGTGTGGTTTGAGTCACAAGATAAAAAACAAAAATGGAAGATAGGTATGGTAAAGCTCAAGTTTAAACTAATAATGGTAGGAAGTGTTCCCCCTCAAACTAGGAAGTGATGAGGTAAAATGAAATCAGGTTGAGGTTTGATAAGTGGGACCTGGTAGCTAGTGAGTGAGATGCAGAACTTACACATAAAAAGTGACTAAGTATAATAGTTTTGGATCATGTGAATAATATAGTTTCCAATTCTAATGAAAATAAGGTTGGTGTGAAGAATACAAGTGACCAATTTCTCGTGAGACTGTTATAGGCATGGCAGTGGGATACACATGTTAGTCTCTAAGGCAGATTTGAATGTTTTGATGGGTATCCAAGGTAGGAATTGCTTCTAGGAAAATACCAAATGGGTCAATGTGAAATAGGTATCTAAGGTGTGAATTACTCTTGAAAATACATAAATGATCTAGTTATTGTATTAGGTGGGGCAAAAATAGTGAACATGGCAAGGTCGGTTGGTGCAGTTAAAATGACCCATGTAAAGTCATCATAAAACATGTAAATAGCTTGGTAAAATGATCAACATCAAGGTGTATGTGAGCAATGGGTAGGTTGAGGTGTGGCCAATATGAATCCATATGCATTAGGCAAGTAGACATTGCCTAAATATTTTAGGGGATGTAGGATCTTACAATAAATTCAAGCCAATGTAGTTCTTGCTTGGAAAGGTAGTGATTAGGTGAGTAATTAAAAAAGTGGGTAATTAGATTGCTTGGGCTATGCATTGAATGTGACTAAGTGTGATAGTCCCAATTATAATGGCTAGTATTTAGGTGGATGTGGTCAAATAGGTTGGTCAAAGAAGGGTACTCTCAGAAAGGCCAAGTGTTGGTATGTTAAGTGGAGATGAGGTGATCTCATAAGAGGGTAGCACTAAGGTGGGTAATAGTGAAAAAATAAAAGAAAAAATAGGGACCCTTATTGTTGATTGTCAGAGTTTTGAAGGGTCTACCGTCGATGATCACCCTAACCATTGATAGTCAAGGGAAAACCCAAAAATATAAAATATAAAAAGTGAAAGTGAAAAATCATTTTCACCTTTTAACATTTTTACCTCCATGCTTTTTGCTCTGGCATTCCATACTAAGGGATGATCAAGTTGGGGAGTGGTGATTGGTTGAGCTAATGTTTTTTGAGATGGAGGGTGGATGAGGGCACGGTCGAGTGAAAGGACATGGGATTTAGTTCCATGGTTATGGTATATATAAACTATGTAGGAGCTTAGATATTATGAGGCAATGGTGCTTGATCAATTTCCCCATGCCATTAGATTTGCATAGTATACAGCCAATTATGGTGGTGAGGTTACACTAGCTACTTTAGGGTAGTGGGCTATTATAATTGGGTAGATAGGGGTCTGAGGGGGACCACCATCAGGTATAGGTATAGGTCTAGATGGGGCTAGTGGTAGTGGTGCAAGTGATCTAAGTGCTCTAGGGTCTTGATTAATATATGATATGTATATGATTTTTGATTCTACCGTGCGTACCAATGATGCAAGATGTACATTTTGAGAGAAATACATGTATATTGTTGTATACCCATGATGATGATATTTATTTATGATTATATATTCATTATTTTAGAGATATGATCCTAGTTTATTTGTTGATTTATTTATGACTTTGATAGTTATGAGGATTATTTATTAATGTTTAAATTGATTATGGTTATGCTCATGATAGTGTGGACTTACCTAGATAGCCATGTGGTGAGATAACATTTGTTCACTTATGATTATGATGGTATTGATGATATTTGTGATGATGTCTATGCTAATGATTTAATGAGTATACGTTTATTTATGTAAGTTTAAACATATGTTGAAGATTGTTTATTGATTTATTATTTATAGATGTCATGATATTGATATGATATTGATGGATATGCTAATGTCTTTTTGGTATTGTGGATGTGTTGATGCTATATGAATGTTTAGTGCCTTGTCACATGATATGGATTAATTATGGATGGCTACATGTTATGATTGTCTTATTCTGGTGTGTGAATTGAAAATGATTGACTGATATGATTCTATGCTTATAGCTCATGTGATGTGTATGTTTATGGTTTATGGCTTTATTTGTTTTATGATGTTTGCATAGCATAGATGCGTGTTCATTGAGATAGTTCATGTTGATGTTTGTTTGATTTATTTTGTTCATGGATATGATAGGATATTTTGATTATATGCATAAAATGGTAAATGGTATGTACTATGATGTATTTCATTGATGCTTTAATTATTTTAAATGGTATGCTTTATAAGTTTATGTGATGTGATAATCAAGTTAGCTAGATGCTCATGGTCTATCCATATAGAGAGATAGATGATGTATTTTGTATGATGGATGATATTTATGTCATGGATGTGATGTTTGTTTTACATGATGATAGAGGTAGAACATGAATACATGAAGCAAGTGAATAATAAACTAGATGTATAGGAGACTAAGCAGAATCATGAGAGGCACACCCATGAATAAGGAACATAATGCCTTTTTATTGGTAAGGACTGACATGAAACCCAAAGTTATATTTTATCTTATTGAAGATAAGCCTTTCAAGTGATTTGCATTAGCATGTTTAATGTTGATAATGATGTATCTTGATCAGAATGTGTCAAGTAAGCTCATAGTCCTGTGCATATGTGATATGTGGAGGGAGAATGGGTGAAACTAAACTATTTAGTAAGACTAGTATGCCTTTTCTGTAGGCTTCCCAAAGAGGTAGTATAGACAAGTCTATGTTTATATATAAAGTTTAGACTGATCGATGTGGGAAGTCTACTAAGGAGAGCCGATTGTGGTTTCCAATATTATTTCTGATATGAGAGCTAATTATGGTTTTCAAAATTCTATTGCTTTTTCTTGAGGGTATTTTGTTATTTTTCTTTTGCTTTAGGATCTGGGAAGTTGATTGATGTGGGAAGCTTCCAAAAAATACTAGCATTTGACAAATATTTTTCTTAGCCACCCTTCAAGGGAGTGGTCTAAGTTTTTGTTTTAAATGCTTTTGATAGTTGTTCATCTAGGGAGCAATCCACCTTATGTTTTTGCAATTTCAAATGATTTCCAATAGTTATCCTTCAAGGGAGTAGTCTATATATTCTAGGGGTGACCCATGATTTATTTTTGAATATTTCTATTGCTTTTGCCTTTGATTGATTTTGCTTGACATAGACTTATATATTTATGCTCAATGGATGACCTTTATGAAGGCAAAAATAAGCTAACATAAAATTTTAGTAGGTGAAAAGGATATAAGTGACAATAACCATAGGAAACCCTTCTCAAAGAGAGGGGAAGTATATGTAAATCATGCCTTGGGTAGAGCTGTGGTACCCAAATTTCAAGATTAGGCTATGTTTGTGATGGATAATCACATGATTCAGTTTTAGTTGGTTTCCCCTAAAAGAGTAAAATTAAATATGGTATGTAAAGGATGAGCTTAATTTTTAAAAATGGTGATCTCAAACTTTCTCTTAACAATAAAAAGGATATAGATCCAAAGCGTCAAGAGTCTTAGGTTTTGGGTTTCCTTTGAGAGAGGATAACTAGTAAGTTCTTGATCCATACTTATGGGTTATGATGTAGGGTCCAAGAAAATTAAAAGCAAATTTGCCCCATTTGCTTTTCTCCATATGATTGACATGTTGATTTTCTTTAAGGAAAAGATCTCTAATATTAAATTCTTGCACTTTTAGGTGTTTTTTATAGGCTCGCTTAATTTTCTCTTGATAAATACAAAGATGGGAAAGAGCAGTTAAATGATGTTTTTCAATTAGCTCAAGTTGGGATAAACATTCTTGATGATAATCATCTTCCAAAATAAGGTCTCACAAAGATATGTGAAGAGAAGGTATTTGGATTTCAAGAGGCAAGATAGCCTTAACTTCAAATATGAGAGAAAAAGGTATAGCACCAGTGGGGGTTCAGATGCTAATATGATATGCCCATAGGATGAAGGAGATGTGCAAGTACAAATCCTAACTTGAGGCATTGACCATTTTGGTAAGCATGTTGTTAAGGGTTTTGTTATAGGCTTTGTCTTGTCCATTTTCTTGTGGGTGATAAGGTGATGAAAAGCTAAGTTTAATACAACATACATCACAAATTCCTTTAACTTATTTATTTTTGAAATATTTTCCATTGTCAGTGATGATCTTATGGGGAACACCAAAATGATAGATGATATGATGGGTGATGAATTCGACAATATTTTCATCTTTCATCAAGATAAGGGGAATAGCCTCCACCCATTTGGAAAAATATTTAGTTGCAGCAATGATAAAATGATGTCATGGTGAAGATTAGGGGTTGATTTCACCAATAAGGTCTACACCTTATTGTGAGAAGGGACAAAAGTTTGTAGAAACACAAAGACTATTGTTAGGTGTGTGATGTAAATTAGCATGTTGTTGACATTTGACACACTTTTTCACATAATCACAACAATCTTGGTTAAGGGTAGGCTAGTAATAGCCCAATCAAAGGATACACTTGGTCATAGTGATGACACTAAATTGACCCCCATAAATACCATCATGTATCTCTTTGATGGCATGAGAGGCTTCTAAACCATGGAGGCAATGGAATAAGAGGCCATCCAAGCCTCATTTTTATAGGATTCCTCCCATAATGATATAATGATAGGTGCTTTGAAAAAATTCTCAATGGGCATTCTTAGAAAAGGAAGAGGGAACTATGCCAAGGTGAAGGTAGTCAAAGGTTTGTTAGTACCAAAGATTAGACAGAGTTTTCTCCACACTAAATATGGTTAGAATGTCTAGTTTGGTGTAGGAATGTTTGATGAGGTGATAGACAATGATGGATAGTTTGGATCTTGAGGGTGTTGATGGGATATGAGAGGCAAGAGAAGCTATGGTATCAACAAACTTGTTGGTATACCGAGGGGTGGTATGGATATGGTAGTGTTTGAATAAGGTTAAAAGTTATATGATGAGTTATTTATATAGTTACATTGTTTCATTCTAATACTGGTAATTACCATTGACTTAGTTGACCACAAGCTAGGAGTCCCCAAAGATATTGATTATTCTAACTCATAGGGCTAGGGTAGTTTGGAGACCTATTACTAGGGCTTTATACTCAGCCACATTGTTGGTGCATTCAAATTCAAGTTTAAAGGATAAGGGAAGTGGTTCATTGATAAGGGACACAAGGACAATACTGGATCCCCTACCACACTGACATTTGGAACCATCAAAAAACATGATTACCTGATTGGTGAAATTTACTTAAGATAGGCTTGTAATAGGCTCATCTAGAAATGCAAGAGGGGAAGGTTGATTGTTCGCTAGGGGCACCTCAGCTAGTTGGTTAACAATTACTTGCCCCTTGATTGACTTATGTTGGAGGAATTCAAGGTTAAAATTAGCTAAAATCATGATCCACTTAGCCATAAGTTAGTTTTGGTATGGTTTGGAGTGTATGTATTTGAGGGGGTCAGTATTGGTTATGAAAAACATTTTGTGGTTAAGAAGGTAGTGGTGAAGTTTGGTGGCCATGAAGACTAGGGCTAAATAGAGTTTATCAGTATATGTGTATTGAGTCTCATATTCAACAAGTGTATGGCCAATGTAATAGATGGCTTTCTCTTTTTGTTATTCATTTTGATGGGCAAGCATCACCCCTAAGGAGTGGTCTATGGCAGAGATATAGAGGTAGAAAGGTTGGTCATCTGTAGCAGGTGTAAGGACAGGTGGAGATTCTAGGTATTATTTGAGTGTATCAAAGGCTTTTTAAAAATCAACATTCCACTTGAAAGAGATGTCCTTTTTCAAGAGGTGGTGGAAGGGCTGCCACCGATCAGAGAGATGGGAGATGACACAATGAATGGATTAAAGTTTCCCCTATAAGCTATGGAGTTGTTAAAGATTGGTCAGAAGTAACATCTCAAGAATGGCTTTGATTTTGGTTGGATCAATTTTGATTCTTTGAAGGGAAATGATGAAGCCAAGAATTTTTCCTCATAAAACCCCAAAATACATTTCTTGGGATTGAGGTAGATGTGATCATGGATAAGTCACTCAAAGACAATATTGAGAATAGCTAAATGATATTTTTGAACCTTAGACATCCTAAGAAGTTCATCCACATAGTCTTCAATGATTTTATGAATAAGGTCATGGAAAATATAGGTCATGCCATGTTTTTAGGTTGTGTCAATGTTATTAAGACCAAAGGGTGTGACTCTATAATAGAAATTCCCCTATGGGGTGATAAAGTAGTTTTGTGTTGATCTTCAGGGGCAATCAAAATATGATTATAACCTAAGAATCCATCCATGAGTGACAACATCTTGTGGCCTGTTATAAGATCAATAAGTTGGTCAAGGCTAGGTAGAGGAAAGCCATCCTTTGGGTAGGTGAGGTTGAGGTCACAAAATTCCACATAGTTACATAGTCCCCCTATGGCTTTAGTGATAGGTATGATGTTTGAAACCCATTGGGGATAATCAATGGGTTGAATAAAGTTGATAGGAAGGAGGTGTTGAAGCTCTTCTTTGACAAGGAGGCCTATAAAAGGGTGAATTCAGAAAAGTTTATATTTGACAAGTTTGGCATCATGACTAGTTATAATGTTATGGGTGGCAATGGCTGGGTCAATATCATGCATATCAGCATATGACCAAGTGAATGTAATATTATAGTCTTGGAATAAAGTAGAGAAGTCATGTAGTTCCTTAGAGGTGAGATTTTGGCCAAGTTTGATGATGTGGGGGTTTTTCAGAGTGTTTATGTCAATGTTCATGGTAGAATCATTCAACATGGTTGAGGTTTTTGGAGGTAAAGATTTGTGGATGGAGGAATCCATTACACCTAGGTAGGTGAGAATAGCATAATCATCTTGACACTAAATAGTGTTAATGGTAGGAGAGTCTTCTCCCATGAGTTTAAGATGGGACAAAGGGATGGATATGGATGCCCCTTCATTTTTATAAGTCAAGGGTCCAATGGTAATCATGTTGATGGAAAAAAAAATTGGGTGGGATGATGTCCTCATCCTCAGTCACAAGTGGAGGGGGTGTTGGTGAGGAAGGGGTTTCTTCTTCAACAATGGTGGGGTTAGTTTGTTTGGCCTTCTTCTTATTGGGTAAAATGAAGCTAAGGCCATGCTTCTCATGAGTTTTTTAGGTCTTAATCGATGTCAATGTGTTTGGGCCATGCTCATATAATCCTATATTAAATCCCTTCCAGGCACACTTATGAAGGTATAGCTTGGCAAAGTTGATGTTATCCAAATAAGAGAGGGTAGAGGTAAATGGTTGAGGTGGAAAGGGAGTGATGGTAGTGTGAAGTATATTTTCAATTCCCCCATAGATAAAGTGGGTTTGATATCTCAGAGGCCCCAAGGGGGTAATGGCTCCAATATTAGGGTCATAAACTAGTTGGTGGTTGATTTTCCCATATTATTGGGGAGTAAGGAGGGCCTCAAGGGTGAGGAGATGGTATTATCCAAGGGTGAAGCATTGGAAGGTAGGTTCCAAAGGATTAGTGATGGATATTTGGTCCATAGGGATAGACAAGTTAGTAGAGGCCTCAGTGGAAGGGGAAAAATTAATGGCTTCAACTTCTATGGGTGAGGGTTTGATGTTGGTTGTTTGTAGTGCTTTGGATGGATGCAAAAGAATGCCATTAGGTCAGTAGGTCATATTACATGTTACAAAAGGGCTAGGTTCAGCTTGTATGGTAACAATTTTACCTTTGTGCTCAAACTTGATGCAATAATGGAGGGTAAAATGTACACATCCCATGGCATGAGTCCAAGGTCTCTTTAATAAAACATTGTATTAAAATTCACCTTTGACTACATAGAAGAGTTTGGGGAACATGTGAGGTCCTAGCCAAATGTGGATGATGATGGTTCCCAAGGTAGTGGTCATAGTGTCATTGAAATATTGAAGGATTGTTAAAGTTTTAGACATGACATTGTCTGATAGCTTAAGTTGCTCATAGGCATAGGAAGAGATGATGTTGATACTGGCTCCCACATCGATCATAACCCATTTAATGTGAGTATGGTTGATGTGGGTTGTAATAAAAAGATGGGGATCTAGGTCTTTGGGGTGGATATAAGGTATCTTTGAGTCCTTAAAGGTAACAAGGGTAGAGAGTTAGAGAGCACCAATGAAGGCCTCTATGGGTTGGGAATCCCCTGGTCTAACTTTAATGGCCTACATAGCCTCAATCATGGCCTGACAATGATAGAGTGAGGGGGAATTGAGTTCATAGAGGATAATTTTAGCATTGGTTTGGTGGATTTATTTAAGGATGACCCTCCTAATGGATTCAAATGGGTTAACCTCTGATGTGCCTAAGATAGTAACTTTGGGCTTAGCAGCAAGCATAGAGGTTTGGGTCTGGTTGGGTATAGAGTGAGTTGGTGGGTATGTCCATGGAATAGACACTTTGGCCTTCCCTTTATCCTTTTGTTGTGATCATGTGACCACATTAATGGTATGTATAGAGGGGTAAGGTATAATGGGGGGTTGGGTAGATTCTCTATCACTCTGAGGTGAGAGTGGGGGATTAAGAATGTGTGGGTGGCTAGTTGTTGGGTGTAATTGTAGAAGAATAGATGGAAGGTTATCTACCAAAAGATCATCCTCATCATAGAGTTGGTGTATAATGGCTTGGAGAGCTTTGCAATTATTTGTATCATGCCCAGGTGTCTTGTGATAAGAGTAGATTTGATGGTCATTGTACCAGGTTGGCTTCAAACCAAATGGATTGAAAGGTCTGATGGGATGTAATGTGAGGCAAGAGGTCTATACTACCCTTTAAATAATGGTTGTATAGGATTTTGATAGAGGTAAGGAAGGTTTTGGGTTCATGGTTTTGGTTGGTAAGATGGGTGTATGGGTGGTAATAGGTTGGGTGTAAGATGACTTAGGTAAGGTGGTTTGGGTGGATGGTTTTAGCCTAGGCACATTGGTAGTGAGGTGGACAAGTTTGGTGGTCTAATTGGCTATGATCTAGGAAGGACCAGTGCACCAGATAATAAATGTGTTGGCATAATCAATAGTAGTGGGTGGCATATGTTGAAAGGGGGTTTCTTTTTTATCAAAGTGGAAGGGTAAGGCCCTAAGATAGAGGGCAAAGTAGAGGGAGGTAGAGGCTTATTGATGTGTTCTTTCAATGTTTTTATCCTTTTAGTTGGTGTGGGTCAATATTTGGGTATAGGTATGGATGAAGTTGAGTTTACTTTCAAATATGGGTGAACCAAACTCTAAGTAAGGAAGGCACCAAGAGTTTTCAAATGTTTTGTTTGTGAGGTGGTGGATTTTTTGGTTAACTAAGAAGCTTAGGGGTTATTGGAGGTTTAGATTGGTTTAAGAGGTGGTGTAAATATGATGGATTGGTTAGTTAGACATGTGCTATATGGTTCAAGTTTGTTTATAGAGGGAAGGCCTAAATGTTCCCCAAAAGTGGCTCAATCCATGTCTATTTTTAAGGCAAATTCCAATTTTTTATGCTAATGTGGAAAAAGGTTTATGTATTAATCATGATCCATGGGTAGTGGATGCAACAGATAGACTTTTAGGTTGGGTAGGATGCTTGGTAGGTTGGTTGATCTCTTGAGGTGGAGAGGCAAGGATAAGATAAATGGCTCATCCATAGGAGGCATGGGTAAGAATGTTCCTACTTTAGGGATAATATCCATAGGAGTAGTGGTTTGTTGGGTAGTTGGTAGAGGTGGAAAATCAAGAATGTTAATTTGCCTAGATGTACTAGTTGAGGTACTATGTGATGATTCCAAAATTTATATGAGGGTAGTTAAGGAGAAAGGAACTTCTTTCATTTGGCTATCCAAAGGAGGTTAAGGTGACTCCATGACCTCGATAAGCAAAGTAGGGGAGGAATAGGTAGATTGGTTTTTTGGGTCCTCATAGGTAGGTGTATTATGAACCATGTTGACCATGTGGGCATTATGAGAGCACTCAGCCTATGTGTCCTCAGCTTTGATAGGTGCATGGTTAGGAAAAGGTTTCCTAAAGATTTCAAGAGATTGATTTTGAGGGGCATTGGGATTATCCAACATGAGTTCCCCTTTGTCAATAAGACTCTAAATAATATTCTTGAAAGTATTACATCAATTGACATCATGCCCAATTACCTAATGAAAATCACAAATATCATTCTCATTGTACCAAGTAGGTGTTGGATGAGAAGAATCAAATTGTTTGGGAGGTTTGATAGGTGGAAGTTGTATAAGGTTAGCTTTTAGTAGCTTCTCCATAACTAAGGTGTAAGATTCTCCAAGTGGAGTGAATTTTTTTTGGTTGTTTCAGTTTGGGTTTCTTACATTTGGATTGGAGGTAATGGGAGAATTTTGTTGGTTACCATTGGGTGGAGGGATAGTTTTAAATATGATCTCATTCACTATTCTTTTGGTCTTAGTTCTAGTATTGGCTTGGTTGCCTGGTTTGGAGGAAGAGGTTTCATTGGTCTTGAAGGTAGAGTTATTATTTTGTAACTTCAATTTACCCTCATCTATGGCCTAATTTTCTAACTTACGTGCCATGGTAAAAGCCTCATCAAAGGTCCTAAAGCTCTAGACATACAACATAGAAGTTATATGTTTGGCACAAGCTCAAGCAAAAAGTTCTATAAGTTCAAGTTAAGGCAAGGAAAATGAAAGTTGATTAATCAAGCTTCTCTAATAGGTGTCAAAATCGGTAATGGACTGATCATCAAATTGTCTAATAGAATAGAGGTCCGTGACAGAGACCTTGAAAATTTTAATGGAAAAGTGATCTAAGAAGACTTATGATAGTTGGGTGAAAGAAAAGATGGAATGCTTAGTAAGGGCACTATACCAATCAAGTGTTATATTGGATAAAGACATGGGGAAGGTTTAGAGGAAAAGGGCATAATCGTAAGCAATCATGTAACATGCATGCCTAAAATCCATAAGGTGTTGTTGGGGGTCCTCCTTGAATTGAAATTTGGTAAATTTTAGAAGCTCCCATTAAGGAGGGTAAGTTCTGATAGGAACAAAAGGATGAAAAGGTTTATTAAAAATATGATCATAGGATAGGATGTTATGAGCTCCTAAAATAGATGACTCAAGGTTGGTCATTTTTTCCATGACCATTTTCATTAGGTCGGTTTGAGGTAGTGCACCAAAAGGATTGTATCGCTGATACTATGGATGAGCTTGGGAAAAATATTGGTAATTTCTTGGTGGTGGAGAGGTTACCACATATTAGAATGTGGATACTAGAGGTTGGGTAGGGTAGGTTGATGATGGTGATTGGGTAGTGGGTATATACCCTTATGGGTTAGGGATGTATCTTGGGTTGGGTACAATGGGTAACTACTGATAAATCCCTATGTATTGGGCATGGATGGTAGTTATATTGGTGATAAGAGGGGGGGTAGTGACCTTCGTGTTAATGGGTGGTGAGGAAGAAGGGATAGGTACCCCTAAGCTTGATAAAGAAGTATTAACTGATGGGCTAGGTTTGATAGAGGGGAGGTTTGAAATGATAGTGGTGGGTACCCTACCTAGAAGGGGGACATGATGGGTTAACAATTGGGTTATCCCCAAAGTAGAGGAGTCATTAGTATGGGTGGAAGGTGTAAGTATAATGGTTGGTTGGATAGGTTGGTTCTCAACCATGGCATCAAAGGGGTTAGTAGATGAAGATGTCTGGGTGGTCAAAGGTTGGGTGGTAATCATGGCAATAGGGATACCCTCCATAAGGTGGGATGACATGCCATAAGGAGGATCTTGAGGTGGAGTTGAAATCAAGATATGATGAGAAGAGGTATTAAGATAGTGTTGAAGGGCCACTAGATTATTGTCTAAAAAGGTGGTAAAATACATGTATCCTTGGGGAAATACCTAAGGTAAATTAGGGCTTCCCAATGGATGAAGTGAATCTTATACCTCAAATATGTACTTTATAGATGAGGAAGTAGAAGAGGTTAATTTAGGTGATGGGTTTTGTTCTGCCAGGTCTCTCTGTTGTTGATGAGTGAGAACCATACAAGGAAAGGGGAGAGAAAACAAGAACAATCTTACCACTCAAACAAGAAGAAGAAAAGAAAATCAAGGCAATCAAGACACACACTATGAAGTACATCAAGCCTAGAGGATAGTTTTAATCTCATTTATGGCTTATGCCTTAGTTAATAAGAATGTGTGATAGAATGTGGCTTGTTGATCAGGTACTATAGAAAAAATATATGGTTGGTTTCAAGATGTTTAGGTGCTCAAAATAATATGTTTTGGAATCAATACATGGCTTGGTATTGGGGCCTACCCCCTCACTTCACAGTCCCACAGTAATAAGGGTGTCAGTGCTTAGCCAATATATATTGATATCTAAATTTTATACTCAACCAGAGATCTAAGTTGGTTCTCCTCTTGGTAATGACCTCTAAGTAGGATTGTCAGGAATGGGTAAGGTGACCACTAGGTGATGAAATCCCATTTAGGCCTTATCTCAAATTATTTTGATGTTTGATTTATGAAATTGGTTCAGCTAGTGTGTGCAACAAAAGTGGTGTTACGATAAGATTATTGTGTTTTAATTCAAAGTGAACTATTTTTAAAAGCAATCAATGGATGTAGTTGATTTTAAGCCCAAAATAAATTTTAGTTTCAATTATAAGCACAGATACAGAGACGAGCATACAAATGCAAAGAAAACATGAGTAAGAATAGAAGGTCCCACTAGGCATACCAGAATGTTTCACTCATATTTTGCTATTATTTAGAAGAAGGTATTAAAACTATAAATATGGATTGTGGTAGAAATATTGATAAAAGTGCATGAATTGGATCATAAGATTTTGAAGAGATCCTCTTTGGCTTGGGAGGAAGACCTACAAATAAGAAATCACTAAAGCAAATTTATCAGTTAGACAAGTAGCTAGGTAGATTTCCTAGCTAAGGCTAAATCCTAGAAGCATGAGCTTCCTTAGGGGCTATCAATCCATTGCTTTAAAACAATTAAGTTGATAAAATAGAAATAAAGTAATTGTATCAATAATCAAAAGATACTGAAACTGATAACAAGAATTTCTTGATAAAGAGATGTGCTAGAAATGATTTAATTAGTGATAAGTTGATTAGTGTTAGTGCTAATGAGCTAAGGTATGGTTCAAAAAATTAGGCAAAAGTTTATGGTTAGGTATAAGCATAAAAATAGGTTTTGATTGGGTGTAGGTGGTAAAATGGAGCTTGTTGGTTTTAATTATGGTAGTGAACCATCGGTGATCAAGATGACCATTGGTGGTTAAGGGTAACTGTCAGTGGTTAGGTAACCATCGACGGTTGAGCTAACCATCAGTAGTTTGGCTAACCATCAAAATTTGCCTATAGGTGAATTAAGGCCAATATTCCAGGTATGAATCTCAAGAGGTGGGTGAGGTCTCTACTAATTTCAAAGTGTAAATATGACAAATAAATATGGAAAATAGATGATTGTCTTATCAGGTAGGTGGATTGGATGGATAGTTGAGGTGGATTACTTGATGTAGAAGCTGATCATAATTCTAATAGAGTGATGGTGCTTATAGTGGTGATGGCAAGTTGGGATTGTCAAATTTTTGAAATGCCTAATGATGATTAACCTATAAAAGAGATTTTAGATACTAGAGCTCCTGATAATAATTATAGATAGATTTTCCCTTGCAAATTTTCTCTTCTTATAGGTAAGGCAAAAGGCTGAAGTAGGAGTGTAATTAGGGATTCTAATTATAAATCATCCATTTAATGCCTCTTTAAATTATTTGGATGAATTATATTTAGAGAAACTAAGTGATAGTTTGCATGGTGATTGGTATGTTAAGTTCCAGTCAATGGAGCCTAACCGTCGACGATTAGGCTAACTATCAATAGTTAGCCTAACTATCAATGGTTGAGGCTTAGAGGTCAAAATGGTTAAAATTTTCTAGTTAAAAATATCTAGGTTAAACTAATAAAAATGGCTTTAGGCATGGGTAATGGTCCAGAGGGGGTCCAAGGGTTTGCAACATCTAGAATTGCATGAGCAAATTTTTGGTGTCTACACTTCCTCTCCCATATTGTTGGCCATATTTCTATTGATAGGGATATGCATTTTGATGAGCACATTATGGTGTATTTTCTTGATTAATCTAATCTTCTAACCATTTAATTCTTTCATATGGACCTGTGGCATCATCTACCTTCTTAAGAGTAGCTCTAGGCTTGGTGTTAGCATTAGGAACTTGGGCCACACTACAGTATTAGTAGGAGTATTAGGTAGTAGAGGCATAAATACCTTAGGAGGAAACTTTACTAATTGAATGAAGCCATTCTCATATCCAATGGTAATTTCATTTGCTTTAGGAATATTAGAACCACCCATGGATTAAAACATGATGGCAATATTAGTACCAATGGCTCTCAAGTATGTGGGAAATACAAAACTAGCAGGTGGTCTCATTGAAAGAGTAAATCTATACCAAGTCTTTTGAAACCTCTCATTAAATTCATGAATTATTTCCTTGGGGGTTATCTTGATCACATTGAGATGATGTATGAGATAATTATGGTCACTTTCATCATCAAACCTTGAGGTAAACAACACTCCAAAGTCTTCCTATGATGTGATGCATCCATTAGGTAAAGTCATAAATGAATCAAGTGACTTCCCTATAAGAGACATGGCAAGGAGTCTAATGGTAATATTCTATTTAGTGACATTGTGGAAACTAAAAAAATTATGGATATCCCTAATGTGTTCACTAGGTGTGACATGACCTTCACCATTGAATATAGGCACACTATTTATAGCATTAGGAGGAAGGTCATCATTATCTTGAAGGTGAATTGAATTTTTATTATTAAAGTTAGGAAAGGCATGTTTCCTATCCATGTTTTATTCAATATATTTAATTTCTTTAATCTCTTCACTTTCTTGGCTAACAAAATATCCTTTCTCTTCAAAAGGTAGATTAGGATGAGTGTATTGAACTACAAGAGGAAGTTTAAGCTAAATCAGTGGATTGATAGGATTGAAAACTCTACTAGATGATGACTTAGTAAGGGCCATGAAGTATGAGATAAAATTTATGAAAAAACAATGGCCTTGAACTATATTTTACCTTGAATGGAATCACCAAATTTTGAGTAGCACACCAATTTATATCTGATGTTGTCAAGACCAACATTCACCTTGAAAAGTTGTTTTGAGGATAATGGGTCCCATTGGGCATGCCAAAACTATTGTCACCAAATATTTCACCCTAGAGAATGTTTTTAAATCCTTCTCTAATATTTTTGAAACATTTTAATACTTATAGGTATGTGGGCTTACCTATAGGAAAAGTAAACCTCTAGGTTTAAGGGATAGCTCCTTGAAATTGTCTAGAAGTGCTTGTCACCTATACTATTGATTACTTGAGGGAAAAAGGATAGAAGTATGCATAGAATAAATATAATATATGGGGTGATACACCATGAAGATATCCACTATGTTATCACACTTTCTCTCAGTAAGAACAAGATATACAAACTAGTCTAAAAGTCTTAAGATGTTCTAACATAAGTGTTTCAATATAGAGTTGATATGCATGAGACCACTCAAGGTAAGTATACCAAAGATCATATTTATAAATATAAGGAAACTTTCACACTTTAATGGATTTTAATACACTAACTAAACTCTATATGACCTATTAGAATGATAACTTCTTGCATAAGACATGAAAAGATAAGGAAAAGCAAGAATGGAATCAAAAGACTCAACCATTCATAACTTTTCACCCTAAAAAAAGATGCTTATGAAATCAAAAATAGATTTATTTTATTATTAAAAGGCAAAATATGACATCAAACCATTAGGACTTCACCATACCATATGTGGTATTAGTCTACAAGAGCCAAAATGGTTACTACTTATAGAATTTAAGAGAGGATAGAAGAGAGTGAAGTATAAGAGTCATAATAACAATTTTAAAGCTAAAAAACTAGAGTTACACATGTAGGAGAGAGGAATTTGGAATATTCCATTCAAGGTCTACTTGGAAAAATGTCCCTCAAATCATGAAACTCTTGAAATGTGGTGTAAGACTCTTTAATTACTTACTCAGAAAATTGTCATCATCATTTGGCCTTCTTAGAACATCCCATAGCAAACTAGGGATAAATGAGATGATTAAACTAAGAGAGAGGGTATATAAACAAGTCCCAACATGCATTTTTTATATCCCATCACTAATATTCTTTTAAACATGAGTTATCACTACCTATAGTCCAAATAAATCCTCTTTCACACACCCTTCACACTTGACACCAAATTTTTATTCATTTTTTCAATCCAATCCATAAAAATGAGTTTATGAAACTTTTAAATAACCCTCATGGCCTTATATTTCTCAAATATACCTTAAAATGCCTCCCACTTAGAGCTTTCACCTTCTCACTTGCTTGTTCATTATGCCAGTTTGGACTAGCTGAGATGAAAGCACTTACATAGGCATTTATGAGATTTTTTTATGCATGAAATTTACATGAGGTGTTATCTCAGGTCCCAACATATCTCCCAAAGTGAATTACATCCTTTGACTCTTCCTTGAACCTATAAAACACCAAAAATTAGCAAAGAAACTAGTTATGTGCCCTGTCTGTCTAAGTAGGGTACAATCCAAATGGGTAGAGAGGAACCCTATAGAGTATTATAAAATTTCTGATCATTTCCCAAGCCATTATAACCCAACTAGATGCATCTCCTTCTTCATTTTCCTAATCAGGTCCTTAACAAGGGTTTTGGAGGGTTTAGAGTACTTCTAACCCTTAAGGTATGTTCATAAAGATATGACATTAAACTTGCAAAAAAAATCCATAAAGTCTTTTTTCAAGACCTCCTTCAACATTTCCTAACTCCTTAGACCCCCATGCTAAGCCTCCAAGTAAATATGATCATCTCAAGTTAGCCTCTCGATCTTTTTCATGCATTTTGCATACCATGTGGTGGTCTTAAGCTCAAAATTGGCTTACCTGTTATCTCCTTTACGTTCCAGTAGCTTAAAAAAACTTTATTTCTCCCTATAAACATGTTATAATTATTTATAATGTTCATCTAATGTCAAAAGAGGTAGTAGACCCCCTTGAGGGTTTTAGGCTTGGAATAGACCTAGTAGGTCTACCTGCATACTTATGAATTTAACCCATCATGGTTAGATTATAACATCTATGAGGGTTTATTTATGTTGGTTCGTATCTATCATATCTCTCAACATCTTATTTCAAGGTTTCCTCAACCTCTAGCTCACTCTCTCACCTTCTTCCCTCCAAACCTGTCGATTTTCATCCTGGGGGAATGCCCTCTATCCAAGATAAAATAGAGGACACTTCCCCTTCTAATTCATTAAAAATGGTAGTATTAGAGGATTATCCAAGTGTTAAGGACCATATTTACTATTTTCCATTACTAGATCAACTCAATAACTCTCTCAACTCCTTCAAAACCTAAGACAAACTTTTTGAACTTTGACTATACAGGTTTTTTCATATAAGCTATAGGTTACTCGTATGAGAACATTTCCATTCCTTATTTATACTATATGAGGATATCACAAGACTATTACAACCATGATTAAATTTTTTAAAAACTACTTACTACCCTAACCTTTCCAAACACTTCCACATACACCTTGCTCTTGACTAAATACAAGTTTTGATTGTGTTTTCTTGCTTTAAAAGAGACACTTGTAGATGCATACTTCATGTTTGGTCCTTTGTATCATTGTCCCACCATATTATTAAATTCATTATGCTATCTTCATGGTTATACTTATTTTCACTATGCCTTGAGGTTAGACCAACATCAATATTGGTCGAGCTCTATATCACTGTCATGTTATATTCATCTACAGTTGACTATTTTGGAGTGAAATAGGGTCCTAAAGGTGTGTCTCAAACTAAAAAACCTATGCTTAATACCTTCAGGTCCTATTTTAAGTCTTTTTAATCATTTCCCAATGCAAAAGTTGTTATTTATGGGCCTATTAGTTCTCCAAGATGTATATCATGTTTATGAATACCTATAGTCAAGTTATAAGTAGTCAGTCTGAAGGTAAGGCACCTATATGTGTTGATGGAAGTCAATACCTTGCTCTCTAACCTTTTTGATGACTTTTGAAACACTAGTGTGTTTTTCAACATAATAAGACCACTCAAACATGAATATATGCCTCTATACTACAACTTTGGGTTGTGAAGGTCATTTGAGGTTCAAAATTGTAAACACTGAATGTTTGTAATGAATAAATGTGTAACTTTGAAGCCTCCATACATTATGTTCCTTTAGTCAAGTGTCCCCTTTCTTTTGCAGGGTTATACCCCTTCATAAAATATAAAAGATATATTTAATTTGATTCATCAATACTCCCTAAAACACTATTATATGGCATCACCAAAAGTGCCTAGGGCTTTGTTCTGGAGCTTTTAGGGAACTTGTCCCTAAAGTTCAATTCTTTCACTTGGAGGGACCTCTCAAGTCTTCCTACCTACCTATGACTTCAAAAATGATTCTTAGTGTGCCTCAAAATTTCTCAAACCTGGTTAAGGTTTCAAAACATGTTTTAAAATCTTTATATTACACCTTTAGATCTCTATGTAAGCCACTTATAGGTGGACATTGCAGTATATAGGTAGTGAGGTTGACATAACTAGTTTGTATAGTTTATGGGCTTAAAACTAGTTCACAATATTCTTAAATTTTTTTAAATGAATTATTACAACCTTGACATGCTTCAAACAAGTTTCAATATCCATTTCAATGTGATATCCTTTTGCAGGCACTTGTAGGTGCATATCAATGTATATGATTGTGTATAAATTATATTGACCATCACAGTCCCTTATATGTAATTTATAAGGTTTGTCTTGCTATCTCACACTCTAAGGATATTTTTAAAACCTTTAAACCTTCCATTTTACCTCCATGAATGTTCTTATAGCTTCACATGCCATGACTACAAGTGGCAGTAAGCAGAAGACTGACTATGTACTATGTTATTTATTGCAACTCCATGAATGATATAAGTGTGAGACTAAACTTGGAAAGAAGGATATTTTCATGAAATTTAAGATACATGGAACAAATATTACATTAATTTTAATAAATTTTATAAAAAGAGACCTTTTTCAATTGATGAAATCTGGCTACAGCCTCACTAGCATACTTCATCTACAACCTAAAAGGTTTAAACTCATCAAATGACTTCCAAACATGAAACAAAATATGGGAAACATGATATAAAGAAGTCCACATCCTTTGGAATCTATTTCACCAATTGTATTGTATGGACATCCTCAAATAGAGGCAAAACCTATAGGGTGTGGGGATTAGTTAGTAAAATAAGACAATCAACTTCTTAAGAATGGTTCATAAAGAATAGGAATCCAATATTTGAAATCCTACCATTAATGTTAATATTACCAATTTTAATATCCACCACTAAGATATTTTGACTTGGAATTCCTCCTATTAATCGTACCATCAAAAGACATGACCAATTTTACTTGCCTAGTTTGAGCAATGGAGAGATAAAATGGTTTTGGCTCAATTTTGGGACTTCAAAAGTGGATCAATCTGTTTCTATCGCTAATTCACTTTTTTAGATTATAAAGAGAGAGAAGAAACTAAAGAGATAAATGGACAAGGCATGTGAAGTACCTGGATAAAGATCGTGCACCGTAATCCAGACGCTTGTGGGCACTCCTCTTTGGCTGTGGAGGAATGACACCTGCAAAGAAAAGGAACTTGGACAAGAAAATGTTAGATGGATAGGCGGTGGGTTGCCAAGCGAAAGCTTGTTCCCAGAAGTATGAGAACTTCCTTAAGGGAGGTCAACCCACTAGTTTGATAAAAGATAAATGACTGATAAATGACAGAATGCAAAAATAGACTGAAATGATAGCAAACTGAAAGAGAAAAGAAAGCAAAGGCTTACCTGGAAGAAGCTGTCGGCCTGGTTGCAGTCACCGGCATCGGTGGTCTCACTGGCGTTGGTTGTCGGGTCTGCCGACATCGGTTAGTCTGCCGACGTCGGTGGGGGTAATGACCGTCGTCGGTCGGGGCAATAGGCTTGGACGGGGTTTTAGGCAGGTTCTGGTCGAGTCTGGACAGAGTCTGGTCTGGGCTTGGTCTGTGGACGGGTCAGTTGGCGTACAAAATGGTCTGGGAGAGTCTGGTTTGAGGCAGTCAGGGGGTCTGTGTAGAGATAGAGGAAGCCAATCAGGGAGATAGGAATTTGGGTCTAGGTGACAGTCAGAACTGAGGGAAAGAAGTGCTAAATCTAGTTTAGAAATGACTAGAAAGCATAAAGAAAACAAACAGAGTACTTACCTATGCCCTGCTGAAGAAGGTGTTGATCTTGTTGCCGCTTGTTGAAGACCTGTTGCTGATGGAGAATCCCTGTTGTTCACCTACAGAAGCTTGCTGTGTACCTGAGGGAGAGATTCAGATTGATTGGGAGTGAGGTCAAGTGAAAGGATGGATACAAGGGTCTGATACGAAGGTTGAAGAGTCGGGATGCCAGGGAGAAACGCAGAGATGCGAAGAGGAGCCAAGGGAGAGGAGATAATGGTGAAGAAGCCGTTATGAAAGGTGCCGACGCCGGCAATATCACCGACGTCGACCGAAGGCTGACTGACGTCGGCGGCTCAAAGGCCTAAAAAAGGCTAAAAATAGCCTTCTATCCGTTTTCCAGCCGCCAGGTCAAATGAATGCAAGGATGAAACGGTCGACGGGAGTTAAATGGGTGAGTGAAGAGATTGGAATGGGAGTCTAAGGCATTAAATGGCCATGTGGGGAATGAAGGGGATCCAAGGAGGGTATCCTAGGGTAGCGAGGTGGCAAGGAGAGGGAAAAAAGGACTTATTAATTAAAAATAGATGATTATTTTCAATTAATAAGACCTAGGTAGGTTAGGGATAGTCGAAGTGGTAAGGGACCAAGGGGAGAGAGGAAGACCAAGGGTTAGACACTTTTTAGGTGTCTACATTTGCCCCTTTTTGTCTTGTTGGTTGTTCTGGACGAACTGCAAGACAAAAACAGGAGGTGGTTGCCCCAGGTGAGGGATGATGTGGATTGCCCCAAAGTATGGATGAGGTATTCCCCCTCAAAGCGGGAGTCGAGGGAAGGGAACCTGATGTCGGGTGATGATTTGACAAAAGGTGGATGAGAAAGATGAAAAGTGAGTGAAAACACTGCAAAAGTCGTGATTGCGCGTATACCACGTCACGGGACAGGTAGGGTCAAATTGTCGCATGCCGAGGGTCAAGGAGTGCCAAAATTGAAGTAATCGGGCCCCAGCATTTAGTCATCTGCTGATCGGGTCACTCAATCTAAGCTGAAGCTCCAAATGGTCATCGTGTTCCAGGTATCCCAGGCTCAGGAAGTGCTCCCAGAAAACACAAAAAAGTCACAAGTAGTAGGGATCAACTGGCTTGCGATCCTATACTTGCAAAGGGTCAAAAATAGTCTGCGGACAATTTTGCTAACTGGCTGTGAGGTAGCACACACGCAAAAACAACCAAGGCAACATTGGCTTGGAAGTAGTCGAAGGTCGAAGGAGATACGCATGATCTCCAATGGTCATTGGTCAAGAGGATGGATGGACGCAAGGATGTGACCGAGCTAACCTCAGAAAACGTCATGTGATCTGAGTGCTGCCTACATAGCCCTTGTGTGAAGGGCCTCAGGCCAATGTAGTTCTCCCTAAAAGGGAGGAAGGGTCAAAGAAAATGATTGGTCTTGGTCAAAGTCGCAAAAGAGAAGGTTTGTCCATCAAAGAGACGAACAAAGGGGGTGGTCGAGCTAACCTCAGAAGATGTGGTATTTGAGTGCTGCCTACATAGCCCTGGTCATAGGGCCTCAGACCAATGTAGTTCAGACTGCGAGGGTCAAAATGGTCGATGATGAGTTTGGTTGAGTGTCGAAAGGATGAGGGGGAAGAGATGTTACAGCCTTTTCCAAATGGTGTATTCTGTAACATTGGTCGAGAGTCTTTCATCCCTAGCAAGTTTCCATAGTCATGATGGATGTATGCTAAAAATGAATGGAGGTCTATTTATGCTTCAGCAAGTATTGGTTTATGCTTAGCATAAATTGGGTCTGGTCGATAGTTTCCATGTGTATTGGTGTCCATAGAAACTATGTGAAAAGGACAAGGCGATGCCGGCTGAAAATGATGAAAATGGCATGGTTAAGGATGAGTCGACAATTGATGTGGTTAAATGTGACCAAAGTGTAGAGAAAAGATGAAAGGAAAATTGCTCTTTCATTGACAAGGACCAGAAAGGAAGCATAGATAGGGGTTATTAGAACCAAAAGCCCCGTTCATGCATTACGTCGTTGACCAGTGTGGTGTTAGAACGGTAATCGAATCACTTTGACATTAAAGTGAGCTCGAAGTCCCCTGAGCAGGTGATAGGAGGTGGATAGGGTAACCCAGTTTAAGAGAAGGAATAACCTTACCCCTTTTTATAGGAGACCCTGAGACAGCTACAAGCCAAGTCCATGACCCATTTTTTTTTTTTTTTTTTTTTTTTTTTTTTTTGACGGTGAACTGATCGATGCGGGAAGCCTACATAGAGATGTCTTTTGATGTATGGTCAGTTTGTGAAGCTGATCAATGCGGGAAGCTTCTAATAAAAGTTGTTGTTTGATAGCCATCCTTCGAGGGAGTGGTTTATATTTTTGCTTGATAAAAAGTCTGAATAGCTGTCCTTCGGGGGATCAGTCTATTAGCTACAGAAATGATAGTACAGCTGTCCTTCGAGGGATCAGTCTATTTTTTTGATTTGATTTTGTGACCTTGGATTATGTTTTGACATCTTGATTTGTATTTTTTGATTTTTGATAGAAATTTGAGTCATGGACAAGACTGTAAAAGTTCAAGGACGCCCCTTTTATTAGGACAAAGCATCCATGCGTCATAAAAGGGTCGTAGAGGACTTGTTAAAGGGGAATAGGGTTGAAAGGGATGAGGATTAAGAGGATGAGGATTGCTCAAGGGACGAGCTCAAGTAAAACGTCAAGTGATCGAACACTCGATTAACAAAAGAATGGTCGAAGATGCAAGACATAAAAAGGGGGTTTAAGGTCTAATAAGACCCTGGGCCATGCTTGTATGTTATGATAAGGTCCAAGTCAATTAGGAGCAAACTTGCCCCAATTTGCCTCTTTATAGATTGGTCAGGTGTTGATTGATTGATGTGAAGTTGGTTGACATTGTCGTTGGTTGGTTGAAAAAAGTTGAATGTTTGGTCGAGAGGTCAGGTTGATTGATATTTGGTTGAAGTTTGGTTGAGACTAGTCGAATAATTGGTCGGGGGTTGGGTCGATGGACACTTGGTCGAGATTTAAGATTAAATGAGTGATTGATATGTGGTAGAGACTGGATTGAAGAGTTGGTCGAGGTTTGGATGAAGGATGAATTCCCCCAGCGGGTAGGGAGAATGTTTGAAAGATTGGTTAAGGTCGGTTGAGGTTTAGTGGTCAGATGGACGGTGTTAATGTCGAATAAGGGGGTCAAAGGCGGCAAAGGGACCATATTCCAGCGTGGA
Source organism: Torreya grandis (assembly GCA_037957365.1). Classification (NCBI taxonomy): domain Eukaryota; kingdom Viridiplantae; phylum Streptophyta; class Pinopsida; order Cupressales; family Taxaceae; genus Torreya; species Torreya grandis. The sequence continues at coordinate 2,373,704 of JARHVA010001863.1, read as the reverse complement.
GATCCCGATTTAGGTGATGAGGTTGGAGAGGCATGAGTCGGGGTTGATGTTTTGTCGAAGAGGTGGTCAAGAGGATCCTTGATGAGAAGGGAATCCTTTTTTCGGTGCTGACGAATGACAGCTTTGAGAGCGCAACAATGCTCAGTGTCATGTCCCGAAATGTGATGATAGTGGAAAAATGTAGAGTTTTCGAACCAAGATGGCCTTGATCCGAGAGTTGATGGGCGGAGTGGTGTTGAAGGCTTGTTGATGATGTGGTTGAAAAGGGAGGTGTCATTCTCCAAACATTGGCGAATGGCGACCTTGAGGGCATGACAATGCTTCGTGTCGTGCCCAGGTGTGCGATGATACGCACAAATGCAAGTGTGGTCGAACCAAGGTGGTTTAGGTCCGAGATATTGATATGGTCTAAGAGGTGGGAGATCGATACGAGAGGACTGCAACAATTGCCGTAAGAGGAAGGCATATGAACCTGCTAATGGGTCGGGATGTTTTATTGCAGTGAGGGTTGGTGACGTTGGTTTGGGAGGTGAAAGAGGCATAGGTCGAGGGTTTGGATGAGATGTATGTCTGATGGGATGAGGGAGTAATAGAGGCGAATTGCCTCTGTGAAGGATGGGAGTGGGAAGCACTCCTATTAAAGTGGACGGATGCGGGCCCAAGATAGAGGGCAATGACGAAGGTGGAGGAGGAGTTCTCCGATGTGGTCTAGTAGCTTTCATGTGTTTGGGTCGAGGGCCACCGTTGTGTGAGGCGAGGTTAGATATGGGTTTGGGTTTAGATGTGGATGAAGGTGAGTGAGATATAGCAATCTCAGGCAAAGGGCAGGAGGAAATCGTGACTGGGTCTTCCTCGGTTGAAATGGGTGGAGAGACTGGTTCTTCTCTTGGTGGAGAAGAAATAAGAGAGGGCGGCTCCTCAAGTGGGCAGAGGGCATGGATGATCGTGCCTTCTACTTGTAGTTGAGGAGTAGGCAAGGTAGGGTCTTCGGATGGAGGTGGGCTGAATGGCATTGATGTGGTCAAAGCGTCCTCTAATACAAGAGAGGTAGATGGAGGACTAGTAGGAGAAGAAGGTTCTTCATCCTTTAATGGAAGAGGTTGGTCAAGGACAAGAGGCAAGATAGTGCTAATCGTGTGAATGTCATGGTCTTGAGGGTCATTGGTCGAAGTCTGGACGTTATTTTGAGTAGGCGGATGATTCGAAAATGGGTGTTTGAAGATGTCGATATGTTGGTTAGGTGGGGCATTTGGGTTATCTAAAATAAGATCCCCCTTGTCGATCATGTCTTGGACGATGTTTTTTAAGGTTCGGCAGTTGTCGATGTCATGGCCTTGGACGCGATGAAAGGGACAGAAGTCGGCCTCCCTATACCACGTAGGGATAGCTTTTGAAGGGTCAAATTGAGGTGGTCGGATTGGAGGGAGATTGAGGACCCCCTGCTTGAGAAGTTTTTCCAAAACGGAAGCGTATGGTTCTCCAAGTGGAGTGTAAGAATGCTGAATGTACCGTTGTTGGAATTGTTTGGTGATGCTTGGAGATGTCGAAGGTTGAGAGTAATTTGTTGTTGTCGAGGATGGTGATCTAACGACCACAGTATTGGCCACTCCTTTAGATTCATAATTGGTAGAAGAAGAAGGTCTGGAAGAAGAATGGCCAGTAGATTTTGCGTTGGTATGACGCAATTTGACCTTATCTTCTTCAAGGGCACGGAGTTCGAGCTTTTGAGCCATGATGAAAGCTTCATCAAAAGTGTAAAATGTCTGAACCCGCAAGGTGGACGAGATGTGTCTGGCACATGCTCGAGAGAAGAGCTCGATGAGCTCGGGTTGAGGCAAAGAGAAGGAGAGCTGGTTGATCAGACCTCTCCAACGAGCGACAAAATCGACAATTGATTCGTCGTCAAATTGCCTGATGGAGTAAAGGTCTGTGATTGAGACTTGTTTGGTGATGTTGATTGAGAAATGGTCAAGAAACAGCTGGGCGAGTTGAATGAATGAAAAGATAGAGTGTCTGGCAAGCGAACTATACCAGTCAAGGGCTGGGCCAGAAAGCGACATAGGGAACGTGCATAAAAGCAACGCATCGTCATGGGCAATGAGGTAGCAGGCATGTCTAAATGCCCGTAGATGTTGTTGTGGGTCTTCCTTACTCTGAAAGTGAGTGAATTTAGGAAGCTCCCAATGGTTAGGGTATGGTCGAATGGGGATGGAAGGATGGATGGGCTCACTACAAATTTGCTCATATGACAAAGTATTGCTTGAACCGGAAATAGAGGCTTCGAGACTGGACATTTTATCCATCAGCATCTTAATGATGTTTACTGATGGATTGGCGGGTTGAGCGCCCCCTAGGTTGTAAGGCGCTTGGAAGAGGCTAGAGGAGGCGTGCGACATAGTCGGTTGTACAATGTACGGATGACTAGTCGCAGGGGCGGAAGTGGAGGCTAGAGGTGGTTGTGTTACGAAGGTCGAAGGTATAAATTGACTGGGCACCACCAAAGGTGGTTGAATGACGGCACTGGTAGAAAGATAGGTTGGTACGCCTACATTTGTGGGTGCAAGAGTATGAGGGGTTGAGACAATCAAGTTCTGATATGATGTAGAACTTGGTTGAATTGCAGGTGGTTGAGGGGGTAAAGGAACCCCCATGGAGGTCGGTCTAAAAATAGACGGGGAGGCCAAACTTTGCGTATTGGCCATGGTTTGGTTAATAGTTGAGGCGAAAGGTTGAGTCATAAAGGGTTGGGTGGTGAATGGTGTGGATGTCATCGTCATGTCACCCGAAAGGTCTCGCGTTGGGTTTCTTGCGAGATAGTTTTGGAGGGCTGCGGCATTGAGGTCCAAGAATCTCTCGAAATCTTGGTCCCCTTCAGGGATGATGGGAATTTGAGTCGGGGTCGGGGTCAGGGTCGGTCCTGTAGGAGTTCTTTCAGTCTCTGAGTGGAACTCCATGATAGGACTTGTTAGGGACGGGATAGACGGAAGCGGTTGTTGGCTAAAGTGGTTAAGAAGAGAGTCCTGGTTCCAGAAACTGTGTTCTTGCAGTCTCAGAAAACTAGAATGTGGTTTTTGACAGAGAATGGACAGGTTTTTAGGCTGCTGGTTTTGAAAAAAAAGGACAGTGACAGAGACCGACGTCGGTTGAAAAACTGATGTCGGTAAGAAATATGGCCGACGTCGATCAGGTAACCGATGCCGGTAAGAAGGAAATCCGACGTCGGTGACAGAACCGATGCCGGTGACAGGGGAAAGCCGACGTCGGTGGAAGAACCGATGTCGGTGACTGTGTTTTCCAGAGAACCAAAAGATTTGAAGATTCTTGGAAAAACAATGAAGAAAGCGTCCTCACTCACTCAAACAGACAGATGAGAAGAGGAAAACAGAGAGAGACAGACAAGCCTAAGCGATAAATCCTAGGAATTAACTTTAGAATTTGTGGCTTATGCCTTAGATGAATGTTTGGAGAGATTGGCTGTCAAGAAGGTCCTAGAAGAAGCTATCTAGAGCTGGTTTCGGGTCTTATTTTAGGTGCTCAAAGTCTGTGTTAGGGTCTGGTACGTGGCCTGGTGCTAAGGAGCAAGCTCCCCTCACTTCACGATTCTAGTGGTTAGCTGGTCTCGCTTAGCCAAGATATACCTCGCCTAGAGTTTATCCTCCGCCAGAGAACGGAGTGGGCTTCCCCCTTGGTGATGAAATCCAAGTAGGGTCATCGGGACGGGTAAGGTATCCGCTGGGGGATGAAATCCCAGTCAGGCCTTGTCTCAGGTAAGTTTTATGTTCGTTTTAGTGCATGTGGTCTGGTAGTGTAACATCAAGTGTCTACGATTTATTCAATATGCGGATTTAAGTTACTAGATGTGGACTAAGAAGATGCAAGCACAAGCAGAGATGAATGCAAAGTGTTTTAATGCCCAAGTCGAAATGTGATGTTTGTTATGAAGACAAGTTTGAGAAAGGGTTGAGAGTATGATGTTTAGACTAGTCTAGAAATGCAAGGAAGAAAGATTCGTTTTAGTCCTGCTTATAGTGTCATTGAGAAGAAAAGAAGGAGGAGAAAAGGTAAGAACCTAATGCTCTTAAATGAATGAAGAAGAAAAGGAACCCAAGAGGAACCTAGGGTCCCACCGGGCGTGCCAGAATGTTTCTATCGCTAATTCGCTTTTTCAGATTATAAAGAGAGAGAAGAAACTAAAGAGATAAATGGACAAGGCATGTGAAGTACCTGGATAAAGATCGCGCACCGTAATCCAGATGCTTGTGGGCACTCCTCTTTGGCTGTGGAGGAATGACACCTGTAAAGAAAAGGAACTTGGACAAGAAAATGTTAGATGGATAGGCGGTGGGTTGCCAAGCGAAAGCTTGTTCCCAAAAGTATGAGAACTTCCTTAAGGGAGGTCAACCCACTAGTTTGATAAAAGATAAATGACTGATAAATGACAGAATGCAAAAATAGACTGAAATGATAGCAAACTAAAAGAGAAAAGAAAGCAAAGGCTTACCTGGAAGAAGCTGTCGGCCTGGTTGCAGTCACCGGCGTCGGTGGTCTCACCGGCGTTGGTTGTCGGGTCTGCCGACGTCAGTTAGTCTGCCGACGTCGGTGGGGGTAATGACCGGCGTCGGTCGGGGCAATAGGCTTGGACGGGGTTTTAGGCAGGTTCTGGTCGAGTCTGGACAGAGTCTGGTCTGGGCTTGGTCTATGGACGGGTCAGTGGGCGTACAAAATGGTCTGGGAGAGTCTGGTTTGAGGCAGTCAGGGGGTCTGTGTAGAGATACAGGAGAGTCAAATGGACAGAGAGGGTCAGAGAGATAGAGGAAGCCAATCAGGGAGATAGGAATCCAGGTTTGGGTGACAGTCAGAACTGAGGGAAAGAAGTGCTAAATCTAGTTTAGAAATGACTAGAAAGCATAAAGAAAACAAACAGAGTACTTACCTGTGCCCTGTTGAAGAAGGTGTTGATCTTGTTGCCGCTTGTTGAAGACCTGTTGCTGATGGAGAATCCCTGTTGTTCACCTACAGAAGATTTTTGTGTACCTGAGGGAGAGAGTCAGATTGATTGGGAGTGAGGTCAAGTGAAAGGATGGATACAAGGGTCTGATACGAAGGTTGAAGAGTCGGGATGCCAGGGAGAAACGCAGAGATGCGAAGAGGACCCAAGGGAGAGGAGATAACGGTGAAGAAGCCGTTATGAAAGGTGCCGACGCCGGCAATATCGCTGATGTCGGCCGAAGGTTGACCGACGTCGGCAGCTAAAAGGCCGAAAAAAGGCTAAAAATAGCCTTCTATCCGTTTTCCAGCCGCCAGGTCAAATGAATGCGAGGATGAAACGGTCGACGGGAGTTAAATGGGCGAGTGAAGAGATTGGAATGGGAGTCTAAGGCATTAAATGGCCATGTGGGGAATGAAAGGGATCCAAGGAGGGTATCCTAGGGTAGCGAGGTGGCAAGGAGAGGGAAAAAAGGACTTATTAATTAAAAATAGATGATTATTTTCAATTAATAAGACCTAGGTAGGTTAGGGATAGTCGAAGTGGTAAGGGACCAAGGGGAGAGAGGAAGACCAAGGGTTAGACACTTTTTAGGTGTCTACACAATCATTGAAATGGAGTTATGGAAGCTTAAATGTCACTGCATAATCTTTTCCCATGTGTCACTCTCTCCCATAGGCTGTACAATCTTCAAAATTCTTTCTTTTCAATTATTTTCCTGATTTTCAGTTAGGAACCTGCAAGTTTCAGTTAGTCTTGACATTATTGAGAAGGAATATGAAATATTGGATGTTTTAAGGAATTTTATAACACATGGACATGTATGAAAATTGTACCATTCTCATTAATGACCCATATATGACCCATAAATGACATAAAATGACACAAGGTCTAAATGTGACCATGGCCAAGGTTAATAACATATGAAATCACACCAAATTGACCATGACACACCCTATAACATGATAATATACCCCTATAAAAGTTTTAGATTATAGTGGGTTGACCTTATTTGACTTGTGGTAAAAATGGTTGACATTTTTATTTATAGATTTCCTAAACTATTTGTTGGGGATCAACCAACAATGTTGATTACAATATGAAAGCAATTAAATGTGAAATTAAACCAGAATGATAAGTAACTAGAATCAGAAATAGCAAAGAACAAGAGATATAAGAAACCACCCTAAAAACTTGTATTAAACTCTTTACAAAAGGAATACAATTGAAGAAACTTCTTTTCTTCCACACCTCTCTCAGATGTACAGATCTCTCTCTAGATCTCTTTCCCTCAAGAGCTCTCTCTCTCAATTACAATCAACTCCAACAACCTGGAATGATTCACATATACAATTATGTATTGTTCAACACTCTACAATAAGCTATGAAGATCTATCCTATTATATAATAATTAGGAAACATGAGCATACAACTATAGCCATCAAATGCACCTCCTAATCAAAGGCTCTAAACAGTCTTACTAATAATAGAGATGTAGACTTAAGACTATCACTTAATCCTACCATGCAAACACTTTGTTCTGTTCACAAAAATAGCTTTCTAGATGCACAGGTAACTGACGTCAGTTCCTACCTATTTGCCTGTGACCAACGTCGGCCGATCCATGACCGACACTGGCATCTCCTGGTCTGGTCCTGACTGATGTCAGTCGCTTTTGACCGATGCCAGTGACTATGTAAACCTGCAACTTTGCAAATCACTCCTTTGGTGAAGCTTTTAGCTCCACACCTTAACAATCTCCCACTTGGAGATAAACAACTACACCAGTACCTATACAGCAACATCTTCTAGCTCCTCCATCTTCAACTCAATCATGAAGACCAATAGAAGTTGAATGAAGATTCAACTTCTCCTTTGTAACCGGCTTGGTTAACATATTAGCAAGGTTCTTATCTGTATGGATCTTCTCTAGCTTCAACTCACCATCCTCCAATACCTGTCTTATGAAGTGGTACCTAAGCTGTATATGCTTTGTTCTTGAGTGAAAGACTGAATTCTTAGCCAAATGAATTGCACTCTGACTGTCACTATACAATCTGCAACTCTCTTGCTCCTTTCCTAGCTCTTCCATGAACCGTGTCATCCATATCATCTCTTTGCTAGCCTCTGTGACTACAATATACTCTGCTTTTGTAGTTGACAAGGCAACAACCTTCTGCAACATTGATATCCAGCTAACCGTCATTCCACCAACAGTGAAAACATATCCTATGGTGCTTTTCCTGCCATCTAAATCACCTGCCATATCTAAATCTACATAACCATGTAGAGAAGTATCTGAACATCCATAGCATAAATGCCTACTGTTGGTTCCTCTCAGATATCTAAGGATCCACTGAACTACTTTCCAGTGTTCCTTCCCTAGATTGGCCATATACTTACTTACAACTCCCACAACTTGGGCAATATCCAATCTATTACAAACCATTGCATACATTAAACTCCCTACTGCGGAAGAATATGGAACTCTACTCATGTACTCTACCTCATCATGTGAATTAGGACATTGTTCTTTACTCAACTTAAAATGTCCAGCCAAAGGTGTGCTTACCGGTTTTGCATCCTGCATATTGAACCATTTCAACACCTTGTTCACATAATCCTCTTGAGACAAAATCAACCTGTGATTTTTCCTATCTCTCTTAATGCTCATGCCAAGGATTTTCTTTGTTGCTCCCAAATCCTTCATGGAAAATGTGTGAGCTAATTTCACCTTAAGCTCAGAGATATCCTGCATGTGAGATCCTGTAACCAGCATATCATCTACATACAACAATAGAATAATATATCTACCATTATTCAATCTCTTAAAATACACACAATGGTCAGATTGACACCTACTATAGCCATGCTCAATTATAAACCTATCAAATCTCAAATACCACTGTCTAGGAGCTTGCTTGAGGCCATACAAGCTTTTCTTCAATCTGCACACTAACTTCTCCTTAACTTTGACCTCAAATCCTTTCGGTTGTTCCATATATATTTCTTCATCCAAATCTCCATGAAGAAACGATGTCTTAACATCAAGCTACTCAAGATGCAAATCCTCAATAGCAACTAAAGACAATGCAGTCCGTATAGAAGTCATTTTAACAATAGGAGAAAAAATCTCACCAAAATCAATACCTAGTTTTTGTGCAAATCCTTTCACTACCAACCTGGCCTTATATCTCTTCTATCCATTCTCACCTTCCTTCAATCTATAGGTCCATCTATTCTTCAGTGTCTTCTTACCTACTGGCAACTCAACCAAATCCCATGTTTGGTTCTCTTTCAAGGACTCCATTTCCTCAACCATGCCATGCTCCCACTGATTCTTGGATTCTACCTGTATTGCTTCTTCAAAACTCTTTGGTTCTCCACCATCAGTAAGCAATAAATAAAATAATGAAGGAGAATATCAAATTGGAGGTTTACTTACCCTTTTTGACCTCCTAATGGGCATCTAAGACTCATTCACAACACGTTGTCTGCCCAAGTTCTCTGACAGTGACCGACCTTAGTCACCTCTAGGCCTGTAACTGGCTAATGTCAGTTCTCCCTGATCGACATCAGTTCCTTCCTAGCCGACGTTGGTCACTGTATGATCAACATCAGTTTCTATTCTACCGATGTCGGTTCCTGCTTGGCTGAAGTCGGTCTCTATGTTTTCCTGTCTATGATTATATTTTCTCGCGAGCTCATTTTGGACTGTCACCTCGTCCAATTCTCCATTGCTCTACCCAGATTGATTCAGCTTCTTGAGCTAATCACTATACATCACTATTTCATTGAAAATAACATCACGGCTCCTAATTATCTTGTTAGTTTCTAGATTCCAAAACCTGAAACCAAAATCTCCTGAGCCATAGCCAATAAATGTGCACCTCATAGACTTAGCATCCAGCTTCTTTCTATTTTCCTTATCAATGTGCACAAAGGCTTCACAACCAAAAACTTTGAGAAATGAGAGATCTACCTTTTTACCTATCCATGCCTCTTCTAGAATTTCACCATCCAGAGCTGTAGAGGGTCCTCTGTTAATCAGGTACACTGCAGTATCAACAGCTTTTACCCAAAACTCTAAGGGCAACCCAGCGTGTAACCTCATACACCGTGCATGCTCCATAATTGTTCTGTTCATCCTTTCAGCAACTCCATTTTGCTAAAGTGTCCTCGGAACCATCCTTTGCCTATGTATTCCATGCATATAACAATACCAGTTGAACTTATAGCTATAGAACTCACCACCATTGTCAGATCTTAGGCACTTCAATCTTTTGCCTGTTTCATTCTCAACCATAGCTTTCCAAATCTTAAAAGTCTCAAATACATCAGATTTTTTCTTAATACAATAGACCCATACCTTTCTTGTAGCGTCATCTATGAATGAAACATAGTACTGTGATCCTCCAATAGAAGCAACCTGAGTCGGTCCCCACACGTCTGTGTGAACAAGCTGCAACTTATGCTTCTTCTTTGTTGACCCAGTCTGGAGAAAACTCACTCTCTTCTATTTCCCAAAAACACAGTGCTCACAAAAATCCAGATCTATGCTTTTCAAATCTAAAAGTTTACCTTTTGACTTAAGAATGGACATTCCCTTCTCACTCATGTGGCTGAGCCTAGAGTGCCACAATTTTGCATCCACATCTGAAGTAGATAATACAGAAGGAGAATTATTAGTAACACAATTACATAAATAGAGAGTACCTACTCTCTTACCTCTGGCCATTACAAGTTCACCCTTGGTCACCTTCCAAGATTTAGCTGTGAGAGTTACTGTACAACCCTCATCCCCTAACTTTCTTGCAAAAATCAAATTCCTCTTCAAGCTAGGAACATGCATAACATCTCTCAACACCCATGTGTTTCCATTCTGCATTTTTAGCTGCACTTTTCCTTTGCCAATAATTTTACAAGGCTCATCATCCCCTAAATAAACTATTCCAAAATCTCCATGGACATAGTCACTAAAATATTCTCTATTAGGGGTTGCATGGAAAGATGCACCAGAATCTAAAACCCAAGATTCTATATTATTATGCAAAGAGAATATAAGAGCATCTTGTGTAATACCTACAACTTTTGCTTCTTCCTTACCTTCATGTTGATTGTCCTCCTTGGGCTTTGACTAGCGATCTTTGCTTATGTGCCCTATCTTTCCACAATTCCAACATTGTGGCTTCCTGCCATTTTTGGATTTGGATCTACCTCTCACCTTTGACTTAGACCTTGATTTCCCTTTCTTACTCTTCTCTTTTTACCTTCCCCTACTCTCAAAACTTGAAGCGTTCCCTGATGTTTCTTCTATGCTTTTCCTGTGAATTTTTTCATTCAAGATTACACTAACAACATCCTCAAATTTTAAAATATTTGAAGCAGATGCAGTATTACTAACTGCCATTACCAAGCTATGCCAGCTTTCAGGCAAAGAACATAATATTAAAAGAGATTTAATTTCATCATCAAACACAATTTTGACTGAACTTAATTGATTTACAATTCCATGGAAATCATTTAGATGATTAGACACAGATCCACCTTCCTGCATTTACAAATTAAATAACTACTTCATAAGATATACCTTATTAGAAGCTGAGGGTTTTTCATACAAATTTGCTAAAGTAGTCATTAACTCTACCATTGACTTTGCCTATGATAAATTAGATATCACAGTAGATGCCAGACTCAGTCTTATAGACCCCAGAGCCTTTCTATCAAGAACTTCTCATTCTTCATCATCCATGTCTTTGGCTTCTTTACAATCCCACCTAACGGTAAGTATAGATATTTTTTATACAGATAATCTTCTATCTACATTCTCCAATGTCGATAATTCTTGCCATTAAACTTCTCCATTCTTAGTTTACTTTCTTCTGACATTGCTTCTCCCACTCAAACAAAAATCCCTACAGAAGCCCCTGTGAGTACCCTGTAATCAATACACACTAACCAGATCTAAAACACCTGTTAGTCAACCTAGGCTCTAATACCACTTGTTGGGGATCAACCAACAATGTTGATTACAATATGAAAGCAATTAAATGCAGAATTAAACCAGAATGATAAGTAACTAGAATCAAAAATAGCAAAGAACAAGAGATACAAGAAACCACCCTAAAAACTTGTATTAAACTCTTTACAGAAGGAATACAATTGAAGAAACTTCTTTTCTTTCACACCTCTCTCAGATGTACAGATCTCACTCTAGATCTCTTTCCCTCTAGAGCTCTCTCTCTCAATTACAATCAACTCCAACAACCTGGAATGATTCACATATACAATTCTGTACTGTTCAACACTCTACAATAAGCTATGAAGATCTATCCTATTATATAATAATTAGGAAACATGAGCATACAACTATAGCCATCAAATGCACCTCGTAATCAAGGGCTCTAAACAGTCTTACTAATAATAGAGATGCAGACTTAAGACTATAACTTAATCCTACCATACAAACACTCTATTCTGTCCATGAAAATAGCTTTCTAGACGCACAGGTAACCGACATCGGTTCCTGCTTGTTTGCCTGTGACCGACGTCGGCTGATCCATGACCGACGCTAGCATCTCTTGGTCTGGTCCTGACCGATGTTGGTCACTTTTGATCGATGTCGGTGACTGTGTAAACTTGCAACTTTGCAAAGTGCTCCTTTGGTGAAGCTTTTAGCTCCACACCTTAACACTATTGTGAGTCGTTCAAATCATATTAAGATGGAAGGTCAAGGATCAATCCTCAAATCCATGATTTTACACATTAAGTGTGTAAGAGAGGCCATTTAATACCTTTTTGGAGTATGGAAAGCAACTTAAAATAAAAGTGCAATCATTAGTCCTCTTGAGTTTGTAAGAGGGGTGTAATAAGAGTGTGTAAGAGAGGTTTAAGAACTTGTCTTGAGTGTATAATTGAATTATTAGACATGTCATAACCTTTGGTTTATTACACACTTTACCTAATGATGTCATCTTAGGTGGGGCAATATCTTAATTTTGATTTTATGAAAATAAGATAATTCAAATACATGCATTTTCCCATTAGATGAATGATTAGGCTTGATTAAGTGGGACTAATCAATAATTAGATGAAAGTTGGCTTTTGTAATGTTTCTATTTATTAATCAAGTATTCACTTAATTACCTTGTGAAGATACTTTTAAAAGGGTTGAGTTAATTTAAGATGCATTTAATTAAATAAATGACGCAATATAATCTATCACCCCTAACCAAGAATGTATCATTGTGATTTTGGGTTAAAATAGTAATTTACCAGGTAAATTAGGTCCAATGGGAGATTTTTGGTTTAACTTGGATATGATTATAGAAAGTTATTCTAAATGTAGTTTATACATGAAAGTGGTTAAAATTAAGTGTCTACATTTTGCCCCTATTTATGAAGGTGTTATGAGGCACTAGGCAGACTAACGTATTTTCAAAAAGAGAAAAAGTTATTAAGGATGAATTTGATAATGCTTTAATAGTGATGTCTTCAATCTTCTCTTTTTGATTTTTTCATGATTTGATAAACTCAAATTGCTGCCCCAAATGGGATTTTAGTATCCCTGATTGCCCCCTCAATGGGATGATTAAGGAAGAAGTTGAAACAAACGGGCTTTCAAAAAAAAGAGGAAGAATATAGAATGAAATAAATGATGGACATGACCCCAAAAGGGTATTTTTGATCATAGATACAAGGAGTTTCCCCAGTAAGGTGAATTTGATCATTTGACTAGTTTCAATGGTTTGACCCAATAAGGAAGATTTCATCACTTGATTGGTCTCAATGGTTTGCCCTAGTAGGGTAGCTTTACATTTTGAGAAATGATTAGGCACTTGGTGAATTGGTTTGGGGATAATAGATAAGGATATCTCTTACTTCAGCATTGTCGAGTAGACTACCAACATCTTTGTTTTTGATATAGCACTAAATGCTATGCACCATGATATATAAGACCATGGTGATATGGATACAATGTACTAAAGGATCGACCCCTAATTTCTAATAAATAAGTGAAAATAATTCACTAGTGATAAAAACCATGATGATAATGCTAACATATTCTAATGGATGGACTCACTTACAACTATGTAACAAGAAGAACCATGATGATGACACTATCAACATAGTGGATTGAGTAAAGGCAAAAATATAAAATGGAAACAAACAAACATGCAAAGAAATAAGTAAACACAAACTAAAAGAAAAGTAATATAAAGCATCCAATTTCTCAAATAAATGTACCAAGATAAAACAAAAATAATCATGAGTGACAAACACACCATAAAATAGGCAAGTAGTGAATCAATTGTCCTTGTGTGAAAGTAAGGTGTTACTCTTTGGTATTTTGCCTCTAAATTCTTAGAGCATAATTCATAGGACAAGATGGTAACCTAGATAGAAGGTAGGAATAGAATAAAAAGGAATGGTGGTTGAGTTGACTCTAAATCCCCATGTAAGTGGACATTGCCTACATAGCCCTATGGACTTCAAGCCAAATTTAGTTCTCCTAGGGATATGTGATATAAGAAAAAATAAATGATGATAAGTAAGGTTCATTAGATCATCACACATATTCAAACTTCCTGTTAGCCTAACTTTGCATATGCATAACTTTTGATGCACTAAATTTCATGATTTAAAATTAAGTACAAATAAACTAGGTCTAAAATTGAACAAACCCATATGATCACATTCTCCTAACATGTCCACATGTGTGAATGTTGACCTCATCAACATGCTTACTCAACTCTTTCTAGCCAACTATGAGTTTGGTTAAGTATGGGAAAATAATGAATTCTCAATGAGAAGCCAACTTTACACCATCACAAATTTAGTCATGCTTAAATGCATGACTTTAGATTTGGCACTTAAAAACTAAGGACTACTATGATCAAAACCATATGACCAAATCCCCTTGACTCCTTCCCATGTGGTAATGGTGACATCATCAAACTACCTACTCAAATTTTCTACTACTGGACCCAAAGTGTCTAGATAAAAACTAAGATCAACTAGATGAATTTTTCTTATGCACACAAGCTCTCCAAGCATATATAACATTTTAGGGACCTATTGTACATGATCAAATCACCATACTCATTCTTGATCACCTATGATCAGTCAAACTCTGATGATCAACTAAGACAACAACAAGCATAGTAGGATAAGCACATTGCACACTTTGTCATTATCATATAGACTATCAAGATTCTTCATCCACTCAACAAGACACATATATGACATCATCATGAAAACTCACCAAAAATCTCCCCCTTTTTCATTGATGTCAACACCCATCAATGTATCAATATATAGCTCACCTTCTCTCTCTTAAAAGCACACCCACAATAGAAACTTTCTCCCCAATAAGAACTTTCTCCCCCTTTGACACAATAACAAATCGGGAACACAATGATCCTAAGGACCTAAAAATACTATAAAAATAGGAAAGGACCATCTTAGAAATATGATATAAACTCCCCCTTACCTTTAGCCTACCTCTTCTTGCCTTGACAAACTTCATTTTGCTTTATGCCAACACTCTCTTCAATTAAGCACTATAACCAATGAAGAAAGGACACACAAAACCACATAAATATTGATAGAACACATCAAGAAACATCTAATATGGACTCCCCCAAATAAATCTAAACAATTGCACCTTTTAATCATCTTCATATCTCCACACACCATGAAGAACCACTATGCAGGCTTACTAGCCTTCTTTCTCAAGACACTTCCATGACCACCAACTCTACATCTGCATTATATAAAATAGGAAACATGCATTGAACTAACCTAAGAACATACCTTGAAATACTCATACCTTTCTTTTTTGGAGAGACTGACCAAAAAACACTCTTATTCAAAACTAGGACTGTTTAGCCTCCTTATAGCCCCACCTAAACCTTGTAGAGCCCACAATTTTTAGTAGACACATCTTCAAGACCTAAAAATCTAAAATCTAGAATAATCTCATATGCCCCCTGAAGCACACCAATTTTCATCACCAATCTCATCCTCTGCAAGATACTTCTTTCACAAACCTACTAGCCAATTAGCCCTCCATGTTTACAAAATTTTGAATAAATTGAGAACTACAAACCTTCAATTCTTTTTGAAGCTTTATTTTACCACCCATTTGTCCCATTCAAAAAATTAATAAGCCTCAAACCTTAACTCATAAGGTAGACCACTTTTCTAGCAGAGCCCAAAACCCTAGAATCTCAAAACAAATAAAGTTAACACAGTACCTTCCAGTTAACATCCACCTCTAAAACTTATTATACACATAGATATAACCATTACACACTTCTGGACCAAAAAAATTATCCTTCACAACTTTGGGAACGTAGACTTCCTATAACCCATTTTAGGACCTACAAGCTCTTAAGCACAAACTGGGAAACCCAAGAGCTAACAAAAATTATCCAAATTGACTTTAGCATACCTTTAGATCACAAAAATACTTGGAACATGCTATAATAAGGTCAATAGACCTTTCTATGCAAAAATATCATCTTGAAAAATCACAAATTCTTCTTTGTCTTTACAGAACCTTCACTCTAACCTTGCAGACTGTTCCAACTAAAAAAACACTACAACAACACTTGCTTCTCCATTTGAAAGGAGTCTCTTAAGAAGCATAAATAGATACGCCCTCTAAACCTAAATGCTATAAAACAAAAACAAATCCTCATATTCCATCTCCTCCTTGACCAATTGATACTTATAGTTCTTCTTCTTCTTTGGCTTAGGAGAAACAAGTTCCTCATCCACTACAACATTCTCTTTTTTTTCTATGATTTAATTGACAATACATGGAGACAACGTAGATTCATTACATACCTTTTCATCTAAATAATCTTCCTTGTAGCTTGGAACCTCATCATTAGACATAGACAATTTATGTTCTTTGCATGTATCTTTCTTAATAATAGCAAGATGTTCACTTGGATCCATACTTACCTCAAGACTAGCCTCAACTAATATCTTGTTCTTCTCCTTGAGTTTGAACTCTTCATTTTCAACATGAGTAGACAATGAGACCTCTTGGTACTCTTTAACTTTTGAAGCATTATCCACCATAACAAATAAATTACTTGGACCTACAGTCTCATCATGACATACCCTTGTCACCTTTAGCATCCATGTGTTAACTTGCCTTCTTCTTTGAACTTTAAGAGCCTGATTGAATCTATTCTATCTTGTAGGATTTTTCTTGCAAAACCTAGCAATGTGACCTCTTTGTTCACAATTTTAGCTCACCATACCTTTTTCAAGAAATGTATCTTGCCTTACCTTATTTGGATATAAATATACAATGTGTCTTATGTCATGACAAATTAAATAACCTCCCCTTTTTGAAGAGGACTCACCTTGTATAATCTTATGTGGACAATGATTTGCAAAGTGTCCAACATTAATATAATTAAAGTACTTGATTATGTTCACACCATTTTACTGATAACCCCTATCATAGTCCCATGCAAATTCATTTCTAACAAGTCTCTTACACTCTCTATCCCTATGACCAAATTGATTACATGTATAACAATAACCATTGAATCTTGCATACCTCATGGCATTTAGCTATCTGATCTGATTTGTCTTTACTCTGCCCGCACCTTCATTCCTTATCTAATGATTTGTCTTCAAAGTATGATTGTCCTAGTTCACATTAGTATTCATCTTGTCTTGAGTTATAGTCTTTTATTCCTCTTCATATCCAAGACCAGTTATATCACTAGCACATTTTTGACCACTCATGATATTGTCTAGATCACATGAACTCTTTTCAAATCTCACAAATGTCTTCACCTTATTATCTATCTTTTCTAGTTCAGATTTTAAAGATTCACTTTTAGAAACTTACCTTGAACATTCATCTTCATTAGCTTTTAGGCTTGTAAATAGAATTTCCAACTATCAATTGAGATGTTTGATCATATCTTCATGCACCTTGGTGTCTTCATTCAATCTAGCCTCATACACACTAAATTTATCCTTGTAGTCCTTGAGTTTAGATTTCATCTTCTTATTGATCTTCTTCTCAATCTTCAATTCTTCAAGAGCATTCATCAAAATAGTCTCATAGTCCACCTCATCTTCATCATTATCTGAATCACTCCAAGTAGACACCTAATGTGAGAAAATTCCTTTATAAGTCATGAACAAAGCTTCATCTTCAGAAAAACCATCATCTTCATGATCATATTCTGAGTCACTATCTTCACTCTCATCTAATGAGTTACAATCTTCTTTGGTGTAAAGAATATTCTTGTTCTTGAAGGACCTCTTTTTATTGTTATACTTTTTGAACCATTTTTTCTTATATGTATTCTTGTCATCATCTTAGCCATCATCATACTCCTCATCATCTTTCTTCTCATGTTTATGAGGGAACTTTTGATCAAAATGTCTTATCTCAACACAGTTGAAACATTTGAAGGGTAGTTTTTCCTTATACTTCCCTGAGCCATTATACAATTTCTTAGTAATCAAAGCAATTTTTTCATAATCATCAATATTAGATATGTCATCCTCTTTGGATTTCTTACCTTGAAACTTCTTCTTAGGCTTCATCTTTATCTTTAATGTTGCTTCATTATTTGGTGGTATATCATCATTCTTCCCCATCTCATAGGCAGTAAGGGTGCCATGTAATTGATCCATTTTTAACTGAGTAAGGTCGTGACTCTCTTCTATAACAAATACTTTTAGATCAAACTTAGGGATAGAGACATTAATACCTTTTTAACAATAGTAGTCTCTTTAATATTCTCTCCAAGACCTCTGATGATATTCACAATCTCATCAACTCTCTACATAAAGGATGCCATAGTATATTCTTAATTCATCTTGAGACTTTCAAATTGCCTTCTGTGAGTCTACAATTTAGCAAGTTTAACCTTTGAATCTCCTTCAAAAATATTCTTTAAGTTATCCCATATTTCCTTAGTAGATGTGTAATGAATTACTTTGGTGAACTATGTTTCTATAAGACCACAAGTGATGGCATTCATTGCCTTAGAGTTGTTCTCAAATAATTTTTTATTTTTAACACTAGATGGAGGAATAGTAGGAGAAATATAACCATCCAAAACTAATTTCCATACATCAAACTATAGGGACATAATATAAGTCTTCATCCTAGCACTACAAAAAGCATAATTGGATCCATTGAATATTGGTGCTTTCTTAGTATAAAAACCACCTTGCACAGTTTGACTAGCCATTGTACCTTAGATCACCTTCAAGCTATCAAGATTTTACAAAAAGACCTCACTCTGATACCAATTATTATAAGTACAATCACTAAGAGGTGGGTGAATCAGTGAGCCCAAATAATCCAAATTAAATTTTGAGCTCTACAAATACTTAACCAGTTACCACAAGCATTCATAAAGCATACATATCATTCATAGTAATAAACAAGAGCGACAATGAAAGATCAATCACATAACACATGATAGGAATAAAACCCACTAGAACTTGTAATTGGACTACTATTCTATAATAATAAGATCCAATTTAGACCAATTGTAACTAATCAATGAACTATAATCCCTATTTAGTGAGACTTTAATCCCATAAGGTGATACTACACTTGTTTAGCTGAGTTGCAACAACAACCAAAAATTTTACCAAATTTTACCTTACAAGGAGGCTATAACCACCTTATATGTTGATCTACCACAATAACACCTATAAACAAATCCACCTCTACATTGATGTCTTCAACACCTGATGGTGGACCTCTAATTAACACACTTCACCTTTACTCACACTCAATCTACAAGAGTACTATTCTGCCAATAGAATTATGACCAATAGGTCATACAAACAATCCTAAATCTATTCTTCTCTTCAACACATCCTTAGGTAACTCTACCCCTCTTTAGATCCACAAAAACACACACAAGCCTCTCTCCAATCACTCAGTCTCTCACATAAAGTCTATAACCCATCATCTTTGGTTCCACTATTTATAGAGTAATCTTGATACTCACTACCTTGGTCAACCATTAGGCATGCCTTATCCCTTAAGACATCTTTCACATGAAGACATAACTTAATACTATCTTCATAGGTCAGCCATATCATCTATGGGTCACCCTTAAGGAACTACACTTTTTAATAAAGGCCTTGTAATCCTTAAAGGTCTCATGTGAACCCATTCACTCCTTTATCACTCCATTGAGCAAAATAAAAATGCAGGACCACTTTCAAATACATGGGTCCAGTCCTTATGTCCCTTTAGACATCCTTAAATGATCATAGTCAACTTAGTTCACCTTTATGTATGCTCAAACAACTCAAACAGAGACCTAGTACACACAGTCACCATGAATGAACATAGTCAACTTCTTAAGCATTGTTCATAAAAGATAGATTGATCACACCTCTAAAAATAATAGTAAGTATCCTCAAATATTTTTAAATATTCTCCAATAGCTAATTCATCATGAGACATCAAAAAAACATCAATACAAGCTCAAATATCCTTCTCGAGTCCCTTGGAAAATAAGCATGAACACATAGTCAACTTCTAGGATCAATACCGTTGATTGTACTCACTTCTATATCTTCAAATTAGGTTCAATAGATGCACAATGGAATCTTCTTCATATTTTATTTTTATAACACCAGCAAATTTGACTTCTATCAAAAGATATGGATGAAATATATATCTCTAGTTTTTCCTATGTTAAATTCAAATATTTGTATTCAAATGGTCTTAGTTAACCTTTGAACATAATACTCGAATCTCATAAACTCATTACTCAGATCAAATATGCATCATCGATCTCATTCGATCTTTAACATATAGTCTACTAGTGTCAAATGTTAAACCTCTCTAACTTTCACCTAATCTTGTATAATCTTGAAATGTTAACTCAATACACTCTATGGATCAATTAGGATTTTAATGATCAATGGTCATCATTTAGTAAACTATATGAACACCCATTCACCATTAGATCATTATCTTATGCCTTTGCTCAATCATTAAACATCATTCACCTATACTTATTTCATTGCCTCTTAACTGCTTGGAGTAATGTATACTATTGATCTTTCTTGAGCTTTAACACTTTCAAAAATGACTAGGTATGGGGACCCTGTTAATATGCCTGAGTAGCCATTTTTGATCCTTAATAACTTATTTTGCACTTCAATGCAGGATCTTAAATTTGGACTAGATAATCTCCCCACATAGGATAATCTAACCATGTGACATACTACTCATAGAACCCTCATACATGTGAGATATAACATCATTAAATTTCCTTCTTAAAATATTTTATCACAGAGCCAACTATGTCAAACCCTGCTTGGGAGGCTAACTTTGAGCATCCATAACTTTTGCTATGCTTCAGTGGATGATTTGGAATATATCACAAATCAACTATGCTCAAAATTAAAAAAACCTATATGATTAGTCTCTCTTGATACCTTCACATGTGTAATATATAACACCATCAAAATGCTCACTCGTCTTTTTGTGCCTCAATGCAAAATTGGCTAAGTACGGGAAAACACAATCAAACTGCCTAGGAGCCCAACTTTGCATATGCATAAATTTTGACATGTTACATCGCATGATATAAAATTAAGATCAAATAAACTAGGTCTAAAATTTAATAAACCCATATGATCATATTCTCATGAATCATCCACACATGTGAATTTTGACCTCGTCAACATGCTTACTCATCTCTTTCTAGCCAATTGCAAATTTGGCTAAATATGGGAAAACAATGAATTATGACTAAGAAACCAACTTTGCACCCTCTTAAATTTAACCATGCTTTGATGCATGAATTTATATCTATAACCTAACAATTAAGGACTACTATGATCATAACCTTATGACCAACTCCCCTTGACTCATTCCCATGTGGTAATGGTGACATCATCAAACTGCCTACTAAGATTTTATGTCACTGGGCCAAAAGTGTCTAGATGAAAACTATGATCAACTAGATGAATTACACTTATGCACATAATATATATAATCATAGATAAAATCTTATGGAACTCTTACACATGTTCAAATCACCATACTCATTCTTGAACACATTTGATTAGTCAAACTCTGGTGATCAACTAAGCCAACAATAAGCATACTAGGATAAACACATTGCACACTTTGTCATTGTCACATAGACTATCAAGGCTCTTCATCCACTCAATATGAAACCTCCATTACACCACCATGACATCATTATGACAACTCACTAATAGGATAAGGGGTACTTACCTAGCAAATGTGGTAAATTGTGCCACCCAAAATAAAGGTAAAGGCTGCTAGCGAACAAGATGACAAAGCAAGTAGAAATTTTGTGACTTAATATCTCTCATGGAGATTTTAAACTTTTTTTTGAAATTTTTTAATTTTTAGGGTTTTTTCAATTATTTTGAATGTTTTTGGGTTTTTGGCATCTCAACTCAATGGAAGATTATGAGGTACGGAATGGTTTAACTCATAAAATAATAAGAGTTTGGCTTAGGTTTCTCATAAAATAGAAAGAGAATGGATTAAATTGCTCCCAAAATGATGAGAGTGTGGCTTGGGTTGTTTAAAAAATAGTGAGATCATGGAAAAAGGGGTGACCAAGTTAACCTCAAAAACTAAGCACTGCCTATATAGTCCAAATGGACCTCAAGTCAATGTAGTTCAACCTTAGAAAAAATTACTATGAATCAACAATAGAGTTGAAAACATGAATGGCATAATAATATGATGAATAGTACAAATTTTAAAAAGAGATAAAATATGTAGTTTTGAAGATCATCATTTAATAAAATCATGCATAAGCTACTATAAGATGGTACTCATCTTGTATTATGGATGGTGACTAAATCTGAATATTTTGCTTAAAACTTTCTTTGAAATCTAGCATCTAGAGTCATTAACTGTACTAAGAAACCAGAACCAAGATCAAGAATGGTAATAGGACAAGGGAATAAGATCAAGTAACTCAATTGAAAAGAGGGATGAAGGAAAAGTATTCATAGGTTATGACCTTAAGCAGGTGTCCTCATAGACAATGTTCAAACAAAAAACACTTAAGATGCATAAAATTATTGGGCTCATCCAGCTCTTCTCCATTTGGTATGGCCAATCTGTATGCTCTAGATCTATAATTTATTTTGATGATGAATGGGCTAGCCAATTAGGATAAAATTTGCCCTTCTTTTTATGGGTGATATTGGTATTATTTTGATTATCCTTTACGATTAGACTACCAAGTTTAATGTCTATATTTGATTTATTTGTTGTATATATGACGTAACCTATTCTAATAGGCATGGAGGTTGTTCAAATAAGATACCTATTTTTAATCAAGTAGTTATAATTCTTGTAGTTGAGAAACTTTGTATCCTTCCTCACCAATGATATTATGTAATAAGATGTGTAAAGAGGGCAACTCGATCTCGGTATGGAGAATAGATTTTGTGCCATAAATAAGGGAGTACAATATGGCTCCTATTGGGGTGTGATTATTGGTATGATAGTCCCATAGGGTAGGAAATAGATGCAGATGTTAATCATAACCAAAAGTATTAATAATATTTTTTCAAGATTTAGATCAGTGTTTTGTTGGATGCTTCAGCTTGGCCATTGCTCTAAGGAAAATAAGTAGAGGAAAAATGTTGTGTGATCTAGTATTTGGCATAGAAGGATTTCATGTCCTTATTTTTTAAGGAGCTTCCATTATCAATAATGAGATTAGAATGAATGCCAATGCAGAAAATGAGATGGTTAAGGATGAATTTTAAAACCTGATTATTGATTTCGTGAGGGAAATGGCTTCAACCCACTTAGTAAAGTATTCAATTATAATAAGGATATGTTTATGTTCGTCTGATGAATTTGTATTTATTTTACCTATGAGATCAAGTCCCCACATGGAAAATGGCCATGGTATATTGATTAGTTAAAGCATTAGAGCTATCGCATGAATGAGGTTGGCATGCTTTTGATAAGACACACACTTTTTTACATATGCACATCATCAACTTCCATAGTGGGCCAGTAATACCATGTATGTAGGATTTTCTTGGCAAAGTCCACACCGCCAGTGTGGGACCCAAAAATCCTTTTATGTACTTCTTTAAGCACTAATCAAGACTCTATCTAAACTAAATAATGAAGTAGGGTTCCATCATATCCTCTATAATAAAGTACGGCAATGAGAATGGTATAATGAGAAGTGGAATGGATGAAGGTTATTTGTTTTTCATGAGAAAGGTTGGAAGGAATAATATTGTCATGAATGTAGGTATATATATTGGAATACCAAGGCAAACTAGGAATACCAATATCACATACCATTTCAATTTTTGAACATTCATGAGTTGGCCTCAATAAGTGTTCAATAAAAAATTGGTAATTTATAACATGATCTACAATTTCTATTAAGGAACCAATGGTTGCCATTACATATATAATTTTTTTATTGTCTCTTAGAATATATTCAAATTGAATGTGTTCAAATCTTTGTTTGAGATGGTCCACCATATTCCTATAAGGAATAAACTTGTCATCTTTTGTCTAGTATTAATTTATCACCTAGTTAATAATCAACTAAAAGTATCCATAAACATGTAAATTCTTGATGTTCTATTGTACTACTAGATGAAACCCTACAATAAGTGCTTCATATTCTACAATTTGTTGGTATGAGTGAAACTAATGTGAAATGTTTTGGGAGTGAGCTCCCCTTACGGTGTGATAAATAGAATGTCAGATCTTGACACATGAGAAGTGTAGGAACCATCAAAATAAAGGGTCCAATGTTGAGACACAAAATAAGTGTGATCCAAAGTCATGATTCACTCATCAACAAAATTAAAAATAGGTGGCTTGGTATTTGACAAGGGTGCTTCAGTGAGCTGACCTGCAAGTGCCTTATCTTTGATGGCTTTTTTATGAACATATTTAATCTCAAATTTGTTCAATATCATGATCCACTTAGCCATACATCCAATCAAGGATACCTTAGAAAGTATATATTTGAGTGATTCCACCTTGGCGATGACAATGGTCTTGTTGTTGAGCATATAATGGTGCAACTTTTGGTCTGTAAATACCATGGCTAAACATGCTTTCTTAGTTGAGGTGTAACTATGTTCATAGGAAACCAATGTGTAACTCAAATAGTATATTTCCCATTCTTTCTCTTGATCATTGTGTTATGCTAAAATTGCCCCCAAGGCATAATCAATTGTTGAGATGTATAAAAGCAACAACTTTCTAAGTGTAGGTAGAGATAGAATAGGTGGATTCACCATATATTATTTTAGTTATCCAAAGGTCGTTGACAATCAACATTCAATGAGAAAATAATACCTTTCTTCAAAATATGAGTGAAGGGATGGAATTTGTCTACCAACTAAGAAATAAACCATCTGATAGAGTAGATTTTGCCCTACAGGCCATGAAGCTATTTGAGATTTGAAGTGTAATGGCCTTAACCTTGGATAGATAGACTTTAATGCTTTAGTGGGAGATAATTAAACCTAGTAATTTGCCTAAATAAATGCCAAAGATGCACTTTTTAGGGTAAATCATGACCTTGTATTCATGAATTTTTTCAAATATTTTTCATAATATATGAATATCCTGCTCTGGTCTTGGATTTTCTCAAAATATCATCGACATAGTCTTCAAAAATATCATGCATCATGTCATGGGGAATGACAGTCATGGCATGTTGGTATGTAGCACTAGCATTCTTGAGGCCAAATGGCATCACTTGATAATATAATATTTCCAATGCAGTGGTAAACATAATTTTGTGTTGGTATTCGATTGTAATTTTGATCTAATTATATCCTAAGAAGCCATCCATAAGAGATAACATCTCATACCCTACCATAGAATATATAATCATATCAATATTGGGAAAAGGAAATTCATATTTTTAGCATGCTTTATTGATATCTAAGAAATCAATGCACAATTATATTCCTTATGGATTTTTGTTAATTGAGACTATATTGGATATCCACTCTAAATAATCAATAAAATGGATACACCCTACCTCCAATAGTTTCTCAAATTCTTTCTTGATTATAATGGCTATGTGAGGGTGAATTTTTCTCAACTTTTATTTTATTAGCTTGGAATCAGTGTGTACAAAATGATGATGTCAATAAAATCAAGTTTAATCTTGGCATATCTAAATAACACCATGAAAAAATATCAACTAACTCCAAAAAGAAGGCAATAAGAATCTCACATTCTTATTCAATGAGGGATGTTCTAAGTTTGATCCATTTGGGATTGATATGTGTTTTAATGTTGACTTTAGTTTTATCCTCCACAAGAAATATAGAACCATCTTTGAAAATAATCGACAAAGTGGTACATCGGTCTTTGTCTTCATCTGGTAGCTCGACTAGCTCATTAAGTTTACCCAAGCAAGAAGAATTCAGATCACCAAGGTCTGGCAAAGGCCATTCAGCAAAAGCATGTGGATAATCTTGAACTAATTGATCTAATGTTTGATGTTATTTTGAACTAATTCTTGAGTGGCATGAAATTATGGAACTAGAAGAGGCCTGGGTTTCATTTAAAAGAGGGTAAATTTCCTCATCAAATGGCACCTAAAACTAGTTTTCACCAAGGGACTCATCTTTTTCTTTACTTTTACCTTGGTCTAAAAATGCCTCAAAGAGGTTTTCACTTTGGGACCTCATTGTTTGATTTTATTTTTCTTTTTGTTTATAACCAAATAAGTTCACCTGCTATCTAAAATAGGTAGCAGGGTCCAGTGTAATATCAAATCCTTGTTTGTTATCACCAAGTGACACATTATCTCTGAGACACATAATTTAAGATTACCTCATCATTCTAAAAATCATCCAATGGTAGGTATAAGTCTTGTTGGTCCCAGTCAATCAATTGGGGATGATGAAGGAAAATAAGGGGATAAGATGACATAATGGTAATGGTATAGATGGTATTGGGGTCAAATAAATTGGTATCAGCCAATTCATTATAGATGATATAATAGCACTTTGTGTCATTGTTGGCATTTTCCATGTTAGATGATAGATTAGAATCACTCGAGACATATTAGGTCACCCCTAAGTGGTTTGTATCCAATACCTCAAGTTCCTTTGTGTTTGATAATTGATATTGGCTCAATAAGTCCTTAGTGTTTTTCCCCTATCCCTTTGCCTGTGTAGGCTTGATTTCCCATTATCCAGTTTAGAATAGGATACTTGGTATTTTGGTAGCAAGTGACAAAATCATCAATGTATAGTCATGAGTCATCATCAGCCTTGAATTATTCTTCCTCCTGGGAAGTGGTTTTGATGAAAACCAAAGGTCCTTTCTGACAAGATTTATCCTTCTTATGCCATTCCATTTTTAGATTTTGCACTTTAGGCCTACCATATGCTTTAGAAATCTTATGTAATTTGGATATATGAAATTCATTACCAATTTTATATTCCCCAAGGCCATTGACTTTAATAGTGAAATGATTGGTTATTATTATGGGTGGGGTAGATGAAATGAAGGTAAGTTTACTTAGATCCATATAATTAGATTCAAGTGGTTGATCAACTACTTCCTTATCCTTTTTGAGAACATGCTCTATGTCAAAATAATAGTTGTTGATTTAATACTTTGCTTCTAAATGTTTATAAAATTGATATAGCTACAAGTCTCCATGAATGGTAACTTCTAACCCAAAATGGGGAAACTTGATACACTAATGAAGAGTAGATGGTATAACACACATTTCATGAATCCATGGTCACCCAAGGAGTAAACTAAAAGTTAATTCTAAATCAAAAACATGGCACAAAGTATCATGGGTCAGAGGCCTAATGATAACAAGTAAAAAAATGATACCCTAAGATTACATCTCCTTATTTTCATAAGCTTTGATGGTAATGGTATTTGGCTAAAGATATGTTGATGTGTAGCTCAAGTGTTTGACCAGTTTCAAAGTTACAATATTTAACCCTGAACTATTGTCTATGAAAACTCTTTTAACCTTATGTTGGTAAATGATTTATTTTATGTAAAGTGGGTTGTTATGCAAAGGTCCAAGGTATGGCATATTCATTTGATCAAAGCTGAGTTGTTGATGTGGAGCTAAATAACTCATAAGTGTTTGAAATTTATCAAGCATAATGTTACTTGGAAATTTGGATTGGCTTAAAATCTCATTCAATATGTTTTTATGGACATTTGATGTACACAAAATATCTAAAATAGAAATTTATTTTGGTGTCTTTTGTAATTGTTCCATAATATCATGAGGCTTGTCCTTAATAGGATCAATTGGCTTGGTCTTTTGAGGTAGAGTAATTTGAAATGGATTTTTGGAAGAATAAGGTGTAGGACCTTGAATGGTAACCTTTGAGCGTTGAGTTACGATTATACAACCTCGAGTCAGTAGAAGATTATTAGAATTAAAAAGGGGGGTATGACTGCCTAAAATGGTATCTCTTGGTTGTTGATTGGCATTTTAGCCATTACAAAGCAAGGGATAATTACCATCAAATATAACTAGGGTCTTATGATGGATGGTAAAGGTCTTTGGGTATTATTGGCATTTGGCTTAGGATTGATTTTAATGGTTGCAATGTCTATACTTGTGATGCAACCTATAACATTATGGTCATAAGGGACACTTTTGTAATTGACTTGATTAGGATGTGTATCTTGACCTTGATTTCAATTTTTTTTTGGTTATTGTAGTCTCTAATGTTGAGGTCTATTCTAATTCTAAGTATTGGTAGTATGTTATTGAAAAGTGTTCTAATAGATACCCAACTATTGATTAGACATTATGGTAACATTATCTAAATCTATCTCTCCACTTTCAATCAAATATTAAAAAAGATGGTGAAACATTACACATCTATGAAAAGAATAGCCTTTTACATGATGATAATCATAAAATTCATTCTCATTGTACCAATCTGGTTTATGCTAGTTTTTGGGAAATGGTTTTAGTACTCACAAAATGATCATGTTAGCAAAAACTATCTTTTAAAAAACCATATCAATGGGTTCACCAAGATTACTGAAACATCTATTATGATAATGACCTCCTCTTGGAGGCAACCTTTGTAAAGCAAGAGGTTAAGTAGGTGGGTTTGCTTGAACAAGTGGTGGTTGCACTATTTTCACATGTCGTGATTCAGTCACCCCATATCCTATAACATTTCTATTTCTATTGAATTGTTCAAGATTCTCTGACATACTTGCACTTATGCATGAGCTTGTGCTTGAGCCTTGTTTTAACTTTAGTTTTGAGAATAAAGTTTGATTATCCCTTTGTCAATGAGGGCTTGTTTAATTTGTATCCCCTTGGTAATAAATTATTCAAATGTATTGGCATAAACAAGCTTGAGGTTATGAGAGACATCAAAATGTAAATTTACAGTGAACATTGCAGCTAATTATTTTTTAGAGAGATTATGAATGATTTGAGTAGTTCTCTTTGTAAATAATTTGTAAATATTTACACCCCTTTTTGTTTAGTCTAACAGAGATCCACCATTACCAGTTTGTGTTTTACGTTGAAATTTAAGTGTTATATGAATATCTTAGACAAATCATCAAAGTTATTCATAAAATTCTTGGGTAGACCAAAAAACCATTCTAGATTGTGTCATGTGGGGAACAAGTGAAGTAGGTATATAGGGCTACACACAACTTCTTAACATGCAACAAAGAATACTTATAAATGCTCCTTAACATCACATTTTCCTATGTATTTTTCCAATTTGTGCATCTCAAAGTGATGTGAAAAAGGTATTTGAAGATAGATAATATCAAAATTTAAACTTATTGTGTTGGTTTCTTTCCTAAATGGCAATAAATTAATCTTTGATCTCTTATAAATCCTAAAATGTAGGACCAAAATGGGAGGAAGTGGGCATATTTTGTTGGGTATTTGAAGGTACAATACTTTGACCCAGATAAAGAGGTGGTACATAATATTAAGGAATGTGAATGTGATTGGTTTTACTAGGAATATTCACGTTTTGAGTAGAGTTGTATTTCTAATAGGGGACTTCTTATTGTTAAGGTACTTTTTATTGAGTGCGGCATTGATTTGAAGGGAACCAAAGACTGAATGGAAGAATATTCTATTGGGAACTTAATGTAACTTGATTGGATTGAATGGGAAACTATTATTGATTCATATAAATTTGACATGTAAAAGGAACTTGTTGTTGGTTAAATGAAACATGTTTTTGGCTTGAAGAGGCTCCTTATTGAATAGAAGTGGCAATTGGTTAACTAATAGAAACACGTTATTGGTTAGACAATGTTGGTTGGAAATTAATAGGCACTTATTGCAATGGAACGTTGGTCACGACCTAGTGAGGTGGGGGATTAGTTGCCACTTTTTGAAGTGGAGAGTTTATAATGTGTTGTTGTGGCTCAAATGGGTTTATAATTTGTTGTTTCAAGGTATTTGGAATGTTGGAAGAAGGAAGTCATGAAGATAATAGAATAATGTTTTGTTACGTATTAGATGGTACTTGATGTGGGTTGAAATATGCTACTTGAGATCTATCCACCACATGTTGGGTAGAATATACAAGGACATTCAAATTCAGATTAGTTATTAAATTGGTTTTAGTTATGGGTGTGTTATACATATCTGCAACTAAGGTTTTAGTGGCAAAAGGATTTAGATTATAAATAGGATAGTTAGACAAATCCAATGGTTGTTCCATTGGAGTATTGGACTTTAATAATGTGTGATTTTTCACTTTTAATCTAGCCATTTATTTGGATAAAGTATTCATAACAAGAGTAGCTTATTTTATATGTGAAGCAAGAAGTTGGTTTTGTGTGGGGGGGTCAACTAGTTGACCCTTTCCTTTATCTAACACAAATAGGGCTTGGTTGAAAGTTTGATCTTGTTTAAAGGCAACTTGGTTGTCTATTAATGTGAGAGATGTTTATTTAGGTATTCTAACCAAATATCACAAATCCTTTATAGGAAAATTGGGTGGAAACTTTGCAACCATATCTAAAAATATAATAGGATGTTCATCTTTGTTGTCAAATAATTAGTGATTAAATTGATCTTGTATATATTCATCACTAGATGGTTGATTGACAAGATACATTGGATTAGGTCAAATTCTCAGTATTAAATGGCACATGTGAAAGGTATGGTTGGTATTGGCCTTGTTTAGCATTAGGAGAGACAATTGGAAGGTATGGGTTATGTTACTCAATTTCAACATTTGATGGTGTATCAATAAGATATTATTAGGTTTCTTCATCTTCCATGTATGATGAATACCCATGGGGATTTTAAACCACCTCATCATTAGAAAAGGGTTGTAATTAGTCCCACTATGCATGTACTTAGGCATGTCTAAGTTTATAATCTTTGTTTTGAAAAGGTATTGAATGCCTAACACTATGTCTTGACTTGGTACATGACTTCCCTTGAAATATCACTTGGAAATTGGTTTATCAATGCAAACATTTTGAAGGTGGTTTTTTGGATTAGAATTGGCACTTGATTTGAAATAAAATTAATGACATAATAGCATATCATGGACAAGAAGATGTAATTTGGTTTAACTTTGCAAAGAAATTTGACTTAGTTTGAAATGGCAATTTGGAAGAAGACAAGAATTTTGGTTCAAATTAGGCAACATAATAGAGTATTTTGGACAAGTAATATATATATGGAGATTGAGTGTTAACATGTCACTTTGGTTTGATGCAGAATTTTGGTAGAGTAATGCCTCATTATGTGGGTATGAAAAATGGTTTGGTCTTGGACTTGGTTGATTTGATTTGGTTTGAAGTGTAAACAAGGTTTTAACATAATAATCAAATAACAACACACAATCATTACAAGGCAATTTAATAACTGGCATAGGTTTGTATCATATATATTGATCCTTATGAAATGGTTGCCTTAAGAGGGGATTATAAAACTTAATTGTTCATTAAATAAATATTTGTAATTATTGGTAGGGTTTTTAAGCCCCCCTTCTCTCTCAAGGTTTATATGATTAAAGTAATCTTTGGGAGTTGTTACATTTTCACCCCTACATCAATTAATGATTCATGATAAAAGAGGAATCTGAGAAGTAATCCAAGATAAGTCCATTCATGATGGGGTCTTATCCCTTTGTAATCACTTTAGTCGTAAGGGTCTCAGTAAAGTGTTATTAGATTTGGGGTTTACTTATAGTTTTACTTGGGCTATCTAGATGGTACCTATATACCTCATGGTATGTGAGCACAAATCCATTAATGAAGAAGTTTGATCTCATCACCAATATTTATCCTTTCGAGGGTACCACACATTGGCCTAGGATATTAGAAAGAACTCCCTAGGGTTACTTTCCTCACACGACTTCGTGTAAGCACAAAACTAGGTCTCAATGATGACAATGTTCCTCAATTTTTATATTTACTAGATAAGCAAGGTTTGGTATGATTCTAGGTTGTCACTTCCTAGGTCAATGCACCCCTAAATACTTGTGGGAAGGTGATGAAATATACCTCAACAAGTCAAATGAAAAATAGGGCAAAGGTGAATAGGAATTTTTTCATTTATGAGTCACCCAATAAGGGGATAACATATGCACAAAAACAACCCCACAAGACAATAAAATAACAAACAAACTTGCAAGAAAGTAAAAAAATCTAAAAATAAACAAGTTTTATTATTACCCAAATTGAAGTGTGAATTTGTTTTAATGCCCAAATTGAAATGTGAACTATAATTTATTTGTTTTGACTCAAAATACCTCTCTTTGGCCAAGGTCCTGCAATACAAAATGATTAAAATTTTGATAAAAGTGGTTTTGAGCCAAGAAGAGCTTAAATTTTGATTTATTTAAGTCTCGGCCTTAAATCAAAATGATTTCACCATTTAGCAGGCCAATTTTACTACTAAATCTTTTGATTTTGCCATAGTAGCCTGCAAACATAAAACATAAAGTTAGAAAATAATTTTGTTGCTAGGTTGAGTAATTTCATCGATGATTTGTATGATTTCACCATTGGTCTAAATGATTTCATTGCTTGCTTAAACGATTTCACCATTTTCTCATGTGTATAGAAAATAATCAAAAAACATAGTAGAACAATTTCACTATTAGGTTTTATGATTTTGTTAATGTTACTTGTAATTTTAATATTAGATCAGACAATTTCTTTATTAAATGTTACAATTTCATAATTATGTAGAAAATAATCAGAATAAAGAACAATAAAGAAATAATTTCACCATTTTAAAGTAATTTCACTAATGATTAGGATGATTGCATTGTTTTCTTTAATGATTTCACCAATGTCAACTTGTAAACATAAAAACACATAAAATAGTAGTGATGATTTCACTATTAAGTGTTATAATTTTGCTAATCAGATCGATAATTTCACTATTCTATAGGAAAACACAAAAAATAAAAAAGGCATAAAGATAATTTCATAGTTTCTATATGATTTCACTAATGTTCATGACAATGTCATTATTTTCTCTGATGATTTCATCGATGATCCTATTGAATTCATCATTATGCAGTCATGAATTCATTTTTTGATTTTGAATGAAATTTAACAAAATTTTGGAGGAAAAATAAGATAATTAACTTGTTTCAATGTCTAATCCTACTAATTAGAAGAAGATAAATGGTCTAAAAGAGGTGGTGGGATGTGTCTAATCCTTCAGTAAGTCCCAATGGACATGCCATTATGTAGATCAAGAATCCAAGAGAGATTAGTCAAGTCTTAATGAATAAATCTAAAACAACTTAAAGACAAGTTTTCAAGCCTAATCCCTAGGTTGAGCTATGTGATAATCAAGTAATAAATATAATATTGGAAGATAAACACAACATTTATACCTCCCTTGAATATGTGCTTGAAAATTAGTCTAAAGAGGTTGAGCTCAGCTTGTAGATGTATAAGTCTTCGTCAATGCTTGAATCCATGCATGGGAAACACCTCTCTTTGTCTACACTTGGTCTTAGCTTTGGCATGTTATGAAGAAGAGTTGATGAAGTTTCTTGGAATAATATAATACAATAATTTTACATTAGGAAGCTTGATGAAATGAGATGTGTAAAGGTTCTTTTTATAGATTTCCTGAACTATTATGAACCATTTATATCATCTTAAAATGGAAGGTTGAGGATCAATCCTCAAATCCATGATTTCATACGTGGAGTGTGTAAGAGAGGCCATTTAAGATATTTTTAGAGTATCGAAGACACCTTGGAATAAAAGTGTAGTCATTGGTCCTCTTGAGTATGTAAGAGGGTTGTAAGAGAAGGAGTGTGTAAGAGAGGTGTAAGAACTTGTCTTGAGTGTGTAAGTGAATTATAAGACTTGTCATAACCTTTGGTTTCTCACACACTTTGCATGATGATGTCATATTGGGTGGGGAAATATTCCAATTTTTATTTTAAGAAAATAAGATAATTCAAATCTATATATTTTCCCACTAGAGGAATAATTAGGCTTGATTAAGTGGGATTAATCAATAATTAGAAGAAAGGTAGCTTTTTCAATGTTTCTATTTATCAATCAAGTATTCACTTAATTATCTCATGAAGATACTTTCAAAAGGGTTGAGTTAATTCAAAATGCACTTCATTAAATAAATAATGCAATGTGATCCATTACCCCTAATCAGGGATGTATCATGTGATTTCAGGTTAAAATAGTACTTATGTAGGTAAATTAGGTCTAATGGGAGATTTCTTATTAAACTTGGATGTGATTGTGGAAAGTTGTTCTGAATGTAGTTTAGATATAAAAGTGGTTCTGAAAATGAAGTATCTACAATAAACCCAGGTTTTATCCTTATTTTCCCACATGATTTTACTCATACGCTCATACTTTACAATGTATTACATCTTATGATATCGCTCACTCACTAACATTATGATATAATATTGCCTATCTCAGTTATTGAATATTGATCTGATTATAACTTAGCTCTTGTTGATCAAAATACATAATCATACATGTTTTTTATTTTGTTTTGCTAGCTTCATATCTTGTATGCACTTCTCTATTTGCTTTGAGGACATTTGAATATATCATTTCCAAGTGGCTCTAAGTCTTTATATCTCTGATTGTATGCATGTGAGTACATTTGAACATGTCCTTGTGTGATTCTTCTATATGTGCATTTAAACATCTAAACATGTCCTTTTATGTGGTTTTAAGCCTCTATTATTTCCTTGTATGTGTGTGAGGGCATTTTAACTTGCCTTTGTATCTTTTATTTGAGTGAGTGATATTTGAACATGTCCCCTAATTATGGTTCC
This sequence comes from Torreya grandis, assembly GCA_037957365.1. NCBI lineage: Eukaryota > Viridiplantae > Streptophyta > Pinopsida > Cupressales > Taxaceae > Torreya > Torreya grandis. Next base: position 2,339,398 of record JARHVA010001863.1, on the reverse strand, counting down.
TCAGCCTTCTCTTACATGTTTTATGTGTTGTGCATGTACTCTTTGATTGTGTGCATCATGGCCATGACATTTTACTTGCTTCTTTGCTTATATTTAAATGTTATGATGGATATCATGCACCCAATCCCTTCTAATGAATGATGGACTTATTTCATTCTTCCCCAAGTAGTTTCATTCAATGTTATATACTCGATTGATCAAATTATTTATGTGTTTCATTGTCACATTTATTTAGACACACTTCTTGTGAATGCTTATTTATCACATGCATCTTACATTATTACTATGCTTAGTTTACATACATAGTGATGCCATGATTTTCCATGATGTCATTATTACCAAGATTTACATATTTTTACATCATAACAACCTACTACATAACCTTGTATTTTGAGTTAAGTTCTTATGCAAGCCCAAAAACTCACCTAAAGAGAGGGGGCATTCACAGATGTTTGGCTTAAATACTTGACCTTCCAAGATGAGCACATAAAAAGATTTAATAGTTGTTACATAGTTGGCATAGTTTTAGGCTCAAAAAACACATAAAAAGCCACTTTGGATAGGAGCACCACATTGGACAAGAGAGCATTACTCTAGTGTTCTTCCTAACACTATTGTCTAAATGCCTAAAAAACATGCATTTCTATAATTTCTTAGAACCTCAATTTAATCAGATCAGTACTCAATAGTTTCACAAAATTAACTTCTAGAATTATAGGGTTTATCTTATATTTTCTTAGTTGGGGGAAATCATGCATGGCATGTTGTTTTAGTTTGGCACCATAGGTTTCTTCTCAAAATCACAATTATTTTTCTTAGTCTCAAAAACTATATGCACCAGATATTAATTGGGGGCATGTTTATGGCACATTTATTCCTCATTGCATGAATTTCATAGATGGAATGATAATTCATGTCATTCTCCATGTTGTATACACTAATCCCAAATTATACTCTATATTTGCACTAGTTTTGCACCAAAATTGAACCATATTCCATTTGCAGTGGTTGGTTTTCTATTTACACCAATATTTACAAAAAAAAATTTACCAGTTATATATATATATATATATATATATATATATATATATATATATATATATATATATATATATATATATATATATATATATATATATATATATATATATATATATACATATATATATTAGGATTCATATAGGGATCCCAAGCTACTCCACTACTTTGGGATGACAATGATGGAATCAAGAATACCTAGAGTTATTGAGGACACTCACTTATTTATGAGGATTGGGGCATACACAGTCTAATCCAAGTTATTCAATGTTAATACAAACATATAACATGCCATAGTCACTAGTTTTTACACCTAAAAAGGCACAATGGTTTGCATACTTGATCAAGTGTATTCATTCCTTATCACTCTCTAGTTTTTTGTCTTTTACTTCTTAATATTCATCCTAATTAAAGACTGATATTACATATCTTTCACTATAGGTTTTGAATGGATCACAGTTCAACATTGTGGCCTAAATCTAGGACTTTTTCCCACATGTAAGTTCATGTACATAGTCTTTTTCCTTTTATTCTGGTACTTTTAATTTACTACATTACTATAATAAAAGGGGGTAAATTTAGACATGTAAAATTAACATTTAATCTAAAATCATGTACTTGTGACAATTCTTTTACACACTTAGCTATAGACCTATATGCCCCTTTTGATCACTTTTGACCACCTTGCACACTCTTCTAAGCTGATTTATGACCCTTGAATGAATTTAGCCTTATCTTTATCAACCTTAAACATATTTTAGGCCCTACCTAACCCTCATCATGGTAAAATGACTGATCAGATAAGATCACCTTAGGGAATAATAGCATACTGCTCTAATGTCCTTCCCCCCTCTCCTATCTTCCCACCAAATAATGACTAATTTTCCAAATTTAAAGTTATAAGAAGGTCAGTTTGTATCCTTAATCATCCCCATCAAAGGATTTCCAATTATATGACTATATAAACACTTTTAAAATCATTTTTTACATAAGAGTCTTTCACATCGAAAAGCACCAAAATCACATGCACATTGAGTGAAAAATACTTATTTCTCCCAATTTTGATAACATATAGCCCTAATAGACTGGAGCTCAAGTTTAATACATTTAATAGGTTAAAACTAATGGTCAAGGCATCTAATCACATAATTATTGCAATAGTTATGCACATACCACTATAGTATGGGAGAACTATGTGAAGTTTGATCCCTCTTTGAATTATTGGCATTTAGGCAGTATGCAACACATGAGTTGTTAAGGTCTTGTCCAACTTCAACCATTGATTCCTTTTTCCCCATTAATTTTCATTGGTATTTACATGTAAATGATATATCATTTTAAGTAAAATTAGTTACACAATGGTCTCCACAAGTGATCGTAACCTCCCACACTAGATATAGTCTCTACAGATGAAGGCACAAAGAACCTAAAAACTTTGACTTTCTCACTATAGGTGGATATGAGTGCCCTAGGTTAGACAAGAGAGCCACCCCTCTAGTTTCCTCTTCTTAACTCTATTTTATGCCCCATATCTAGTTCTAGATTCTTGATTCCAGTCACCAGACATCTCTACACAGCAAGTTTCAGACCATGATTCCTCTTGGAAGCACAGTTTCCAGCTAAGTCTTTATTTTCTCCTTACATTTTATTATTTTTAGTAAGTTTCCAAAATATAGTAGTTCCAAATTAGTGAATGTTATCATTTTTATATTATTCTCTTGATTTTACACAATATTATTGTCATTTAGGGTTTTCACACAAATCCCAAATTTGATCAAATAAATCTCATGAGATGGCTTAATAAAACCTTGTCATAAGAGGTAGACATTCTTATATAACCAAAGCCTGCTTTGCCTTTATTTTGAAAAGTCAACATGGGATCATAAATACCTTGAGCATACTTACATATTCCTTACCCCATAATGTAGTTATACTTTTGTAAGTACTTAAATCCAAAACCATATGTGTGATAAGTGATTGAAGATTTGACAACTATAATAGGTTTGACTAGATGACGAGATGAGGTAAAACAAGCATCTGGATTAAGAGGAAGAAATGAAGTATGAGAAAGTACTTCTTTAATTACTTTGTATGGAATCCATGAAAATACATAATGAATAACATGGTGTAAAATAATATTATATGCTACAAGAATTTTCATGATTATTTGCAAAAAATGAGAACATTTATATACTACACTCATGATGAATACAAAAATGAAATGAGTAAAACTGTAATCTAAGAAAATAATGCACATAAAAAGTAAGGATGAAAGAGTGATCTAGATAAGGGTCTTGAATTATTTGGAGGCTCTCAGATATAATTGCTCGTCTGTTGGAAAAAGTTAACCTAATATTTTAGAGTGTTGAATATGGAGGTATAACCATACCCATATCCCACTGAAATCAGTTTTGAGGGTTAGCTGAGAGTAAATTTTTGGGGCTAATCACTTACTAGTGTACTAAAAAATTAGATAGATGGTATAACATCATACTAGTGTAAATAAGGGGATCCTAGGTGTTTTCTTTATAACATAAGGTACATCAAAAATAAATTCCATGTTTAGCTATGTACTATGGCTTTGAATATTAGAGTAAAAACCCATCATGCTTTGATGTCTTTAAATAGAACACTGTATAGCCCTTCACGACAGTGGCTAAGTAGTTTAAAAAATACAAAAACATAGTTTTTAGAACAAGAAAAAATAAATGAAAAATAAAGTGAAAAAGAAAAGGTGAAATATTTTTGTGTTAAGGAGACAACAAAATTTAACCCGAAGTCAAAATAAAGAGCCTCTATTTTGGTATTTATGGAAGGTGAGAAGATAAACTTTTTCAATGTAAAATTACTCAAAGGTCAAAAAAATTGAATCATTAAGTTATAAATAATATCCAAATTTTAGGACTATATTCTTTTAGTGTCAGTAATTTACAAAATTTAACTAAAACCCTATGACAAAAATCAACAAGCAGTACAAGCAATGTTTTGTTCTAAAAGTGGGATGACCAAAATGTTTACCCTTAGGATTAATAAGTGTGATTTAATTAACTCTAAATTATTGTAAATTGTAAATTTAATCTAAGAGAGATAAATAAATTAGTTTATTATTAAAAACATAGTGATATATAAAATTTACAAAAGTTAGAAATTACTAAAAATAACAAGTAGGGTTAAGGTTAGAAAGATGTCCCTGAAAACTGATTTTTTTTTTGTATTATGATTTTGATAACTATGATTGTATAAAATTATTGAAAAAGACTTAAAAATATAGTTTTTATTTAAAACTTAACTTCATTGTATTATAAGATAAGTTCATAGTAGTTGGACAAGGTCACAGTACACCATTGTCCTCCACTGTGACTTTGTTTGTGTTGTCTGTATACTGAATCTAAAAGTTAGAGACTATTTAGCTCAGTTTGTAGATTAATTAATTATGTGTGAAGTCTATTTTGATGCACTTAACACCTATAAAAATAAGACCCTAGCCTACACAAGGAAAAAAATAATATCAAATGCAAAGGGGGGAAAGTGGGGAAGTGGGATATCGTTAAACTATCTCAGAAAACCGTATTTAACCCTAAATTAAGATGGGTAAATATAGTATAGGGTTAAGAACATAAAAATGAATAAGTAAAAGGGTGATAAATATATTTATAGTGGGCCAATTAATTTTAAACTTAGATAAATAATATTCTAAATTTAAATACTGAGATATGTTAAAAATAGTAAGTACACCTAGTGATTGATATTGCAATAAATGGAAAACAAGAGTACTAAGATAATAAACTATGTACATTTAGATCTAATATAGAATAGGATATAAATATACCTAATAAATTCCCTAGGTCAGTTGTCTAGTTTTATAAATTTTCACTTTATAGCCTTAGAAAATTGTGTCGACCTTAAATGATTACATCAACACCTCTATCTGACTCAGACACGTGTCTAGTATGGAATACCTAGTGGATCTAGATGCATCCACCTGAGATATTTTGGGTTATGTATCACCTTTACTCTAGTGTGTTGAGATCTAGATCATGATATTTCACTCCCTTTTAAATAACAAAACCTTAGTTATTTATCTTCATAGTGACTGTGAGAAAAAGAAGTTAGCAAGCTCATAGTGTCAAGCTAACCCCAAATACCCTCTATCATTGGGTGTTTCCTACATAGCCACTACTTTAAAGAGGGCCTTATATTGATGTAATTCTCCCTTGATCTATTGTATTATGTGTTCATAAAGGTGTAATATGTGGAAATCAAGTATAATAGTGACCTAGCTTGTAACTTGACAAATATGATTCATGAGTTGCTCCTTTAGTACATCAAATCTATAGATGTGTTATCCCTATGATTGATATTAAAATAGGAGAAAAAATATAATCTTTGCTCACTTTAATTCTTGATTGAATGCTTTTGGTAAGTTTCTCTGTGAGAAATATGAATTTTCTAGGTAAGGAATGAATGAGGGTTGATCTTATATATATGTGTGTGTGTGTGTGTGTGTGTGTGTGTATGTATGTATGTATGTGTGTGTGTGTGTGTGTATTTATATATATATGTATACGCACACACATTTGTGTGTGTATAAGTATATATGTGTTTGTGTGTATATTGTGTTTGTGTGTGTGTGTACACATGCATGCACGTGTGTGCGCGCGCACACACACACACACACACACACACACACACACACACACACACACACAAACCTGGTGTGTGTGTGTGTGTGTGTGTGTGTGTGTGTGTGTGTGTGTGTGTGTGTGTGTGTGTGTGTGTGTGTGTGTGTGTCCCTTTTGGAAATATCTCACATTAAATAACTTAGGTTAACCATAGGGATATGTCTCATTTGTAAATTTTATGACTTTAGGGCACTTGACATTTCTTTTTGAATATGAAACCTACATTGACATATGCATATGACTGGGATGCAAGTGTCCAGGAATATAGAAAATAGGCTAATGTTCCAAACTTATAGAGATATAATATAAGCATATTTACAACACTCTAAGCATGGTAAAAGGCTGAGGTTATCATAATAACACTTTTCAAACTAATAGATAACTAATTTGGTAGAAAGAGATAGTGTATGTGAGCCTTTTGGTAGTGGGAAGGTCTCAAAGCTGAAGGTACAACCATAATATGTATTTTCCAAGTGTAAAATATTGAGGTTTTATATAATTTATATTTAATGTTTACAAACCCTTTTTTTGTTGAGTTTTGCCTATATAGTTTGAAAGGACCTCAGGGTGATGTAGTTATCCATAGGAAGAAGATCATAAATAAATGCAACTAGAAATTTGTATTAGAATGATTGATAAAGGATGACCTCAACCTAAAATAAAACAATGTTAACTTGGCCAATGATTGTATTATTATATAAAAAATGTTGTAGGGATCTTTTTTGAATAGATAAGTGGCTTAGAATTGTCTTTGCAAGAGAGTGTTAGCTAATGTAACTAGGGGTTTGAAGTGAGACACTTGATGTGATCTTATAGAAGAATATTTGAATTATTCCCAATAACCAACCTATTACTTCATATGGGAAAATCATTAAGAAGAGTGTCATTTTGAAAAAAAAATCATTTAGAACATTATAGATAAGTCTGCACTAGTGGATAGGTGTGCAGTGTATCCCTATCTACCTAGTGTACACTTGTCCATATTGGACAAAGGTTTCTAAAACTAGACTAGAAATGAAGTGTTTGATAATTAGGGGTTTTTAGGAACAAATTAGGGGATTCTATAATATGTTTGTAGTAATTTCAAGACTTAAAAGGTTTTCATATAGATAAATGGCTATCAAAACAATGAGTTGGCCAAACAAGGTAAAGATGCCAAGGGAAAAAAATTTATTGATTTAATTTCAGTCTCTACAACATCTATATTTATGGTTTGATGTTATTTTAAAAAAATTCAAATACTTTTCACATTGACGTATTAGGTTTTGACATATAAGAGGTACAATAAGATGTTTTAGCATAAGCATTGAGTACAAATTTTCATATATATTTACTTTCCATAAATGTGGCATTTATATTGAAAAGCTATTAGTCCACGTGATGGTTCTCATTTCAAGATAATTATTGGTTGTTTAAGTGTGCTTTGTATTGCTTGTATGTATTCACTTTTGCTCATTTGTAATTATCTCAAAATCATGTTAAATGTCATAGAAGTTTCATGCCATTTGTTTTCCAAATTTAGTATAAATATGTATTGAATTTTTTACGACCAACTTATTATTCTCTTTACATGGATCAAAGATAATTATTATCCATATTTGAGGAATAGGTAAATTGTATCTATAATGCGATTTTGGTTTTTTCTTACAACTCTTTGTGTGGTGGTGTGTATGTAGTTTGGGTATGTTTGAATTGATGATGTTTGCATCACAAGTTATATAATTATCTACAAACCTTATAATCTCATAATTGTTGTCCTTTTCATAGATTGGTACAGATTTTATCCATAGCATAAAATGTGTATGTTGGTTGATACAAACACCTAAATTATATCACATTTAGTGTCATAATTAACTTTGTTAAATATATACACACTAACCCAACCATCATTTCAAATTTGAATTTTATCATAACACCATTTCTCTCCCTATTTCAAATATTTAATTAATCAGTATTACTTAAATATTCGTGCACACATAATTTTATATAACTAATTAAAAATCAAGAATTTTTAAGTCACCAAACATCTTCCACATTTCTATTAACTAAGCCTTGAATCATCCAACCATTTCATTAATTTCCTCAACCAATTATTGAATCATCATTTAACCTTTAAACCAACATGTTGATTCATCCAACAACCTTGACTCTTTCACAAAAAAAATTCAACTACCAACTAACTTCCCTCTTATTTCTCAAATACGTGAGGAATTGGTCTCTTCCACTTAGATGAGGACTCAAATCCAACCATCCAATATTTAACATAATCTAATAAATCCATATTTTTCCCAACCATCCATCTTCTCACTTGAAAGCCAATAAACTAAAGTGTCATTATCCATTATTAAGCTATCAAATTGCTATCAAAATTACATTATGCATCCATAAAACATCCATCATCAAGTTATCTAACTGCTATCAAAATTACCTTGTGCATCCATTATAATCAACAATATTATATCCTTATGTTGTTGAGATTCACTTTGTACTTGTATAATGAATTGAGCATTCACATACACACTTGCAAGAGAAAATCAAAGTCAATTCAAGGATAAGCCATTCACTTTCATTGGTAAGATGGAAGGTAAATTACTTATTTGTATTGTTCTTTCATTGAAGCTTTATCTAAGGTTTTAAAATATTCTTTAGAATATGAATTCAATCACTTATTTGGTTTTTAGATATTGAATTCTAATTTATAGCTATCACATTCTGGGATGCCCAATGGGACTTTCCAAAATATTTCTCATTTTATATTTTTTCTTGGAGTTTTTGAATTATTTTTAAATTTTGTTGAAGTGCATAACAACTTGATTTTGGTCTAGGAGGTTTTCTTGATATTTAAAACAACTTGATTTTGGTCTAGGAGGTTTTCTTGATATTTCAAGTTCATTTTTTTAGATTTATGAGTTTTTTAAATATTTATGAAGAACAACAGTTTTGTTATGGAGAATAACAAAATTGTTATGTAAAATGGTGAAATAGTTTTCCAATTTTTTTTGGACTATCTCTGGTTTTATATTTATGGTTTCAGTATTTTATGATTTGTTGTATTTTTTTAATTATTTTTTATACTATTTTCCTATCTCTATATTTTCTATATTTCTATCCTTTTTACAGAATGACAAAATTTAGAGAAAATAATGAAATTGTTATGAACTTCAAAAAAATTATTATGAACTTTGGCAAATTTGTAATAAACTTCGGTGAAATTGTTAGGAAATTTGGTGAATTTTTATGAACTCTGACAGTTTTATTATGAGTTTTAGTGGTTTTATTAGGGATTTATTCTTACTTCTATAGCTTTCTCATTTATGTTTTTGGTTAATTTGTGAAATTGTCTTGTAGTGAATTTATTCTATTTTGACAAGGAATTTGTTCCATATTATTTTATTTTTCTTCCTTTTTACTTTGTTTTAAGTTAACTTACATGTTTCTAGATCACCAAAGTTGTTATTTATAAACTACTAATTATTTTATGTATAACCGTAGGCCAAAGGTTTTAAGAAAATATCAACCAAATGCAATTTTTCCTTTCATCATTTGTTTATTTCAAAATTCTATGTAATTGATTAATGAATTAAGTAGTTCCATTTTCTGCAAACTTATTTGTGTGCATTATAAGAAGTGTCTATTCTTTCCTTTTATTAAGTTAGTGGTGATTCTTTGAAATAAAAGATAATCTGAGCATTTTTATTTTTTCAATTCCTAGGGGCTCTATAGATTGTAGATTTAGGATTAGTTGTTTCAATTTCCTAAGTGGTTATGTATTTTAAGCACATTGTGATGTGAGGGGGTTTCATCTTTCAATACTCAAGATTTCAATAACTACTTCAAAGTCTAGTTTTCTAGTGGCACAATCTATTGAAATCATATGGATGGAGTGGGCACATAGGGATTAGATCCTTTTGTGCAACCTATTAACCAACTCATCCTCAATTTTGGGCCTCATCATACCAAAAGTTATATAAATGACATCCCCTAGTTAAACTTGTGAAAACCTTAATCCTTAAGAATCCATTTAGTCATTTGATTTGTGGTGAAAATGAGAGGAGTGTATCACCCAGGGAAGTTAATCTCAATATACCATTGAAATTGGGTTTAGTGGAATATTGGTATGCCACTACCTCTATAGTCAATACTCTAAAATATTGGACTAACACTACTCAATGAGCAAGAAAGTATACATAAGAGCCCATAAGTCACTTAAGCACCTTGCCTAGTTTTATCCTTTTCATGTGGTTTGCATGTTTTTTATCTACTTAGTTCTTTTTTGTTTATCTTTGATTTAATTCCCTTGTAAAAACTAATTATTGAAATATTTTTTGTGTTAGAACCAAAGTTTGTTTAATAAATCCCAAAACCAAGTACTTAGTTTTTTCAAGGCAAAATATTGTTTTTTAATTGCATCCAAACTCCCATAATAACTAGTAAAAAGCAACTCACTTATCTTTAAATCAGTTGTAGTTTTAATTTGGTTTATAATCCATTTTGAATTAAAATCCAACAATCCACCTTGAATCCAAACTATCTGGAATCCAAGCCCAATATTGAGTCAAACCATCTTGAGTTATGGCACCTGAAACTAGTCTTGATAGAGCCCACATCGAACAATACTTATTTGAAAATAAGAATGAACTCTTTATATGCCTTATTGAGATAGCTGCATGTCTTCCTTTGGAATTTAATCCCAATAACTTAGGTCACCTCATTAGTAGGAAATCCCAAACCATCCAATATCAACATAAACTTACCACTAATAATTATGTTATCCAAAATCAACTAAACCTCCCTCTACTAGCTATAATCCTAACATCCCCCACGACAACTACGAAACAAAAACAACTCTAGCATCCAAATCTAAACATCCTTAAACAACTCCAACAATTAACCCAAGGGTTGGAAGATTTAAAACTCTATCAAAACCCTCTTACATCAATATATTTATCACTTAATCAATATAATGACCTATTCAATCCACAATCAAAAAACCCTAAATATCTTATCAATTTGGCCCTTGAGCCATCACCATCCAAACCGACTCTTGATCCACAAAAAATCAACAAACTAACCATGTCACACCATCACCACACCAAGGATAATAATTTGACCTAACATCAAATCCATCCACATCCAAACAAAGATAATATACTCCTCTCAAGGAACCCTTTAACACAATCTTTCATTAAACTACTTGTTTCAAACATGATTGTGTATCCACACACCAAGCCTCTTGATAAGATCCAACTAATGCCAACCTAGTATAAAAAAGATTAATATTGTGAGTATCATAGGATTGATGACCATTCTATTAATAGATGCTTGAGATTCAAGAATTATATACAATATTTGATTGATAAAAGGAGTCATTGAAGTAGATCCAAGTGTATTCACGTCTGAGAATCATAGCTTGAGGGTATGCCAAAATGCCTTTCATGAATACAATCAAGCTCCTCCACTTCCAAGGCAAGGTCATGACCTATCACCAATCTTTGACCAAGAGCCCCTCGTTATTTTTTACCAAGTGCCCCTTATTGACCAATCCTTCGCGGACCAACACAACCTACCACCCCTTGGCCAATGACCCAACCTATTATCACACATCAAAGCCCCCATCACCCTAGAACATACACCTCAAGCAACAGAGGTACCTGTAAAAAAAATCCAAAGCACTTTTTTCACAACTAACCTCCCTACTTCTCTCATAATAGTGGAAGGCCCACCATAAACAAAAATATGAAATAACATCCTATCAGTGAGGCACCACATCATTTATCAAATATGGGCTTTTTTCAAAGATGAAAACATAAATGACTCCAATAATCCCTACTTATACAATGATAGCTTAACATCCCACTTCTAAATCAATAAATATCATATAACAAGCAAAATATTCAATAACATGAACTAACAAGGTTGGCCTTCATGAGCAAGGAATCATATAACCCATCTATTTCAACATAAACAATGGATTTTATGGCATTGACTACAAACCATTTGAAAATCAATGTAAAGATGTTAGTGATAGTTTTTCAATTTCTAAGGAAGCCTCATCCATAATCAAGACATGGTTCATTCAGAGTCCCTATGAGGACCATGTTGCCACCACTCATTTCATTAACACCACTAATAATTCTTCCCATATTGACATTCAATCTTTCACACCCATCGACTGGGACTAATAATCTTATCTATCATCAACGTTCTTCCATGACAATTAATCAGTCACAAAATTCATGATTGGCATAAGGCCAAAAATGCATAAAACACCATCAACATATTTTAGGGAACAATAGACATTCCTCAATCAAAATGAATCCTCCAATATATAAAATCCAAATCTAAAATCATTGTCCCATAGTGAAAACCTCTTCAAGGATCTATTTGAAAATCAAAATCAAAATTTCAATCCAAAGAATCACAAGAATCTGAAATCAACATCACTTATTGAAAACTTGTCTAGGGTGATATTAAACCAAGATCAAAATAAAAACTAGTGAAATCAAGAATTTAAAGTTTGTCTTGCATCAACATGGTCACAGGAAAAATCCACATCATTTTTTGTAGACATGATTAGTAGAGAATAAAATCTCTCAAGCATCTAACTTGTGACTACTTATCATAGGGGCTATGATGGTATCTTGGTAAATTTAGAAGAAGCCAACTTATAAATCAATTAAATTTTTAGAAGACATATATGACACACATACCTAAAACATAACTAGGGGTCAGTATCCTATATCTTGAACACTTTCATTATTAAGATGCCTAAAAAAAGAGGAAGATAAATTAATTCATCCAAATGTGAAAACCATTTATATGGTGCTCAGATAAGTACCATTACAAAAATCAATTTTTGACATCAAGTGTAAAATAATTAGTTGTCTATAAATACCTTACACTTAGGAGCAAATCCATTTCATATCAATCTTGCATATTCTAAAATCATCCCTCCATCCTTACCCATCCTTACCTATCCTAAACCATTAAAACACATCCCTATCCACTTAATCCTTACGTATCCCAAATCTATCCTTATCCATCCAAATATACACCATCCTTACCCATTCAAAACCCATCGTAACCCATCCTTATCAATCTAATCCTTGTCATCATACCATCATCCTTCTTCCCAATTTTTACCTTAATAAAGAAATGGAAACTGTGCACATCTAATTCCTAACACTTTTTATGTTGAAATTTTCAATCTTACTTGGATTGCACTCAAATGCATAATTTAGGCCAAAATCACTAAAAATGCACCAAATGGTTCGAGCTTGTCGTATACAAGTGTTGATTTAATCTATTGTATCCTTAAATGGGGAAATGTATTTTTTGTGATTCATAACTTTTATCAATTCATTTCGAGTCAAGATGGTGATTTCACCTTTGTATGCCTTTGATCACTCTTTTATTCTAATTCATTAATACATGTCACATACCTTTATTATTTTGTGTCAGCAACATCCTAAATGGGACAATGGTCCTTATGCATCTAACATCACTTTCCAATTCTTCCCAAGTCAAATTACAACCTAGTAAAATGACTTTCTAACCATTTTGACAATTTCCAAAGAATTGCACTAAATTTGATTAATCATGTTTAAGTTAATTAATTCAAATCAAGAGCTTAAGTGGATTTTCCATAGAGGTTATTTATTATTTCATTATTGTAAATTGATTCTCTATATCTGCATCACCTAGTAACATGATCTATAGGGTGGCATCCTCAAACCATAAATGCAATAAATATCAAGATTATGGATACCCATACCTAATTAAGCCTTTCCCTCTAAAATCATTATGAGGATATTTATAATTTAATTAAAAATATTAGATCAATTCATGGCCACAGATCTCAATCTTGATATGGATGGTCATGGCTGATCCTATCCCATTTGGAAAATCTATAAATAGAAAGCCTCTCACCCTTATTTTTAAGCTAAAATATTGTAACCTTATAATGCGGAATTATATCCACAACCTTTATTTGTGTCGATTATCATGATTTATTTGCAAGCTTCATTTGATAGCCATAGATTAGATTTCTTATCTTGAGCCTAGGTTATGTATAGTGATCTTGAGATGATGGAGGAGCTTGGAATCCATTGTTGATAAAGACAAAAACACTATATCAAGGGGAAAAACACACTTGGAGCCACTCTTGGATGGTGGAATCACTTGGGAAGGTAATTTTTATTTGCTTTCTTCCAATTGTTCTTCATTATCATTTGCAAACCCTATTGGAATAGGTTGGCCTAGTTTGTTAAGTTCTTTATGCATTCCTTGTGTTTACATGACTAATGTTTGACTAACCAACTTTGTAATCCATCTCTACATTTTGGCATGCCTGGTGGGACCATAGAGTCTATTCAAGCAAGGAAGACATTGTGGAAATTTTACGTTTTCATTTTAGTCATTAAAAAGTCCTTAAAAAAATTATCTCATTTTCCCATGTTTCTAATGTTTTTGTGCACACATAGGTTATACAGTGACTAGCAATGGTTCTTAGTGACCGACGATGGTTAGGGATAACTATGGTCAGTTAGGTTACAACAAAACATATGGTTGAAAACTTACATTTTAAGCTTTTATTTAAGTTTATTTCTAACCTTTTGAGTTTTATAAGTCTCTGGTCTGAATATAGTATTGATCCAAAAGCTTATCTTTTGGAGATTTTATCCTAACTATTTTAAAGCATAATGTTTTCACCTTTTGATTCACAAGTGACCATTGGCGATTGTTTTTGACTAAACATGATTGGGTATCGATCAGTGATGGTCTTGCCAGAATCAGCACCAGTCAACAGTGACCAATGTTGGTCTCTATGTTTTCAAAAAAACATAGACCTAAGAGCATGTTTTTTAAAGTTACTTATCTCAAATCAAAAAGTGTTTCAAAGATAAACAAGGTTATCTAATTTTTTATGCATGACCAACATGGAAAGTGATCAATTTGAATTTAGTTAAGTCTTTTTAACCTCCTCTTGGTACTTAAAAAGAATTAGGAACCTTCCCTTTGGTGTTTAAAATGAAAATTGCATGTTTATATTAAATGTTTTATGATTGTTTATCAAAAAAATTACAACTTAAGGCCAAGGGTCAAATCACATCACCAAACACTTCAATTTAGTGCTTAAAACCAATCTCACTTAAAAGTTTTGTTTTGCATAAGTCATCTATCATTTGTTTTATTAAAATTGTTTGAGCAAAAAGGAATTTACATGTGTATACTCTTCCCCCATCCCATATAGGGAACTCGGGTGATCAAAAGTGTCATTTTCATTATAAATTGTGCCATTATCTAAGGTGTAAAAAGGAAGTTCTCTAGCCTCTCACCAAAACTTGCATGGTGTGGGTTATCTAAAAATAACCAATAAAGCATTTTTACTTAGATTTTTATTTCATGCAATTTGGCTTGTGAGGGGGACTTCATTACCTCTCACAAGTTCTATAATGAAGATTTGACCTAGGGATTAATCTCTCAGCATCATCTTTAACCCCTCTTCATGGGGGGGTATATAAATTAGGATTGCCCCATTGGGATGGTGGTTTGATAAAGTAAACCATCTTTGTTAGTGGTAAGCCAACCTAAAATGTATGATCATTTAAAACATCATAGTACACTAAGTAAGTGATGGATGTAATGGTTTTGAAAAGGATAGGACCTTTTCACAACAAGCCATTTAATTTGGATCTAATTGACATGTTACTTCTTTTATTTGTAAATCTGAAAGTTTATACACGTGAGATCAATCTATACAGTCATAACTTGTAGAGTTTTAGACAAACCCCACTTACCATGAAAATATTGTTGATGTGAGATGTGCCCTAAGGTCCATGTCATTTTATTTTCACTTAAGAGAATGGGGGGTGTAAAATACCCTACCATAAAATATGTTTTTATTTTGGATGAACACTTAATTTCCTCTCAAGTTCATGTATAAAGATGAACTTCAACAATATCATGCAACTTTATCAATTTTAGGGATTTAAAATGATTACTTAGTTATATTGGTCTATTTTAATCTTTTTAGCTTATTTTGTCTTGATTTGAGTCAAAACTTTCTTTTAAACATACATCAATAACCAAACACATTGTCCACAATTTCTTGAAAAAAGAGGCATTGTGCTATCCAAGTGAAAATCAATCTTTTCCTTGTTCAAATTTGTCATATTAAACATTGTGTCATATCATCTAATTAGTGTAGTTATGCTGCCCATTTGATTCTAAACCACTTGCCAAATTTTCTTAAGTCTTTTATTAATAGTTCAAATTCAAAATTGCACTTTTCTAAGTTCAAGGTTGATGTGTTAAATTGGGTTAGCCATTTACACTTGACTTGAGAAAACTTGGGTTCAATTTCCAATTTAGATTGAAGGCCATTTATAGACTCATTAGCATTCTCATAATTTGTGGACTTAAGTTATATTATGTATCGCTCATGCTTTGAGTCCTAGAACATGTTTTATACTACCATTCATATTACCACATGGTGGCATTGTGCTACCCATTTGGTTGTAGCTTTATACTTAGGAATTCTTGCATGTTTCAAAATCATGAGTTTCTTAGTTTGTATTGTCTCCTTTTTTATCTGAAGGACATTTTTCTAGTTTCCTATTAGTAACTCATCAAAGTTGAACTAGTTTTTATGGTATTGATGTATCATAAAAATATAGGCTTTAGTGTACTAGTTTTCACCTTGTATTTTTGAGTTATCATACCTTCTTATAAATCATATAATTTCAACTTTACCCAAGGTTGAGTAAATTCATGAACATCATTCTTCTAATTGTGTGTGGTAATATGCCACCCTCCTTTTTATTATAGTCTCTTTACCTTGTCACTTGTTTGGAGTAAAATAAAAACACATCTTGTTTAAATGTTGACAAAACATAGTCCAAATCTTTAAAAAATGTAAAGAACAATCTACTAGAAATGACACTAGGGTATACTCATAATAAGGTCTTTTGTGGCCTTAATTGTGAGGTAGATCATTTTTATAGCAGACATAAACACTATGTCCTCTTTGGGGATGTCACCCTCTTTAAGCCTATTTATTGAAAAACCTTCCTATCTATGTTGATTATTATGCATCATCCCCATCCTTCCCCTTTAATTCATGAACCACGCTCAAAGCTTACTATTTTAGGATATCCTCCTTCAATGTATGTGCCACACTCAAAGGTTACCATTCTAGGTTATCCCCTTTTAGCTTGTGTGAGCGATCAAGCTCTGCAACATGTGAAGGTTACCATTTTAGGCTATTCTCCTTCAGCTTATATGAGAAATCTAGCTCTATAGCATTTTAAGGTTACCATTTTAAGACCTCCTCCTTTGGTTTGGGCAAACAACCAAACTATGAAGTGTCTAGTCATTACCATTCTAGGCCCATCACTAGTATTTAGTGAACCTATTATTGAAGAATGTCCATTTAACAAACCTTTTTTTCTTGATCCCTTCTTTAATAGTCTAACTTCTAGAGATCCCCTTATTGAGCCACAAAAAATAGTTCCCCACTTTATAAATTATGTGTCAATCTATGAGCCTCAATAAGAACCATTACCTCTTCAAGAGCCATCTTATGAGGACCAAAATGTGTTTCAGGTTGATATTTTATAAACAATTATAAACCAAGATCATGATGTCATTGTTAAAACACCCATTTATGACAAGTCAACCTGTGATGAATCACCTATTCATATTTTACCTATTTTTAAAGAGCCTCATCTCCTTGATAAGCCAGTCTCTATAGAGTTATCTCTTGATCTTTTTCCTATTGTTGAGGAGTCTCTTTTTGACAGACAAGATTCTAGCAAGTCATCCCTCGAGAGATTCCCTCTCTTTGAAAGGCTTCACTTATATGAGTTAGTCTATGTTGAACCCTTCCTAGATGAATCATTTTTTATAGAGACCATTATGCCATCACAAGCCATTACTTGTTCAATATCAAGCATTCAATAGAACATCATTATAGAAATAACCACATTGGATGAAGAAACAATATTAGAGTTAGGTTCCTTTCTAAACCAACATTAGATTTAGCATCAGAAGTAGAATCACAATCAGAGATGATATCAAATTTAGAGTCTCTAGACATGGACTCAACTTTAGAAATAGAGTAAAACTATGGTTGTTATAACACTAGTTACACTTGTCTTACAGATAAATTTGAATATATTTGTGATCTTTCTATATTTTTTGAAGATGATTACTTTAACATCAACATAAATTGTCTTAGTATCCTCTATGAGAATTATGATGCCATTCATCATTCCATTACCCCCATCTAACATAGCCATTATATTAACATTTCACCTCCTACGAGCATCGATTAGGACCAATAGACTCACACTTTATTGAACTACATCCATGATGTTATACCATTTACATAATTTGAAGGGGACCAAGAGCAAATTTATGTAGATAAAGAACAATCTTTTAGTGAAACCTTCTTAAAGGCACTAGGGGACAAACAAAGATCAAACTCAACATCTTTTAGTGAAACCTTTTTGAAGGTGCTAGAAGACAATCAAAGTCAAATGTTAACATCTCTTCATGAAACCTTCTTGAAGGTGCTATGGGATGATCAAGACAAATTCATTGATGAAAACCTCATCGAGGTGTCAACTATTGAACACAAAAGGTATTCACTACTTATTGAAGACATTATTCAAGATCAAATTAGTATAATTTCTAATCTAAAGCATAATCAAATGGTAGCTACTCTCAAGATCAAACAAAAACAAAATATGGTGGTCCTATCAAGAGCATCTTCAGAGGTCTTTGTCCTCATCACAACCAAAATTATGTCAAATCCAAAATTAACAACATTATATGTGTCTAAAAGCCCTAATATTCATTTGTTTCCCATTCATTATACATTCTACTATCATACACCTATTCATTACCCACTTATATCATTTATCTTGTGCCTAGCATTATTTATCATCCCTAGCTACACTTTCCTTTATAGAGGCTATGAAGACATCTTGTCTTGATGTTTTAAGGAAGTAAGATCCATGACAAATGATGATCAAGAACACATCATTGAGATCCACATCTACAATAGGTTCTTAGCAGAGCAATTTTTCTAGAAGGGTGTTGGGTAGAAAATTTCATGATCATTTATTCTGGTTGCCTCACATGTTGACTAGGATGTGCATCTCCACATCAGCAAGAGTAGTAAAACCATTTTTCATTTTATCATTTTACCCTTCAATTTATTGTGCCTTGTCTTTTGGGGGCAACCATATAGACCATTTTATAGGCAATTTATACCATTATATCCCATTAACCATTCTATTTGAACTAAATTGACTTGAGGTCCTTTGGGAATATGTAGGCAGTACTTAATTTCTATTGAGGATAGCTTGGTCACCTTAGCCATGCTCTCACCATTTTGTGAGCAATTGTTATGTTTGAACACTCATACCATTTTTCAAGTATCTTGTCCCACTGGTTCACCATTTTACAGGCAACCTAAGCCACTCTCTCATTATTTTACGAGCACAAAAAGCTAATCATCACTTGGGGGAAACTTTGTTGCCACTATAGCCAATTGTATTATAATCATTTTCCTTATACCATTTATTTACTATTTATCGAGGCTTGTTTTTAGCCATCTTGCTGACCCTATTTTGATCTTGTTTCCTTTAGTTCTTATTACACTTTCTGTGGGGGATTCTAATATGATTTCAGCATTTTTAGAATGTTATGTTGAATGATAGTCTATGAATGTAGTGTGACATTTGATCTGTAAAGTTATCTTTCATCAATTATCTTATTTGGTATCATCGATTATAATGGCCTATGGGAAAATTAGTATTGTTTTTGATACCCCTGATTAAAGCCACCTTTGGGAAAATCATAATTATGTTGTTATTTCCTAATTATAACTACCTATAGCTAAATTAGGTATAATGTCTTTTTATCATGCATTATCGCATCATCTAGTCATTACTATTATCATTTGCTTAGTAATTTGCCTTTATTTACAAACTTGTTGTGGCCTGGTTGATTTTTCATCACCTTTTGTGTAGGCAAAACTAATATGACTTGAGGTCCTAATGGTAATACGTAGGTTGTGCTCAATTCATGTTGAGATCCACTCAGTCCCCAATTTTCATTGTGCTCTTGCCATCTTGTAAACATTTTAAGTTGGCACACTCACCATTTTTGAGATATACCATTATGTATCTCTTAATTCTCAATCGAGTTGAGATACTTCTAAAAATCCCAAAAACATTCATAAAATTTCAAAAAAACTCAAAAACATTTTGTGTGCATGTTTATTTGATTGTTGCTTGTTATTTTGAGTTCCTATTTGGTCTTGATTCCTTGTTTTCTTTTTCTCAAGAACATCTTGATCATTTACATAGATCTTGATTCTTTATATCTTAATCTCATGTTATTAAGATGTTCTTATTTAATTTTAAACATTATTATTCCTACTTAAGTCTTGATTGCTCATATCTTGATTTAAGTTAGGTTCACTTATGTTTATCTTTTTTTTGTCTTTGATTTTTTGTTTAAATGTCAATAGTTATAACTCTAGTTTTGGTCATTACTTTACCATTATCCTTAGTTATAGGTATTTTCATTTGAACCGGATCCACATAATTGATATGAAATGTCATTATGAGCTATTTATCCTTATGATGACTAAGTTATTTTAGAGTAGTAAGCATTTTGTGTTCTAGATTCAAATATTAACGTCAACACAACTTTGATGAACAAATCTCAAGATCATTATGCATAAACTAGGATCAATAGTTTTAACACCTGAATCTATGCTTAGATGTGCATCTCTTAGCATACATCATGAGTCTAATCAACTCTTGGTCAATTTTCATCATCCTTCATTCCATTCTTTCCCAATTTTGGGTGAACTACATTGGCTTGAGGTCTAATTAGACTATGTATGTAGTGCTTAGATACATTATGTATATTAGGTCAACTCAGCCACCTTCAATCACTTGTCTTTTCATCTCTTTCACTTTGAGCATTATTGTATGCCTAGTTTTATGGCTTTTTAAAAGCCATTCCAAAATCACATCTACGTTTGTGCCCACTCATCTTTAATCTATGTAATAGGTTATATCTATGAGCTATTGCTTACAAATTTTCCCATGTTGGGGCATAACATTTGAACTGGTTAAAAATATAAATCATCCTTATAGGGGCAATCCATTATGTATTCTTTATCAATGATCAAATTTTAACCCTATTGGGGCATAATTGTCTTATTACAATCAAATCTGCTCTACTGGGGCACCTCTTATTATTATCTTTTTGGAGACTATGTTCTCTTTTTCCTCTAATTCCAAGCTCTCCACACTACTACCCATAATTGCACTATTTTAGTGTGTAACTTATCTCGATATTGATCAATGCCATAAGCGTGCAACTTACACTCTCAAATTGGGTGCATTCAAAGTGTGTCACTTATATATTTGGATTGAATCTTTCCCATTCCCCCTATCTTTGGGGCCTGTTATACCTCTAATTATATTTTAATCATTGATTATAACCACACGTGCTAGTATTAACTCATCTATATGTGATCTATTCCACAAGTTAATCTCTCGTTTTCCCTCTCTTTTTGAGAGTCCATCCTTCTCTTTCATCCTAGAATGTCCTCTTGAGGGGGCATCATAGGTCATTTCCATTTTCTTTTTGATAACTCTTTTTTTGAAAAGACGTTGCTTCACTTAAATGTCTTGTTATGCCTTCTCAAACAAGGGAAAAATGTAGACATCTAATTCCTAACAACTTTTGTGTTGAAATTGTCAATCTTACTTGGTTTGCACTCAAATACACAATTTAGGCCAAAATCACTAAAAACATGCAAAATGGTTCGAGCTTATCTTATAGAAGTGTCAATTTAGACCATTGTATTCCTAAATGGGGAAATGTATTTATGTGATTCCTAACTTTGATCAATTCATTTTGAATCAAAATGATGAATCACCTTTTTTGCCCCAGATCACTCTTTTCTTCTAATCCATTAGTACATATCATGTGCCTTTGTTATTTTATGTTGGTAACATCCTAAATGGGATAACAGCCCAAACGTATCTAACATCACCTTCTAATTCTTCTCGAGTCAAATTATGACCCAGTAATATGACTTTTTGACCATTTTGATTAATTATGCACCAATATCCAAAGAATTGCACTAAAATTTATTAATCTTGTTTAAGCTAATGAATTCAAATAAAGAGCTTAAGTGGATTTTGCATGGAGGTTATTGATTATTTCATTATTGGAAATTGATTCTCCATATCTACATCACCTAGTGACATGATCTATGGGATGGCATCCTCAAACCATAAATGCAATAAATATCAAGATTATGGACACCCATGCCTAATTAATTCTTTTCCATCTAAAATCATTATGATGATATTTATATATTTAATTGAAAATATTAGATCAATTCATGGCCACACATCTCAATTTTGAGATGGACTGTCATGGTTGATCCTAACCCATTTGGAAAATTTATAAATAGAAGGCCTTTCACCCTCATTTTAAAGCTAAAATATTGTAAACTTATAATGTAGAATTATCTCCACAACCTTTCTTTGTGTTGATAATTGTGTTTTATTTGTAAGCTTCATTTGATAGGAGTAGATTAGATTTCTTATCTTGATCCTAGGTTATGCATAGTGATCTTGATATTATGGAGGATCTTGGCATCCATTGTTGACAAAGACAATAACACTAGATCAAGGGGGGAAACACACTTAAAGCCACTCTTGGATGGTGGAATCACTTGGGAAGGTAATTGGTATTTTCTTTCTTTCAATTATTTTTCATTGTCATTTGTAAACCCTGATGGAATAGGTTGGACTAGTTTGTTAAATTGTTTATGCATTCTTTGTGTTTACATTACTAATGTTTGACTAACCAAATTTGTAATCCAATCCTACCAAAACATCTTGAGACATGTTCTTAAAAACATCTTGGAGTATCCTTACAATGGCAATTTGATGACTTGACACTTGGTTTTAAGACAATGTATTCCTTAGATTTCTCATCTTAAAACATTATAAAACTCATAAAATCCAAACACATTACACAATCCAAAAATCATTTTGTCTTGGCCTACATCTTGCTAAAATCCTTATCGATCATTCAGATCAATCCTACACCATCAATCACTAAGCAACAAGGTTTTTAAATTGATGTATAACATGAATTTACTTTTGGGTGTGTTTTTTACTTACTTTTCTCTATGTGTTTTATGTGTTTAGTTTGTTTGTTGTACATTATTTATCTTATATTCTTTACTTCTTTGAGCCAATTCACTATGTTCATTAAAAATGATGTTATTATGATCTTCCATATCATTATGCATTATGCCATGAACTTATGACTAAGTCAATCATTACACCTATAAAAAAATAAACATCATGGGTTTTCCATAACATTAGTGCATATTATCATATACAAAATAAAAAAATAAGGTCTCTTAATTCATGTTGGAAATCATGTTGAAACTCCATGCAAAGGCTACAAAAATAAACTACTCATCCAATCCACATCATTTCCTCATCTCCAAACATACATCACGTCCCTAACACACATCAACCCATTCAAATACTACTATCTAACTTCACCATACATCCCATAATCACCTATATCTACCAAAAATAAATCAAATTCATGTTATCCAATCATGTGATCAATCATCACTAATCCATGCATTCAATTAAGTAATTGGGTTGTGTTTACATATCAATCAACTAAATCAAGCCATCAACCCAATCCAAGCTTGCCACTTTTCAACATGATATATCATTCCCATATCCACCCTCTTGCATATATTCTTTCCTTGGACACATTAAATAATATAACTTATCTTAGGAGATATCATTCCCAATCCGCTCCTTTCATATATCAATGCTTGGGGAAAATCATTCCATTATCAAATCCAATCAAAATGTGCAAGCACTAGTTCAAGTGGGTTAATAACATCCGTGGGTTAATTCATTCAATTGTAGCATTTATACCCTCATTTATATCCATACCATCATCCTTTTCCTATCCATTCATTACATCCTATTATATCCCAACCCTTTTTCATTCATCACCTACCCCTTTGTGATCCATCTTTCATCTCTTACCTCTCATAATCTAGAGCACTATTTCATTCTTCGGTGGAAAATAATGCAAATGTGTTAACACAATGTTTTTTATTTTCACCCCCTACCCCTATTTATTCACCATACTGATCCAAATGTTTCAACCCTCTCAAGACTTTTAACCTATTTCACCATTCTATCACCTCATTTTCAATCTAGCTCATACATCCCATCAATCATATTTGTCTATTTCTTTATTTTTTTTGCTTGCAAATCACTCAAGTAAATTAATCAAACATCTTGGAATATATATTTATCTTCTCATAACTCAAAGCTTATCCATGTGATATATTGTTCCCACATTTGCTTCCATGTAACTATCTACATGGGGCAACATCCAAATATGCGACTTATCTTGGGAAATATTATTTCTCTAATTTATTCCCTAACAACTATCTGCTTAAGGTAAATCATTTTACATATGCCTACAAATAAAGTATGTATTTTATCGAATAATGGTAATTCCACTTCTTTTGGTATCAACTACATCATTTTCCATATACTCTTCATTCATTCATTGATTTTGAGCCCTCACTTGTATCCATTCTCCTCACATGAGCATTTGAGGGGATTCATTCATAATCATTTAAATCCACATGATGCATCATCTTTCTACATTTGTTTCCACTTTATTTTTACTTATTTTTTGAAAAAACATTACTTATTATAGTCACAACACCCTTTTTGTAGATGATATTTATGAATTATATAGCACCTTAGTCTTGTACAATGGGCAAACTTAGACCTTAGTTATTCTTCTGAGTTTTAGACCTTTCCTACTTTTAGAAGTCTCTCGTCTACTCAATCTTATGCCCCTTGTCATATCCCTCGGTCAGATTGGTCTTATGTTGATGGTCCATACCTTATATCTTTCCCAAAATGTTGAAAACTTGCTTATCTTCCACTTCTACAAGTTTTGAGTTTATACCTACTTTCTTGTTCTTTGGACACTAGCATCTAGGACAAACACCTACATCGATGTAAGTGTCCTACTCTAAAGCAAGTGTCTTTTTCCCTAAGGTCATCTAAGTTGAAAATGAAATGTTTACTAATAGTTATCCTAAGTGCTTTAGTGTCACTTATCCAAAGGGATTGATATAAATACAAGATCAACCCTCATTCATTCTTCACCTATAAAACTAGCAAAAACCAAGACAACTTATCAAAAGCATTCAATTAAGCACTCAATAAATAAAGCTTCCATATTTTCTCTTATTTTCATATTAATCATAGGGATAACACATACATAGGTTTGAAGTATTGAAGGAACAACCCAAGATCTATATTTTCCAAGTTACAAGATAGGTCATTGTTGTACTTTCTTTCCACATATTACATGATTCACACACAAGCTAACACATAAGGGAGAGCTACATCAATCTGAGGCCCTCTTCAGAGTATTGGCTATGTAAGTAATACTCATTAATAAAGGGGTCTTTGAGGTCAGATTGACATCATGTGCCTACTAACCCATTTTCCCCTAAGGTCACTATGAAGATGAATAACTAGGGTTTTATAATTTCATGAGGAGAGATAGTCCATGACCCATATACGAATACATTAGAGTGAAGGCAAAGACAAACCCAAAATCATCCAAGTGGTCACATCCTTTTCTAGTAGGTATTCCATATAGGGCACCTATTATAGGTTCAGACAATAGCATCAATGAAATTGTCCCAAGTTGACATTAGTGTCCATAGCTCTAGAGGCACCAATTCCAAAATCTGACAACTATTTTAGAATCATCTTCCAGACTACTTCCTTCTTGTTCTAGATCCAAAACTATGTTAGCATAAGAACTAATAAGTCTTTTATTTCTTTGTCATTTCTATATCTAATATAGTTGTATTTATTATTCTTAGTATATCTTAGCATAATAAATTTAGTATATATTTATCTAAGTTTAGCATCTAATTGGCCTGCTTTAGAAATAATTTATCACCCTTGTATCTTAGGTTATATCTACCCATTTAATCATAGATAACCCCAATCTAGATCATTTTTAGGCCTAAAAATTTGGTGAACCTAATCTTTGAACATCATTCTTACCTAAGTGTACCATTTAGGATGTTTCTTACCTGCTTTGTCTTAATATTTGTGTTCTTTGTCTCTCTCATCATGGATAATATCGATTATTTTGATGACTATGATTATGAAACTCTCTAACTTTATTTTAAGAAATGCATGAAAATTTATTACTCTTATATTTTTCCAAGTGATAAGCCTCAACTATCAAGTCTTTGAATGGTGGTATCTACCATCCATCTAATTAGGTTCATGTTCTCACCATTTCAAGATGTGATTTGATGCATCTTAAGGAAGATAAATAACCTTTACCCATATTTCCTACACCACAAAAATATGATTTTGGCCTTAAAATTTGCTAAAATATGGATATAAAAGCCAAGGATTTGGGAAACATGAGCAAAGTATAACCCACCATGTATCTCTTAAAAATAATATAAATTGGCAAGGCTTGGGATTTTTAGAGAAATTCATGAGTCACCAACAAGGTAAGTCATCTAATCATGCCCTTCATGCACATTCTACCACAAAATTGGTTACATATGACCAAGATATCCTTCATATGATCATCAGAAGTTCTGACAAATACACAAAGAAATTATGACTGATTTAAAAACTAATTATAAAAGGAGTGCACCAAATTCTTCCAATGGTAAAATATATTCAAATTATATAATTAAAGTACCAAAATTCAAAGACCCAAAACCATCACTAGCATATCTTAGATTTAGAGATCATGAACTTGCACTTGTTATCCATGAGGATGATGATACTCATATACCTCGATTCAAAAATGGTGGTGGGTTATAACCAATGATAATACCTATGACAAATACCATTGTTCCCATGAAATATATTATTTCTAAAATGACCACTATTAGGGATCTTAAAAAGTAGGTTTCTATATTTCAAATGAAAATGGATTTCCATGATACTAATGCAAATGTGACTTATTTTAACAATCAACCTCTTGCATAATGTATACCTAAATATCCTTATCCATAATATTTTAAATTACCAAATTTACCTCTATATTTGAGTCGCAAGGACCTATTCAACCACATGATTAACTATATACACTATTTTTGTCAATGGACACAAGATGATAAACTATTGCTAAAAGTATTCTATATAAGCATTTTTGACGAGGCTAAAAATTAGTTCTATAGCCTACCAAAAGGTTCCTTAACAACTTTTACATAATTACAAGATGCATTCTTTGAGGCTTTCAATATCCATAAGGTGCCAAAACTTACATTAGAATATTTTCACAATTTCAAACAACATGATGATGAATCTATTCAAGATTGTACTGTTTGATTCAAAAGTACATCATATGATCTAGCATTTAGACCCTCAAATTTAGAATTATAATTTATTTTTAGTAGATGGCTTATTTCCCCATTAGAAGAAAGAGCACTACATAAACAATATGAGTCATTTACACATTTATATATGGATGTGCATAGATATGCTTCACTCATCCTTACTAATCCAAATGAGCTTAACTTGTCCCCTTCTAAGTATCAAAGTTGTAGTCCTACACAAAAGAGGGTTTGATAAATTACCAAATGAACATTATGAACAAAAATGTAGCAATTCTAATCTTTATATAACCAGATTGTAAATGCTACTTAATATGGGGCCAATCCAAGGTCAATGTTTTATGCAAAAATCCTAAAGTGAATAATACAAAAAGCATCCATGCCAACAATATTTAACAATAACTTTATTAATGGGTGGTACTTATTTTTGTCATAACCATATTAATCCTACATAAACAAAAACTACTTGCTATGTAAGATGATTACAACAAATTGGCTTTGATCTTAAAAACTTAAAAAATAAAGGAGGTTGAAAAAAATCCTTGGGAAGCATAATAATACCAATTTATTTTGGTCCTAAAGTAATTTTTATAGACTTAATTTGCACCCTTGGACAGGGTTCTTCAAGGTCTCTCCAACTAAGCTATAATATTAGGACAACCCAGGTTGTGGGTATCCTATAGTGGGGTTAAACCTCTGGAGAAGGCCAACTTCCTCTTGATTCTCACCTAAACTAATGCTAAACTAATGCTTCATAGGGAAAAGGGTTAGAATGATGGTTAAGGGCTCCTAATAAAGCTAAAAGGATGATACACCAAAGTTAAATGGGAATTCACATAAGCATGGACATGTAGTGGATCAGAAAAAGACAACTATGGCTTACTCAATCTCATAATCTCACTAGTTGCATAAATATTTCATATAAAAGGTTTCAAGTAGAACACTAATCTAGACCTACAATTTAGATTGAAAACACCTTCAAAGAGGCAAGCAGAAGGATGGCAAACTAGGAAAAATCTCCTTCACAAGTTTACCATATACAAGCATACTAAACATTGATTGAAGACAAGAGATAGGCAAAGAGTTGATCCTATTACTTTAAAAGTTATTTTTTACAATATGTTAATAGGGTTTAACCATATCAAATGAGCACACTTTTACAAGAGTCTTGATGAGTATCCTTGTCTTAGAAAATAAAATGCTAAATTCTAACAGCTGAGAACCCCTTCAATGGGAATGAGACCAAGATATACAGGAGGAGAGAGAGAGAAAGAGAGAGAGAGAGAGAAAGGATGTGGGAACATGCCATCAAAAAAAAGAACACTTTATCTTGGGTCATTAATTAAACATGAGCCACCACTTTTTACTCCATAGCCAATGAAAACCCTGCCAGTTTTTTTATTAATTAGGACACTGCCCATGGCCTGTTGAGTGAGAAAGTCCCTAAAGGTTTTGAGGATGCATTGAATGCTTATAGTTTCATTTCACATCACTAAACCTTTCTTTGATCCTTCATACCATCTCTCACTTGAGGACAAAACCTCATGCTCATGGATCTGATTGAATCATGGCTCTATGTTTTTTAGGTGGCTACTTGTCGAGACTACGGCCATGCTAAAGGATGAAGACCATTTGCATTAGTCACCTATATACTCCACTTTAATATCTAGATCATAGGTCTATCTTATAGTTAGAAAACCAATATTAGGTTATTGGTTTTCCTATAGTCCATATAGATGACACTCTACTTGATGCTTGGTCCCTTTTACAATAAGTGACCACCATTTTGGCCTATATTAGGTCTAAAAGACCTATTTTACCTCTATAAAGCTCTATTATCAATGCTTAATCCTTATTTTTTACCCTATCTCAACTTGGGTCAAGCTCGAGCTTAGTTTCATGTATTTTTCACTAGATCAAGTCCATTCATTTACTTTACTTGAGTCAAAATGCTCTATTGACCTTAGTTGAAAATATCTCAGCTTGATCCTTTGTTCATTGGTTGTCAAAAATAACTCAGGTAATTAAACTTTTGACTCATATCACTTTATTGATCCTTCTCTAACAGGTTGAATGCATGTCATTAGATCTTCTACCCAAGCTAACACATTATTGACACTTGGCACCCATGTGTTTGGTCCTTGGATCTACTCATCAGTCTATCTAATCCTACTCTTATGCCACATGGTGGATTCTGAGCTTTGTTGATGATGAAAATTATACCGTTAATGAATCAACACTTTTGCCTATTATAAATTTCAAGTTAGAATCATATCAGTCTGATTGTAGAGGTTTTAAAGGTTCATTTAAGATCCTAAAGATGCAAGGGGGTTTTATTAAAAATTCTAGGAAATAATTAACAAGTTATCAAAATAACTTATTCCATTATAACAATCATAAATCCATTTATCAAATTGTGAATCAGTTTAAAGTGAGAATCTATAATATAATCTATCTAACAGAGAAAACTTATTAGTTAGATAATCTCTTAAAGAATAAAAACTTGATTATGTAATATATATGTATATTCAAATGATATCTTCACTTTTTGCTTGGAATGTTCTATAAGTTAACCAAATATATAAGAGATAAATCAAGGATAAAAAAAGAGACAAACACATAAGTAAAAGGGGAAAATAAATTAAAAACAAAGCAAACATCTAATCCTATAGCAAAGAGAAATAAACTAAAATAGAAAATGATCTAAGAAAAGAATCTAATTTAATCAGAAAAGGAAATAAAACATGAAAATATATTAAGAGAACATTCTAAGAATAAGAGAACCTCTAATAATAGAAATGAAACTAATGTAAAGGAAAAACTAAATGATCTAAAATAAAAGGAACTAGAGAATTTTTATTAGAAAAATATTCTAAAGAAGCTACCTAAAGATAAACCAAGACTAAAAATCAAGATTAAATATAAAAGAGGGAAAGATATTTATAAACTTATGAAGTAAAGAGAAATGATCAATCTAAAATGAAACAATCCTATAGCCTATTGGATTAAATAAAGAAGACTAATGACATAAGTAGAAAAACTAGCATAAAACTACGAAACAATCTGCTAAAAAAAATACTCTAGTTAAACTATTTGACAAGATGAAAGATAAAGCTGACTCGGATAAACAAGAAAGTAAATATAAACTAAATCTAAGAAGAAACTAGATAAGAAATACTAAGAAACTTAAACAAAAAAGGACAACAAATCAAATATATAAATAACTTAAAATCTATCTAACTAAAAATAGTATCAAATAATAAGTCAGAAAATCAAAATGAGAAACTAAAAAAAACTATGTTGAAACAGACATTTAATCTATATATTTAAAATCAATTTAAGAAAATAACTTAAGAGAAGTCTATAATGATCAAAGCTAAAATAATAACAAACAGAACTAATCTAAGAACTAAAGAACAAAAATAAACTAATTAGAACATAAAATATTATCAATTAAAACTATATCTAACGAAAGAAACTAGATTTAAAATAAATCTGAAGGTTCTATTTATATTAAATTTAGAGTCAAATAATTACAAAATATGTGCAAGTCTTAATATGAGAGTTGTCTTAGCAGAAAAAGATAAATTTCAATGAGAAAACCAACATCTTTTCTCTACAAAACTTGGAATGATAACTTTACAATTGAATAAATCAATGAAGTGTCATAGAAAAGTGAAATGATCATCATTAGTTAGGCTGAATACTTGAAATCTGTGCATAAGAATGCAAATAGAAATCATTAATAGATATTAAACTTAACAAACTTCAAATAATCAGTAATAGATGATAAATATAACTATAGATATAATTGTGTTGTATAAATGATTACTCAATCGTCAGATAAAGTACCATTGGGTCTATCTTCAAAAGTTGTACTATGTTAGAGAAATTGCATAGAAAGAAGAGATAAATGATCAACTTTAGAAAATACTTGAGTCTTTAATACCTATTGTGCTTATGTCTTAAAATGAATGCTTGATCTCCTCTTATACCCTCAACTTAGTTGTGAAATAAGTTATAATTAAATTTAATTATTTATTGGTTAATTTTAACTAATTGACTTTTAACAAAGTCAATTAATTAATTAAATTTAGTTAAGGATAGAATTAATTAAGACTTTAAAAGTCTTAATTTGATCAAGATACTTAAAATAATAGACCTAGGGTACTAAACCTTAATGGGTGGGAACCCATATTAATTAATAATATAGTAAAATACACATTAATCATAAAATAATAAATCAAAAATTGATAAATTTCACTCATATTTAAATCATAACGCATTTTTAATTAACTTAGCATATATAATTATATAAAGATTCCAAAATCACTATATTCATCCAAAATTGCCAAAAATTACCAAGTCTGAAATATCAAAGTGTCAAACTAGAGTATCAAGTTATGCATGAAAAAGTTCAACCCTTAAATAGAAATTTATCCCTTGGATAACCAATAGTCATCTAAATCTGATAGTACTTCAATTACTTATTTATCCTACTCATGAAGTCAAACATTGTACTCCATTTTAGTTGTAGGGAATGGTAGCAATCTAGTCCTTGAGTTAGATGTGCTCTCATCAACTTCCAACTTGATTCTTTTTATCAGCTTGACTTCTCTGGGTACTTTAGATTTTTTATTTTTCATAGCAGTGTTTTTTTTAAAAGTCTGAGGTAGAATGTCCATGATTTTATTTATGTTGACATACCCCTCTCCTCCCAAACTTAGTCTCTCAATACTCAAAAGAGGTTCACTATGGGCACTTGACAAATTCAACCTTATACATTTTGAACTAAATTCTGCATTAGAAGGGGAAGGTTTGTCTAAAAGAATAACCATCTTTCTAAGGTCTTTAGCATGGGTTGTCTCTACTTCAAGATGATTAGGTTGATTTACAGGTAGCTAATTGGTAGGTAATGGATCATCAATTGGTTCACCTCTAAAATTAAGGGGTTGTAGTGGTAAGAAAAAAGGATCATGTTCAAGGTGGTGAGAAGAACTACTTAGAGAGTGTGCACGAGCTCCAAATCTATGTCCATGAAAACCCTTATGACCTCTATAGCCTCTATTAATTGGGTTAACAAACAAAATATTCTAGAAATCTAGGTCATAATCATCAAAGTGAATGGGCATTCTTATGCCCCTAGGAAATATAGGCCTAAAATGTATAGCATGAAAACTAGCTCTATTAAAACCTCTGCTATAACTTGATTGACTGTCACTTTTATTAGAATTTTTTCCTCAACCTCTTGTTTCATGCAAATTTTCACTTAAGTTATAGGGAAGAGAGAAAAGAAAATTGATATGGCTGTGGTTGAAAAATCTATTTGTTTGTGCACACATTGAATCAGAAGATTATGAAGAGCTCCTCTTTGGCTTGAGAGGAAGACCTAAAGATAAAAAATCACCAAAGCAAATTTGTTTGTTAGATAGATATTTAGATGGATTGCCTAGCGATAGTTAGATCTTTGAAGTGAGAGCTTCTTTAGGGGTGATCAATCCACATGTTTTTAAATAATTAAGTTCAAAAAACTAGAAAAAGGGTACTTGCATCAATAATCAAAAAAGTACTAAAATTGAACACAAGAATGTTTTCTTGAGAAAATAAACTAGAAATGATCAAATTCATGATAAACTAGTTATTTTTAGTGTTGTGGGTTGGGTTATACTTCAAAAAATATGAAAGGGGTATGTGAGTACTGAGAAACATAGAGAATCAGGTTTGGTTGAGGGTAAGTGGGTAAAAAAGATTGTTAGTTTTCACTACCATATTGACCATTGGTGGTTAAGGTGATCGTCAGAGGTCAAGCTGACCATCGACGGCTGGGCAAACCATCGATGATTGAGTCAACCATCAGTGGTTATTGTGTAAGTTCTATATTAGTAAATTGTTAAATAATGGGATCTAAATGATGGATTTCAAGAGATAGAAAGGGATAGGATAATTTTGAAATAGAAATAAAGTATATGAATATTGACAAATAAGTACTTATCTTACCCAAAGTTGATTGGGTGAGTGGTTGAATTAGTTAGCCTATTGGTGGAATTTGGTTTAATTCTAGTAGCGTAATAGTACTTGAAAACTTGGTTGAGAGGCAATGGTAGGTCAAATCTCAATGAGTTTGTTGATAACACTTAATAATGTTGATGAAATTGATTGAATTATAAATAAAACTCCTAAATCCTTGAGCTCTTGATAATTATTGTAGATGAATTTGACCTCTCAGACCTCTCTCTCCTATAGACACAAGTAAAAGGTAGAAGTGAAGGTCTAACTATGCCATCTAAATATAATATGTCCATGCAAAGGCTCACAATAATAATTTATATTTAGAATAGGATGATGAAAGATTACATGCTTTTGATTAAGAGGTGCACCCTAACCATCGATGGTCAAGGTGACCATTGCTGGTCAAGGGTGAAGGCCAAAAAGGTGAGGAAGGATAGGTTTAAGTTAATTTAATTAAACTAATTAAGATTGGTCCATTTAATGATCAAAGGGTAAATTGGCCCCCAAGGGGTCCAAGGGTGATTTTGACATTCAAAACCATGGGTGTGTAGATTTTTGGTGTTTAAATTTTCCCTTTTTATTATGCAATTTGAATAAATGAGCTAAAAAACAAAAATGGAGTACAGGTTGAAGGTCTGGTTGCCTTAAACATTAGAGGAGGTATTCTCCCTCAAATTGGGAGTTGATGAAGTAAAACAAAATTGGGTGCAAGTTTGATAAGTGGTAATTGGTGAGCCACGAGGTGTGGGATAATTTGGTTAAGCATTTGATAACATAAACTTGTGCACCAAATATGATGAAGTATGTGTCGAGATCATGCAAAGACTAAATTTGCCAATATTGGTAAAAATAAGGGTCGATGCTGAGAGGGATAAGTGAAAAGTGAGTTGCATGACCATCTATAGGCACGGTAGGTGGCAACACTCTTAAACACAAGTCTCCAAAACAAGGTATATGATTAATTAGGTATCTAAGGTAGGAAATACTCTTGGTGAAAACATAATTGGTCAAGTGTTATAGGTATCCAAAGTAGGAAGTGCTCCCAAAAAGACATAAGCAGGTCAGTATACGTGAGGCGGCACAAAATTCAAAAAGTGCCAACATGGAAATGTTGCCACTATAATCAAAATACCAAGAAAAAAATGTGGCTTAAATTATGTTATTAATGGTTTAAACTAGGCTAATGGTGAGCAGACTAGGTTAAAGGGCTGGTCAATTGGTTAGTTGGCAGAGAATAGGTGATCTTCGAAAGTTGTGTGGTGTTTAAATGGGCTACTCTAATTTGGTGAACCACATGGGGGTAGCCGAGTTGACTCCAAATACACTAGGCAAGTGGATGTTACCTACATAGTTTCATGGATGTAATATCTAGCAAAAACTTTAGGACATATGTAGTTCTCCCTAAAAAAAGGGAGTTAGTGAGGTGAGGTCTAAAAAATTGGTAAAAAAGGTAAGGAGACTTGAATATTGGTGATCAGGAGTTTCCCTAGGGTTGACTAGTGGTGATCACCCTAATCATTAGTGGTTAGGGGAAACCCTAAAAAGACATGAGGTAAAAATTAAATAAGAAGTCATTTTCATCATTTTGACTTCTAGTCATTTTGTCTTGAGTGCTTGATACATTGTGTCAATGAGCGGTTTGAGCTTGTTGAGCTAGTAGTGTTGGATTGGATGAGCAAGTATTGTCCAAATGGAGGGTGGATGAGGGTGCAGCTAGGCAGTGAGAGGGCTCAAACCATCACATCGATCATGGAATGAGGTAAGTGATGCCTTAAAATTGTCAGTGTAGGTCAATTTTTGAACTTAAGTTGTGATTATGGGTGGGGTAAAGGGGAAATTGGTAGGTTAAGTTTGTTTGAAAGAGTACATATTGGGTCATGATGCCCTAGGGTTAGGTTTTATTTGAAATGAGCAAATTAGTGGCTAAAAAGTGGGGTTGGAAGGGTAGGAAGAGGCCATAATAGATAATAGAGGAGGGTTGGGTAAGAAGTTGAGAGATTTAGGTAGATTTGGTGGGTTAGGGGGTTGAGGCTCACCATTGATGGACACAGACAGTGAATCGTCAATGGTAGGACTCAACTGCTGATGGTCAAAGGTCATGGTAAAAAGGGGTTGTGTGATCATCAATGGTTCAGTAAACCATCGATGGTTAATGGTTGTAACAAATGAATAAATCATCTAAGTTTAATTATGTTGTTTGTTGAAAGTTGTGATGTGTTGAAAATTGTTGTGTGTATGGAAAATTATTGTTAACAGGGTATAAACAATGATGGTTTATGAAAGAGATTGTAGGTAAGGCATTAGTAAATGCAGGCTAGGTGTTGGTAAACATGTCAAATAGGTGGATGTGAGAAGTGGGATGAAGGTAAGTAGGGTAGATGTAATGGGTTGGAATGGGACTTAGAAATAGATAGAAGATTTAGTATGCATTGATAACCATAATGGTTTTCCAAGCCCATGAGCAGATTCAACTGAGGGATCATGTTCCCATGATATTTGCTAAGGTATGAGTTGCCATGATGCTTAATAAGTGGAGGCATATAGAGGTGGTCAAATTAGGTGTGATTCAACACTATTAATACCTACCTTGAGATCTTGTTATGATCATTGCACTCATAAAGATATGGGATCCTATGATGAACACTTTTTGGCTACCAATTGAAGAGATCACCATCCTGTTAGACACAATTGTTGATTCGAGGAGATCAAGTCTACCACACAGAGAGTGATGAGATATACTATTTCATGGATATAATATATGGTGTAGATCAGGTTTATGCACATTTTCATGTAGGTGGATTCTATTTTGGTCCATTGTACCAGAGGGCTCATGAGGATAAGTGCTTACTCACAATGATGATGATGGACTTGACGAGTTTTGTGTTACTAGATTCAGTTGGTGGGAAAGTTTTGTATCTGTTCTTAGGTGTCCTAGTTGAGATGTTACTAGGGAGGACCATGTTTGGATGGGCTCCAGTTCTACTAGTGCAAATCTATAGGGATTTTTATGAATTTTTAGTGAATAGGTGATATGGGATCAACATCAGTTCCGTACTCCACTATTGCATATTTGAGCACATTCAGGTGTTGAAACCCTTAGAGCTACCGATGGAGGGTTATCTATCAACTAATTATAGAGTGGGGTTCCTACATTGGAGAAGAGGTGGTGCCATGATGGGGGTATGTGTGACCAAAGATATTGAGTGGTTTTGTTGGGAATCAACCAACAATGTTGATTACAATATGAAAGCAATAAATGTAGAATTAAACCAGAATGATAAGTAACTAGAATTAGAAATAGCAAAGAACAAGAGATACAAGAAACCACCCTGAAAACTTGTATTAAACTCTTTACAAAAGGAATACAATTGAAGAAACTTCTTTTCTTCCACACCTCTCTCAGATGTACAGATCTCTATCTAGATCTCTTTCCCTCAAGAGCTCTCTCTCTCAATTACAATCAACTCTAACAACTTGGAATGATTCACATATACAATTCTATACTATTCCTTCCACATAAGCTAAGAAGATCTAATGCTATATATAATAATTAGGAAACATGAGCATAAAATTACAGCCATTAGATACACCTCCTAATCAAGGGCTCTAAACAGTCTTACTAATAATAGAGATGCAGAATTAAGACTAACACTTAATCCTACCATGTAAACACTCTGTTCTCTCCATGAAAATAGCTTTCTAGACGCACAAGTAACCGACATCAGTTCCTGCCTATTTGCCTATGACCGATGTCGACTGATCCATGACCGATGCTGGCATCTCTTGGTCTGCTCCTGACCAACGTCGGTTGCTCATGATTGATGCTGGTGATTGTGTAAACCTACAACTTTGTAATCTGGTCACTTGGTGAAGCTTTTAGCTCCACACCTTAACAATCTCCCACTTGGAGATAAACAGCTGCACCAGTATTTGTACAGCAACATCTTCTAGCTCCTCCATCTTTAACTCAATCATGAAAACCAATAGAAGTTGAATGAAGATTCAACTTCTCCTTTATTATCGGCTTAGTTAACATATCAATAGGGTTCTTATCTGTATGGATCTTCTCTAGCTTCAACTCACCATCCTCCAATACCTGTCTAATGAAGTGGTACCTAAGTTGTATATGCTTTGTTCTTGAGTGAAAGGCTGAATTCTTAGCCAAATGAATTGCACTCTGACTATCACTGTATAATCTGCAACTCTCTTGCTCCTTTCTTAGCTCTTCCATGAACCGTGTCATCCATATCATCTCTTTGCTAGCCTCTGTGATTGCAATATATTCTACTTCTGTAGTTGACAAGGCAACAACCTTCTATAACTTTGATATCCAACTAACCGTCGTTCCACCAACAGTGAAAACATATCCTGTGGTGCTCCTTCTGCCATCCAAATCACCTGCCATATCTGAATCTACATAACCATGTAGAGAAGTATCTAAACCTCCATAGCACAAATACCTACTATTGGTTCCTCTCAGATATCTAAGGATCCACTGAACTGCTTTCAAGTGATCCTTCCCTGG
This sequence comes from Torreya grandis, assembly GCA_037957365.1. NCBI lineage: Eukaryota > Viridiplantae > Streptophyta > Pinopsida > Cupressales > Taxaceae > Torreya > Torreya grandis. The sequence goes on along the minus strand of JARHVA010001863.1, from coordinate 2,301,642 downwards.
ATTGGCCATATACTTACTTACAACTCCCACTACTTGGGCAATATATGGTCTAGTACAAACTCCCTACTGCGGAAGAATATGGAACTCTACTCATGTACTCTACCTCATCATGTGAATTAGGACATTGTTCTTTACTCAACTTAAAATGTCCAGCCAAAGGTGTGCTTACCGGTTTTGCATCCTGCATATTGAACCGTTTCAACACCTTGTTCACATAATCCTTTTGAGACAAAATCAACTTGTGATTTTTCCTGTCTCTCTTAATGCTCATGCCAAGGATTTTCTTTGCTGCTCCCAAATCCTTCATGGCAAATGTGTGAGCTAATTTCACCTTAAGCTTAGAGATATCCTGCATGTGTGATCCTGCAACCAGCATATCATCTACATACAACAACAGAATAATATATCTACCATTATTTAATCTCTTAAAATACACACAATGGTTAGATTGACACCTACTCTAGCCATGCTCAATCATAAACCTGTCAAATTTCAAATACCACTGTCTAGGAGCTTGCTTGAGGCCATACAAGTTTTTCTTCAATCTGCACACTGACTTCTCCTTACCTTTGACCTCAAATCCTTTCGACTGATCCATATATATTTCTTCATCCAAATCTCCATGAAGAAATGTTGTCTTAACATCAAGTTGCTCAAGATGCAAATCCTCAATAGCAACTAAAGACAATACAGTCCGTATAGAAGTCATTTTAACAATAGGAGAAAAAATCTCACCAAAATCAATACCTAGTCTTTGTGCAAATCCTTTCACTACCAATCTGGCCTTATATCTCATCTGTCCATTCTCACCTTCCTTCAATCTGTAGGTCCATCTGTTCTTCAGTGTCTTCTTACCAGCTGGCAACTCAACCAAATCCCATGTTTGGTTCTCTTTCAAGGACTCCATTTCCTCAACCATGCCACGCTCCCACTCATTCTTGGATTCTACTTGTATTGCTTCTTCAAAACTCTTTGGTTCTCCACCATCAGTAAGCAATAAATAGAATAATGAAGGGGAATATCGAATTGGAGGTTCACTTACCCTTTCTAACCTCCTAATGGGCGTCGAGACTCATTCACAACACGCTGTCTGCCCAAATTCTCTGACAGTGACCGACCTCGGTCACCTTCAGGCCTGTAACTGGCTGACATCAGTTCTTCTTGATCGACGTCGGTTCCATCCTGGCCAAAGTCGGTCACTGTATGATTCACATCAATTTTTGATCTATCGACATCAGTTCCTGCCTGGTCGACATCGGTCTTTGTGTTTTCCTGTCTGTGATTAATTTTTCCTGCAAGCTCATTTTGGACCATCACCTCGTCCAATTCTCCATTGCTCTACCCAGATTGATTCAGCTTCTTGAGCTGATCACTATACATCACTTTTTCATTGAAAACAACATCATGGCTCCTAATTATTTTGTTAGTTCCTAGATTCTAAAACCTGAATCTGAAATCATCAGAGCCATAGCCTGTGGATTCCATGCATATAACAATACCAGTTGAACTTATAGCTACAGAACTCACCACCATTGTCAGATCTCAGGCACTTCAATCTCCTATCTATTTCATTCTCAACCATAGCTTTCCAAATCTTAAAAGTCTCAAATACATCAGATTTCTTCTTAATACAATAGACCCATACCTTTCTTGTAGCATCATCTATGAAGGAAACATAGTATTGTGATCCTCCAATAAAAGCAACCTGAGCCGGTCCCCACACGTCTGTGTGAACAAGCTACAATTTGTGCTTCTTCTTTGTTGACCCAGTCTTGAAAAAACTCACTCTCTTCTGTTTCCCAAAAACACAGTGTTCACAAAAATCCAAATCTATGCTTTTTAAATATGAAAGCTTACCTTTTGACTTAAGAATAGACATTCCCTTCTCACTCATGTGGCCGAGCCTAGAGTGCCACAACTTTGCATCCACATCTGAAGTAGATAATACAGAAGGAGAATTATTAGTAACACAATTACATAAATAGAGAGTACCTACTCTCTTACCTCTGGTCATTACAAGTGCACCCTTGGTCACCTTCCAAGATTCAGCTATGAGAGTTACTGTACAACCCTCATCCCCTAACTTTTCTGCAAAAATCAAATTCCTCTTAAAATAGGGAACATGCATGACGTCTCTCAACACCCATTTGTTGCCATTCTGCATTTTCAGCTGCACTTTTCCTTTGCCAACAATTTTACAAGGCTCATCATCCCCTAAATACACTATTCCAAAATCTCCATGGACATAGTCACTAAAATATTCTCTATTAGCAGTTGCATGAAAAGAGGCACCAGAATCTAACACCCAAGATTCTATATTATTATGCAAAGAGAATATAAGAGCATCTTGTGCAATACCTCCAACCTTTGCTTCTTCTTTTCCTTCATGTTGATTGTCCTCCTTAGGCTTTGACCAACAATCTTTGCTTATGTGCCCTATCTTTCCACAATTCCAGCATTGTGGCTTCCTGCCATTTCTGGATTTGGATCTACCTCTCACCTTTGACTTAGACCTTGATCTCCCTTTCTTGCTCTTCTCTTTTTACCTTCATCTGCTCTCAAAACTTAAAGCATTCCCTGATGTTTCCTCTGTGTTTTTCCTGCAAATCTTTTCATTCAAGATTACACTAACAACATCCTCTACTTTTAAAATATTTGAAGCAGATGCAATATTACTAACTGCCATTACCAAGCTATGCCAGGTTTTAGGCAAAGAACATAATATTAAAAGAGCTTTAATTTCATCATCAAACACGATTTTGACTGAATTTAATTGATTTACAATTCCATGGAAATCATTTAGATGATTAGATACAAATCCACCTTCCTGCATTTGCAAATTAAATAACTACTTCATAAGATATACCTTATTTCAAGCTGAGGGTTTTTCATATAAATTTGCTAAAGTAATCATTAACTCTACCATAGACTTTGCCTATGATAAATTAGATATCACAGTAGATGCCAGACTCAGTCTTATAGACCCCAGAGCCTTTCTATCAAGAACTTCCCATTCTTCATCATCCATGTTTGTGGGCTTCTTTGCAATCCCACCTAATGGTAAGTATAGATCTTCTTGATACAGATAATCCTCTATCTGCATTCTCCAATGTTGATAATTCTTGCCATTAAACTTCTCCATTCTCAGTTTACTTTCTTCTGCCATTGCTTCTCCCACTCAAACAGAAATCTCTGCAGAAACCCCTGTAAGTACCTTGTAATCAATACACACTAACCAGATCTGAAACACCTGTTAGTCAACCTGAGCTCTGATACCACTTGTTGGGGATCAACCAACAATGTTGATTACAATATAAAAGCAATAAATGCAGAATCAAACCAGAATGATAAGTAACTAGAATCAGAAATAGCAAAGAATAAGAGATACAAAAAACCACCTTGAAAACTTATATTAAACTCTTTACAAAAGGAATACAATTGAAGAAACTATTTTTCTTCCACACCTCTCTCAGATGTACAGATCTCTATCTATATCTCTTTCCCTCAAGAGCTCTCTCTCTCAAATAAAATCAACTCCAACAACCTGGAATGATTCACATATACAATTCTATAATGTTCCTTCCACATAAGCTAAGAAGATCTAATCCTATATATAATAATTAGGAAACATGAGCATACAATTATAGCCATTAGATGCACCTCCTAATGAAGGACTTTGAATAGTCTTACTAATAATAGAGATGTGGACTTAAGACTAACACTTAATCCTACCATGTAAACACTCTGTTCTGTCCATGAAAATAGCTTTCTGGACGCACAGGTAACAGACATCAGTTCCTACCTATTTGCTTGTGATGGACGTCGACCGATCCATGACCGATGATGGCATCTCCTGGTCTGCTCTTGATCGACGTCGGTCACTTTTGATCGATGTCGGTGACTATGTAACACCAGCAACTTTGCAATCCACTCACTTGGTGAAGCTTTTAGCTCCACACCTTAACAATCTCCCACTTGGAGATAAACAGCTGCACCAGTACCTGTATAGCAACATCTTCTAGCTCCTCCATCTTTAACTCAATCATGAAGACCAACAAAAGTTGAATGAAGATTCAACTTCTCCTTTGTTACCGGCTTGGTTAACATATCAGCAGGATTCTTATCTATATGGATCTTCTCTAGCTTCAACTCACCATCCTCCAATACCTGTCTAATGAAGTGGTACCTAAGCTATATATGCTTTGTTCTTGAATGAAAGGCTGAATTCTTAGCCAAATAAATTGCACTTTGACTATCACTGTATAATCTGCAATTCTCTTGCTCTTTTCCTAGCTCTTCCATGAATCGTGTCATCCATATCATCTCTTTGCTAGCCTCTGTGACTGCAATATATTTTGCTTCTGTAGTTGACAAGGCAACAAGCTTCTACAACTTTGATATATAGCTAACCGCCGTTCCACCAACAGTGAAAACATATCCTGTGGTGCTCCTTATGGCATCCAAATCACCTGCCATATCTGAATCTACATAACCATGTAGAGAAGTATCTAAACCTCCATAGCACAAATACCTACTACTGGTTCCTCTCAGATATCTAAGGATCCACTGAACTGCTTTCAAGTGATCCTTCCCTGGATTGGCCATATACTTACTTACAACTCCCACTACTTGGGCAATATCCGATCTAGTACATACCATTGCATACATTAAACTCCCTACTGTAGAAGAATATGGAACTCTACTCATGTACTCTACCTCATCATGTGAATTAGGACATTGTTCTTTACTCAACTTAAAATGTCCAGCCAAAGGTGTGCTTATCAGTTTTGCATCCTGCATATTGAACCATTTCAACACCTTGTTCACATAATCCTCTTGAGACAAAATCAACTTGTGATTTTTCCTCTCTCTCTTAATGCTCATGCCAAGGATTTTCTTTGCTGCTCCCAAATCCTTCATGGCAAATGTGTGAGCTAATTTCACCTTAAGCTTAGAGATATCCTGCATGTGTGATCCTGTAACCAGCATATCATCTACATACAACAACAGAATAATATATCTACCATTACTTAATCTCTTAAAATACACACAATGGTTATATTGACACCTACTGTAGCCATGCTCAGTCATAAATCTGTCAAATCTCAAATACCACTGTCTAGGAGCTTGCTTGAGGCCATACAAGCTTTTCTTCAATCTGCACACTAACTTCTCCTTACCTTTGACCTCAAATCCTTTCAACTGATCCATATATATTTCTTCATCCAAATCTCCATGAAGAAATGTTGTCTTAACATCAAGCTGCTCAAGATGCAAATTCTCAATAGCAACTAAAGACAATACAGTGCGTATAGAATTCATTTTAATAATAGGAGAAAAAATCTCACCAAAATCAATACCTGGTCTTTGTGCAAATCCTTTCACTACCAATCTGGCCTTATATCTCATCTATCCATTCTCACCTTCCTTCAATCTGTAGGTCCATCTATTCTTCAGTGTCTTCTTACCAGCTGGCAACTCAACCAAATCCCATGTTTGGTTCTCTTTCAAGGACTCCATTTTCTCAGCCATAGCCATGCTCCCACTGATTCTTGGATTCTACCTATATTGCTTCTTTAAAACTCTCTTGTTCTCCACCATCAGTAAGTAATAAATAGAATAATGAAGGGGAATATCAAATTGGAGGTTTACTTACCCTTTTTGACCTCCTGATGGGCGTCTAAGACTCATTCACAACACGTTGTCTACCCAAATTCTCTGATAGTGACCGACCTCGGTCACCTCCAAGCCTGTAACTAGCTGACGTCGGTTCTTCCTAATTGACGTCGGTTCCTTCCTGGCCGACGTCGGTCACTGTATGACAGACATCGGTTTTTGATCTGCCGATGTTAGTTCCTGCCTAGCCGACGTTGATCTCTCTGTTTTCCTGTCTGTGATTAATTTTTCTCGTGAGCTCATTTTGGATCGTCACCTCGTCCAATTCTCTATTACTTTGTCGAGATTGTTTCAGCTTCTTGAGCTGATCACTATACATCACTTTTTTATTGAAAACAACATCACGACTCTTAATTATTTTGTTAGTTCCTAGATTTCAAAACCTGAATCTAAAATCATCAGAGCCATAGCCAATAAATGTGCACCTCATAGACTTAACATCTAGCTTCTTTCTATTTTTCTCATCAATGTGCACAAAAGCTTCACAACCAAAAACTTTGAGAAATGAAAGATCTACCTTTTTACCTATCCATGCCTCTTCTAGAATTCCACCATCTAGAGCTGTAGAGGGTCCTTTGTTAATCAAGTACACTACAATATCAACAACTTCTGCCCAAAACTCTAAGGGTAAACCAGCATGCAATCTCATACACCTTGCATGCTCCATTATTGTTCTATTCATCTTTTCAGCAACTCCATTTTGCTGAGGTGTCCTTGGAACTGTCTTTTGCCTATGGATTCCATGCATATAACAATACCAGTTGAACTTATAGCTACAGAACTCACCACCATTGTCAGATCTCAGGCACCTCAATCTCTTGCCTGTTTCATTCTCAACCATAGCTTTCCAAATCTTAAAAGTCTCAAATACATCAGATTTCTTCTTAATACAATAAACCCATACCTTTCTTGTAGCATCATCTATGAACGAAACATAGTATTGTGATCCTCCAATAGAAGCAACCTGAGCCAGTCCCCACACGTCTATGTGAACAAGATGCAATTTGTGCTTCTTCTTTGTTGACCCAGTCTTGAGAAAACTCACTCTCTTCTATTTCCCAAAAACACAGTGCTCACAAAAATCTAAATCTATGCTTTTCAAATCTGAAAGCTTACCTTTTGACTTAAGAATAGACATTCCCTTCCTACTCATGTGGCCGAGCCTAGAGTGCCATAACTTTGCATCCACATCTGAAGTAGATAATACAGAAGGAGAATTATTAGTAACACAATTACATAAATAAAGAGTACCTACTCTCTTACCTCTGGCCATTACAAGTGCACCCTTGGTCACCTTCCAAGATTCAGCTGTGAGAGTTACTATACAACCCTCATCCCCTAACTTTCCTACAGATATCAAATTCCTCTTCAAACTGGAAACATGCACGATGTCTCTCAACACCCATGTGTTGCCATTCTGCATTTTCAGCTGCACTTTTCTTTTACCAACAATTTTACAAGGCTCATCATCCCCTAAATACACTATTCCAAAATCTCCATTGACATAGTCACTAAAATATTCTCTATTAGGGGTTGCATGAAAAGAGGCACCATAATCTAACACCCAAGATTTTATATTATTATGCAAAGAGAATATAAGAGCATCTTGTGCAATACCTGCAACCTTTGCTTCTTCTTTTCCTTCGTGTTGATTGTCCTCTTTAGCCTTTGACCAGCAATCTTTGCTTATGTACCCTATCTTTCCACAATTCTAGCATTGTGGCTTCCTGCCATTTTTGGATTTGGATCTACCTCTCACCTTTGACTTAGACCTTGATCTCCCTTTCTTGCTCTTCTCTTTTTTCCTTCCCGTGCTCTCAAAACTTAAAGCATTCCCTGATGTTTTCTCTGTGTTTTTCCTGTGAATTTCTTCATTCAAGATTACACTAACAACATCTTCTACTTTTAAAATATTTGAAGCAGATGCAGTATTACTAACTGCCATTACCAAGCTATGCCAACTTTCAGGCAAAGAACATAATATTAAAAGAGCTTTAATTTCATCATCAAACACTATTTTGACTGAATTTAATTGATTTACAATTCCATAGAAATCATTTAGATAATTAAATACAGATCCACCTTCCTGCATTTGCAAATTAAATAACTGCTTCATAAGATATACCTTATTTGAAGCTGAGGGCTTTTCATATAAATTTGTTAAAGTAGTCATTAACTCTATCGTAGACTTTTCCTGTGATAAATTAGATATCACAGTAGATGCCAGACTCAGTCTTATAGACCCCAGAGCCTTTCTATCAAGAACTTCCCATTCTTCATCATCCATGTCTGTGGGATTCTTTGCAATCCCACCTAATGGTAAGTATAGATCTTTCTGATACAGATAATCCTCTATCTGCATTCTCCAATGTTGATAATTATTGCCATTAAACTTCTCCATTCTGAGTTTATTTTTTTCTACCATTGCTTCTCCCACTCAAACAGAAATCACTGCAAAAACCCCTATGAGTACCCTGTAATCAATACACACTAACCAGATCTAAAACACCTGTTAGTCAACTTGAGCTCTGATACCACTTGTTGGGGATCAACCAACAATGTTGATTACAATATGAAAGCTATAAATGCATAATTAAACCAGAATGATAAGTAACTAGAATCATAAATAGCAAAGAATAAGAGATACAAGAAACCACCCTGAAAACTTATATTAAGCTCTTTACAGAAGGAATACAATTGAAGAAACTTCTTTTCTTCCACACCTCTCTCAGATGTACAGATCTCTATCTAGATCTCTTTCCCTCAAGAGCTCTCTCTCTCAATTACAATCAACTCCAACAACCTGGAATGATTCACATATACAATTATGTACTATTCCTTCCACATAAGCTAAGAAGATCTAATCCTATATATAATAATTAGGAAACATGAGCATACAATTACAGCCATTAGATGCACCTCCTAATCAAGAGCTCTAAACAGTCTTACTAGTAATAGAGATGCAGACTTAAGACTAACACTTAAACCTACCATGCAAACACTCTATTCTATCCACAAAAATAGCTTTCTGGACGCATAGGTAACCGACATCAGTTCCTACCTGTTTGCCTATGACCGATGTCGGCCGATCCATGACCGACGCCAGCATCTCCTAGTCTGCTCCTGACCGACGTTGATCACTCCTGATCGATGCCAGTGACTGTGTAACACCAGCAACCTTTTAATCCGCTCACTTGGTGAAGATTTTAGCTCCACACCTTAACAGGTTTTGGGGTGCATTGGAAGGCCTAGTAGTTAGGGATGTGATATAGTAGTTGTACATTGATTAGCCTTAGTGGATAGGACTCAGGTATCACACCATAGGGATTCAAAGATGGTAGTGGGTATATAGGATATGAGAAGGTGAAGATCATCTCATCCCTTTTGATCATGTGCAGAGCAATTTGGTTTGGCACAAGGGATCCCACTTAACTTTTTGAGGTATCAAAAGGAGGAGCCTGAGTTTATGTTACCTGAGCCATAGCTCTAGGATGTGGTGCATGATTATGAGGAGCTACTAGTTAGAGCTCTAATTGATGATGTAAGGGTTGATGATGGATATGCACCTAATTTTAGGGTAGGTATGTGGTAGCTAACTTTAGATGGGGTGATGGGGGTTGGCAGGCCATGGATGTAGACCCAGTAGGGGCACAAGTTTAGGGTGATGGCCAAGGGTTGGCACTTATGGTAGTAAAAGCATAAGTATAGGTACTATAGTGATATGTGGCCACACTATAGGGTCTGATTATTATGATATAAGGTCATTTGGTGACTATCATAGCATAGTAAGATCAGGCATAGGCATCCCTTGGGGTAGTCATGTAAGAGAGAGATGTTCTTAGATAGAGGGTAGCAGCAAGAGAGACTAGCATCGGTAGATATAGGACCACTAGACAAAGTTTTGAGGCTCTGATACTTAGCCACCATTAAGGAGCTTAGGTATTATGAGGTGATGGTATCATATTAGCTAGCATAGGTGATGTGATATGGGGAGTACAAAGCTAGTTTAGTTGGTGGGCCATCTATATCTACCCCAAGATAGTGGGCCTCCATAGTGGGCTAGGCAGGGATACCATGGGGCCACCACTAGATGGGAGTGCAGGGGTAGGTACTAGTGGTGTAGGTACTCTAAGGGCATGGTTTACATATGTGTTGATATGTTGGTATAAATAGGTGTACATTATTTTTATACTAGCATGTGTGTCAATGCAATGAGATGTACATGTTTTGAGAGAGAGTTTACACATTATTACATGTATTTATGATGACATGATGTATATGATAATGATGCATGGTTTATGATGTTATATATGATGTATGTTTATGTTTCATGGTTTATATGCTAATATGGCTATTCATGTTTATGCTTATAGTTATTGGTCTTATGGTTTCCTACATATGCCTTATGAGATGTTGACTCAGTAGCCTAGGCATGTGATGTTAGAAGGATAGTTATGATGTTCAGATTTTGTTCATGGACATGATGCGATGTGCTATTGATGGATATATGTCATGTGATAATGTAATCGTAATGGCTTTGTTGATGGTTATGTTGATATGTTGTGTATGAGTTGATGCTATAAGATGAATTGTGGTAATGTTATGGTAAATGGATAGATTGGTATATGATATGGTTCATGATGTTTTGCTCATTAATTTTATTTATACTTAGGATGATGAATGGCATAATTAGGATGGTTTATGATATGATATATGTTCACATGATGTTTTGATAGTAGATAGATAGGATAATACTCAAGATATGTTTTAATATGATGTGATGTCATGGTGTTTTGATCATATATAGATAGATAATGTGGTTCATGGATATGGTTCATAATGTTACACTTTGGATTTGATATTTGTTGTTTATGATCATGGAGATAAAATGTGATGAAGGTTGAAGATGTAATGAGAATACATAAAGTAAGTAGATAAAAAACTAAATGTTTAGGATGGTGAAAGGAATCATGAGAAGTATGTATGTATGAACTAATAAAAGATAAGAAGAGAAACATGATGCATTTTCATTGGTAAGGACCAAAATGAAACCCAAAGTTGGATTGGCTTAATGAAAATAATATTTTCAAATACGTTTCATTAGCATGCTTAAGTTGATAAATAGGTATCTTGATCACATTGGGTTAAGTAAGCTCATAGTCGCATGCATATGATATATGGAAGGAGGATAGATGAAACTGGAACATTTTGTGAGACTAGCTGGCCTCTTCCAGAGGCTTCTAATAGGATAGTATAAGCAAGTCTATGCTCATATATAAAGTGTAGACTGATTGATATGGGAAGTCTACTAAGGAGAGCCAATTGTAGCTTTTTGAGATTATTTCTTTTTAAGAAAGTTGATTATGGCATTTCTCATTGATTTTTCTTTTGCTTATGGGTCATTTGCTATTTTGATCTTGCTTTAGTGTCAAGGAAGCTAATCAATGAGGGAAGCTTCCAAGAAATTATTAGCTTTGATAAGTGCTTTACTCAACTATCCTTCAAGGGAGTGGTCTACATTTATGTGCTTAGTTCATATGCTTTTGATAGCTATCCTCCAAGGGAGTAGTCCACCTTATATTTTTCAATTTTAGATGAGTGTTCAATAGTTGTCCTTCAAGGGAGAAGTCTACAAATGCTAAGAATGACCCATGATTTAGATTTGACGTAGAAATTGCTTTTACCCTTGTTTGATTTTTTTTGACATAGGCTTGCTTATACATGCTTAAGGGGTTACCTTTATGAAGGCAAAACTAAGGGCACAAGAAGGTTAAATAGGTGAAAAGAGATTTAAGTGACAATGAACATGGGAATCTATCCTGAAGAGGGATAAAAAGTACCATGAAAATAATGCCATGGGTAGAGCCATGGTACCCATAGTTCAAGATTAGGCTATGACTATGACAGATAATCACATGATTCAACTATAGTCAGTTACCACTAAAAAAAGGGAAATGAATGTGGTTATAGGGGATGAGCTTAAGTTAAACCAATGATGATTGTGACCCCTATTTAACAATAGAAAAGATGTAGATGTAAATCATTAAGAGACTTAGGTTCTAGTTTACCTTCAAGAGAGGATAAATGATAAGCTCCTGATCCATATTTATGGGTTACAATGTAGGTTTCAAGCCAATTGAAAGAAAATTTACCCCTTTTTCTTTTCTCCATATTAGTTACATGTTGATTTTCCTTGAGAATGAGATCCCCAATATTGAATTCTCACACTTTCAAGTGTCTGTTATAAGCATGCTTGATTCATTCTTGATAGACACAAAGATGAGAAAGAGCAGTCAAATGACACTCATCAAGTAGCTCAAGTTAAGCTAAACATTCTTAATGATAATCATCTAAAATAAGGTCACACAAAGAGATGCGAAGAGATGGTATTGTTTCTATGCTATATTCGCTTTCTACATTCAAAGAGAGAATAAGAAACTAAGAAGAATGGTCTAAGGCTTGTATGTACCTGGATGAAGTCATGCGCACCGTTATCCAGACGTCGTGAGAACTCCTCTTTGGTTGTGGAGGATGAAAACTGCAAAATAAAGAGACTTAGACAAAGAAGGCGTTAGATGAGGAGATGGTGGGTTGCCAAGCAAAAGCTTGATCCCAGAAGCAAAAGCTTGAGGGATGTCAACCCACTGATTGATAAAAGTAATGTCTGATAAAAGGCAGAATGATAAAAGACTGAAATAATTGAAGACTAAAAAGGAAATGGAAGCAAATGCTTACCTGAATGTTGTTGTCGGCCTGGTCATAGTTGCTGACATCGATGGTCCTACCAGCATCGGTTGTCGAGGTCTGCCGACGTCGGTTAGTCTGTCAACATCGGTGGTGGCAGTGGTCTCTGCAGCCGGCATCGGTCGGGGTAGTAGTCTGTGGATGAGGTCTGGATGAGTTTTTGGTCTATGGACGGGTCTGAGAAAGGTTATGGGTCTGGTTGAATGGTCTGGGGGTCTGGGTCTGAGAGTCTAGTTGAATGCTCTATACAAGTTCTTTGTAGGTAGAAAGAATGGTCTAAAAGAGGGACCAAACAAAAGATAGAGGCAATAGGGAAACAGAGAGATAAGGATTTGGGTCTGGTCTGGTGATAGTATGGCTTAGAAGTAATAAAAAAAAAGTTGATTATAGAGGCATTCTAAGCTATTGAAAATGACATAACAGAAGAGTACTTACCTCTTGCCTGTTGAAGAAGAAATGTAAGAGGTCAAGGTGCTGATGTACCTATTGTTGATGTAGAAGATTATTGCAAGGTGGGGCTCTTGATACCTGTTATGCTCACTGGTGTAGAAGCTTGATGTGTGTACCTGAGGGAGAGAGTGAGAGGTCTGGTAGAAAGATTGGCTGATTGATTGATCAGAGTGTAAGATTCTAGAGTCGAATGAAGAGCAGGGGCAAAGGGAGGATAACAGACGCAAAAAATTGTTATGATCGAGGTCTAGTTGAGGTTTAGATTGATGATTGGTCGATGTCTGGTTGATGTTTATTGATATTTGGTCAATACTTGGGTTGAAATTGGTATTAGGTCGATGATTGGTCAAATCTGGTTGAGACTGGTTGATGTGTGGTCGAGGTCATGGTTAAAAGGTTGGTTGAATGGTTGGGTTGAGATTGGTCGAGGCTGGGTTGAATGTGTAGTCAAGGTTTGGGATTAAAAGAGTGATTGATATTTGGTCAAGACTAGGTTGAAAGGTTGGTCAAGGCTTGGATGAACGTTGAATTCCCCCAGCGGGTAGGGAGAAGGTTTGATAGATTGGTCAAGGTTGGTTGAGGCTTGGTGGTTAGATTGACTGTGTTGATGTCGAATAAAGGGGTCAAAGGCAGCAAAGGGACCAAAGTCTAGCATGGAGATCCTGATTTAAGTGATGAGGTATGAGAAGCATGGGTCTGTGTTGATGATTTGTCAAAGGGGCAGTCAAGAGGATCCTCGATGAGAAGGGTATCCTTTTTTCGGTGTTGACGAGTGACAGCTTTAAGAGTGCAACAACGCTCAGTGTCATGTCCCAGAGTGTGATGATAGTGGCAAAATTTAGAGTTGTCGAACCAAGATGGTCTTGATCCGAGAGTCGATGAGTGGGGCGGTGTTGAAGGTTTGTTGACAGTGTGGTCGAGAAGAAAGGTGTCATTCCCCAGACATTGGTGAATGACAACCTTGAGGGCACAACAATGCTCAGTGTCGTGCCCAAGCGTGCGATGATACACACAAATCTGAGTGTCGTCGAACCATGGCAATTTTGGTTTGAGAGATTGATATGGTTTAAGAGGCAGGAGATTATGCGAGAGGACTGCATCAAATGCCGTAACAGCAAGGCATAAGAACCTGATAATGGGTCTGCATGTCTTATTGTAGTAGAGGTTGATGACTTTGGTTTGAGAGGCGTAAGAGGCATTGGTCGATGGTTTGGAGGAGATATATGTCTAATGGGTTGAGAGAGTAATGGAGGTGACTTGCCTCTGTGAAGTATGGGAATGGGAAGCACTCCTATTAGGGTGGACGGATGTGGGCCCAAAATTGAAGGTAATGACGAAGGTGGGGGAGGAGTCCTATGGTGTGGTTTAGTGGCCTTCTTTGGTTTGGGTTGAGGACCACCATTGTGTGAGGTGAGGTTAGATACAGGTTTGGGTTCAGATGTGGATGGAGGTGAGTGAGATGTATCAATCTCAGACAAAAGGCAAGAGGAAACTATGACTAGGTCTTCCTCGATCGAAATGGGTGGAGAGACTGGGTCTTCTCTTGGTGGAGAAGAAATAGGAGAGTGTGACTCCTCAAGAGGGCAGAGGGCAGGGATGATGGTGCCTCCTACTTATGCTTGAGGAGTAGGCAAGGTAGGTTCCTCTATTGGTAGGAGGAAGGACGAAGGTGGGGCTAATGGTATAGGTGTGGTCAAGGCATCCTCCAGTATAAGAGAGGTCGATGGAGGACTAATAGGGGAAGAAGATTCTTCTACCTGTGGAGAAGAAAGAGGAAAAGAAGACTCTTCCACCTTTGAAGGAGGTTGGCCAGGGACAAGAGGCAAAATAGTGTTGACTGTGTGAATATTATGGTCTTGGGGGTCATTGATCATGGTTTGGACATTATTTTGATTAAGAGGATGGTTTGGGAATGGTTGTTTGAAGATGTCGATGTGTTGGTTGGGTGGGGCATTCGAGTTATCCAAAACAAGATCCCCTTGTCGATCATGTCTTGGACTATGTTTTTGAAGGTTCGGCAATTATCGATGTCATGGCCGTGGACACGATGATAGTGATAGAAGTCGGCCTCCCTATACCATGTTGTTAGTGTGTGGAGCTAAAATCTTCAACTATTTGCAGACACAAGAAGAGGATGTTGAAGAACTAGAGGAACCGGCGTCGACAGTATAACCAACGTCAGTCACAGACAATGGAGAAGGAAATTGGCGATGGCAAGATGTCGGCCGACGTCAGCAGCACCAGGCAAGCAAGGACCGACGTCGGTCGCCTGTGTATTTCTAGAATTGTTGTTGATGAACAGTCAGTTAAGTGAAGCGAGTGTTTGCATGTCAAATGACTAATTATAATCACGAGCTGTGCGTCTAATTATTGTAGTTAGATTTATATTTTTGTAACCATGGGATTCTATTTAAAGACCCATGAGGCATGTATTATAATGAAGATCAAGAAGGCAAGTAAAAGCATTGAAGCAAGCAAGGTCAAGGAGATCTATAGGTGTAAGGTCAAGGAGATCAGCTGAAGCATTCAAGGAGGAAGAGCAACTCAGGTTGTAGATTTGGTTTTGTGTTGAGCAAGAGAGAGAGGGAAGAAGGTCTTGAGGTGTGGCAAGCCTTTGAGGTGGAGGAAGAAGTGGCATCTTCCTTATTGTATTTTCTTCTAGTAATATTTAATACAAGAGTGTGTATTGTCTCTCAAATTCTTTGTTGTCTCAAGTTTTTAGTTACTTTATCTTTCTGGTATAATTTCGTATTTAATTGCTTATAATAAAATAATCAATTGTGCTTCCATTGGATAAGGGGTATCCTAACAGTTGGTATCAGAGCATATTGATTGTTGTAGGTTTCCTAACAGTTGGTATCAGAGCTACGATCTGCAGGAAGCAAGTTATTGTTTTTTATTACAGGTCATTCATTGGGTTTTCTGATTGAGTGGGAGTTCAGCAATGGCAGAAGAAAGTAAGCTACAAATGGAGAAGTTTAACGGCAAGAGTTATCAACATTGGAGGATGCAGATTGAGGACTATCTGTATCAGAAGGATTTGTACTTTACCGTTGGGTGGGGTTGCATGCAAGCCCATAGATATGAAGGATGAAGAATGGAGTGTTCTTGATCAGAAGGCTCTTGATTCCATAAGGTTGAGCCTTGCATCGTCTGTGATTTCTAGCTTATCACAGTGCAAGACAACGGAAGAGTTGATAAAGTCCTTGGCAAATTTATATGAAAAGCTCTCAGCTTCTAATAAGGTATATCTTATGAAGCAGCTTTTTACTTTGCAAATGCAGGAAGGTGGATCGGTACACACTCATCTCAGTGATTTCCATGGTTTGGTAAACCAGTTAGCTTCAGTCAATATTGTTTTTGATGATGAGGTAAAGGCTCTCTTGATTTTATGTTCTTTGCCTGAAAGTTGGGATGGTTTGGTTATGGCAATAAGTAACTCTGCATCTGCTTCTAAAATCTTAAAAGTTGATGATGTTGTGAGTGTGATTTTGAATGAAGAAATACGCAGGAGAAGCACAGGTGAATCATCAGGGAATGCTCTAAGTGCAGAAAGCAGGGGAAGGCAAAGGGAGAAGATTGAGTAAGGGAAATCAAGGTCAGGAAGGAGATCCGAGTCCAAAGGTATTACCTGCTGGTTTTGTGGAAAGAAAGGACATACAAAGGAGTGTTGGTTGAGAGATAAAGAGAATCAACATGTAGGTATTGAAGAAGCAAAGGATGCAAATATTGTGGTACAGGATGCTCTCATACTTTCTTTGGATAGTCAGGTAGGATCACGGATTTTAGATATTGGTTCATCTTTTCATGCATCCCCAAACAGTGATTTGTTTCATGAGTATGAACAGGGAGATTTTGGAGTGCTCTATTTAGGGGATGGTACGCCTTGTCAGATAGTTGGCAAAGGAAAAGTACAGTTGAGGTTGCAGATTGACAACACATGGGTGTTGAAGGAGGTCATGTATGTTCTAATTTTGAAGTAGAGTTTAATTTCTATAGGAAGGTTGGGAGATGAGGGATGCACAATAACCCTCACAGCGGACTCTTGGAAGGTTACCAAGGGAGCACTTATTCTAACAAGAGGTAAGAAAGTAGGTACTCTTTATCTATCTACTTGTATTACTGATTCTACTTCTGGTGTAGATTCAAAGATGTGGTCTGATAGGCTTGGTCACGTGAATAAGAAGAAAATGGATGTTCTTGATTCAAAAGGTATGTGTTCAAATTCGGAAAGCACAGATAGAGTTCATTACAGAAAAAGGAAATTTGATGCTTTTGATAGGAACAAAGAAGCCTTGGTGTTTATGGAGGAGATGAAGGATAGAGATCAGTCACAGGGGCTGAATAAATCTGAGCAGGGTAGTATGGACAGAGGTTTGATCTAAGAAGAGCTCGCGGATGAAAATTTCATCACTTACAGGAACACACAGACGCTGATGTCAGTCACATGGGATCGACGTCGGTCAGCCAGATACCGACATCGGTCATGTGCAGACCAGCAGGGTCGGTAGGCCGGGCAGGAGAAGTTTGACGTTGGTCATAAGGACTGACGTTGGCAGGGGGGACGCCGGCTTCGGCCAGCGAAATGACGTCGGTAGTCAGGGTCAGTGCAGGGAACTGACATCGGTCGGAAGCAGACTGGGAGATGGCCAATATCGGTCACTGGAATGGATGTTGGGTGGATCAAGGAGTTTCAAACACCCATATGGAGGTCAGAAATGGTAAGTGAACCTCATATTCATTGTTCACCTTCTTTATATTGCTTATTGATAGTCATGAACTAGGAAGATGGAAGAAGCAATGCAGGTAGAATATAGAAATAGTGGGAGCTTGACATGGATGAGGAGTGTGAGTCCTTGAGTAGAACCAAAGAGGTATTTGTTGGTAGAGTTGTCAGCTGGAAGAAAGCACTGGATAGAGGGATGGATTCCCATTTTAGAGAAGAGAGTGGATGGACACGTGAGACAGAAGGCTATGGTATATGGTCTTGTTTAGGTTGCAGGAAATGGAGGTTTGACCATTGTATTTTATCTTACCAGGTTGGATAATATTAGCTACATTATCCTGTTACTGTATTGTGTTACTTTTTGTAGGGTTTCATATACAGGGAGTTTTCTGAGCTAAGGGTAGAGTTGGTTCAGAAGTATGTCATGAAGAATTTGGGAGCAGCAAAAATTCTTGTGGCATAAGTGACAGGTTCAGCATCACAGGTTCCAGTGGTGGTTGGTCTTCAAGAGTGACTTTGAAGAGGGATACAGAGCCTAAGGAACAAAATAGATGGTGTACAGGTACAGGTACAAGTTACAGCTATTTATCTCCAAGTGGGAGATTGTTAGTGTGTGGAGCTAAAAGCTTCAACTATTTACAGACACAAGAAGAGGATGCTAAAGAACCAGAGGAATCGACGTCGGCAGTATAACCAACATCGGTCACAGACAGTGGAGAAGGAAACTGGCGATGGCAGGATGTCGGCCGACGTCGGCAGCACCAAGCAAGTAGGGACCGACATCGGTCACCTGTGTATTTCCAGAACTGCTGTTGATGAACAGTCAGTTAAGTGAAGCAAGTGTTTGTATGTCAAATGACTAATTATAGTCACGATCTGCGTGTCTAATTATTGTAGTTAGATTTCTATTTTTGTAACCATGGGATTCTATTTAAAGACCCATGAGGCATGTATTGTAATGAAGATCAAGAAGGCAAGTAAAAGCATTGAAGCAAGTAAGGTCAAGGAGATTTATAGGTGTAAGGTCAAGGATATCAGCTGAAGCATTCAAGGAGGGATAGCAACTCAGGTTGTAGACTTGGTTTTGTGTTGAGCAAGAGAGAGAGGGAAGAAAGTCTTGAGGTGTGGCAAGCCTTTGAGGTGGAGGAAGAAGTGGCATCTTCCTTATTGTATTTTCTTCTAGTAATATTTAATACAAGAGTGTGTGTTGTCTCTCAAATTCTTTGTTGTCTCAAGTTTCTAGTTACTTTATCTTTCTGGTATAATTCCGTGTTTAATTGCTTATAAAAAAGTAATCAATTGTGCTTCCGTTGGATAAGGAGTATCCTAACAGTTGGTATCAGAGCATATTGATTATTGTAGGTTTCCTAACACATGTAGGGAGGGCTTTTGAAGGGTTGAATTGAGGTGGTCGGATTGGAGGGAGATTGAAGACCTCCTGCTTGACGAGTTTTTCCAAAATAGAAGCGTATGATTCTCCAAGCGGAGTGTATGAACGTTGGATGTACTGTTGTTGGAATTGTTTTGTGATGCTTAAAGATGTAGAAGGTTGAGAGTGATTAGTTATTGTCGAGGATGGTGATCTAATGACCATAGTGTTGGCCACTCCTTTGGACTTGGAGTTGGTAGAAGAAGAAGGTCTAGAAGAAGAATGATCATTGGCTTTTGGGTTGGTATTACGCAATTTGACCTTGTCTTCTTCAACGGCATGGAGTTAAAGCTTTTGGGCCATGGTGAAAGCTTCATCAAAAGTGCAGAATGTTTGAATCCACAAGGTAGAAGAGATGTGCCTGGAACATGCTCAAGAAAATATCTCGATGAGCTCAAGTTGAGGCAAAGAGAACGAGAGCTGGTTAATCAAGCCTCTCCAACGGGTGACAAAATCGACTATTGATTCATCGTCAAATTGCCTGATAGAATAGAGGTCTGTGATTGAGACTTGTTTGGTGATATTGATAGAAAAATGGTCGAGAAATAATTGGGCAAGCTGAATGAATGAAAAGATAGAATGTCTGGTAAGAGAGCTATACCAGTCAAGGGCAGGGCTAGAAAGTGACATGGAGAACGTGCATAGAAGTAACGCATCGTCGTGGGCTATGAGATAGCAGGCATGTCTAAATGCACGTAGGTGTTGTTTTGGGTCTTCCTTACTCTGGAAGCAATTAAATTTAGGAAGATCCCACTGGTTGGGGTATGGTCGGATCGAGACGAAGGGATGGATGGGTTTATTGCAAATTTGCTCAACGAGAGAGCATTGCGTGAACTAGAAATAGAGGTCTCGAGACTGGATATTTTGTCCATCAGCATTTTGATGAGATCTACTGATGGATTGGTGGATGGGGCGCCCCCTAGGTTGTAGGGCGCTTGAAAGGTGCTAAATGGGGCATATGACGTAGTCAATTGCGCTTGTAGGGGTGCAACATATGTGTAACTAGTCGTAGGGATAGAAGTGGAGGCCAAGGGTGGTTGGGTTATGGAAGTAAAAGGCATAAGTTGACTAGATACCACCAAAGGTGGTTGCGTGGTGGCATTGGCAAAAGGGGAGACAGACACTCCTGCATTTATGGGCACAAGAGTGTGAGGGGCCGAGACAATCAAGTTCTGGTATAATGTAGAACTTGGTTGAATTGTGTGTGGTTGAGGGGGTAACGGAACCCTGATGGAGGTCGGTCTGAAAATAGATGGAGAGGCCAAACTTTGCATATTGGCCATGGTCGAGTTAACGATTGAGGCAATAGTTTGAGTCATAAGAGGCTGGGTAGCGGGTGGTGTTGATGTCATCACCACTTCACCTAAAAGGTCTCGCATTGGGTTTCTTGCGAGATAGTTTTGGAGGGCTTCGACATTGAGGTCCAAGAATCTTTCGAAATCTTGGTCCCCTTCAGGGATGATGGGGGTCTGAGTCGGGGTCAGTCGAGTAGGAGTTCTTTCAGTCTCTGAGTGGAACTCCATTATACGACTGGTTATGGACGGGGAAGGTGAAAGCAGTTGATGGCTAGCATGGTCAAGAAGAGCCTTGGTTTGACTATGTGTCAAAACCATTCAAGGCAAGAAAGAGTCAGGTTTCAAAAACTGTGTTTTTTCAATTTCAAAAACTCAAAATGTCATTTTTGGCAGAAAAAGGGTCGGGTTTCAGGCTGCTGTTTTGAAAAAGGACTGTGACAGTGACCGATGTCAGTTGAAAAACCGATGTCGGTGGGAAAAATGGCTGACATCGGTTAGATAACCGATGTCGGAGAGGGAATATGGCTGACATCGGTGGTAAAGCCGATGTCGGTGACTGTGGTTTCCAGAAACTCAAAAAATTTGAAGATTCT
Source organism: Torreya grandis (assembly GCA_037957365.1). Lineage (NCBI taxonomy): Eukaryota > Viridiplantae > Streptophyta > Pinopsida > Cupressales > Taxaceae > Torreya > Torreya grandis. Next base: position 2,280,729 of record JARHVA010001863.1, on the reverse strand, counting down.
TGGAAAAAAAGGAAGAAGAACGTCCTCACTAGCTCAAACAAGCAGATAAGAACAGAAAAGAGGAAGAACAAAAGCAGGTCCTAAGCGTTAAATCCTAAGAATCAACTTTTAGAATCCTATTGGCTTATGCCTTAAAGTGATGTTTGGGAGGTTGGCTGTTAAAATGGGTCCTAAAAGAGGTAGTCTATGGATGGTTTCAGGTTTGTTTAGGCACTCAAGAGTCTGGGTTAGGTTCCGTACATGGCGTGGTGCTAAGGAGCAAGCTCCCCTCACTTCATGAGCCCAGTGATAAGCTGGTCTCGCTTAGCCAAAATATATTTTCTCTAGAGATTATCCTCTGCCAGAGAACAAAGTGGGCTTTCCCCTTGGTGATGAAATCTAAGTAGGATCGTCGGGATGGGTAAGGTATCCGCCGGGGGATGAAATCTTAGTTGGGCCTTGTCTAAGGTGAGTTTTGATGTTTAATTTGTGTAAGTGGTTCGGTTGTGTAACATAAAGTGGACTATGATTAATTCATGATGCGGTTTATTAATTACTAAGTGTGGACTAAGAAATGCAAGCAAGCAGAAATGACATGCAATGTGTTTTAAGCCCAAGTCGAAATGTGAGTTCGAATGAAAATAAGTTGAGAAAGGGTTGAAGAATATCAATTTTGACTAGTTTGAAATGCAAGAAAAGAGAGAAAAGTTCTTTTTAATCCCGCTAATGGTGTCGTTTAGAAGAGAAGAAAGAGGTGAAAAGGGAGAAACCTAATGCACCTATATGAATAGAAGGAAAAGAACCCAAGGAAGACCCTAGGGTCCCACCGAGCGTGACAGAATGTTTTTATGCTATATTCACTTTCTACATTCAAAGAGAGAATAAGAAACTAAGAAGAATGGTCTAAGGCTTGTATGTACCTGGATGAAGTCGTGCGCACCATTATCCAGACGTCGTGAGAACTCCTCTTTGGTTATGGAGGATGACACCTGCAAAAGAAAGAGACTTGGACAAAAAAGGCGTTAGATGAGGAGATGGTGGGTTGCCAAGCAAAAGCTTGATCCCAGAAGTAAAAGCTTGAGGGATGTCAACCCACTGATTGATAAAATTAATGTCTGATAAAAGGCAGAATGATAAAAGACTGAAATGATTGAAGACTGAAAAGGAAATGGAAGCAAATGCTTACCTAAATGTTGCTGTCAACCTGGTCACAGTCACCAACGTAGATGGTCCTACCGGCATCAATTTTTGAGGTCTACCAACGTCGGTTAGTCTGCCGATGTCGGTGGTGGCAGTGGTCTCTACAGCCGGCATCGGTCGAGGTAGTAGTCTGTGGACGAGGTCTGGATGAGTTTTTGGTCTATGGACGGGTCTGGGAAAGGCTATGGGTCTGGTTGAATGGTCTGGGAGTCTGGGTCTGAGAGTATGGTTGAATGCTCTGTACAGGTTCTTTGCAGGCAGAAAGAATGGTCTAAAAGAGTGACCAAACAGAAGATAGAGGCAACAGGGAGATAGGGAGATAAGGATTTGGGTCTGGTCTGGTGATAGTATGGCTTAGAAGCAATAAATAGAAAGCTGATTACAGAGGCATTCTAAGCTATTGAAAATGATATAACAGAAGAGTACTTACCTCTTGCCTATTGAAGAAGAAATGTAGGAGGTCAGGTTGTTGATGTACCTATTGTTGATGCAGAAGATTGTTGCAAGGTGGGGCTCCTGATACCTGTTGTGCTCACTGGTGTAGAAGCCTATTGTGTGTACCTGAGGGAGAGAGTGAGAGGTCTGGTGGAAAGATTGGCTGATTGATTGATCAGAGTGTAAGATTCCAGAGTCAGATGAAGAGCAGGGGCGAAGGGAGGATAACAGATGCAGAAAAGCATTATGAATGAAACCGACGCTGGCAATACCGCCAACGTCGGTTGACAGATGACTGACGTCAGCGGATGGAAGGCAGGAAAAAGGCTAAAAATATCCTTTCGTCCATTTTCCCAACTGTCGAGTTCAAGTGGCGGGGTAAGAAATGGTCGAGAGAGGTTAAATGGGTGCAAGGATGAGGAATAGGTCATAAATGGGTCATGGGGGGGTGAAGGGAATCAAAAGAAGGGCATCCTAGGGTGGTGAGGTGGTAAGGGAGAGAGAATTATTAACTTAAAATAAGATAATTATTTTAAAGTAACAAGACATGGGTTAGGAGTGGTTAAGTGGACCAAAGGAGACTAAAGGGGGAGAAAGGACCAAGGGGTAGACACGATTTCGGTGTCTACATTTGCCCATTTTTGTCTTGTTGGTTGTTCTGGATGAACTGCAAGACAAAAATAGGAGATGATTGCCCCAAGTGTGGGATAAGGTTGATTCCATCTTGTTGGTTGTTCAAGTGAACTGCAAGACAAAAATAGGAAGAGGTTGGTTGCCCCGATTATGAATGAGGTATTCCCCCTCAAAGAGGGAGTCAAGGGAAGGGAACCTAAAATCGGGTGCCGATTGACAAAGAGTGGATGAAAATGGTGAAGATGGAGTGTAAACACTACAAAATTTGTGATTGCGTGTATACCACTTCACGAGATGGTCAGGTCAAATTATCGCAGGTCAAGGGTCAAAGAGTGCCAAAATTAAAATAACCGGGCCCTAGCATTTGATCGTAGTTGATCGGGTTATTCAATCTAAGCTGAAGCTCCAATGATCATCGTGTTTCAGGTATCTCAGGCTCAAGAAGTGCTCTCAAAAATACGAAAATGTCAAAATGTGGTCTGCGCACAATTTGCTAACCAGTCGTGCGGTAGCATACATGCAAAAACAACCAAAGGCAATGTGGTCTTGGAAGTGGTCAGGGTCTGTGGAGATAGGCATGATCTCCATGGTCGTTGGTCGAGGTGGATGCATGGGTGAAAAGATGTGGCCGAGCTAACCTCAGAAGAATGAGTGTTGCCTACATAGCCCCTGTGTGAAGGGCCTCAGGCCAATGTAGTTCTCCCTAAAAGGGAGGAATGATCAAAGGTATGGATTGGTCTTGGTCAAGGTCAAGGTCATGGTCAAAGAAAAAAGGTTTGTCCATCAGAGAGATGAACAAATAGAGGTGGTCGAGCTAACCCTAGAAGACGTCGTGTCATCTGAGTGCTGCCTACATAGCCCCGATCTTAGGGCCTCAGACTAATGTAGTTCAGACTAGTTGACAAAGAGGTCGATAGGTTGGTTTGGTCATGTGTTGAAATGATGAGGATAAGAAGATGTTACAGCCTTTCCCAAATGGTGTATTCTGTAACATTGGTCGAGGTGTCTTTCATCCCTAGCAATTTTCCATATTTGTGATGGATGTATGCTAAAAATGAATTGAGGTCTATTTATGCTTCAGCAAGTAATGGTTTATGCTTAACATAAATTGTGTCTGGTCAATAGTTTTCATGTGTATTGGTGTCCATAGAAACTATGTAAAATAGACAATGATGATGTATGATGTCATGATGTCATGTTGTTGGTTTGAAAATGTTGAGGTTGGTTGGGCAAATGATTTGGTCGGGTATAAAAAGGTTTGGTTGAATGTGACCAAAGTGTGAAAGATAAGTGAAAGGCGAATCGCTCTTTCATTGACAAGGACCAAAATAAGAGCATAAATAGGGGTTGTTAGAACCAAGTTCCCCATTCATGCATTGCATCGTTGACCAGTGGTTGTGTTAGAGCGATAATCGAATCACTTGACGTTAAGTGAGCTCGAAATCCCTTGAGTATGCTAGGGTGATAAGTAGGATTATGTGATATGAGAGGATGGGGCAACCCTTTTTGGTGGCAGGAATAACCTTGCCCCTTTTATAGGTGACCCAAGAACAACTATAGGCATGTCCATGACTTTATAACTTGTCAGTCTTTTTTTTTTTTTTTTTTTAATTGGTGCAGACTGATCGATGCAGGAAGTCTGCATTGGGATGTTGTTTTGCTTGGTGGTCATTTGTGAAGCTGATCGATGTGGGAAGCTTCAGAAAGAGTGATGTCTGTAGAAATATCTAGTCATAGCCATCCTTCGAGGGAGTGGTCTATATTTTGCTTTAAATGCTTTTGATATGACTTTGGCCTAGCTGTCTTTCAAGGGAGCAGTCTAGTAAATACAACAATTATGTAACTGTCCTTCGAGGGAGTAGTCTACATTTAGAGTTTTATGAGCTTTGATATGATAGGTATCCCACTTTTTGACATGTTCTGTTGACTGAAATTTAGCCATAGACGAACCTCTAGAGGTTTAAGGGTTCCCTTTTATTAGGACAAAGCATTACTGCTTGACAAAAAAGGGTTGACAAAGTGTTGGGGAAATAGGGTTGAAAGGAATGAGGATTGACAATGACAGGGGGTTGCTCAAGGGACGAGCTCAAGTAAAACATCAAGTGATTGACTACTCGACTAATAGCAGAATGGTCGCAGATGCAAGGCATTTAAGGACTCAAGTTCTGATAAGTCCCTAGGCCATGCTTGTGCGTTATGATAAGGTCTGAGTCAATTAAGAGCGGACTTGCCCCATTTGCTTCTTCAAGATTGGTCACGTATTGATGTTGGATGTGAAGTTGGTTGATATGGTCACTGATTGGTCGAGACTGGTTGAATGTTTTGATAAAAAGGTTGGTTGAATGTTTGGGTTGAATGTTTGGTCGAGGTCATGATTGATGATTGGTTAGTGTCTGGTCGATGGTTTAGTCAATGTCATGGTCAATGTCTTGGTCAATGTCTAGTCATGGTCAATGTCTAGGTGAATGTCTGGCCAATGTCTTGGTCGAGATTTGGTTGAGGTCTTGGTCAATGTCATGATCGAGGTCTGGTTGAGGTTTGGATTGATGATTGGTCAATGTCTGGTTGATGTTTGTTGATATTTGGTCGATGGTTGGGTTGAAATTGGTATTAGGTCGATGATTGGTCGAATCTGGTCGAGACTGGTTAATGTGTGGTTGAGGTCATGGTTAAAAGGTTGGTTAAATGGTTGGGTTGAGACCGGTCGAGGCTGGGTTGAATGTGTAGTCGAGGTTTGGGATTAAAAGAGTGATTGATATTTGGTCGAGACTGGGTTGAAAGGTTGGTCAAGGCTTGGATGACATTGAATTCCCCCAGTGGGTAGGGAGAAGGTTTGACAGATTGGTCAAGGTTGGTTGAGGCTTGGTGGTCAGATTGACTGTGTTGATGTCGAATAAAGGGGTCAAAGGTGGCAAAGGGACCAAAGTCTGGCGTGGAGATCCTGATTTAAGTGATGAGGTATGAGAAGCATGGGTCGGTGTTGATGATTTGTTGAAGGGGCAGTCAAAAAGATCCTTGATGAGAAGGGTATCCTTTTTTCGATGTTGACGAGTGACAGCTTTAAGAGTGCAACAATGCTCAGTGTCATGTCCCAGAGTGTGATGATAGTGGCAAAATTTAGAGTTGTCAAACCAAGATGGTCTTGATCTGAGAGTCGATGAGTGGGGTGGTGTTGAAGGTTTGTTGACAGTGTGGTCGAGAAGAAAGGTGTCATTCCCCAGACATTGGCAAATGACAACCTTGAGGGCACAACAATGCTCAGTGTCGTGCCTAGGTGTGAGATGATATGCACAAATCTGAGTGTCGTCAAACCATGGCAGTTTTGGTCTGAGAGATTGATATGGTTTAATAGGTGGGAGATTGATGCGAGAGGACTGCAACAAATGTCGTAACAGTAAGGCATAAGAACCTGCTAATGGGTCTGCGTGTCTTATTGTAGTGGAGGTTGATGACTTTGGTTTGAGAGGTGTAAGAGGCATTGGTCGATGGTTTGGAGGAGATATATGTCTGATGGGTTGAGAGAGTGATGGAGGCAACTTGCCTCTTTGAAGTATGGGAGTGGGAAGCACTCTTATTAGGGTGGACAGATGCGGGCCCAAAATTGAAGGTAATGACAAAGGTGGGGGAGGAGTCCTCCAGTGTGGTTTAGTGGCCTTCTTTTTTTGGGTTGAGGACCACCATTGTGCGAGGCGAGGTTAGATACGGGTTTGGGTTCAGATGTGGACGGAGGTGAGTGAGATGTAGCAATCTCAGACAAAAGGCAAGAAGAAACCGTGACTGGGTCTTCCTCAATCGAAATGGGTGGAGAGACTTGGTCTTCTCTTGGTGGAGAAGAAATAGGAGAGTGCGACTCCTCAAGAGGGCAGAGGGCAGGGATGATGGTGCCTCCTACTTGTGCTTGAGGAGTAGGCAAGGTAGGGTCCTCCATTGGTAGGAGGAAGGACGAAGGTGGGGCTAATGGTATAGGTGTGGTCAAGGCATCCTCCAGTATAAGAGAGGTCGATGGAGGACTAACAGGGGAAGAATATTCTTCTACCTGTGGAGAAGAAAGAGGGGAAGAAGACTCTTCCACATGTGAAGGAGGTTGGCTAGGGACAAGAGGCAAGACAGTGTTGACTGTGTGAATATTATGGTCGTGGGGGTCATTGATAATGGTCTGGACATTATTTTGATTAAGAGGATGGTTTGGGAATGGTTGTTTGAAGATGTCGATGTGTTGGTTGGGTGGGGCGTTCGGGTTATCCAAAACAAGATCCCCCTTGTCGATCATGTCTTGGACTATGTTTTTGAAGGTTCAGCAATTGTCGATGTCATGGCCGTGGACGCGATGATAGTGACAGAAGTCGCCCTCCCTATACCATGTAGGGAGGGATTTTGAAGGGTCGAGTTGAGGTGGTCAGATTGGAGGGAGATTAAGGACCCCCTGCTTGATGTGTTTCTACCTCAAATTTGCTTTTCAGACTTAAGAAAAAGAAAGTAATGGACAAGGCTTGGGAAGTACCTGGACTAAAGATTGCGCACCGTAAATCCAAACGCTTGTGAGCACTCCTCTTTGGCTGTGGAGGAATGACACCTGCAAAGAAAAAGAACTTGGACAAAGAGGCGTTAGATAGATAGATGGTGGGTTGCCAGGCAAAAGCCTGTTCCCAGAAGTATGAGAACTTCCTTAAGGGAGGTCAACCCACTGTTTGATAAAGAGATAAATCTGATAAAAAGACAGAATGCTGAAAAGGACTGAAATGATAGTAAACTGAAAGAGAAAAGGAAGCAAAAGCTTACCTGGAAGAAGCTGTCAAACTGGTCACAGTCGCCGGCGTCGGTGGTCCTACCGGCGTCAGTTGTCGGGTCTGCCGACGTCGGTTAGTCTGCCGACGTCGGTGGGGGTAATGACCGATGTCGGTCGGGGAAATGGCCTCTAGACGGGTCTGCTCAGGTTCTGTGCTGTAGATGGTCTGGGCTTGGTCTGAGGTCTGGTCTGTGGACGTGTCAATGGACAGGTCTGAGTCTGATGGACGGGTCTGTGGATGGTCTTAGGCAGAGATACAGGGGAGTCAAATGGACAGAGAGGGACAGAGGAGGACAATCAAGGAGATGGGAATACGGGTCTGTGTGATTTGGTTAACAGTGTGGGGGGGTAGAAGAGCTGAATCTAGCTTAAAACATGATAACTAGAAAGCATAAACCAAATAAATAGAGTACTTACCTGTGCCCTGCTGAAGAAGGTGTTGATCTTGCTGTTGATGTTGCCGGATGTGAAACCTGTTGCTGATGAAGATTCCCTGTTGTTCACCTGCAGAAGATAGCTGTGTACCTGAGGGAGAGAGTCAGATTGATTGGGAGAAAGGTTAAGTGAAGGACTAATACAAGGGTCTAATGCGAAGGATGAAGAGTCAGGATGCCAAAGAGAAAACGCAGAGAAGCCAAGAGAAGCGAAGAGGAACCAGAGGACGAAAGAACGGTGAAGAAAAACGTTAAGAAGGCTGCCGACGCCGACAATATCGCCGACGTCGGCCGAAGGCTGACCGACGTCGGCGGCTGAAAGGCTGGAGAAAGGCTAAAAATAGCCTTTCATCCGTTTCCCAACGGCCGGGTCAAATGAATGCGAGGATGAAACGGTCGACGGGGGTTAAATGGGCGAGAAGAGAGGTTGGAATGGGAGTCTAAGGCATTAAATGGCCATGTGGGGGATAAAGGGGATCCAAGGAGGGTATCCTAGGGTGGCGAGGTGGCAAGGAGAAGGAAAAGGGGCCTTATTTAATTAAAAATAGATGTTTATTTCCAATTAATAAGACTTAGGTGGGTTAGGGACCAAGGAAGACTAGGAGGGAGAAAGGACCAAGGGTTAGACACTTTTTAGGTGTCTACATTTGCCCCTTTTTGTCTTGTTGGTTGTTCTGGACGAGAAGAGAGGTTGGAATGCGAGGATGAAACGGTCGACGGGGGTTAAATGGGCGAGAAGAGAGGTTGGAATGGGTGTCTAAGGCATTAAATGGCCATGTGGGGGATAAAGGGGATCCAAGGAGGGTATCCTAGGGTGGCGAGGTGGCAAGGAGAAGGAAAAGGGGCCTTATTTAATTAAAAATAGATGTTTATTTCCAATTAATAAGACTTAGGTGGGTTAGGGACCAAGGAAGACTAGGAGGGAGAAAGGACCAAGGGTTAGACACTTTTTAGGTGTCTACATTTGCCCCTTTTTGTCTTGTTGGTTGTTCTGGACGAACTGCAAGACAAAAACAGGGAGTGGTTGCCCCAGGTGAAGGATGATGTGGATTGCCCCGAAGTGGATGAGGTATTCCCCCTCAAAGCAGGAGTCGAGGGAAGGGAACCTGATGTCGGGTGCTGATTTGACAAAAGGTGGATGAGAAAGAGAGAAGTGAGTGAAAACGCTGCAAAAGTCATGATTGCGTGCATACCACTGCACAAGATGGTCAGGTCAAAAGTGTCGCAGGTCAAGGGTCAAGGAGTGCCAAAATTGAAGTAACCGGGCCCCAGCATTTAGTCGTCTGCTGATCGGGTCACTCAATCTAAGCTGAAGCTCCAAATGGTCATCGTGTCCCAGGTATCCAGGGCTCAGGAAGTGCTCCCAGAAACACGAAAAAGCCACAAGTAGTAGGGATCAACTGGCTCGCGATCCTATACTTGTGAAGGGTCAAAAATAGGTCTGCGGATAATTCTGCTAACCAGCCGTGAGGTAGCACACGCAAAAACAACCAAGGCAACACGCTGTCTTGGAAGAAGGCGAAGGTCGAAGGAGATAGGCATGATCTCCAATGGTCATGGGTCAAGAGGATGGATGGACGAAAGGATGCGGCCGAGCTAACCCCAGAAGACCCCATGTCAACTGAGTGCTGCCTACATAGCCCCTGTGATAGGGCCTCAGGCCGATGTAGTTCTCCCTAAAAGGGAGGAAGGGTCAGAGGGATTGATTGGTCTTGGTCAAAGTCAGTGATTGGTCTTGGTCAAAGGTCTTGGTCAAAGGTCACGAAGTTGGGCGTGATAAGAGTCAAAGAAGAGAAGGTTTGTCCATTAAAGAGACGAACAAATGGGGGTGGTCGAGCTAACCTCAGAGGATGTGTTATCTGAGTGCTGCCTACATAGCCCTGGTCATAGGGCCTCAGACCAATGTAGTTCGGACAAATTGAGAAGATTGGTCGATGATTGGATGTGGTCAAGCGTCGAAATGACGAGGGGAAGATGAGGATAAAAGAATGCTACAGATGGTGTCTTCTGTAGAATTGGTCGAGAGTCTTTCATCTCTAGCAAGTTTCCATAGTCGTGATGGATGTATGCTAAAAATGAATGAAGGGTCTATGTATGCTTCAGCAAGTATTGGTTTATGCTTAACATAAATTGGGTCTGGTCGGTAGTTCCCATGTGTATTGGTGTCCATAGAAACTATGTGAAATAGTCTAGGATGATGCCTGATGTCATGTTGAAAATATCGAGGCTGGTTTGAAAAATGTTGAAGTTGGTTGGGTTTAAGGATGAGTGGACAATTGACGTGACCAAAGTGTAGAGAAAAGGTGAAAGGCAAATCGCTCTTTTATTGACAAGGACCAGAAAGGAAGCATAGATAGGGGTTATAAAAACAAAAGCCCCATTCATGCATTACGTCGTTGACCAGTGTTGAGTTAGAACGGTAATCGAATCACTTTGACATTAAAGTGAGCTCGAAGTCCCTTGAGCAGGTGATAGGAGGAGGATAGGGTAACCCAGTTTAAGAGCAGGAATAACCTTGCCCCTTTTATAGGAGACCCTGAGATAACTACAAGCCAAGTCCGTGACTCGTTTTTTTTTTTTTTTTTTTTTTTTTTTTTTTTGGCGCAGACTGATCGATGCGGGAAGCCTGCATAGAGATGTCATTTGACGTAATGGTCATGTTGCGAAGCTGATCAATGCGGGAAGCTTCTAAGAAAAGTTGTTGTTTATTGCCAGAGTAGTCATAGCCATCCTTCGAGGGAGTGGTCTATATTTTTGCTTGATAATGTTTGATAAGTTGGCCTAGCTGTCCTTCAAGGGATCAGTCTAGTAATACAGCAATGATAGTACAGCTGTCCTTCGAGGGATCAGTCTGTCTTTTTGATTTGACTTGATTTAGTGACCATGGATATGTTTTGACATCTTGATTTGGATTTATTGATAGAAATTTGAGTCACGGACAAGACTATAGAAGCTCAAGGACGCCCCTTTTTATTAGGACAAAGCATCCATGCATCCTAAAAGGGTTGCAGAGGACTTGTTAAGAGGAATAGGGTTGAAAGGAATGAGGATTAAGAGGACGAGGAGTGCTCAAGGGACGAGCTCAAGTTACATGTCAAGTAAACGAGTACTCGACTAACAGAAGAAAGGTCGAAGACGCAAGACAGGAAGGGGTTTAAGGTCTAATAAGACCCTGGGCCATGTTAGTGTGTTAAGGTCCGAGTCAATTAGGAGCAAACTTGCCCCAATTTGCCTCTTTCCAGATTGGTCAGGTGTTGATTGATGGATGTGAAGTTGGTTGACATTGTCGTTGGTTGGTTGAAAAAGGTTGAATGTTTGGTCGAGAGGTCTGGTTGATTGATATTTGGTTGAAGTTTGGTTGAGATTAGTCGAATAATTGGTCGGGGGTTGGGTCGATGGACACTTGGTCGAGATGAGTGATTGATATGTGGTAGAGACTTGGCTGAAGAGTTGGTCGAGGTTTGGATGAGGGATGAGTTCCCCCAGCGGGTAGGGAGAATGTTTGAAAGATTGGTTAAGGTCGGTTGAGGTTTAGTGGTCAGATGGACGGTGTTAATGTCGAATAAGGGGGTCAAAGGCGGCAAAGGGACCACAGTCCAGCGTGGAGATCCCGATTTAGGTGATGAGGTTGGAGAGGCATGAGTCGGGGTTGATGTTTTGTTGAAGAGGTGGTCAAGAGGACCCTTGATGAGAAGGGAATCCTTTTTCCGGTGTTGACGAATGACAGCTTTGAGAGCGCAACAACACTCAGTGTCATGTCCCGGAATGTGATGATAGTGACAGAATTTAGAGTTGTCGAACCAAGATGGCCTTGATCCGAGAGTTGATGAGTGAGGTGGTGTTGAAGGTTTATTGATGATGTGGTCAAGAAGGGAGGTGTCATTCGCCAAACATTGGCGAATGGCGACCTTGAGGGCATGACAATGTTCTGTGTCGTGCCCAGGCGTGCGATGATATGCACAAATGCAAGTGTGGTTGAACCAAGGTGGTTTAGGTCCGAGAGATTGATATTGTCTAAGAGGCGGGAGGTCGAGGCGAGAGGACTGCAACAAGTGCCGTAAGAGCAAGGCATATGAACCCACTAACGGGTCTGGATGTTTTATTGCAGTGAGGATTGGTGACGTTGGTTTGGGAGGCGAAGGAGGCATAGGTCGAGGGTTCGGATGAGATGTATGTCTGATGGGATGAGGGAGTAATGGAGGCGATGTGCCTCTGTGAAGGATGGGAGTGGGAAGCACTCCTATTAAAGTGGACGGATGCGGGCCCAAGATAGAGGGCAATGACGAAGGTGGGGGAGGAATCCTCCGATGTGGTCTAGTAGTTTTCGTGTGTTTGGGTCGAGGGCCACCGTTGTGTGAGGCGAGGTTAGATATGGGTTTGGGTTTAGATGTGGACGAAGGTGAGCGAGATATAGCAATCTCAGGCAAAGGGCAGGAGGAAACCGTGACTGGGTCTTCCTCGGTTGAAATGGGTGGAGAGACGAGTTCTTCTCTTGGTAGAGAAGAAATAAGAGAGGGCGGCTCCTCAAGTGGGCAGAGGGCGTGGATGATCGTGCCTTCTACTTGTAGTTGAGGAGTAGGCAAGATAGGGTCTTCGAATGGAGGTGGGCTGGATGGCATTGATGTGGTCAAAGCGTCCTCCAATACAAGAGAGGTAAATGGAGGACTAGTAGGAGAAGAAGGTTCTTCATCCTTTAATGGAAGAGGTTGGTCAAGGACAGGAGGCAAGATAGTGCTAATTACGTGAATGTCATGGTCTTGAGGGTCATTGGTCGAAGTCTGGACGTTGTTTTGAGTAGGCGGATGATTAGGAAATGGTTGTTTGAAAATGTCGATATGTTGGTTAGGAGGGGCGTTCGGGTTATCTAAAATAAGATCCCCCTTGTCGAGCATGTCTTGGATGATGTTTTTGAAGGTTCGGCAGTTGTCGATGTCATGGCCTTGGACGCGATGAAAGGGACAGAAGTCAGCCTCCCTATACCATGTAGGGATGGCTTTTGAAGGGTCAAATTGAGGTGGTCGGATTGGAGGGAGATTGAGGACCCCCTGCTTGAGAAGTTTTTCCAAAACGGAAGCGTATGGTTCTCCAAGTGGAGTGTAAGAACGCTGAATGTACCGTTGTTGGAATTGTTTGGTGATGCTTGGAGATGTCGAAGGTTGAGAGTAATTAGTTGACGTTGATGATGGTGATCTAACGACCACAGTGTTGGCCACTCCTTTAGATTCGGAATTGGCAGAAGAAGAAGGTCTGGAAGAAGAATGGCCATTGGTTTTAGCGTTGGTATGACGCAATTTGACCTTATCTTCTTCAAGGGCACGGAGTTCGAGCTTTCAAGCCATGATGAAAGCTTCGTCAAAAGTGCAGAATGTCTGAATCCGCAAGGTAGAAGAGATGTGTCTGGCACATGCTCGAGAAAAGAGCTCAATGAGCTCGGGTTGAGGCAAAGAGAAGGAGAGCTGGTTAATCAGACCTCTCCAAAGAGCGACAAAGTCGACAATTGACTCGTCGTCAAATTGCTTGATGGAGTAAAGGTCTGTGATTGAGACTTGTTTGGTGATGTTGATTGAGAAATGGTCAAGAAATAGTTGGGCGAGTTGAATGAATGAAAAGATAGAGTGTTTGGCAAGTGAACTATACCAGTCAAGGGCAGGGCCAGAAAGCGACATAGGGAACGTGCGTAAAAGCAACGCATCGTCATGGGAAATAAGATAACATGCATGTCTAAATGCCCGTAGATGTTGTTGAGGGTCTTCCTTACTCTGAAAGCGAGTGAATTTAGGAAGCTCCCAATGGTTAGGGTATGGTCGAATAGGGACGGAAGGATGGATGGGCTCGTTGCAAATTTGGTCATATGACAAAGTATTGCTTGAACCGGAAATAGAGGCTTCGAGACTGGACATTTTATCCATCAGCATCTTAATAAGATCTGCTGATGGATTGGCGGGTTGAGCGCCCCCTAAGTTGTAGGGTGCTTGGAAGAGGCTAGAGGATGCGTGCGACATAGTCGGTTGTACAATGTACGGATGACTAGTCGCAGGGACATAAGTGGAGGCTAAAGGTGGTTGCGTTATGAAGGTCGAAGGTATAGGTTGACTGGGCACCGCCAAAGGTGGTTGAATGGCGACACTGGTAGAAAGACAGGTTGGCACGCCTACATTTGTGGGCGCAAGATTGTGAGGGGTCGAGACAATCAAGTTCTGATATGATGTATAACTTGGTTGAATTGCAGGCAGTTGAGGGGGTAATGGAACCCCGATGGAGGTCGGTCTGAAAATAGACGGGGAGGCCAAACTTTGCGTATTGGCCATGGTTGGGTTAATAGTCGAGGCGAAAGGCTGAGTTGAAAAGGGTTGGGTGGCGAATGGTGTGGATGTCGTCGCCACGTCACCCGAAAGGTCTCGCGTTGGGTTTCTCGCGAGATAGTTTTGGAGGGCTGCGGCATTGAGGTCCAAGAATCTCTCAAAATCCTGGTCCCCTTCAGGGATGATGGGAATTTGAGTCGAGGTCAGGGTCGGGGTCGGTCCTGTAGGAGTTCTTTCAGTCTCCGAGTGGAACTCCATGATAGGACTTGGTTAGGGACGAGGATAGACGAAAGCGATTGTTGGCTAAAGTGGTTAAGAAGAGAGTCCTGGTTCCAGAAACTGTGTTCTTGCAGTCTCAGAAAACCAGAATGTGATTTTTGACAGAGAATGGACAGATTTTAGGCTGCTGGTTTTGGAGAAAAGGGACAGTGACAGAGACCGACGTCGGTTGAAAAACCGATGTCGGTAAGAAATTAGGCCGACGTCGGTCAGATAACTGATGCCGGGTAACATATGAAGCCGACGTCGGTAGAAGGACCGATGCCGGTGACAGGAGAAGCCGACGTCGGTGGCAGAACCGATGTCGGTGACTGTGTTTTCCAGAGAACCAAAAGGTTCTTGGAAAAACAAAAAAGAAAGCGTCCTCACACACTCAAACAGACAGATGAGAAGAGGAAAACAGAGAAAGATAGACAAGCCTAAGCGATAAATCCTAGGAATTAACCTTAGAAATTGTGGCTTATGCCTTAGATGAATGTTTAGGGAGATTGGCTGAAAAATGGGTCCTAGAAGAAGGCGGTCTAAGGATGGTTTCAGGTGTTGTTTTAGGTGCTCAAAGATCTGTGTTAGGGTATGGTACGTGGCCTGGTGCTAAGGAGCAAGCTCCCCTCACTTCACGATTCCAGTGGTTAGCTGGTCTCGCTTAGCCAAGATATACCTCGCCTAGAGTTTAGACTCCGCCAGAGAACGGAGTGGGCTTCCCCCTTGGTGATGAAATCCAAGTGGGGTCACCGGGACGGGTAAGGTATCCGCTGGGTGATGAAATCCCAGTCGGGCCTTGTCTCAGGTATGTTTTATGTGTGTTTTAGTGCATGTGATTCGGTAGTGTAACATCAAGTGTCTACGGTTTATTCAATATGCGCCTAAGTTACTAGATGTGGACTAATGCAAGCACAAGCAGAAATGAAAGTGCAATATGTTTTAATGCCCAAGTCGAAATGTGATATTGTTATGAAGACAAGATGAAGAAAGGGATGAGAGTATGATATTTAGACTAGTCTAGAATGCAAGGAAGAAAGGTTCGTTTTAGTCCTGCTTATAGTGTCATTTGGAATAGAAGAAAGAGACAAGAAGGAAGGAGCCTAAATGCACCTAAATGAATGAAAAAGAAAAAGGAACCCAGGAGGAACCTAGGGTCCCACCGGGCGTGCCAGAGATGTTTCTACCTCAAATTTGCTTTTCAGACTTAAGAAAAAGAAACTAAAAGAAAGTAATGGACAAGGCTTGGGAAGTACCTGGACTAAAGATTGCGCACCGTAAATCCAGACGCTTGTGAGCACTCCTCTTTGGCTGTGGAGGAATGACACCTGCAAAGAAAAAGAACTTGGACAAAGAGGCGTTAGATAGATAGATGGTGGGTTGCCAGGCAAAAGCCTGTTCCCAGAAGTATGAGAACTTCCTTAAGGGAGGTCAACCCACTGTTTGATAAAGAGATAAATCTGATAAAAAGATAGAATGCTGAAAAGGACTGAAATGATAGTAAACTGAAAGAGAAAAGGAAGCAAAAGCTTATCTGGAAGAAGCTGTCAAACTGGTCACAGTCGCCGGCGTCGGTGGTCCTACCGGCGTCGGTTGTCGGGTCTGCCGACGTCGGTTAGTCTGCCGACGTCGGTGGTGGTAATGACCGATGTCGGTCGGGGAAATGGCCTCTAGACGGGTCTGCTCAGGTTCTGTGCTGTAGATGGTCCGGGCTTGGTCTGAGGTCTGGTCTGTGGACATGTCAGTGGACGGGTCTGAGTCTGATGGACGGGTCTGTGGATGGTCTTAGGCAGAGATACAGGGGAGTCAAATGGACAGAGAGGGACAGAGGAGGACAATCAAGGAGATGGGAATACGGGTCTGTGTGATTTGGTTAACAGTGTGGGGGGGTAGAAGAGCTGAATCTAGCTTAAAACATGATAACTAGAAAGCATAAACCAAATAAACAGAGTACTTACCTGTGCCCTGCTGAAGAAGGTGTTGATCTTGCTGTTGATGTTGCCGGATGTGAAACCTGTTGCTGATGAAGATTCCCTATTGTTCACCTGCAGAAGATAGCTGTGTACCTGAGGGAGAGAGTTAGATTGATTGGGAGAAAGGTTAAGTGAAGGACTGATACAAGGGTCTAATGCGAAGGATGAAGAGTCGGGATGCCAAAGAGAAAACGCAGAGAAGCCAAGAGAAGCGAAGAGGAACCAGAGGACGAAAGAACGGTGAAGAAAAATGTTAAGAAGGCTGCCGACGCCGGCAATATCACCGACGTCGGCCGAAGGCTGACCGACGTCGGCGGCTGAAAGGCTGGAGAAAGGCTAAAAATAGCCTTTCATCCGTTTCCCAACGGCCGTGTCAAATGAATGCGAGGATGAAACGGTCGACGGGGGTTAAATGGGCGAGAAGAGAGGTTGGAATGGGAGTCTAAGGCATTAAATGGCCATGTGGGGGATAAAGGGGATCCAAGGAGGGTATCCTAAGGTGGCGAGGTGGCAAGGAGAAGGAAAAGGGGCCTTATTTAATTAAAAATAGATGTTTATTTCCAATTAATAAGACTTAGGTGGGTTAGGGACCAAGGAAGACTAGGAGGGAGAAAGGACCAAGGGTTAGACACTTTTTAGGTGTCTACATGATGAGTTTTTCCAAAACAGAAGCATATGATTCTCCAAGTGGAGTGTATGAACACTGAATGTACTGTTGTTGGAATTGTTTGGTGATGCTTAAAGATGTAGAAGGTTGAGAGTGATTAGTTATTGTCGAGGATGGCGATCTAATGACCATAGTGTTGGCCACTCCTTTAGACTTGGAGTTGGTAGAAGAAGAAGGTCTAGAAGAAGAATGGTCATTGGCTTTTGCATTGGTATTACGCAATTTGACCTTGTCTTCTTCAACGACACAGAGTTCAAGCTTTCGGGCCATGGTGAAAGCTTCATCGAAAGTGTAGAATGTTTGAATCCGCAAGGTAGAAGAGATGTGCCTGGCACATGCTCGAGAAAAGAGCTCGATGAGCTCAGGTTGAGGCAAAGAGAAGGAGAGCTGGTTAATCAAGCCTCTCTAACGGGCGACAAAATCGACTATTAATTCGTCGTCAAATTGTCTGATGGAGTAGAGGTCTGTGATTGAGACTTGTTTGGTGATATTGATAGAAAAATGGTTGAGAAATAATTGGGCAATTTAAATGAATGAAAAGATAGAATGTCTGGTAAGAGAGCTATACCAGTCAAGGGCAGGGCTAGAAAGTGACATGGAGAACGTGCGTAGAAGTAACGCATCGTCGTGGGCTATGAGATAGCAGGCATGTCTAAATGCCCGTAGGTGTTGTTGTGGGTCTTCCTTACTCTGGAAGCAATTAAATTTAGGAAGATCCCACTGGTTGGGGTATGGTCGGATCGAGACGAAGGGATGGATGGGTTTATTGCAAATTTGCTCAACGAGAGAGCATTACATGAACCAGAAATAGAGGTCTCGAGACTGGACATTTTGTCCATCAGCATTTTGATGAGATTTGCTGATGGATTGGTGGATGGGGCACCCCTTAGGTTGTAGGGTGCTTGAAAGGTGCTAGAGGGGGCATACGACGTAGTCGGTTGCGCTTATAGGGGTGCAACATATGTGTAACTAGTCACAGGGACAGAAGTGGAGGCCAAGGGTGGTTGGGTTATGGAAGTAGAAGGCATAAGTTGACTAGATACCGCTAAAGGTGGTTGCATGGTGGCATTGGCAAAAGGGGAGATAGACACTCCTACATTTATGGCGCAAGAGTGTCAGGGGCTGAGACAATCAAGTTATGGTATGATGTAGAACTTGGTTGAATTGCGTGTGGTTGAGGGGGTAACGAAACCCCGATGGAGGTCGATCTAAAAATAGATGGAGAGGCCAAACTTTGCATATTGGCCATGGTCGGGTTAATGGTTGAGGCAATAGTTTGAGTCATAAGAGGCTGGGTAGCGGGTGGTGTTGATGTCATCGCCACTTCACCCGAAAGGTCTCACGTTGGGTTTCTTGCGAGATATTTTTGGAGGGCTTCGACATTGAGGTCCAAGAATCTTTCGAAATCTTGGTCCCCTTCAGGGATGATGGGGGTTTGAGTCAGGGTCGATCGAGTAGGAGTTCTTTCAGTCTCTGAGTGGATCTCCATTATACGACTGGTTATGGACGGGGAAGGCAGAAGCGGTTGATGGCTAGCATAGTCAAGAAGAGCCTTGGTTTGACTGTGTGTCAAAACCATTCAAGGCAAGAAAGGGTCAGGTTTCAGAAACTATGTTTTTCAGTTTCAAAAACTCAAAATGTGGTTTTTGGCAGAAAAAGGGTCGGGTTTCAGGCTGCTGTTTTGAAAAAGGACTGTGACAGTGACCGACGTCGGTTGAAAAACTGATGTCGGTGGGAAAAATGGCCGACGTCAGTTAAATAACCAATGCCAGAGAGGGAATATGGCCGACGTCGATGGTAAAGCCGATGCCGGTGACTGTGGTTTTCAGAGAAAATTTGAAGATTCTTGGAAAAAAAGGAAGAAAAACGTCCTCACTAGCTCATACAAGCAGATAAGAATAGAAAAGATGAAGAACAAAAGCATGTCCTAAGCGTTAAATCCTACGAATCAACTTTTAGAATCTTGTTGGCTTATGCCTTAAAGTGATGTTTGGGAGGTTGGTTGTTAGAATGGGTCCTAGAAGAGGTAGTCTATGGATGGTTTCAGGTTTGTTTAGGCGCTCAAGAGTCTGGGTTAGGTTCTGTACATGGCGTGGTGCTAAGGAGCAAGCTCCCCTCACTTCACGAGCCCAGTGATAAGCTGGTCTCGCTTAGCCAAAATATATTTTCCCTAGAGATTATCCTCTGCCAGAGAACAGAGTGGGTTTTCCCCTTGGTGATGAAATCCAAGTAGGATCGCCGGGACGGGTAAGGTATCTGCTGGGGGATGAAATCCCAGTCGGGCCTTGTCTCAAGTGAGTTTTGATGTTTAATTTGTGCAAGTGGTTCAGTTGTGTAACATAAAGTGGACTACAATTAATTCATGATGCGGTTTATTAATTACTAGGTGTGGACTAAGAAATGCAAGTAAGCAGAAATGACATGCAATGTGTTTTAAGCCCAAGTCAAAATGTGAGTTCGAATGAAAACAAGTTGAGAAAGGGTTGAAGAATATGACTTTTGACTAGTTTGAAATGCAATAAAATAGAGAAAAGTTCTTTTTAATCCCACTAATGGTGTCATTTAGAAGAGAAGAAAGAGGTGAAAAGGGAGAAACCTAATGCACCTATATGAATAGAAGGAAAAGAACCCAAGGAAGACCCTAGGGTCCCACCGGGCGTGCCAGAATGTTTCTATGCTATATTCGCTTTCTACATTCAAAGAGAGAATAAGAAACTAAGAAGAATGGTCTAAGGCTTGTATGTACTTGGATGAAGTCGTGCACACCGTTATCCAAACGTCGTGTGAACTCCTCTTTGGTTGTGGAGGATGACACTTGCAAAAGAAAGAGACTTGGACAAAGAAGGCGTTAAATGAGGAGATGGTGGGTTGCCAAGCAAAAGCTTGAGGGATGTCAACCCACTGATTGATAAAAGTAATGTCTGATAAAAGGCAGAATGATAAAAGACTGAAATGATTGAAGACTGAAAAGGAAATGGAAGCAAATGCTTACCTGAATGTTGCTGTCGACCTGGTCACAGTCGTCGACGTCGGTGGTCCTATCGGCGTCAGTTGTCGAGGTCTGCCGACGTCAGTTAGTCTGTCGACGTTAGTGGTGGCAGTGGTATCTACAGCCGGCGTCAGTCGGGGTAGTAGTCTGTGGACGAGGTCTGGATGAGTTTTTGGTCTATGGATGGGTCTGAGAAAGGCTATGGGTCTGGTTGAATGGTCTGGGGGTCTGGGTTTGAGAGTCTGGTTGAATGCTCTATACAGGTTCTTTGCAGGTAGAAAGAATGGTCTGAAAGAGGGACCAAACAAAAGATAGAGGCAACAGGGAGACAGGGAGATAAGGATTCAGGTCTGGTCTGGTGATAGTATGGCTTAGAAGCAATAAACAAAAAGTTGATTACAGAGGCATTCTAAGCTATTGAAAATGACATAACAGAAGAGTACTTACCTCTTGCCTGCTGAAGAATAAATGTAGGAGGTCAGGTTGCTGATGTACCTGTTGTTGATGCAAAAGATTGTTGCAAGGTGGGGCTCTTGATACCTATTGTGCTCGTTGGTGTAGAAGCCTACTGTGTGTACCTGAGGGAGAGAGTGAGAGGTCTGGCAGAAAGATTGGCCGATTGATTGATCAGAGTGTAAGATTCCAGAGTCAGATGAAGAGCAGGGGCGAAAGGAGGATAACGGACGTAGAAAACCGTTATGAATGAAACCGACGTCGGTAATACCGCTGACGTCGGTCTACAGATGACCAACGTCAGTGGATGGAAGGTAGGAAAAAGGCTAAAAATAGCCTTTCATCCATTTTCCAAACTGTCGGGTTCAAGTGGCAGGGTAAGAAACGGTCGAGAGAGGTTAAATGGGTGCGAGGATGAGGAATAGGTCATAAATGGGTCATGGGGGGATGAAGGGAATCCAAAGAAGGGCATCTTAGGGTGGTGAGGTGGCAAGGGAGAGAGAATTATTAACTTAAAATAAGATAATTATTTCAAATTAACAAGACATGGGTTAGGAGTGGTTAAGTGGACCAAAGGAGACTAAAGGGGGAGAAAGGAACAAGGGGTAGACACGATTTCGGTGTCTACAGGTTTTTGAACTTTGAGAGGCAACACAGCCTCAGCTCCAAACATTAAAGAAAAAGGTATAGCACCCATGGGGGTTTGAACACTAGTGTGATATGCCCATAAGGTGAAAGGGATGTGCAAGTGTCAATCCCAACAAGAGGCATTGACCATTTTAGTAAGCATGTTGTTAAGGGTTTTGTTAGAGGCTTCCACTTGTCCATTTTCTTGTAGGTGATAAGATGATGAAAAGCTTAGTTTAATACCAAATATGTCACAAAGAGCCTGAACTTGTTTGTTTCTTAAGGATTTGTCATTGTCATTGATGATCTTATAGGGAACACCAAAGCATAAAATGTTGCGATGGGTGCTAAATTCAATAATATTTTCAACTTGAGTTGAGACAAGAGGGATAGCCTCCACCCATTTGGTGAAATATTTGATCACAATGATGATAGAGTGATATCACTGTGAAGAGTGGGGGTTGATTTCACCAATAAGATCTAAACCCCATTGTGAAAAAGGCCAGAAGTCTGAAAAAACATGAAGACTATTACTAAGTGCATGAGGTAAATTAGTGCGTTATTGACACTTGACACACTTTTTCACATAATCACAACAATCTTGGTTAAGGGTAGGCCAGTAATATCCCAATAGGAGGATGCACTTAGCCACAATGAGTCCACTAAAGTGACCCCCATAGATACCATCATGCATTTTCTTGATAGCATGAGAGGCTTTTGGACCATAGAAACAATGAAATAAGAGGCCATCCAAACTATGTTTATAGAGTATGCCTCCCATAATGGTATAATGGGAGGTGCTCTGAATAAATGCTCGATGGGTATTCCTAGAGAGGCCAAATGGAACTATGTCAAGGCTTAGGTAGTCGAAGGTGCATTGATACCAAAGGTCAGGCTGGATCTCTTCCACACTAAAAATGGCTAAAGTGTCTGACTTGACATAGGAAGGTTTGGTGAGGCAGTGAACAATGATTGATAACTTAGAGTCTGATGGTGTTGATGGGATTTGGGAAGCAACAGAATCCATGGTGTTGGTAAACTTATTGGTAGATCGTGGGGTGGTTTGAATGTGATAGTGTTCAAATGATGTCAAGGGTTTTGACTAACTATCTGTATAGCTACAAAATCTCATTCTTACACTGGTAGATGCCATTGACTTGATTGACCACAAGTTGGGAGTCACTAAAGATATTGATTAGTCTAGCTCCCAAGGCTAATGTAGATTGGAGACCAATTACTAGGGCTTCATATTTGGCCACATTGTTGGTACATTCAAAGTTGAGTTTAAAAGATAAAGGAAGTAGTTTATCAATAAGGGGGATAAGGATGATGTTGGCTCCCCCACCATGCTGACATTTGAAACCATTAAAGAACATGGTTATGTGATTGGTGAAATCCACTTGGGATAGGTTTGTGATGGACTCATCTGGAAATTCAAGATAAGGAGGTCAATTTCTTGGTAGGGGTGTGTTATCCAATTGGTTAGTGATGACTTGCCCCTTAATTGACTTATACTATAGGAACTCAAAGTCAAACTTAGCTAAAAACATGAGCCACTTAGCCATACACTAGTTTTGGTATGGTTTGTAGTGCATATACTTGAGTGGGTTGATATTGGTTATGACAATTGTTTTATGTTTAAGAAGGTAGTGGCAAAGTTTGGTGGCCATAAAGATTAAGGCTAAGCAAGTTTTTCAGTGTGACTATACCAAGTTTTTTAATCTGCAAGGGTGTAAATTATGTAATAGATGACTTGATCTTTGTGTTCTTCATCTCGATGGGCAAGCATTGCCCTTAACGAGTGGTTGGTGGTTGAGATATAAAGGTAGAAAGGTTGGTCATCGTTAGGGGGTGTGAGGACAGGTGGAGATAGAAGGTACTCTTTGAGATAATTAAAGGCCTTTTGACAATCGACATTCCACTTGAAAGAGATGTCTTTTTTCAAGAGGTAATGAAAAGGTTGGCATTGTTTGAAGAGCTAAATAATAAAGTGGTGAATGGATTAGAGTTTCCCTGTAAGTTACAGAGTTGCTTAATATTGGTGGGAGGTAGTATCTCAAGGATGGTTTTGATTTTGGTTGGATCAACCTCAATTCCCCGAAAGGAAATGATGAATCCAAGGAGTTTGCCTAACAAGATCCTAAAAATACATTTCTTAGGATTGATGCAGACATGGTAATGCATAAGTCTCTCAAATATAATCTTGAGAATGGTTAAGTGGTCCTTGCAAAGTTTGGATTTCTCAAGGATGTCATCCACGTAGTCCTCGATAATTATGTGGATAAGGTTGTGGAAGATGTAGGTCATAACACATTGGTAGGTTTCACCAACTTTATTAAGACTAAAAGGCATGACTCTCTAATAAAAATTCCCTCATGGGGTGATAAAGGCACTTTTCTAAGTGGTCCTTGCCAAGTTTGGATTTCTCGAGGAGGTCATCCACATAGTCCTCAACAATTATGTGGATAAGGTTGTGGTAGATGTAGGTCATAGCACGTTGGTAGGTTGCACCAGTGTTCTTAACACCAAAAGGCATGACTCTATAACAAAAATTCCCCCATGGGGTCATAAAGGTAGTTTTGTGTTGATCTTTAGGGGCAATCAAAATTTGATTATAACCCAAGAATTTGTTCATGAGAGACAACATGTCATGGCTTATTGTAAGATCAACAAGTTGGTCAATGCTAGGTATGGGAAAGTCATCTTTTGTGAAGGTGAGGTTAAGTTCATGAAAGTCCACACATATACATTGTCCCCCTATGGCTTTAGTGATAGGCATGATGTCTGAAATCCACTAAGGATAATCAATGGGTTAAATGAAGTCAACAGAGAGGAGGCGTTGAAGTTCTTCTTTAATAATAAGGGCTATGAGAGGATGCATTTATCAAAGTTTTTGTCTAATAAGCTTGTCATCAAAATTGGTTATAATGTTGTGGGTTGTAATATTCAGGTTAATATCAGGTATATCGATATATGACCATGAAAAAGTAATGTAGTGGTCTTAAAGGAAGGTAGAGAAGTCCTAAAGTTCCTCAAGGGTGAGAGATTGACCAAGTTTTACAATATGAGGGTTGCCTAAAGTGCCTATGTTGATATCCGTATTAGATTCATTTAACATGGTTAAGGTTTTGGGAGGTAAGGATTTGTGGATGGAGGAATCAGGTGCACCAAGGTAGGTGAGAATAGAATCATCATCCTAGCACTGGATAGTGTTAATGGTAGGAGAGTCTTCTCCCACTAGTTCAGGATGGGTCAGAGGGATAAATACTAGATCCCCTTCTTTTTTATAAGTTAGGGGGCCAAGGGTAATCATTTTGATGAAAAAAAGTTAGGTAGGATAATATCCTCATCTTCACACTCAGGTGGAGGGGACATTGGTGAGGAAGGGGTCCCTTATTCGATAATGGTAGTGGTAGGTTATGTGGATTTCTTCTTATTAGGTAGGATGAAGCCAAGGCCATGCTTCTACTGAGGCTTTTGAGTCTCAATAGAGATCAAGGTGTGTGGGCCATACTCATATCATCCTAAGCTAAACCCTTTTTAGGCACACTTATGGAGGTATATTTTAGAAATGTTTGAGTTGTCCAAGTAAGAAAATGTAGAGGTGAACAATTGTGGTGAAGAGGGGGTGGCAACATCATCAAGTGGCTTGTCAATTCCCCCATAGATAAAGTGGGTTTGGCAACTCAAAGGTCCCAAGGGAGTAATGGCCCCAATGTTGGGGTCATAACTTGGTTGGTGGTTGAGTTTCCTGTACTCTTGGGGAGTAGGGAAAACATCAAGGGTAAGGAGTTAGTATTCCTTAATGGTAAGGAATTAGAAGGTAGATTCCAAGGGATTAGTTGTGGATATTTGGTCTATAACAATAGACAAATTGGTAGATGCTTCTGTGTAAGGAGAAGTAATGGCTTTATCTACCATGGTCAAGGGCTTGGTGATAGATGCTTGGGGTGATTTTGTCAAGGGTAGGAGGACATCATTAAGTTAGTAGGTCATGTTACATGTTTTAAAAGGGCTTGGGTTAGTTTGTATGGTAAAAACCTGGCCTTTATGCTTGAATTTGACAAAATAGTGAAGGGTAGAAGGTATGAAACCCATAACATGGATCTAAGGTCTCCCTAGTAGAATGTTGTATACGAATTCACCTTCAACCACATCGAAGAGTTTAGGGAGCATGTGGGGTCTGAGATGAATGTGGATGACAATGGTTCCCAAGATAGTTGTCATGGTATCGTTAAAGGATTGAAAGACAACTAAAGTTTGGGACATGACATTATCTGGTAATTTGAGTTGGTCATAAGTATGGGAAAAGATGATGTTGATGTTGTCTCCCCCATCGATCATAGCCCATTTGATGTGGGTTTGGTTGATATAGGTAGTTATAAAGAGAGGGGTATTTGGGTCCTTGGGGTAGATAGAAGGTATCTCTAAGTCCTTGAAGGTAACAAGGGTGGAGAGTTGGAGAGCACATACGAAGGCCTCTATAGGTCAAGAGTCACCTAGTCTGACCTCAATATCTTGTATAACCTCTATCATGGCTTAAAAATGGTGGGGTGAGGTGGAAATGAGCTCTTAGAGGCTCATCTTAGTTGGATTTTGGTGGAGTTGCTTAAGAATGACCCTCCTAATGGATTCGTATGGGTTAGCCTCAAAGGTGCCTAAGATGGTAACTTTGGGCTTAGTTGAACATGAAGAGATTGGGATCTGGTGTGGTTTAAGATGAAAAGGTGGGTATATCCATGAAATGAACAATTTAGCCTTACCTTTATCCTTTTTTTGTGATTGTGTGACCTCATTAATGGTATGGATAGAAGGGAAGGATAGGGCATGAGGTTGGGTAGGCACTAGTTTACTTTACGGTGAGAGTGGAGAATCAAGTTGGCTTTGGCAAATGGTTATTGGGTGAACTAGTAGAGGGGTCAAGGGAGCTCATCTAATAAATTATCATCTTATCATAGAGATGATGGATAATATCCTGGAGTGCTTTGCAATTCTATGTGTCATGCGTAGGTGTCCTATGATAAGAATAGATTTGATGATCATTATACCAAGATGATTTTGAACCAAGAGGATTGAAAGGTCTGATAAGAGGTAAGGTGAGGCAAGAATCCTATAATAACCTTTGGAAAATGTTTGCATAGGATTCCACTAGAGGTCGGAAAGGTCTAGAGGTTCTAGTTTTGGTTGGTAAGGTGGGCTTGTTGGTAGCAATGGGTTTGGTGAGAGAGGGTTTAGGTAAGGTGTTGTTTATGGTCAATGGTTTTGGTTTGGGTATGCTAGTGGTTAGAGTGTTTGAGGTTGGTATCCTAGATATTGGTAATTTGGGTAGGACCAATGCATCAGATAGTAAGTCAGCTGGTGTAACCAATGGTGGTGGATGACATATGTTAAAAGGAGCTTGCTTTTTAATCAAGGTTGAGGGATGAGGCACTAAGATAGAAGGCAAGGTAGAGGGAGGTAAAATCCTATCCATGTGGAGTTTTATTAGTTTTACCCCCTTTCTTGATTTAGGTTGAGGTTTGGGCATAGGCTTGGATGGGGTTGATTTCACTTTCAAGGATGGGTGAACCAAACTTCGTGTAGGGAAGGCACTAAGAGTTTTGAAAGGTTTGGTTGGTGGTGTGGTCATTTGAGATGTGGTTGTTCTAGTTGAATGAGAAGGTGAGGGGTTGTTAGAAGTTCTGATTGGTTAAAAAGGTGGTGTAAAAATGATATATTGATTGGTTAAAGGCATGCCAAAAGGTTCAAGTTTTTTAATGTAAGGGAGCCCTAACTATTACTAGAAAGTGTTTTGATCCATGTCTGGTTTTGTGACTATACATAACTTTTGAACAAGTTTAGAAAAAGGTCTGTATATTGGTCTAGCCTCTCAATTAGTGGGTGTCAAGGATACACCTATGGGTTTAGGAAGAGGATTGGTAGCCTCATTTGTTAAGTTTGGGTTGGGTGGTTTCTCTATGATGGGTGCTTGTGAAAAAGTTGCTCCCTAGTCACGATGTCTATAGTTGTGGTTTGTTCTATGGTTAGGGGAGATGGTGGATTAGGAATGGTTGTGTGTTCAGATAGGATATTCAAAGGGGTGCTTGGTTATTTTAAAGCCTCTATGAGTATATCCAAGGAAAAAACAACCTCCTTGGTTTGGGTCTCCAAAGGAGGGGAAGGTGACTCCACCATCTTGGTAGATGAAATGGGGGAAGAGTAGGTAGATTGTATGTTTGAGTCTTCAAGGTTAAGAGTATCAAGAACCATATTGACCATGTGAGTATCATGAGAACATTCATCCTATGTGTCCTCAATTTTAGTAGGGGCATGGTTGGGAAAAGGCTTCTTGAAGATGTTAAGAGCTTGATTTTGAGGGGCATTAAGATTATCCAACATGGGTTCTCCCTTGTCGATAAGGCTCTAAACAACATTATTGAAAGTATTACATCAACTGTCATCATGTCCAATTACCTAATGAAAAGCATAAAGGTCATTCTTGTTGAACCAAGTAGGTATTGGATGAGAAGAATCAAACTATTGAGGACGTTTGATGGGGGGAAGTTGTATGAGGTTAGCTTATAGTAGTTTCTCTAGAATTGAAGCATAAGATTCTCCAAGTGGAGTGAACAATTTTTGGTTACTTTAGTTTGGGTTCCTTGTGTTTTAGTTGAAGGTAATGGGAGAATTTTGTTGATTGACATTGGGTGGAAGGGAAGTTTTAAGGACACTTCATTCGTAGTTCCTTTGCTCTTGGTTTTGACATTGGCTTGGTTACCAAGTTTAGAGGAAGAGGTTTTGTTGGTCTTGAAGGTAGATTTCTTGATTCATAACTTCAATTTGACCTCATCTATGGCTTAGTTTTCTAGCTTACGTGCCATGGTAAAAGCTTCATCAAAAGTTCTAAAGCTTTGGACACGTAATGTAGAAGATATATGTTTGACACATGCTCGATCCAAAAAAATTTAAGTTCAAGTTGAGGCAAAGAAAATGAAAGCTGATTAATTAAGCTTATCCAATGATTGACAAAATTGGAAATGGATTCATCATTGAATTTCCTAATAGAATAGAGGTTGGTGATAAAGACCTTGAAAATATTAATGGAAAAGTGATCTAAGAAAACCTGAGCTAGTTGGGTGAAAGAAAAGATTAAATGCCTAGTAATTGCACTATACCAGTCAAGTGTTGGGCCAAATAAAGACATGGGAAAAGTTCAAAGGAGAAGGGCATCATCATAAGCAATCATGTAACATGCATGCCTAAAAGCCCTAAGGTGTTGTTGGGGGTCTTCCTTGCTCTAAAATTTGGTAAATTTTGGAATCCCATTGAGGAGGGTAAGGTCTAATGGGGATACAAGGATGGGTACGTTTGTAACAAATCTAATCATAGGATAAGATGTTATGAGCCCCTAAAATGGATGACTTGAGGTTTTTCATCTTGTCCATGAGCATCTTCATTAGGTCAGTTTGAAGTGGTGCACCTAAAGGATTGTAAGGTGGTTATTGTGGTTGAGATTGGGTAACATATTGGTAATTGTTTGGCAATTGAGAGGCTATCACATTTTGGAATGTGGATGCTAGAGGTTGGGTAGGTGGTATGCAGGGAATATTTTAGTGGTGAATTTTTGTATTTTGGTGAATTTGAGGTTTTGCCAATGTAATTTTTGGCAATTTTTGAGCCCTTCCATGGTTTCCTGGTCGCCAAGCTTTGTTGGGTTTACCTGGTTGCTAGCATTGTAATCGCCAAGGCAAATGTTACGTTTGAGTTTTTCCCTGGCGGTATTCACCTTTCATGCAGCCGACCAGGTAATGCTTATTGTGGAATGTTCGTCGGGTTTCAAGTTTCCATGTAAGGGAGAATTCGCCATCCCAGTTTCATTTTACTGCGGAGGAGTCGACTTGTTTAACCTTTTTTTTTTTGAACCTAGCAGTATATATATAAAATAAACATTCAAGTATAAGTGTACATTTATAATGGACATCTAGTTTCTTATACTTTAAGTTATATTTTATTTATATACTTTCAGGATGTTTGAGAGGGGTTTCAGACTGCTAGGAGCTATAATGCAAATTCTAGGTTTTGGAGGATCCTATCATATTTCAGAGTTAGTCAGATTCCAGGGTTTTAGGGTTTCAAACTTAGCCATATTTCAGGGTTTCAAGATTTCAAGGAGACATCATAGGAGGTATGAATGCTGCATGAAGGGATGTATGCATGATAGAATAGTATGAAAATATCTCTTGCAAAGTGATAGAATAGTATAATTTTTTTGTGGTTTTAAAATAACACAATTCACCCAGATTTTACACATTGTTTGAGAGACTATAAATGATTCGCCAATGGATATTATTATTTTTTCTTTGTAAACTATTTTTTTAGCCACAAAAAATAAATTTGATAAATTATTTTTACACCTTTCGCCAATTTTTTACACCTTTTCTAAAGGAGGGGTTTCTTAAAGTATACCCTGGTGGTATGTAAGGATAGGTGGATGATAGTGGTAGAGTAGCGAGTACACACCCTTGTGGGTTCGGGATATATCCTAGATTTGGTATAACAAGTATTGATTGAGGGATTCATGTGGATTGGGCATGATCAGTAGTTGGGTTGGTAACAAAAGGAGAGATAGTGACCTTTGTGCTAATAGGTGGTGAAGTAGAAGGAATAGATACTACTAAGCTTGGAAAAGGGGTATTGACCAATGGGTTGGGGTTGATAGAGGGAGGTTTGGTAGTGCTAGTGGCAAGTGTTCTAGAAATAAGTGGAGCATGATGGGTTAATGGTTGGGTTATTCCTAAGGTTGAGGAGTCATTGGTAAGGGTGGAAGGAGTAGGGGTATCGGTTGGTTGGATGGGTTAATTTTTAGCTTATGGCATCAAAGGGGTTAGTAGACAAAGATGCCTGGGCAGTCAAAGGTTGGGTGGTGACTATGACAATAGGGACACCCCTCATAAGGCAAGATGACATGCCATAAGGAGGATCACGAGGTGGAGTTGGAACTGGGGCATGATGAGGGGTGGTGTTAAGGTAGTGCTAAAGGGAAACTAGATTATTTTCTTAAAAGGTGGTAAAGTCCATGTCTCCTTGGAAAAATACTCAAAGAAAATTAGGGTTTCCTAATGAATAAGGTGAGTCTTCTGCTTTAGAGATGTTCTCCATGGATGACGAGGTAGAAGAGGTTGAATTGAGTGATGGGTTCTATTGTACTAGATCTCTTCATTGTTGGTGAGTGAGAACCATGCAAGAAAAGGGGGAGATAAAATAAGAATAACCTCACCACCCAAATAGGGAGAAGAAAATAAAATGATCAAGGCAATCAAGATGCACACTATAAAGTATGTTAAGCCTAGAGGTTAATTTTAATCTCGCTTTTGGCTTATGCATTACTTTATAAGAATGTGTGATAGAAGTTGGCTAATATATCAGATACTACAAAAGCATTATATGGTTGGTTTTGGGTTGTTTAGGTTCTCAAAAATATCTATATTGGAATCAATATATGGATTGGTATAGGGGCCTACCCCCTCATTTCATGGTCCTGTAGCGGTAAGAGTGTCAGGTGCTTAGCCAATATATATTGATATTTAGAGTTTATACTCAACTAGAGAGTTGAGTTGGTTATCCCCTTGGTAATGACATCCAAGTAGGATTATCGAGAAAGGGGAAGGTGACTACTAGGTGATGAAATCCCAATCAAGCCTTGTCTCAAATTATTTTGATGTTTGATTGATGAAAGTGGTTTGGCTAGTGTGTGCAACAAAAGTGGTGCTACGATAAGATTATTGTGCTTTAATCCAAATTAAACTAATGTTAAAAGCAAGTAATGGATGTAGTTTATTTTAAACTAAAAAGAAATTTTAGTTTCAATTATGAGTAGAGATAGAGAGAAGAACATACAAATGCAAATGAAAACACAAGTAAAGACTCTAGGTCCTACCGGGCATGCCAGAAGGTTTCATATAAATTTTCACTTAAGTTCTAGGGAAGAGAGAATAGAAACTTGATACAAATGTGGTTGAAAAACCTATTTGTTTGTGCACACATTGAATCAGAAGATTATGAAGAGCTCCTTTTTGGCTTGGGAGGAAGACCTACAGATAAGAAAGCACCAAAGCAAACTTGTTTGTTAGACAGATAGTTGGGTGGATTGCCTAGAGATAGCCAGATCTCATAAATGAGAGCTTCCTTAGGGGTTGTCAATTCACACATTTTTAAACAACTAAGTTCACAAAACTAAAAATAAGGTACTTGCATCAATAATAAAAAAGATACTAAAATTGAACACAATAATGCTTGCTCAAGAAAATAAACTATAAATGATCAAATTAGTGATAAACTAGTTAATGGTAGTGTTGAGGGATTAAGGTATGCTTCAAAAAATTTGAAAGGCATTTGTGAGTGATAAGAAACATAGAGAACTAGGTTTGGTTGAGGGTGAGTGGGTGAAAATAGCTTTCTGATTTTCACTACCACAGTGACCGTTGTTGGTTAGGGTGATCGTCGATGGTTGGGCAAACCATTGGCAGTTGAGTTAACCATCAACGGTTACTATATAAGTTTTGAGTTGGTGAATTTCTAAATAATGGGATCTAAAAGATGGATTTTGGGATATGGATAAGGGTTATGTTGATTTCAAAATGGAAATAAAGTACGTAAATATTAACAAACAAGTACTTGTCTTACTCGAAGTTGATTGGGTGAGTGGTTAAAGCAATTAGCTTGTTGGTAGAATTTGGCTTGATTTTGAAAGAGTAGTGGTACTCAAGAACTTAGTTGAGAGGTGACAATAGGTCAGATCTCAATGAGATTACTAATAACACTTGATAATGTTAATGAAGTTGATTGCCCTGCAAAAGAAAACTCTTGAATCCCTTTGCTCTTGATAATTATTATATATGGACTTGACCTCCCAGGCCTCTCTCTCTTATAGGCACAAGCAAGAGGTGGAAGTGAATGTGTAACTAAGCCATTTAAATAGAATACATCCATGCAAAGGCTTGCAACAAGAATTAGATGAGTTATATTTAGAAGAGGCCGATGAAAGCTTGCACGCTTTTGGTTAAGAGGTACACCTGACCATTGGTGGTCAAGGTGACCATCACCAGTAAGCTTGACCATTTTTGATCGATGGTGAAGGCTAAAAAGGTGGAGAAGGATAGGTTTAATTTAGTTTAATTAAACTAACTAATATTGGTCTATTTAATGGTCAAAGGGTAAATGGGCTCCAAGGGAGTCCAAGGGTGTTTTCAACATTTAGAATCATGGGCGTATAGATTTTTAGTGTCTACACCTCCATTATTACTCCTAATTAGCTGGTCTCACCTAGACATACTAAATAATCTGAAATATAATAGAAAAATCTAAGTTTGGAAATAAAGTCCAAAGTAAAATTGTAAAATGAATCTAAAAATTATATTACATAGAAATACAGTTCGCTATTTTTGAATTCAAACTATAGGAAACTAATATCAATTTTAGTAAATTTTAATCTCAATATCCATCCTTAAATAAAAATTCAAACCCTCAACATTGAAATAAAAATTCAAATGTAACTTCATGTTTCCAAAAACTTAAAATCCATTCCAAAAGTATCTACATGTATATATAGATTTTTATCATTATCATTCTATCACAACTAACTAATTTAACTTTAGATTTCCACAAAATAACTACAATTCCAAATATTTTTGACCGCATTCTATACTGAAACCATACTAGACTCCCAAAATGATCATTATCATACCAAATGCATAATAAATAATGAACTATAACTAATCATTTGAGAACTCATGAATGCTTATATCCACACTCATATATAGCAGTCCAGAATCATATAAAACAAATGCAAACTGATCGTACAAATAAATTGATGTAGACTATCAAATTTATGCAGAAACATTTCACCATACCTTAGCCACTTCATGATTTCAAAAATATCAAACTAAAATTTCCATTACAATTTTCAAATGATTTATCTTTTTGTATACATGAATGTTTATTCACAGATTTGAGACATAAACCCTAAGCTATCA
The DNA here is from genome assembly GCA_037957365.1 of Torreya grandis. Taxonomy (NCBI): domain Eukaryota; kingdom Viridiplantae; phylum Streptophyta; class Pinopsida; order Cupressales; family Taxaceae; genus Torreya; species Torreya grandis. The sequence continues at coordinate 2,247,982 of JARHVA010001863.1, read as the reverse complement.
TCGAACTGAAGATATAGTTGGTTTATTCATCTGACACAAATTACAAAGTAAGGTAGATAATTTTGAGACTGAGAACAAGGGAAACTTGAACACTTTCCATATATCTATAACTTTTATGAAAGACAGTCATCATTCAAACCTAAAGAAAGTAACAAATATCAAAACTTTGTATATTGGAAAGTAACCAAATATGAAACCTAACCATTTTCAACACAATTGAGATTCCAACATGATACAAAAACAAAGACTTCAATATACAAAAATTGGTTTGTCGGCTTTATTTTATAATAGTTTTGAAAATAAATTCAAATATTTGCAATTTGAGACTAATCCATATGCATTATGGTCAAAACTAAATAATTTTTTGAAAAAACTTTTTATCAATACAAAAATCCAAAATTTCAACCCTAACTTTCAACAAAACTAGGAACCCTTATTCACTTGTTTCTCAAAATGACATCAAACTTCCATGCATAGTACTATGTCATTCATGCAAAGATAGATCATAACTTCAAAATATTCAAAAACCAAAAACCCTACTGCATGTGAATCTCATCTTATCTAACCTTTCTCTAGATAACAAAACTTCACTCAATCATGCAAGGATCTATTCAAACTATAAGAATCTTCATCTTTTATTTTCATGACTGCATGCACATATTTTCTAGAAAACCCGAGTCATGCAACCTAGAATATCAACATATTCAATATCCCAAACAAATGATGCATCTTTCCAAAAAACAAAATTGACATGGGTAAACTCATATATTTTAGATTACAGTTCTAAGTTTCAACCATAAACAAATGACAATTGCATGCAAAATGCCCACTAAAAACATAAAACACTTTCCATATTCTTTTATCTTCAATCAAAAACTCAAAACTTATTCTCATGCAAATGAAAAACATTTAAACTTTGTGATTTTTTGTTTTGAACCCTCATTCATCAATAGAATACTTTTGAAGAGAAATTGATCAACACAACTGAACATACCTAGTTTCCATGCTCAATTCCTTACCAAATATTCTTTCAATGCCTTTTTATACAACTCACCAAATATCATGTTGAGGGTTTTACTCCCACTTAGAGATTGCAAATGAATGAGCATAGTGAAGAAAACAAACCTCTTATTCACCACCTCATAATTGTAACTGACCTGATGATATGTTTAGTTGCTATTGGTTTGCATAATTTTAGTGTACTTAGCAATCCTACTAAGTTATTTTGTCAACCCTATCAAATCTAGCAACAAACTATTCTTCCTACTAAATACTTTTCCAAATTCCATCAACTAAGGACGTTGGTTAGTCATCAATGCCTAATTACCACCAAATATTTGAACAATCTCGAAGCACAACAAAACCTAAATACACTTGCTAACTCACCTTATCCACGATCTAATCTACCAAATAGTATACAAGTCGATCTAACATCTGCCTCATCATCCATTGAAAGGTCCCATGACCTATGCTTTTCACAAAGATATCAACACTACCAACAAACTAAGCAAAGTGACCAAGGGTCCTTAGAAATTAAATCCAACTCATTAGCCAATAGTTATCTTATGTATATGCATCAAGTGCCTAAACCAAGATAAAACCTTAGATTGCTTCTTGATCAAATGAAAGGGTTCTCAACACTATCTGAATTAAACTAGGCCCATGACAACTTACATAATGCACACCATTATGACTTAGTCTCAAAAAAAAAATAGTCATGAATGCTAAGATATGTGCCTTTTAAAAAATTTGTATATGGATGCAAACCTTGTGACAAACAAAATTCCTTCCTCATTTTCTAATAAAATGATCCTCTCAAAGAAATCTATAATGTTCTCAAGGAATTTGAATGTTGTAACTTTCTCATCAATCAAAAGATACATGAAATGAAAAATATGCTCTAGAACCATGATCACCAAATTTATCATTAACTCGAATCTAAAATTTTAAAATGTCAATTATGCTTTCATGAATTGAGTCATGTGCAGAATCAAAACAAACTAGACTAAGCATTATTGAGCCATTCAAAACATATTAACTTTTTAAATAAACAACATATCAAGTAGTGACAAAACTGAGTTATTTGTACCAAGATTGATTTATAATGTCTTTGAAGAACCATATCACCATTGTTATCTAAACTATAAATCAAAATTACTCATAAAGATCAAAACATCACCATAGATAATCAAATATGACTGATAACTAAAATCCAAGCATCAACTGAAACTATCAAAGTGTATTGAGCCTGATATGCAAAATAACTAATCATATCTATAATCATATATGCATATTTATTCATTTATCCACCATGCTCTTTGAAACCACTTAAAACATAAATAAAACCTACCAAAAAATTATTATAATTTTATAATTAAATATGCATCTAAAAATACTATCAATCAATAGGGTTCCCAACACAGCTTTGGCCTTATGATAGGGTCATCTCTATGGCAATAAGTATATATTTTTTAAAAATTTAGGGAAGGGTGTAGAAAATAGGCATAACACTAACGACCTTACTAGTTAATTTTGTGAAACAAATTTGATTAGCAACAAATTGCCTATTATATAATAGATTTTGCCTTTAGAGTGTGATCCAAGAAAATCATTTCTCAAGTAGCTAAGTGTGAACCCCTTAAATAGTGAATTCAAGCAAGGGATGAATTTTTCGGCTAGCATGGCATGAAGAAAGGGAAATGAATAATAAGAAAGTTTGGGTTGGATGCACAAACAATTACAAATGCCTTAGAAAAATATCTGAAAATGAAGTAATACTTCTACAACCTAGATATAAGTCAGCCATATTATTCATCTATTACAAAAAACTAAATTTATAAGAGTAATTTCTGAAAATGATAGATACTTATAGCACTTTCATAGATTCTTGCACTCTTCCTTCATAATGTGATATTCCTCATTTCACAATTTTCATTGATCATTTGAAAACAAAGAACATCAAATAAACACAAAACATAAGATAAAATAGAACAACAAACCAAAACAATGAAACAAAAAAAAAAGAAATAAACCAAAAGAAAAAAAAATAAAGCAAAAAGAGTAACAAATAGGTAATTAATCATGAAATAATTTTAGATGATGGCCATTTAATGAATAACACAACCAATTTCATTCAATATTTTTAAGATGAAAAGCATTATTACCAAGAACTATGGCAATTATGTAAGGTTCAAGCCATAATGTATCAAATTTATGATGTTTTATAGGGTCTTCATGAGCTTTATCCCAATATAAAACTAAATCACCAACATTAAATTTGTTACTAGAAACTTTTTTTATCAAAAAAAACTTCAACTTTTGCTTAGTCTTCTCTAATTTTTATAATGTTGTTGCTTTAGATTCATCAAGAGCTACCAAATCGTGTAACCTTTATTCAATTAAATTTGTATCTTCAGCTACATACTATAAGGCAATATTAGCTAAAAAAATCTAAAATTCTATTGGTAAAGAAGATTCAAACCTATATGCTAACATGAAAAGTGAATAACTAATTGCTACCTTAACAATAGTCCTATCAACCCATAAGGCTTAAAAAAATTAAGATGCTAGTTTCTTTTGTTATCACAAACTAACTTTTTCATAATAGAAATCATTTTTTTATTAGTGGACTCAGCTTGTCTATTTCCTTGTAGATAGTATTTTGACGAATGACTAGAAATGATAGAATATTTTACCAAAAAATCTGAGAACTCATTTAAAATAAACTAAGATCCATTATCTGAAATAATCTCATATGAAACTTTAAATCTAGAAAAAATTGGATTTTTTAGAAATAAACTTATTTCACCTGTTACTTAACTTTTAAGTGCTTTGGCCTTAGGCCACTTAGTGAAATAATTCATGGCCGTCAAAATGTATATATGACCTACAGATGAAGGTAGATGAATATCTGAAATAAAGTTAATGCCCTATTTAGTATAAAAAAATTAGGAATAATCAGATTTAAAGGCATTGCAGGTAGTTTATCCGTTCCAACAAATAGTTGACAAGGCATACAAGAACGAACTAGCTTATAAGCATCTTGAAATAAGGTGGGTCAATAATAATCAGCCCTCAAAATCTTATAGGCTATTATTTTTTTAGCATAATATCCACCACAAATTCTTTCATGGCAGCCCCTAAGAACTTTCTGAGTTTGATAATGAGTAAAACATCTTAATAATACACCATCACGATTACGATAAAACAAGAAATTTTCTAATTAAAAAAATTAATGCTTTTAACCTAAAGGAATGTATTTTTTTATTTAATTTGTTAAGACAAGATTGATTTTAAAAATAATAAACTAAATCATGATACCAGTCATCATCAGCACAAAAAAATTCATTCATTCATTTCATGATCAAACTTAAAACTTTTAAAAAATTCAGCAACTTTCATAGTTTTAAAGTGTGGTTTTGTGATTAATTTTTCATCAACTGATAGAACTACAACATTAATATCCAAGACAATATTTTTTGCTAAGTGTTTTATTAATTCATTTCTTTTAATAATTTTTGAAGTTTTAAATTCAAGATCAAATTCTTGAATACACAAGATCCACTTAGCAAGCCTTCTTTGAATAGTTGGTTGTTTAAAAGATATGATAAAATAGGTACATTAGATCGCACAAAACCCTTATTTCTCATTAGTAAATGTCAAAACTTAATTAAAGAAGAAACAAGTGAGAAAACAAATTTCTCAATAAGAGAGTATATAGTTTCTGCCTCTTTTAAGACTTCATTCATTTAACTGATAGGTTTCTCTTCATTATTTTCAAACTCCTCAGTTATTATATCTCCTATAACTTTTTTAGTAACATTAACGTAGAGGATAATTTTTTTCTTTAAATCAGGATTGGCAAGAATAGGAGCACTTACAATTACATCTTTGATAGAATTGAAAGCTAACTCAACATTTTCATCACAAATGTATATTTTATCCTTCTTAAGCAATAATTGTAGAGGATTAGATTTGTCAGCAAAATCAGAAATAAATTTCCTAACAAAATTAATTTTTCCAAAGAAAGATCTTAAACTGGATTGATCTTTGGGAGGAGGTAATTCTTTTAAAACTTTTACACGTTCAAATCAACAAAAATACCTTCTTTAGAGATTGTGTCCTAATAATTTTCCTTTAGTTACACCAAAAACAATTTTTTTTAGATTTAAAGAAATGCCAAACTTTCTACATCTTGTGAATACTTCACGAAGATGATCTAAATGCTTCTTTCTTTTTTTGGAATGAACGGTGAGATCATCTAAATAAACTTGAATGACAATGCTTATCAAATCATCAAAATCAACATGCATAGCCCTTTGAAAAGTGAATCTTGCATTAATCAAACCAAAAGATATTCGATTGTAAGCAAAAGTACCTCTATGAATAGTGAAAGTAATTTTATGCCTATCATCAAGATTTATAAAGATTTAATTATAACTTGAAAATTTATCTAATAAAGATATCATCTCAGATCTTGCAACCTATTGTAAAATTTGATTTATGATAGGTAGAGAAAAATTATATTTTATACTTACTTTATTTAGATCTTTAAAATCTACACAAAGTCTAATATCATTATTTTTCTTTCTGACCGACACTAGATTAGCTATCCATTCAAAATATGTTACAAGAAAATTGACACCAACATCAATCATTTTATCTAACTATTTGTTAATGGTGTCCTCTAATAAAGGGTTGATTCTTCGTATTTTATACCTAACATATTTGATACCAAGTTTAATAAGAATGTCATGTTTGATAATACTAATATCATAAGCCTTAAGATTTTTGTAAGACCAAGTAAAAATATTGATAAATTTTTTAAATAATTTAAATGAACTTAACGTTTTTATTTTTACTTATTTAAATTTTCAAATAAATATACTTAAGATCTTCTTCAGTACCTAAATTTATGAGAGTGGTTTCACTTATGTTTCTTCTTGATGGCTCTTCTATTCTAGAGATCTTTGGTTGATCATTGGGCGAGAACATAGATTCTAAGCTTACTAAATCAACAAGCAATTTGTTAGTACTTAGTTGTAAATAATCTCTACAATTAAGTACATAGTCATCATGATCAAAGTAATTTCCTTTAAGAAATGAGTCTATATGCTCATCACAACTAAACACATGTCAACTATCATTTAGATCAGGGATCTTATGATGGAAAAGTCAACTAAAAAAATCAATAGTGGGCTCAATTTCACTTAAAGTTGGGTTAGAAGCATAAAATGTAAGCTTATCAACTCTTTCATTGAATTCTCTAAGAATATATGTGATATTAAAAGTTTTGAATTATTCAATTAAGGATCAAACTTTTGGTGTATAATGATACAAATAGGTCTAATTAATTTTACATATTTTTTGAATTTGTCTCACTACCAACTCTGAATCTCCAAAAACATCTAAATGTTTAACATTTAATTATATGATTTTTTCTAATCTTAAAAATAATGCTTCAAATAATGTTATATTATTAATGTTTTCAAAAGATAATTTGAAAGCATAACAAAAAAATTTACCTATAGAAAATATGAGACAAATTTCAGCACCACTACCATGTTTGAGAGCAAACCCCATCAAAGTAAAGAGACCATAAAATATTTATTTTAAGAAAAAATCATGCTAATTTTTTGGTCTACATTCATTAATTCATAAGTTTCAATACTAGTTTTAATGAAAGAAATATTAGAAAGTGATTTAATTAGAGTACCAAAAAAATCTTCCCTCTTAATAAATGCAATCTCATGATTAACTAGAACCCAAGTTATATATTTTCCAACGAAAGCTCCAATGGCTTTTGACCAATCTCTTCCTAACAACATTGCATAATTACTAGTAATATCTAAGACTTGAAAATTAGTCACACATATAATACGTTCATCCTACACAATCTTAATTACTATGTCATGAAACTTACCACAACTCTTAGTTTGTCTAGCATCAAAATCAGTAAGTTTCTTATTATCTGCTTTATAAGATATACTTAATTGATCTACAATACATTTAGACATGATATTTTTTGAAGCACCTGTGTCTAAAATATAATTATAAATTATTTTATTTATAATCTTAACTGTGGCATAGAAAGGAGGTATATAATTAGTAGGGGTTCAAAATGTTGAGCATAAATATGTTCAAAATTATTTTTCTTTTGCAAACTTACATCAACTCTTAGATTTTTAACTACTTCATTTATTTTATCTAACTATTTAGGAAGACTAGAAACTACAACAGAGAAAATCCAGCTTTAATTATTGATAGATCATCAATTATGTTATAAGCTTTAGCATCAATTTATCTAAAATTCTTAGATTTATAATGTTGATGTTGAGTATAATTATATCTAGTTGCAAAAGGATTTCATTGAACAACATTATCATTAGAATTATTTGTATTATTTTGAATTGATTTACCTTTATCATCTGAATGAGGTTTATCATTTGTTGATTTATTCTTATGTGGAGAATTATAATCTTTATTCCTAGTATTTATAACATAAACATTCTCATTTTTCGAATGGTCATCAAGAGTGTTTATATTATAAATTAAATATTCTGTTATTTCATATTTTCTTTGAAGAAGATAATTTTTGAATTTTATAACAACTTGACATGTTTCAAAATTATGATCAAGTGCACAAACATTGCAACAGTAAGCAATATCATCATCTTTTATGACTTTATATGAAGAAAAAGGTTTATCATTTAGTTGTCTTTTAACAACAATCAACTCATTACCTAAATTTTGTATTGTTTAAAATATTTCTATATTATCAAAATTTAAGCTTAAAATAGACTTATCTTTGAAACTTACACACTTAAGATTTTTTTTGTAATCAATACAAAATATTATGGTTTCATCATATTCAGTAATATATTTATCTTCTAAAGCCATTTTGTATTTCAAAGGTAAACATTGCAAAGATAAAGTCTAGACAATTTTTTTGAAGGTCTAAGGTCACTTAGAAATTTTTCACATAACTTGGTGAATATATAAATAAAATGATACATGGTTTCACCAGGATTCAAAAAAATATTTGAAAGATAATTAACTAAATCAAAATTCTCTTTGGCTTTACCAAAAGGTAACTCTAACCAATCTTCTACATCTCTCCACTTATCAATAACTTTTGCAGGCAAACTAACAAATGCTTGATAAGCTTTTTCTACTAATATTTGTATAAAAACTCTAAAACAAATCTTTTCACTAGTTATCCTAAGAGTGGCACAAACTAACCTAAAGGCTTCTAAGTGATCTTCCCAAGATTCTCCAATAGCATTAAAAAAAATTAGTATGTTTAATCTCTTTAGAGAAGATAACTTACCTAGATGATTTTTGAAATTGATTAGATTTGCAAAAATATGTGGTTCTATAGCTATTTGATGCTCTTCTTGAGCTTCCTCTTTATCTTCACCTTCAGTAAGCTCTTCAAATTCTCTATTATTCTATAGTTTGTGAATTAGATCCTCCAATCTTCATTCTTGTACTAACTATTCTCCCATTGACTGATTTCTTATTGGTCTTTAGCTGGTTAATTCCTTACTAACCAATCTACCATTTCAAGTTTCAGTAGATTTTACTTGAAAAGAGTGGTTATTTTAAACCTAATTTTCTTGATTTAATTACAAATTTGACAAAATAGTTTCAGTACACATAATAAAATTATCAAATGAAAATAAATCAAAAATAAAATGATTTCCAAGCTTAAAATTAGCAGCAAAAACTCTATTTCTATCTTCTTGAATTCTCTTATTCATGTTCAAAATGTCACATTGAGTATCACATGCAAGATTAAATTACCAATCAATTTCAAATTCAATAATCTCTTCTTCTTGATTTATAACTTCAATAATCTGATGAAGACTTTCAAGATGATTATACCAAGCGTAATGCATTAGATTAAAAATAACATCATCTTGATCATCTTCTAAAGCTATCAAAGGTTGGATGATAAGAGGTTATTGAGCTCCAATAAACATTAGCAAGAAGAAAGCAAAGTTTAAAATAATTTAGATTTGTAAATGATGATCCCTAGCGGAGTCACCAAATTTGTTGATGATGAAAATTATACTGTCAATGAATCAACCCTTTCACCTATTCAAATGTCAAGTTGGAATCATATCAGTGTAATTGTATGGTTTTTAAAGGTTCATTTAATATCCTAAATACATGAGGGGGTTTTTATTATAAATTTTAAGAAATAATTAACACGTTATCAAAATAATTTATTCTATTATAACAATAAGAAATCTATTTATCAAATTGTGAATCAGTTTAAAATAAGAATCTGTAATCTATTTTATTTGATAGAGAAAACCTATTAGTTAGATAGTCTCTTGAAGAATAGAAACTTGATTCTGTAATATTTATGTATTAATATTTGAATGATTTCTTCACTTCTTATTTGTAATGTTTTGTAAGTTAACCAAATATAGAACAGATAGATCAAGGAGAAAGAAAGAGACAAACACGTATGCAAAAGGGGAAAACAAAGCAAACATCTAATCCTATAGCAAAGAGAAATAAACTAAAACAAAAAAAGATCTAAGAAAAGAATCTAACCTAAATAGAAAAGGAAATAAAACATGAAAATATGTTAAGAGAACATTCTAGGAAAAAGAGAATCTCTAATAATAGAAATGAAACTAATGCAAATGACAAACTAAATGATCTAAAAGAAAAGGAACTAGAGAATTTTAATTATAAAAATATTCTAAAGAAGCCAACTAAAGATAAATCAAGATTGAAAATCAAGATTAAATCTAAAAGAGAAAAAGATAATTATAAACATATGAAATAAAGAGAAATGATCAATCTAACATGAAATAATCCAATAGCCTATTACAGTAAATAAATAAGACTAATGACATAAGTAGAAAAATTAGCATTAAACTAAGAAACAGTCTGCAAAATAAACGACTCTAGTTAAACTATTTGACAAGATGGAAGATAAAATTAACATAGATAAACAAGAAAGTAAATATAAATTAAATTTAATAAGAAACTAGATAAGAAATACTAAGAAACTTAAACAAAAAAAGATAACAAATCAAAGATATAAATAACTTAAAATCTATCTAACTAAAAATAGTATCAAATAATTAGTCAAAAAATCAAAATGAGAAACATAAAAAAACTAGGCTGAAATAGACATTTAATCCAAATATTTAAAATCAATCTAAAGCAAAATCAAAACAACTTAAGAGAAATCTATAATGATCAAAGCAAAAATAACAACAAACAAAACTAATCTAAGAACTAAAAAATAGAAATAAACTAATTAGAACATAAAAGACTATAGATTAAAACTATATATAATAAAAGAAACCAAATTTAAAAGAAATTTAAAGGTTTTATTCGTATTAAAGTTAGAGTCAAATAATTACAAAAGATGTGCGAGTCTCAAGATGAGAATTGTCTTAACAGAAAAAGATAAATTTTAATGAGAAAACCAACATCTTTTCTCTATAAAACTTGGAATGACAACTTTGCAATCAAATAGATCAATGAAGTGTTACAACAAAGCAAAAAGATCATCATTATTCATGATGAATACTTGAAATCTATGCATAAGACTGCAAATAACAGTCATCAAAAGATATTAAACTTAAAAACTTTAGATAATTAGTAATAGATCATAAATATAACTGGATATACCTGTGTTGCATAAGTGATTATTCAGTCGTCAGATAAAGTACCATTGGATCTATCTATAAAAGTTGTACTATCTGAGAGACGTTGTATAGAAAGAAGAGATAAATAATAGATTTTAAAAAATATTTAAGTCTTTAATACCTGTTGTGTTTCTATCTTCAAATGAATGCTTGATCTCCTCTTATACCCTCAACTTAGTTGTGAAATAAGTTATAACTAACTTTAGTTATTTATTGGTTAATGTTAACTAATTGACTTTTAACAAAGTTAATTAATTAACTAAATTTAGTTAAGGATAGAATTAATTAAGACTTTAAAATTCTTAATTTGATCAAGATATTTAAAATAATAGACTTGAGGTACTAAATCTTAATCGACGAAGACTTATATAAATTAATAATATAGTAGAATACACATTAATCATATAATAATAAATCAAAAATTGATAAATTCTACTCATATTTAAACCTATTAGTGTAGGTTTTTATTTTTCCCTATTTATTAATTAGAGAAATTATATTTGTGCTTACATGGAGTTTTCCTACATTTGTGGGATAAGCTAGCTTATGTGGAGATGTGTGTCATAGATGTGTCATAAGTGTCATAAAAATGTCATAAGTAACTCCCTTTATGGGAGTTATTTCTCTATTCTTAGCACCTTGTCACCACCTTTCATGGAGGAGTTACAATCTATTCTTGGGGTGCCGTGACCACTTTTTTTGGAAGAGTTACTTACGTGCTCTTCTATATGTATTCTTCATTTTGGCAATCTCATGTTAATCAGATATTGAATTTTCTCTTATTTGTCTTGTACAATTTATCTTCTTGTATAATTTCAAATTGCTTTAGCATCTATGTGGTGTGCACTTGCTTCATCTCATGTGATCATGTCTCCATTGCATTCGCATTATCCATATTCTGGCAACAACTCCGATATGGTATCAAAGCCACTCCGGTAATCATGTGTCTGGTTATGCTATTAGTTTATTCTAAAATTCTTACTTTAATTTATTAGTAGTTTTTTGTTTAACTCCGTTGTATTTGAGAGTTTTGGTAGAGTTTCTTGAAAACTCATGCAAATCCATACAAAAATCTGTTTAAAAAAATTACTTCTGTTGAGTTTCATTCTGATCTACATTGGAGGAGGTAAACCTGCATTGGACTTTTTTTTCCATTTCAAATTTGAAGGCATTAACTTCTACATTGAATTTGTAAATATTGTATGGATTGATTTCTCCATTTCAAAGCTAGTGAGCAGTCTACCTGCTTCCATTCAGATCTTGCCCTTGCATCCCATGGGCACCAAGCATCAAGAATGTTGAGCGACCACTGGCAGATAAAGCTATTTGCAGATAAAAATCTGTAGGCTTGATGCACTTAGGTGCCATTGTTGTGTGCAAAGAGCGAGGAGAGGGAGGAGCAGCACTGCCATGTAGACAATCCTTCCTGCAACGCCATGCAGACAGTCACAGCCTAGGCTTCTGGTCACGGATTTGAATGTTGCAGCCACGTGGAGGGTGGAGAAAAGCATATAGAAGTCCATGGTGACTTGAACTAGGCAATGGTAATTGTTTTTTTTAATATGTTCTGACTTTAATGACTTTACAGTGTCATTTAGTATGTTGAAAAACAAGTAAGTTGAAAATATTTTAAAAAAAGAGCAATTTAGAGATTTTTTTTTAAAAACTTGTATCTTCAACTTACGAAGACGAAGGGTGAGGCCCAAGTTGGTAGGAGGCCAATTCCACCTCACAAAGACCTCCTTTGGATTCCTCGCTCTGTGCCGAATCTAACGAGTGGTTGGAAGGCCACTTTCTCTCTCAAAATAGGCATTTTTTTAATGTTTTAGTTCTATTTTTTTCAAAAACATTAGTTTACGAGAAATTGAACCTTTAAATCTTGCAAACAGTAGCTAAGTTTTGGGTGCCATTTTTTACAAAAGTGTTTATAATTCAATTCTCCATAGCATAGGCTTGTTATTTTTCAAAAATGCACTAGTTTATAAAGTGCCTAAAATTTGGGTCTCTCGGGATGCATTTTCGACTGAGTCCGACATCTTGTTTACTTAAAGTCTTGCACTGATTGCTCTAAGATGCATTCTCGGCTGAGCTCAACGTCTTTTGAGCTTGCACTTACATATTTGGGGGGGGCTCAACATTTTGGGGGGGTGTGATTGCTTTTCACAACTTGTAAATCTTTGCTTTCATTCTCCTTTTTGCATAGTTTCATAACTTGCAATCAACACTTCACCTAAATTCAGCTTAAAATGGATTCTTTTCAACTTAAACCCTTAACACCCTTCAACTATCATGAATGGAAGGTTAAAATGTCAATCATTTTTAGAAGCAAAGGGTTGTATAGGATCACCATGGGTACTGAAGTAGAACCCAACATTGATGCTAAAAAGGTCAAGTGGTACAACCGTAATGATGAAGCTTATGGATTACTGAGCTTGTCCGTGTCTCCAAAACTTCTCTTCCATTTAGAAAACTCTAAGACTCCCAAAGAAATATGGGACACCCTAGAAAACTTATTTGGGAAGCTTGATGAGATGAGAGGTCATGAGCTTGAAAACGAACTCATAAGTCTAAGTACTAGCAACTTTGACACCCTACATGACTTATTCACTAAGTTTAAGGCCCTTAGACTGCAATTGAAAGAATGTGGGATAGAGAAAAAAGATGATCAACTCATCCTTTCTATTCTTGCAAACTTAGGTCTAAGCTATTCAGTCTTTGTCTCCACTTTCTATGCCACAAAAAGTGCCCTTGGCACTACATGGAAAATGCCTTCTTTGGATTCATTCATTGCTGACTTGACTAGGGAGTAAGACAAGCTAATTCAAATGGGCACAATGAAGTCTACTCAACCCCAAGCTTTGATAGCTGGAAATGGTAAGGATAAGACTTCAACAAAGGAAAAGAAGAAAAAGAACAAGGACCAGGAGAAGAAGAAAGAAAACAACAATCCTACCAAAAACAACACTGAGTCTTCCTCCTCCAATGCTAAACCTAAGAAGGAGAAGGTTAAGTGTGCCTATTGTAAAAAGATAGGGCATGATGAACACAAATGCATGAAGAAACAAATAGATCACCTAACTCATCTTCTAGAGAAGCACAACATAGGTGTTCTTGAGTCCATCAAGTAGAATTCATCTACCCAAGATTCTACCAAGGCAAAAGGCAAGGGTAAGGAGAAAGAAAAGGGCAAGGCACTTGTAGCTACAGCTGCTTCTTCATCTTCATGGGTCATTAACTCGGGTGCTTTTCACCACATGGGCTCTTCACTAGTTGAGTTTTCATCTTTAGAGCCTTGTAGCATGACTTCAATTAGTTTGGGTGATGACACATTAGTTTTCATTGCAGGGAGAGGGTCAGTTGAAATGAAAGGAGGAACATTAAATAATGTTCTAAGTGTTCTTTTTCTTTTAACCAATCTCCTATCAGTGTACCAAATCACTCACATTGATCAGGGCATGAGAGTTGAGTTTTCACCAGATTCAGTGGCTATCAGGGAATCACATAGTGATACTATAGTGGCAGTGGGTAGGGCAAATCACCAAGCAAGGTTATACACCTCACATTTTGCACCTAATTCTTCTCCAATAGCATTGCTGACTCATTCAGATGGAGTTAAAAAATTATGGCATGAGCGGTTTGGCCACCTTAACTACCGCTACCTTGAGCAACTTTGCAAACATGACATGGTCATTGGCTTGCCTCGTGTCCAATTCTCAAAAGGACTTTGCAAGGGGTGCTCCCTTGGGAAGCATCCCAAAGAAAAATTTGATAAAGGTAAAGCTTGGAGGGATTCACAACCTTTGGAGTTAGTCCACAGTGATGTATCGGGACCCTTTCCCAAACCATCTTTCACAAGGGCCAAGTACATCCTCACTTTCATTGATGATTTCTCTAGGTACACTTGGATATATTTTCTCAAACAAAAGTCTAAAGTGTTTGAAATTTTTCTAGACTTCAAGGCTCTTATTGAGAAATAGAGTGAGAAATCCATCAAGGTTCTTTGAACTGATAATGGAGGGGAGTATGTCAGCAATAGGTTTGAGCAATTTTGCACCACAGAGGGGATTGATTTGTAGCGCACAGTCACTTACAGTCCTTTATAGAATGGGGTTGTAGAACACAAAAATAGGTTCTTAAAAGAGATGGGTAGATGTATGATTCACTCCAAATCCTTAGCACCACAGTACTGGGCCGAAGCCATCAATTGTGCTTGCTACATTCAAAACAGGGTTCCTCATAAAGCTTTGAAAGGGATAACACCCTTTGAAGCTTGGCATAAAAGGAAACCTGATGTTGAGCACCTTAGGGTTTTCAAATCCTCAGCCATGGCCCACATTCTGAAGAAGAAACACAAAGCTATGGAACATCAGTCCAAGCCTTGCATCTTTGTAGGATATCCAGATGGTATTAAGGGGTATCACCTTTTGACCTGATCACTCATGAGTTGTTCATTGAGAGAAGTGTCCACTTTCAGGAGAGTCTTAGAGACTCAACACTTGGCACTTCTTCTCCCTCATCAGATCTACTTCTTCATGATGATTCCTCATCAAATTCAGATAATCCATAACAGGTTCTTCAGCCAGAGACATCTTCTTCTTCTTCGAGTTCAGATAGCGAGGACAGTGGTGCAGAGTCATCCACCTCTAGTTAGTCAGAGGATGAGAAGTTAGCACCTGACTTGCCCACTTTTGGGCCACTTTGGGCCAGACAGACACTTGAGAGTGTTGGCACTTAGGTAAGAGATCCCACAGATGACAAACACACTAGGGGGGATTTTCAGAGAAATCCACATGCCTTTTTTGCTTCAATCTCGAATCCACAGACTTTTTGAGAGGCATCGGGGGTACCTGAGTGGGATAGTGCTATGGAGGAAGAATATTCTTCCTTAATCAAAAATCACACTTGGGATTTGACTTCACTTCCTAACGGAAGAAAGATGGTTTGATGTAGGTGGATATATCGGACCAAGTTTACTGCAGATGGGTCAATTGATAAGTACAAGGCATGATTGCTCACCAAGGGTTTCTCACAAGTGGCAGGAATTGACTACTCAGAGACCTTTACACCCATTGCAAAGATGACTTATATCCAACTCACCTTGGCTATTGTTGTAGCACATGGTTGGGATAATTCATATAGGAAATTAAATCCTACAATTCATACAACTTGAGTATACTTTACATTCATAATAAATTGTAGATTCAAAATTACTACAAAAAGTCCCAAACAACAATCTCCATGACAACCCATTTGTCGTAGGCTAGGATTCTAAGTTACAACTACTAGTTTTCTCAATCAGTTACACTAAGTAGACACATAAACATAGAACCATATGTTCATTTTCAAGCAAGCTTAACTATAATAAACAAGTCATACAATACATATAATTCTATCTTTACATTTGTTTGCACTATCAAGATTGTATGCACACCTAGATGATATCCTACCAAATGGCACAATGCATATATATATATATATATATATATATATATATATATATATATATAAGTGTGGATCTAGGTATAATAAATATAGTATGTACCATTTGGATACCTTTAATACTATAGAGATCTATGACATTCCATAACATTATAGATTGTTATGCATGAGTTTCTTACTCAAACATGAACACGCAGTCTCATGCACAATTTTATTAACTAACAACTACTAGATTATACCATCCAATATAATAATTAGATGAAAACACCATCTCTATGTACACAATACAATGCACTATTTGATCTAGAAAAGTTTAATCACTTGCACCTATTAATATTCTCACAAATGAACTACACATAATATTTTATTTCAAGATGCATAATCATACTAAATTTTACATGTGATGCAAATAAGGTTTTAGAAGTTTTTACAATAATTTGTTGCAAATCTTAGATTACAAGCATATATATATACTAACACAAGTCAAGGTTTTACAAGATTATGAACTAGAACTTCCATGAACCATGACCCTTTAAGAGATAACCTAGGGGTTACATCCAAAAAGACTTTTCTAGTATCAAGATTTCATTCTCAATAATCACAGTTTTTCTCACAACATATAAGAAAATAACCTCTAATTAAAACCATAAAATCGGCAAGCTAGTAAATCTACCAAATGGTTATTATGTAAGTCAATATATCAACCTCGATAATTTCATATGACTTGTTCAAGACTATAGAACATGGTCCATGCACCAATATTAAATACCCTACAACTGTGTTTGATTTAAGGATTTAACCGAATCCATTAAAATCATAGATTTACTTTATAGGTATAAAACGAGTTTAATCAATAATACAATTTACCTCATTCTTCTAAGCAAGGCCTAGTTCCTTCTAGACATTGACTTTTTAGTTCTTTAGTGACAAAGAAAAGTATGTGATGGAAAGATTAATCATATTACTTTAAAATAATAGCTTGAAAGGATTGTCATTCCTAAATATAATTTCTTTATCTTTACTCAATCGAATATAAAGAGCATTCCAACATTTTTATTCTGACTAAAGTTAAGTTAATAACCAAAATTGGTTAATATTTAATATATTCAAAATTTAGTATTCCCATATGAAAGCATTTAACTATTGTATGACCCAATGCAAAACCACAAGGAGACCTCTTTGGACACCACGTGTCCCAAAATAACTCTATGGTTTTAAATAAAGACCTAGTGATATCATAATATATAATTTAATTATACTCAATCTTATATATAACATTCACTTATCTATAATTCATTCTAAAAATGGCTTGGGGGTTTATTTTGACAGCTCACCATTAATATCAATAACTCCAATGCTCTAATAAATATTTATATGCTCTTTAATACTCAGTTATCTTATAAAACTCAACGACTTTAACATGCAATATTGTCTTCAACCATTGAAACACATGCACCACTTTTTGAAAACATATACAGCTTCTTTAATATAAAGACATTAGCTATTTAATCAGACACTTAGCACTCCAAATTGTATACCAGGGGTTTGAATATATACCCTCAACAATATCCAATATATACAATAATTTACTTTTATATGCTACATTCAAATTCTACACCTAGCATTTCCTTTAATCTTATCTTTTCAAAAATGACTTAGCTTATAACAGATTTCAGTGCTCTTTTCATATACTTGACATTTCAAATATGACTGAGATTTTCTATTTATCACTCTAAGTATCACAATTTGACAGTAACAAGAGACCTGTTGTAAACCAAATATATTTTTATTAGATGAACATGAAGACAATTTTATAAGTTGTTTATGTTAAAATTGGCATTTAGCATAAGAGGTTGGTGATTTAATATAAAAACAAGGCTTTAAATCATAGATATAGCAAGGCATTTCAAACTATAAGGCAGGTTTTATCATCTAAGACTTAACAACTTAATATAATGACCTGGTGTGTTTTCAATAAATACACAGTAGTCTAATAATAATCTACAGCCCATTTTTTTTATAAAATAATATGTAAGCCTTTAATATACATAGCCTTAAATCTACACAACTCTATTACACTCTTTTATTATCTAAATACATACAAGAAAATAAAAGACAAAACATACCTCTGCTCGAGATTGCTTGAAGAAGTTAATAAACTTACTATTGCTTGCATGCATTGCTCTTTGAATCCTCCCCTTTTCTATCCTCCATCCGTGTATGTATGTAATTGACCCAAACACCCCCTTTATTTATAACATAAACTTTATAATTTCCACGTTGCCTATGTTTCATGCAAACTCTCAAATTTATAATTTTATCCTTAAAACAACATGCTAATTTAAAAATTGCTACACCCTTTCTACTTAAATTCTTTAACTAATAACATATATTTTTATTTTCTAATTTTAA
The DNA here is from genome assembly GCA_037957365.1 of Torreya grandis. Classification (NCBI taxonomy): domain Eukaryota; kingdom Viridiplantae; phylum Streptophyta; class Pinopsida; order Cupressales; family Taxaceae; genus Torreya; species Torreya grandis. The sequence continues at coordinate 2,229,452 of JARHVA010001863.1, read as the reverse complement.
GTAATTCTTACATGCTATTAGAAATTAGTTTCAACTCAAGTTCTATTTTTACTAAACTTTAGTTAATTTCTTTTCTTTCTGTAGAGCTTATCAACTAACATGCTATGTTTAATAATAATAAAATCTGATTTCTAAATTTTCAAATATTTTTTTCATGCATAATTCATATTTTAAGAAAATAATCTTCACCAGGATAATTATGCCATTAGTTGATTTTTCATTTGCTAGATAATCGTATTTAAGACAATAATACTTCTTTTGTAAATAAATAATTATTTTTTGGATTTAATTTCAAAAATCAAGTTAGTTAGGCTAAATAAATTAAATGCACACTAAAATTAATTCCACACACACAAAATATAATCACAAACAACATGCAAAGCATTTTTATGTGAAAATCATTTAGCATTTATTGTGTATATGTGTGTAGGGTCACTAGCATTTTCCACTAATATTTCCCCCAATCACTCCATTTAGTTGACCCTCTCTCATGATGCTCTCCTTCATCAAACTCTGAGGGTAAGACTTATCCTGCACATACCTCACAACAAATAGGTAGTTAGTCTAAGTCATCATAAACTAATTATGCAAAATTAATAATTATACTGTAGACACCAAAATTACGTTACACAAGTGTATAACATGTTGTGTCAAAACCCCCCTTAGACTCCCTTTGTAACAAGTCTTCCTAACCCATGCCTTTACCCCACATATTTAATTAATTAATAAAGATTAATTGAATATTCCTTGTGCCACCTTGCCTAGCCACCTTGCCCTAAGACCAATTCTCCCCCTGTGAGTCACCACTAGACTTGGTCTCCCACAAATAACTAATTCTTACCCTATAAACCAATTACCTTATACCCAACCATGCATATTGACCATTTCTTAATAGGTGTCATACTTGGCATAGAGAAATAGAAGAAAGGAGCCAAAAATAGCCCTTTTGACCTATTCTTATGCCATCGATGTGATCAATCCTCAATCGACGTCAGTCAACTTGAGACCAACATCGACAGGATCACTGACATCAATTACTTAAGTAATGTTTTAAACCCATTTTAGACCCCCCACAAACATTCTCTCTCTCAAGCATAAACTCACTCAAGAGATTCAAAGCACTCTTAACAAGATTTTGGGGATTATCCACTATAACCAGGCTCACAACTTCTCTGTACCAGTCAAATCCTGAACTGGAATTGATCCATTATGTAAAGAGCTTGAACTATGGTGAACAAGTAGCCTACACTTATCTCTATTTGGTCAGTCACCTTAACAAAGCTTTATCAAGAGTATTTTTTCAAGTACTTATATCATTTAAGCATCCATGTATTCTATGAATTCTAATTGTTTCTAATTATCATTTTCAAGAGTCCTATCCATCCCCAAGGAGGAGTTGTAAAACTCCTTCATCTCCATACCTCTAACTTAACTAAACCAAACTCCTCACCCAGACTTCTTACCATCTCTCTAACCCTTCATATGACTCTTTTCCAACCCCATTAACCTATCAATTATCCTTCCCTATATTTAGGAAAGCCTTCTATGAAATTTTGACTCCATTGCCTCTACTGATATTGATTATCCTACCGACATTAGTCACATTGCCACTACTGACATTAGTTACCCTACCGATGTCGATGACTATGATTTTACCCAAATCACCCTGAACCATCTCAAATAGCCCTCTAACAAACCAAAATTGTATTTTGCTTGCTCTATGACACTGACTACTACACACAGGTTACAAAAAAGGTACATGTAACTCTCTCTCTCTTTAATCTACTTTGTCAGTTCATTTTTAACTCTTTGTATTAAACAGTGGATTGTCATCCCCCTGGAAGTTTGTCACTTCCTAGAACAAGCAAGTTGTTCGGCAGCCCACTCACCAACCTACTAAAAAATATTTTGTGGTAGTGTGTTTTTACTTGCAGGTGGTCCTCCCTAGCCAAAGAGGAGTTCCTAACTTCATCTGGATATGGTGCGTACCAATCCAAGTACATATAATCACTAATCCCTAACCTTTCTTTCTCTATTTCTTATCTCTTGAATTTAATCAAAAATAATTGAAACATATACATTCTCAATATACAAAATAATCAAAATATAACTGTTACATAATGTATAATAATCAACAATACTATTATCCCATATCAGTATATGTCAAAATGCTCAAATCAAAGTAATGGTAGTCAGATAATGACCATACTAATCTACGATTAAAGGTTTAGTTGGTATAGGGTGAAATCAAGATGTGACATTTTCCCCCCTAAAATTGGTCATCACCCTAATGACTCTTATTATAACAAAAGTTCTAATTAACAAATAGATTCTAAGAAGGCTCCCGCTCCTGCGCGCGCGAATCCAATTTTGAAACCGGCCGCTGTGATTCGAGCGGCCGGTGAGGCTGTGGAAGCCGTGGAAGTCTGTCCGGACAGTGGAGGAAGGAACCAAAAAACACGCAAAGGAATTTTTGTTGAAGGGATTAACACAGCTGCGGGTCTGACCAACGTTTCTGGCTCAGGGTATGGACCAGAAGCGCGAACCTATGCGGATGTGGCGGCCTTTGAAGCAGAAATACATGAAGCCCGGTCTCTTTCAACACCTATACCTCCTCGCACAACACCTGTAAGTGCATTAAAACCTATCAGGGTTACTCTAGACCCTGAATTAGCAAAAAATATTTTCCAAGATGAAAAACGGTTTTCCTCTTGTGCTGCCATTTTTCGCTTCCGTGGTTTCTGGCCTTCTTTTGTAGAACTACAAAACTAGATTGCTAAGAGTTGGCCGCATATTAATGACGGTCAAATCCAGCCTTGTGCCAGGGGTTTTTTTATAGTAATTTTTCAAAGTCCTGAAGATAGGCAGTCTATATTGTGCCACAATAATTTTTCTTGGTAGGGCAGATTTCCTCTTATGGCCAAACCTTGGCATAAGGATTTTAACCCTCTCACGGAATCCTTTAACAAGATTCCTATATGGGTGCGGCTCCCTTATCTTCTGATACAGTTGTGGCAAGAAGCAGTTTATAAGACCATTGGAAACGCTATAGGGGAGTTTCTATATGAAGAAGACAGTTCGAAGAGCCACCATTCGACATGTGCATGATTTCTGGCTGATCTGGATGTTTCAAAGGGCCTTCCCGAGGCGATCTGCATTGACTCCCCAAGGGGCACCTGGACACAAATCTTGGATTATGAGGGGATTCCTTTTAGATGCAGGAAGTGTCACCAGACGGGACATATTGCAGCCCATTGTGTTGCTGGGAAATACATTCCCAGACATTCACCTTCTTGGTGGCCAAAGGATTTTTCTGAACATAGTTTAGACAAACTACCTTTGGAAGCAACAACAGATTTCGAGTCTGAGAACGAGGAAAGGGTGCAATCAGAATCAGAAGATGAAGAGGAATCACTGGAGAATCAATCAAATGAAGCCTCTGAGGAGGCCGTAGTCAAAGATACAGCTGAGCCTAAGGAGGTGGTGGTGATCTCTACCCCTGTTTTGAAGGATCTACCTAAAAGCCAGACTGTGTTTGACTGTCACCTGGAGTTAATGCCTACTGGTGTCCAAAGTTCATTATCCCCTGAGGCATGGGTTGTTGAGGTAGCTAAGGTAGAAGACGGTTGGACAGCTGTCAGAAGAAAGAAGGCTAAGCCTTTGGTCCCTCCTCTTGATATGAATCTTCGGTCAGGCAAAAAGAAAAATCCGAATTGAAAAGATTCATCCAAAGTTCCTTTCTGCTGATTGGTTTTTTGGGGGCAGCAAACTGGTCATTTTTTCGGTTTGCTGGTTACGGATCTGGAAGTTTGTGGTAAACTTTCAGATCTGTGTTTTGATTGCTGTTTTGTATTGGTATTATGGTCGGTTACAGGTCCCTGTAAAACCTGGTGTTGGTTCTTTTCTATTTTCAGGTTCTCGTGTTAACCTGGTTGTGCTTTAATGTTTATCTTTCTCTTTGTACTGGGTTTCGGGGCCCCTTCAAAACCTGTTTTTACCTTAATCTAAAACAAATAGATTCTAACAACATAAAAACATAGTATAAATTATCATATCATGCAACTAAATGCAAAATTTACCTAAAGAACTTATCCTAGATCTCCTAATTAGCACTATTTTTAGAGAATTGATCTCAAAAGACTCTACTCTATGACATTTCCTATTCTACAAACAAGTTTCATGAAAGTCACTTTATGTTGATTGGTTCTATCATGACCACCTCGAGGTCTAGAACCATAAGAAAAGTCTAATAATAACTTGATAAAAGTTTAACTGCTAGCTCAACAACGTATGATTTCATCATAAAAGACAAAACAAATGATCATACGACTGAATTTGGCAAGTTTTATCAGTCAAGTCTCAGATTTGACAAGTCCATCTATTAGATCCAACTCAGATCAATCGAGTCAATGCAAGTCTAAGTAGGATACCATCCTATCGCTTAGAACTCACGTTCCTATCTCACCAAATATCCCTCATGTCTTTATGACTAGGCAATCTTCAAAAGGTGTACAAGGTTCACAAATCTATTCTAATAGATCATTAAAAGTAAAACTATATGCTAAAATATTTTATACGAACTAACATACACATAAGAGAAATCATATAAACATCCTAAGATTGTATTAAGTTGTTACTAATCAATCATAACTAGTATCATATCCTACAACTTATATATGGTATTATATTTATAGTATGTAACAATACCATAATTAGCATGGCATACAAAGGTCAATGATAATACTATCCTTACACTCTTACAAGTGAGACAATGTCTTCGTGATTGCATGACTAACACACAATAATTAAAAAGTTTATATCAACCCTTAGGCTTACCAAGATGTTCTACACATCTTATACCTTACTTGCTCTTAGCAAAAAGGTACACATAGTACTCTTTAGAATAATATCAATCTAACAAAGGTATTTAATAACATAATAATTATAATCAACTATAGTATAAATTCATTTTTATCCACTCCTCGTGATCAAGTCTATAAGTTAGATAAAATGATGACTCTAAAAATCCACAATTAGAAAGCAGAGAACTAGCATCTCATAAACCAAAACTTCTTTCATTCCCTCACATGGTAGAAGGAACATCACAGTCTAAGTTGTCAATCACTATCACTTACCATCTTGCAAGTGTAGTAGCATAAACTACTTTTATAACCATGAAGAAAATATGAACCACAAGGATGCATAAACAAGAAATAGAAACACTATCCCACAAACTCAAAGGAATAAGATCAAACAACAATTCAGAAACAAGTCTTTTGCCAAAGGAAACTCTATAGCAACATCCTCAAAATGTGAATCTTTTTGATAGCTTAAAATGATGTAAGAAGAGAGTGAAACATAACAACTCACCTCTAAGCCAACTAAGAGAGATGATTCCTCTTCACAAGTCCACACAATGATACTAATCCACATAACAAATTCCTAACACAAAGGAATATCAAACAAGACATCTACATACAACAATAAGAAAATTTCCACTACTCTAGGTGGTGCCACTCTAAAGTGGTATTACAGGATTTTCACTCCTAAGATTTGTGCAAGTGAGACACAAAAATAATGCATAAATACTTAAGTGAGAAGCACTCCATGCTTTTAAAACACTCACAAAACACAATTGATGAAGGTGATTCAAGAAAGACAAAATCACACTCGAGGTGTTCAATCTAAAGATCAAAAATATAGTAGGGAACTTCTTTTCACGACTTAAAAAAATATGCTATGAACTCACCTATCCCACACCTTAAATAAAATATCACCAATGAGACACTCATTACAGCAACTCTTTTACATCTCTAAGGGGGTACGAATGCTCTAAGGGTACACCCTCAGTGTACCTCATATGCATTCTCAATTCTTCTCTCTAATAAGCAGAGGAATATGAAAATGCTAATAGACTCATTAGGTCATAGAGTTTGAGCCATAACTCTGAGACCACATGTTACAAACCCTCAAGTTGTACTTAAAAAATGATATATATATATATATATATATATATATATATATTTATTTATTTATTTATTTATCATTAACAATTAACATTCATTCCACAAAATAATCAATACAATATACCATAACCATAACAAGAATAATAGTACTTCAAATTTAACGACTACATATAATATAAATCTTATACAACTCCACAAAAAGCCAAATATAATAAGACATAACTATATCTAGTCTGACAATATAACATCTACAAATCAAATATACAAATACATAATACAATTACATTTCTTCAAGCATACAACCTCATACAATGACAAATACCAAGCTCTCTAAAGTTTGAGTCAAATTGACTCATTTATCATATATAATCTCAAGTATCATCTCTAGGTATTACTATAGTGGTGGACAGAGAGCATCATCCGAGTGCTTTACCACACCAACCATGGACCAATGATTCTCTACACAAATGCCTATTAGGAAATGGCCCTCCCTTCACAGATAGGTAGATAAAACAATGCAAAAATTTAGTGAGAGGTGTTAGTACTCATGTGCTTATAATATTTCTAAAATCATGCAATGTACCATAAATAAATTAGTTCTAACATGATATCCCACAACATGCAAATCAAACATATGAAATACTTAGGCCCAAGTTTTCAAATAATATTCGATCACTAGATTGATCAATTTCACACACACCACTTAATCAGATTATCCTACATTGGTGGTGCTACCTAGGTTGGTGGAACCCATATCACTACCTATTAGCATCATCAATGTGAACTCTAATATTTATAACCTAGTATGTAATTCAAAACTCATGCATATTACATTTTCCCTGAAATAATATCACATCACAAGCTAAACAAGGACAAAGCAAAGTAAACTTTTATTCCAACCATGCATGAATGAAACATTTAATATTAATTCATATAGGAAAATAAAGCCTATAGTTCATACTACTCAAGTATATTTCACATTCATAATAAATTGTAGATTCAAAATTACTACAAAAAGTCCTAAGCAACAATCTCCATGGCAACCCATTTATCATAGGCTAGGATTCTAAGTTACAACTGCTAGTTTTATCAATCAGTTACACTAAGTAGACACATAAACATGAAAACACATGTTCATATTCAAGCGAGCTTAGCTATAACAAACAATTCATATAATACATATAATTTTATCTTTACATTTATTTGCACTATTAAGATTGTATGCACACCTAGATGATATCCTACCAAATGGTACAACACATATTATTCAATACATACATACTTATGCAAGTGTGGGTCTAGGTATAATAAATATAGTATGTACCATCCAAATACCTTTCATATTAGAGAGATCTATGACATTCCATAACATTATAGATTGTTGTGCATGAGATTCCTACTCAAACATGAACACACAGTCTCACACATAATTTTAATAACCAACGACTACTAATTATACCATCTAGTATAATAATCAGATGAAAACACCATCTCTATGTACATAATACAATGCACTATTTGATCTAGAAAAGTATAATCACTTGCACCTATTAATATTCTCGCAAATGGACTACACATAATCTTATATTTCAAGATGCATAAACATACTAACTTTCATATGTGATGCAAATAAGGTTTCAAAAGTTTTTACAATAATTTGTTGCAAATCCTAGATTACAAGCATATATATATACTAACACAAGTCAAGGTTTTACAAGATTCTCAACCAAAACTTCCATGAACCATGAACCTTTAAGAGATAGCATGTGAGTTATAGCCAAAAACACTTTTCTAGTAGCAATATTTCATTCTCAATAATCACAGTTTTTCTCACAACATATAAGAAAATAACCTCTAGTTAAAACCATAAAATTGGCAAGCTCGTAAATCAACCAAATGATTATTATGTAAGTCAATATATTAACCTATCATCATATAAAATGCAAAAATTAGTAACTTGAGCATGGCTAAAGACACCTAACCCTTAGGTCTCTCTTGCTTGCTCTTTAAACCCTCTCAAGGTTATTTTCACTAATTCCCAGTCACTTGTGGCATTTTGGACTTGAACCCAGTTGAGTCAGGACCCTCTCTTCATGACGAATCCATCCCCCTAAGTCTCATTTTCCCAGGACAATAGCACCAAATTTGGATAGTAACACTAGACCCTAGGGTGTCCCCTTTTCAATGCTCCTATCTAATCACATTTTAAGCCTATGTTACTATTTTTTACTAATTTCTCTTATCCATTATGTCAGCCTAGTTTGGTTTCATCTAAACCAATACCAATAGATCTCTATAAAATCCCATTCAAATATCATTTGGAAAGGGTTGGTAAATATCATTCAAGCAAGCAAGAATACAAGTAAAACCTCTCAAGTAATCTTCCCTATGCACTATATACAACCAACCTATATGCTTTCAAGCTAAGCCAAGTCATTAGATTACTCCCTAGCCATCTCAAGCATACCCAATTTTAGCATTTATTGCATTTCATTCACTATTGTACCAAGAACTCTTAAAGGGATAACTACATATGTCTTGATCCCTCCTCAAAGTATTGGTATGTAGGTAGCATGCCCACACATGGGGTGTGAAGCACGTTCAGTGCATCTTACACACACTAACCCCTTTTCCCTATTTTCCAAAGTTCATTCAATTGCATAGAAAAGACACATACCTGAATAATCATCTCTACAGGGAGCTCTATTAATAGTGAAGACCTAAAATTTGGTACACATGCCCACACTAAGTAGGTGAACAAAACCTAGAAAGCTTAGATCCTGAGGACAACAACATTGGGGAAGGACTATAGCGTCAAATCCTAGGGTGTCAAGTTCTGGTGCTACTATCCAATCAAAAAATGAAGTTCAAGAACCTATTTATGATAGTGTCCCAATCCTACGTGCAAATTTCTAGACCTTGTCTCAATCAGAACAGTCTAAAATAAGCTAAGTTTAAATTTCTCTCTCATTTTTATTTTTAGAAAAGATTTAATTGCAATCTAATTTCATAAATTATTATCTTTAATTAGGAATATTATTTACTGATTTATCCTACTCAAACTTGTTTATTAATTAGGGACAAAACTCTGTTATTCCCAAAAATAATAAATCATTTGGTGAACCTGACTTAGTTCAAATTTTGCATAAAAACCCCAGAAACTCTAGGGTAAATTCTTACTTGATTTTCTATATTAATTTCTAAAATTTTCCTTGAATATTAAAATAAAAAATTCCTCTCAAATTTTAAAATTTTGTTGTAAATTTTAAAATAAATTTATTTCAAACCTTAGTTGCATCAACTAGCTCCCATTAATTTTCCAGCATTAATCCAATATTTTCTTGATTTTTTGATTGCTTGCTTGCACATATAAATCAAAATTTTGATTCAAATTCTTAAATTCAATAGTAATTTCAAAAATAATTTGATTTCAAACCTTAGTTTCATCAACTAGCTCCTAGTAATTTTTCAATCATTTTTTGAATTTGTAGTTGCATATTAAAATAAAAAAATCACTACAAATATCAAAAATTCATAGTAATTTCAAAAAGAAAACCCCTCAAAATCCTAGTTGCATCTACTACGTCTTATTAAATCAAACACTTTCCCATAAATTTATGAATTTTTACTTGCATACTTAACTCAGAAATTCAATTTCAATTTTAAAAATTCATAGTATTTTGGAAAACTATTATTGTCAATTCCCTAGTTGCATATACTAGCACCTATTTGCTTCTCGAGGTATCACCTTACATCCATAATCAATTTGCAAAAATGATTCTCACTTATGTATAATTTTTTCTTACATTTCTTGCAAATAACAAAGAAACCATAATGGGCCTTATCATGTACATGAATGATGAAGTCTATCATATGTTACTACAAAACTTCATCCTTTGCATTTCATGCTTATGTTTCATTATATGGGAGGATATTACAAAATTCATTGCTAAAAATGCACAAAATGTCAAAATTTGTTTTGCATATTCTCTTTTCCTCATACAAAATAATTATCGACTCCATTTTGCTAAACACATTAGAAATGGTATGTTACATATCAAATGCTTATATGTCTTTATGCAAAAATTCATGATCTCTACCCTTTACTTTCTATTTCTCATGTGGAAATTTTTTCAAGTTTATCATGCCAAACGCATTTGAAATATTATGTTACATGCCAAAAGTTTATATGCCTTTATGTAAATATTCATGATCTCTATCCTTTACTTTCTATCAATCATATGGAAAAAAATTCAAGTTTATCATGCTAAACATGTTAGAAATGTTATGATTCATGTCAAATTTTTCTATAAATTTGTGCACAAATTCATGCTCTTTATCCCTTGTTAGCTATCTGTCATGTGGAATGTTCTCTATAATCATATTGTTATACAATTTATAACTCCACTTACATGCATTTTAGCCCATATACATGGTTTATACCTAGATGTATATGCCTCCTTGGCTACTCTTGTTTCAATGTCATATTTCATACTAGAAAGAAATCCCTTATCCTCCTCTCCCTCAAGAGGGTGATAGCTACTTTCCCTCTAGCCAGGTCCATGATATCACCCCTCCAAAAGGTGAGGCAGCCTATATTGTTATTCCTAATGCATACATTAAGCCTATAGCTTCTTCAAACCATCTTCAGCATATGTGCTTACATGTTCAATCGAAAGCAACTAGGGTTTGCACTTGTGAGACTCTAAGGAATAAAATCACCATTATGAGCAAGTTACTATCAGATTTACAAATGAAAAATGTTAGGGTGTGAAGCTAAAAGCTACACCTTAAGGCAAACAGGAGGTTTTTCTGAGAGTATGTAGTCGCTGGCATCGGCAGGCCAAAACCGACGTCGGTTAGGGGACGCAGAAGGGAAACTAGCATCGGCAGGATATCGGCCGGCATCGGTCACCTCCAGGAAGGCAGGGACTGACGTCGGTCACCTATGGCGGTCTGAACTACTGTTGACGAATAGTCAGTTAAGTGAACGTGGAGTTTGCATGTTAAAGACTAGTTCGAGTCTTTGAGCCGCTTGTCTAATTAGTGTATGCATGAGATCTATATAATAGACTCATGGGCTATATTTTTAAGTGTGGAACTTGTAGAAGAGCTATGTAGAGCTTGGAGAGTTCTTCCCATGGTGGAATCAAGTAGGATTCCCCATGTATGTAGATCAGGTTTGATATACAGGGTCTTGCAGGATCATGGTGGAGATCTACATGTGATAAGTAAAATCAAGTTGGTCTATAGGGATGTGTGTATGCGAGGGTCAGAATAGGATCGGCGGGGGAGCAAGATTAAGGTGACAGCAATACATCAGGAGCAGGATCATGGTGAGATCTACTTGGAGTACCGGTTCGTACTCGGTTGTACTGGTTGTACAATGAGGTGAACAACAACTTGTGTTAGTTGTTAGTTGTGACCTATGAGAGAAGATTACTCAGGTGAGAAGATTACTTAGAGCCCTTTGAGGAGGAAGCCTCACAGAGGTGGAAGAAGAGTGTGATCTCTTTATTGTAATTTCCTTTGTAATGAGTTGAATACAATTGTGTGTTGCCTCTCATATTCTGTGTATTTTCTCATTGATAGTTATTTGTTCTTCTGGTTATTTCCGCATGTAAGTTGCTTATACATTGGTAATCGTGTGTGCTCTTAAATTTGACAAGTTGTGTCAGAGCTTTGGGGAGTTTCAGTCCCATCAAATGGTATCAGAGCCAAGTTGGACGTTCTCAGAGTGAGTTTGACTAACAGATGGCCCAAATCTGTTAAGTGTTGTTGATTACAGGTACTCACAGGGGTTGCTGTTTGAGTGGGAGTATAGCAATGGCAGAAGAAGGTAAGCTGAGAATGAAGAAAGTCAGACACAGGATTAACACCATAAGGAGTGTGGTGGGTTGTCTTCAAGTGGGAGCTTGAAGAGGAATACAAGCCAGGATGCAGATTAGACAGAGTACTGGTTTAGGTATAGGTGCAGCTCTTTATCTCCAAGTGGGAGATTGTTAGGGTGTGGAGCTAAAAGCTACACCTTAAGGCAAATAAGAGGTTTTTTTTAGAGTATACAGTCACCAGCGTCGACAGGCCAAAACCGACGTCGGTCAGGGGACGCAAAAGGGAAACCGGCATCGACAGGATATCAGCTGGTGTCGGTCACCTCCAGGAAGGCAGGGACCAACGTCGGTCATCTGTGGTGGTCCGAACTGCTGTTGACGAACAGTCAGTTAAGTGAATGTGGAGTTTGCATGTTAAAGACCAGTTCGAGTCTTTGAGCTGCTTGTCTAATTAGTGTATGCATGAGATCTATATAATAGACTCATGGGCTGTATTGTTAAGTGTGGAACTTGTAAAAGAGCTATGTAGAGCTTGGAGAGTTCTTCCCATGGTGGAATCAAGTAGGATTCCCCATGTATGTAGATCAGGTTTGATATGTAGGGTGTTGAAGGATCATGGTGGAGATCTACATGTGATAAGTAAGATCAGGTTGGTCTACAGGGATGTGTGTATGCAAGGGTCAGAACAGGATCGACAGGGGAGCAAGATCAAGGTGACAGCAATACATCAAGAGCAGGATCATGGTGAGATCTACTTGGAGTACCGGTTCGTACTCAGTTGTACTGGATGTACAATGAGGTGAACAACAACTTGTGTTAGTTGTTAGTTATGACCTATGAGAGAAGATTACTCAGGTGGGAAGATTACTTGGAGCCCTTGAGGAGGAAGCCTCACAGAGGTGGAAGAAGAGTGTGATCTCTTTATTGTAATTTCCTTTGTAATGAGTTGAATACAATTGTGTGTTGCCTCTCATATTCTGTGTGTTTTCTCATTGATAGTTATTTGTTCTTCTGGTTATTTCTGCATGTAAGTTGCTTATACATTAGTAATCATGTGTGCTCTTAAATCTGACAAGTTGTGTCAGAGCTTTGGGGAGTTTCAGTCCCATCAAATGGTATCAGAGCTAGGTTAGACGTTCTCAGAGCGAGTTTGACTAACAAATGGCCCAGATCTATTAAGTGTTGTTGATTATAGGTACTCACAGGGGTTGCTGTTTGAGTGGGAGTATAGCAATGGTAGAAGAAGGTACGCTGAGAATGAAGAAAGTTAGGCACAGGATTAACACCACAAGGAGTGTGGTGGGTTGTCTTCAAGTGGGAGCTTGAAGAGGAATACAAGCCAGGATGCAGATTAGACAGAGTACTGGTTTAGGTACAAGTGTAGCTCTTTATCTCCAAGTGGGAGATTGTTAGGGTGTGGAGCTAAAAGCTACACCTTAAGGCAAACAGGAGGTTTTTCTGAGAGTATGCAGTCGCCGGCATCGGCAGGCCAAAACCGACATCGATCAGGGGACGCAAAAGGGAAACTAGCATCGGCAGGATATCAGCCGGTGTCGGTCACCTCCAAGAAGGTAGGGACCGACGTCGGTCACCTGTGGTGGTCTGAATTGCTGTTGACGAACAGTCAGTTAAGTGAACGTGGAGTTTGTATGTTAAAGACCAGTTCGAGTCTTTGAGCCATTTGTCTAATTAGTGTATGCATGAGATCTATATAATAGACTCATGGGCTGTATTGTTAAGTGTGGAACTTGTAGAAGAGCTATGTAGAGCTTGGAGAGTTCTTCCCATGGTGGAATCAAGTAGGATTCCCCATGTATGTAGATCAGGTTTGATATGCAGGGTGTTGCAGGATCATGGTGGAGATCTACATGTGATAAGTAAGATCAGTTTGGTCTGCAGGGATGTGTGTATGCGAGGGTCAGAACAGGATCGGTGGGGGAGCAAGATCAAGGTGACAGCAATACATCAGGAGCAGGATCATGGTGAGATCTACTTGGAGTACCGGTTCGTACTCAGTTGTACTGGATGTACAATGAGGTGAACAACAACTTGTGTTAGTTGTTAGTTATGACCTATGAGAGAAGATTACTCAAGTGGGAAGATTACTTGGAGCCCTTGAGGAAGAAGCCTCACAGAGGTGGAAGAAGAGTGTGATCTCTTTATTGTAATTTCCTTTGTAATGAGTTGAATACAATTGTGTGTTGCCTCTCATATTCTGTGTATTTTCTCATTGATAGTTATTTGTTCTTCTAGTTATTTCCGCATGTAAGTTGCTTATACATTGGTAATCATGTGTGCTCTTAAATCTGACAAGTTGTGTCAGAGCTTTGGGGAGTTTCGATCCCATCAAAAAATCAACTATTACATGAAAAGATCACAACATTGGAAAATTAGATCATAATACAAAAGCCTCAAAGGCACCCTAGTGTCAATCATGCATATGTACCTTCACCTAGTCAGTTGGTTACAAGCACTATTACATATCAAAATAAGAAATCACAACAAAATAAATCTACAACTAGTGATTCAAAAAGTGTTGAAAGATCAAATAAGAGTCCAAGTGAGGTACTAAGGGAAATGGTTAAATCTAAGTTGATCAAATTACCTCCTCTACATCCAGTGAGAAGATCTAGATATTATTGTGCATATCATATAATACATGGACATCACACAGATTAATGTTTGGCATTGTAAAAACATATACAACAAATAATTGCCAATAAGGACCCTATACAAGGTAAATCAGTCAAGCAATCCATAGTGACACAATAACACATTCACAAAGGGTCAAATTTAGAAACAATATAAAAGTGGTTACTAAAGCATAACTCAGAACAACAAAAGGATCAAAAAACAAAATCATAACAATAGACAGTACCAAAAGTATAAGTAAAACATGAAAAATATGCAACTCTACCTCTCCAAAATAAGGCTCAACTTTCAAAGCAGTATGGGTTTGGTCAAAAATATATACAATAGATTGATTATCAAGGTCAAGGGTTGGGCAAGCATGCTTAAGGCATCACTACTCTTATTCTAGTAGTTGATAATGTTTATCACCAAGGTTTGGGATTTATTGAACATCCTAAGGCAAATCATTCACAAACATAATGTAACAAAGGAAAATATCTAGATACAAAAAAAGTCAACATTAGCATTCCATTGGTTCAAAATCAAGAAAATAATGATGAGTGGAACAATACAGGGTATTATGATTTTTAAGATACCAACAATGAACCTGAATATTCAAAATCATATTCATAGCCATTCTCTCATGCTTCATAATCACGCACGATTCTTTTGTTTGATACAAGACACCATGATAGGGAGTCTCCCTTAAGACTCATTGGTTAGTATCATCTCTCCTCAGCCTTTCTTGTACATAGCTTCTTTTTGCTTACTTGTACATAGTTTCTCAATATGTATTATGCATAGTCTCCTTATGATTGATTGCACATAGCTTATATCAAAGATTCAAAAACATTCAAATAAATCAAAAACACAAAAACATTTTGATTATATGTATCATCCATGCTTCACATTACTAATACTATGCTAGAACTTACATTTGTTGTTATGTGCTAGTGTATGTCAATTTGTCTACATTACCATGCTTCACTTGATCTTCTTTGAGTGTGTGCAGTGAAATATAGCTACTTGATTGCTTCAATCTACCCATTGAGGGGGCATTCTTGCTTCTACATTCAAGACACACATCGATATACATACCCACTGGGGGCATCTTCTATATGACTACACCATCCAGGTTATGTCAATCCTACACTTCATACTCTAAGTTATCATGTTGATGTACATTATCTACTAGCTTATACATATTACTTTATCAAATTTTCACTAGTATCTAGCACATGTGTATTTCTTAGCATATACCTAGTCTTGTACTACTCATGTCTTGCATACATTCATCTCTTGTTTTGATTAGTTAGATATGATTGTACTTCCAATGTTTACATGCTTTATTTTCTTAGCATTAACTTGATGTGATTGCATTTCTCAATTCTTTCTTGTCTCTTGTATGTGCCTTAGGACATTTACTAATGTCCTTCACTTCTATTCATGTGTGTGCCTAAGGACATTTGCCAATGTCCTTTGTATTATTCTTTGTGCATGTGGCCCTTATGCCAACATTGCTTGCTCCACTTGTATCTGTATGTGGTATTTGAATATGCCTTGTATGCTTGATTTATAGTTTGAGTGACATATACCCATGTCCCTTATTCACTTGGCCCCTTAGCCACTCTTGTATGCTTCTTGCTTCTTGCTTTATGTGCTTGTTGCTTGATTGCTTCTTGATTATTTGCAATGTCATGATCTACATCATGCATTTTTTCTATTTTCTCGGATGCCATGATGGATATCATGCTCCATCCCTCCAACTAATAACTAACACTTTTAGTTACAGTTCAGTACATTGCACATGATACTACATTATTATATCTATGTAGGCATACCCCTGTTGATCTAACAATCTCTCAAATCAAACCATGTTATATCTTGAGATATCTTGTTGATTATCATTACTATATAATGTATATTTCTAGCTTGACACACTTGAAAGGCTTCTTATTATGATGGTATTCATTGTAGGGTGCCTATTCTTACCCTTAAAAGAGGGGGAAATAAACATGGGTTTTGCTACAGAGATCAAAGCTCCTATCAATCACAAAAATCCAAATTTAGAACAAGTAAAACAACAACAGTCATCAAACCACTCAGAACAGACCAAGCAAATAGTCCATATTCTATAATAGTGATTAATTTTAGCCTAGAATAATAGTACTAAGGCTGAACTACAATGCCAAACACTAGGGTGTCTATTTTTAGTGCCAAACAACAAAAAAAATAGGTTTTCCAGAAGTAGGTAGAAAGGTAGGTTCAACTACATTTTTGCACAGTCAAACCAGTTTAGATTAGTAGTTTTTAATATAGTTTTATCAAAGAATCCAAACATAGGGGGCATTATGCATGGCGTGATTGGTTCTCACTTCTAGTTTTAGACACAATAATTGGTATAACTTCAAGATCAAAAATAATGTTTCAGACACAAGTGATTAGGGGTAGATTCCACAACACTTTTGCTTCTTTTCTTTAACTTTTTAGCATTACCCAAGCATTCTCAATAGTTATGTGCATTATTAAATTTATAGGTGGTTGAAATCATTTAATAGTAGATTTCATATAAGCCTAACCTCCACATTCCTAAGTACCCAAGTTCCCAAGTGGCTTCCACATAAGCCAAATTTTCAGTTTTGGAGTGGCTTTCATACAAGTCTAATCTCCATCTTTTCTGAGTTGGCCAACATTGGCCTAGTTTTTAGTACACATTTGGCTATCCATGCCACATTATCAAATTTCTAGAGCATTCATGGGCTTCAGAAGCCATCTCATATGACATACACATTCATATATACTAGTATCAGTTCTTAGCTTCATTTTATGGGGCAATGATGGAGCCAAAGGGCCAGCCTTTGTATTTTTGAGCCACCTATTTATAAGGATAGAAAACATAGCCTAAACATCGATTATCATATGCATAATCATCTAGTGTCACTTAGTAGGTGATGATGGAGCCAAAGGGCCAGTGTTTGCATTCTTGAGCCACATTCCTAGAAATTGAGCACTCAACTTTGTTCGTGATATAACTTTTGGTACATCATCATCAACAACATCCAACATTACTCAGCCTTACGTAGTATCACAACAGGTTTTGTATTGGTTCACGTACCCAGTGAGGTGTATTTGTTCCTTTCTCTTCCTTTCTCTTGCCTTCTCTCTCTCTTACCTAGCTTTGTATGTTCTTATTTTATATCACATATAATAAGAATTGATCTACTCTTTGTTTCCTTTCATAGATTCACACTTGCATAATGTGCTTTTTATGAACCACCCAACATTACTTAGCATCACACAAGCTTCGTGGGATTCACCTTTGTAGGTAAGTTTACGTACACTTTCTATTTTCTTTTATCCTAGTATTTCACTTTACTGCATCACTAGAATAAAGTGGGGGCAAATATAGTCATATAAAGTATAAAATTTGGTAACTTGAGCATGGTTAAAGACACCCAACCCTTAGGTCACTCTTACTTGCTCTCTAATACCTCTCAGGTTTATTTTCATTGATTCCTAGTCATTTGTGGACTTCCAAACTTGACCCTTGCTGAGCCAAGACCCTCTCTTCATGATCAATCCATCCCCCCAAGTCTCATCTGCCTAGGACAATAGCACCAAAGTTGGATAGTAGCATTGGACCCTAGGGTGTCCCCTTTTTAGTACTCCTATCTAATCACATTTTGAGCTCAGGTTATCATTTTTCCCTAATTTCTCTTGTCCATTATGTTGGCCTAGTCTGATTTCATCTAACCCATGACCAATATATCCCTATAAAATCCCATTCAAAGATCATTTGGAAAGGGTTGGTAAATATCATTCAAACAAGCAAGAATACAAGCAAAACCACTCAAGCAATCTTCCCTATACTCTGTATACAACTAGCCTATATGCTTTTAAGCTAAGTCAAGCCTTTAAACTAGTCCCTAACCATCTTAAACATACCCAATTTTAGAATTTCTTGCATTTCATTCACTATTGCACCAAGCACTCCTAAAAGGAGAACTACATATGGCTTGACCCCTCCTCAAAGTATTGGTATGTAGGCAGCATGCCCACACATAGGGTGTGAAGCACGTCCAACACATCTTACACACACTAACCCCTTTTCCCTATTTGCCCCAAGTTCATTCAATTGCATAGAAAAGATAAATACATGAAAAATTAGCTCTACAGTGAGCTCTATAAATAGTAGAGACCTAAATTTTGGTACATAGGCCCACACTGAGTAGGTGAACAAAACCCATAAATATTAGATCCTAAGGACAACAATTTCAAGGAAGGACTACAGCACCAAAGCTCAAGGTGTCCAGTTTTGGAGCTCCTATCTAATCAAGAAATGAAGTTCAAGAACTTATTTACGATAGTGTCCCAATCTTGCATGCAAATTTCTAGACTTTATCCCAGTCGAAACAATGCAGAATAAGCTAAGTTTAATTTTCTCTCTCTCACTACTATTTTTAGAAAAAAGGTCTAATTACAATCTAATTTCATAAATCATTAACCTTAATTAGGAATATTATTTACCAATTTATCCTACTCAGACTTCTTTATTAATTAGGGATAAAACTCCATTATTCCCATAAATAATAAATCACAACCTCGATAATTTCTCATGACTTGTTCAAGACTATATAATGTGGTTCATGCACTAATATTAAATACCCTACAACTGTGTTTGATTTAAGGGTTTAATTGAATCCATTAAAATCATAGATTTACTTTACATGTATAAAATGAGTTCAATCAATAATACAATTCACCTCATTCTTCTAAGCAAGGCTTAGTTCCTTCTAGATGTTGACTTTTTAGTTCTTTAATGATGAAGAAAAGTATGTGAAGGAATGATTATTTGTATTACTTTAAAATAATAGCTCGCAAGGATTGTAATTCCTAAATATAATTTCTTTATCTTTACTCAACCGATTATAAAGAGCATTCCAACATTTTTATTCGGACTAAAGTTAAGTTAATAACCAAAACCAATTAATAGTTTATATATTCAAAATTTAGCATTCTCATATGAGAGCATTTAACTATTGCATGCCCCAATGCAAAACCACAAGGAGAGCTCTCAGGACACCACGTGCCCTAAAATAACTCTATGGTTTTAAATAAAGACCTAGTGATATCATAATATATAATTTAGTTATATTCAATCTTATATATAGCATTCACTTATCTATAATTATTCTAAAAATGAATTGGGTGTTTATTTTTAAAGTTCACCATTAATATCAATAACTCCAGCACTCTAATAAATATTTAGGCACTCTTTAATACTCAACTTTCTTATAAAACTCAATGACTTTAACATGCAATATTGTCTTCAACCATTGAAACACCACTTTCTAAAAATATATACAACTCCTTTAATATAAAGACACAAGTTATTTAATTAGACACTTAGCGCTCTATATTGTATACCATGCATTTGAATATATACCCTTAGTAATATCTAATATACACAAAGATTTACTATTATATACTATGTTCAAATTGTACACCTAGTATTTCCTTTAATCTCAACTTTTCAAAAATGACTCAACTTATAACATATTTCAACACTTTTTTCATATACTTGGTGTTTCAACTTTGACTGAACTTTTCCATTTATCACTCTAAGTATCACAATTTGATAGTAACGATTTTTTTTATGACATCAAGTATTAGATTAAGATACAAAACAACATATTCCATTGTAACTGGCGTGGTTCTGAATAGTGGTAATTTGGGAAAGTGGTGGTACAAAGTGGTTTGGTGGTGCATGATGCCATTTATGTTGGCCAACAATTAGGAGTTTCATCGACCATGTTGTTGTTGTTATTGTTTTAGCAACTCACCCATCATGAATAAAGTATTTTGCCTCTTTATAAATGCTTTGCAAAAAAAATGGTATTTCTGAAACAACAAACATAAGAAGGTGCTAATTGAACCATAGGTTCAACGCTCTAAAAATGCTTATTCCATGATTCGAACAAGCGACCTACTGTAAACCAAACATATTTCTATTGGATGAACATGTAGATAGTTGTATAGGTTTTTTATGTTAAAATTGGTGTTTAACATAAGAGGCTAGCAATTTAATATAACAACAAGGCTTTAAAGCATAGCTATAGCTGGGCATTTCATACTATAAGGCAAGGTTTATCATATAAGACTTAGCAATTTAATATAATGACCTGGTGCATTTTCAATGAATACACAGTAGTCTAATAATAATCTACAACCCATTTTTTATCAAATAATATGTAATCCTTTAATATACACAACTCTATTACACTCTTTTATTATCTAAATACACACAGGAAAATAAAAGACAAAACTTACCTCTGCTCGAGATTGCTTGAAGAAATTAATAAACTTACTATTGCTTGCCTCCATTGATTTTTGAATCCTCCCCTTTTATCTCCTCCATCCATGTCTATGTGTAATTCACCCAAACACCCCTTTATTTATAACATAAACTTTCTAATTTCCATGTTGCCTATGTTTCATGCAAACTATCAAATTTTATAATTTTATCCTTAAAAAAGCATGTTATTTTAAAATTGATACGCCCTTTCTACTTAAGTTATTTAACTGATAACTTATATCTTTATTTTTTAATTTTAAGTAATTCTTGCATGCTATTAGAAATCACTTTCAACTCAAGTTCTATTTTTACTAACTTCAATTAGTTTCTCTTCTTTCTCTAGAGATTATCAACTAACATGCTAATGTTTAATAATAATAAAATTCAATTTTTAAATTTTCAAATAATTTTTTTCATACATAATTCATATTTTAAGAAAATAATCTTCACCATGATAAATATACCATTAATTGATTTTTCATTTGCTAGATAATCATATTTAAGACAATAATACTTCTTTTGTAAATAAATAATTATTTTCTGGATTTAATTTCAAAAACCAAGTTAGTTAGGCTAAATAAATTAAATGTACACTAAAATTAATTCCACACACATAAAATATAATCACAAGCAACATGCAAAGCATTTTTACGTGAATATCATTTAACATCTATTGTGTGTGTGTGTAGTAGGGTCACTAGCATTTCTCACTGATATTTCTCCCAATCACTCCGTCTAGTCAACCCTCTCTGATGATGCTCTCCCTCATCAAGCTTTGAGGGTAGGACCTATCTTGCATCCACCTCACAAAAAATAAGTAGTTACAATGAGTCATCATCAACCAATGATGCAAAACTAATAATTATACATTCTCAATATACAGAATAATTAAAATATAATTGTTACACAATGTATACTAATCAACAATACTATTGTCCCATACCAGTATATGTCAAAAATTTCAAATCAAAGCAATGGTAATCAGATAATGACCATACTAATATACAATTAAAGGTTTAGTTGGAATAGGGTGAAATCGGGATGTGACAAATAAGATCTTGTATCTTGTGTTTTAGGCTAATGCATTTGTTTGTGGTGTGGCCTGGTGCCCTGTGATACATGTAGAATGCATTTGAATCATAACTCTTTGGAAGAGGTTATGTCATATCAACCTCTTTAATGGGAGAGAGAGAGATGACATTGTATTCTAATAGTTGTTATAAAACTCATGTTGGTGACTCTGATAAATTAGTGAATATTCTATGCTGAGGAGCTGATAAAACCAATTTGGGAGAAGGCTCTAAAGTTGCATTGACTATTTTATTTTGATCTATTTTATTTTTAGTGGTCCTGACTTGTATGGAGGTTTGCTTGAACACTTAATAGTTGAATTTTATCCATTAGTGTATTTAAGTTTTTCCATTGCTAAGAGCTTAACCTCTTGTTCCTTAATCGTGTGGCACATATCTATGAATGTGGGAAACTTCTTGAATAAGATTGATTTGTTACATGCTTGCAATCGACTCTATTTGAATATATCTTGAAGCTCTATATCTACCATGGGTCTAGTCAATTTTGATAAGATCATAAGACATAATCAGCTATGGGCTCATTTGACCTTTGTTTTAGTTATAAAACTTGTGTATATGATATATTATCACTTATGTTCATAGAAAATTGTGATAGGAACATATATGCTAAAGGATTTAATGTCGTGATATATTAGTTAGGCAAATCATAGAACCAATATAAGGCATAATCCTCAAGACTACTTAGAAAGAGTTTCATAAGAAGCCAATTATTGGACACATAGTCCAAGCATGCTATGTGAAAGGCTCTAAGGTGATGTTCTGGGTCACCCGTGCCATCATATAATTTGAGCTTGGATGTTATGAAACCAGATGGTAGAGGAGTTGCCACAATGTGATGTGCCAATGGTGTATGCAATGGAATGTTGGAATTCAAGGCATGTGAAGGGTTAGTTGCTCATTTCTCAAGATGTAACACCTTAGATTGCAGAGAAAAAACCTGTTGCACAAGAGATTGTACATAAGGAGGAGAAGAACTAGTCACAAGTGGAGTATTTGTCACTGATGGTTGAATAATAAGTTTTGGTTGTGTTATCTGAGTTGGTTGAGTAGGCCCACTGAAGGTGTAACAACATCATAAATTAGAGGGGTGGAAGATTGACCATTATTATTTTTATTTTTGATTTCTAATATGGCCTATAAAATTTGTGCCTGATCATGGGGTTGTTCCTAAATTCTATCCTTGAAGCCTTGTAATACCTCATATTTGTTCACAACTATATCATTATCATTAAGTGGAGGTAGTGTGTCTTGATCCTCAATATGGACCTGATCTTGTTCTTGGTTATATTGTTCGTCCTTGAATGTATTGTCATTGAATTCCATGTAATCAAGATGTGAAGGATTCATATTTGGAGTTGTCATAAGTTCCTTGTCCTTGTTATAGGGTTGGATAGTTGGTATACAAATATGATCTATAGGATTACCACCTAGTCGAACACTTCTTAAGGGAAGAGACATAGCTTTTTTAGATGGCATATACCCAACAAATTGAAATAGAGATACTACAAGAGAATATATGAATTCTAAATAATTAACAACAACTAGTGAAAATATGAGGGAAAAGTATAAAAACCCTAAGAGCATCTAAGGTTAGGGTTTGGGAATCTAGAGCTTCTTTACAATAATTTAAATTAGATGTAAAATCAATTGAAACCCTTATGTAAAATTGATTTTATTTAGCTAGGTTGTCTAAATAAAATAAAAAAACCAAAAGTATGCAGCCCTAAATTTATTACACAAAAAAAGGAATTAATTCAATCTAGGGTTTTATGCAATGCTTGAAGTAAGATGGGTTTACCAAATGATTTAACCTTTTTGAGTTTTACACGTGTAATTCTTATGTTTTGGTTAAAGGGCTGAGATGTCTAAATCAGTCAAATAAATTGTAATAATTAACTTACTAATTTGTAAATGAATTTGATCTTGATTGACTTTCTAATAATAGCAATAAATAGGGAGAAATAAAGACTTAGCTAAAAATAGACTATCATGGATGATCTATATTTTGAAACTTGAGATCTAAGTAGTTCTGAGTGTCACAAGTAGGAGTTTGATACTCATTTGTTCACTGGATAGTAGTACCTACTTTAGAAAGTAGTACCATTCATGTGTAGTGTCCTCAATGTGGCACTAATGTCCTATTTATAGGATTGTTCCTATTTTTAGTGGAGCACCTATGCCTATGTCTATATGTTATGATCATGTGTGATCAAAACTTGTATCTATGTATTGTACCTAAAAAACTTAGTTTTGTGTGCAAACCCTAATTATCTTTACAAATATATTTTGAGCAAGAATTGAGTGTGTTAGTAGGACACTAGACATCCTCAATACCACACTGTGTAGGGAGTTGCCTACATACTAATACTCCAAAGAGGGATCAAGTCTGATGTAGTTCTCCCACCTAGTGCTTGATGTATGTGCAAGTGAATGCTGGAATGAAAGTGGCCGTAAATGCCTTTAATGTGCTTGAGCTTTAAAATGCTTAAAAACTAGACTTAGGGTTGTTGTAGATGGTAGTATGCAGAAAGTGAGGCAGAATAAAGATAATGTACCTTGATTTTGCACAACTTTGTATTTGGTTTGAATAGCTTTTGCATTTATTTTCCATCTAGTTAATAGAGGTAGATTAGACTTGTATTTATAGGGTTTGATTGCTTAAATAGATAAGAAAATGAGCTTAGGCTGACCTTAGGAAGGGAACACATTTGAAAAAGTATTTTTTGGGAAGAGTTGGGGCTAAAGATAATAGCACCCAGTTGGGGACTCTAGTGTCATGTGGCTATAGTGTCCCAAATGTAGTGCTATTGTCCTTTTTGCAGACTACTGAGAAAGTTGGATTAGGGTCAGAGGTGACAATTTAAGGACTGTGTCTTAACTGGATGTAAGTCAATAAGGTCTGTTGAATGGCTGTAAATGTAAATCTAAGGCTCTAGAATACGTTTATGGTAAACCTAGGGATAGGGTAACTCAAGCGACATTCTTAGCATCTAATTTTAACTTTTAGGTGAATACACAATGCATATCCCAAATGATAATATTAGTTCTTTTACTACACATGTAAAATGTAAGGAGGAACATGTTATGTACCTTTTTAACTTATCCAATCATGATGCAAACAATGTAAAAGATCCAACTTAAGGTTGTCAGTCACCAAATAAGGAGACACCTATGACCATCCCTTAGATGAGATCATAGAGTAGTCTCTTCAAATAATCCAAAAATACCTACAAAAAACATTTAAAAATCTAAAAAAATTTTCAACATAAACATACTTTATTGGCTCCTTGACATCTATGTGTTAATTTCATATTGATGGATGGCATATCATTTATTTCTACATACACATGTGTGTCATGCTTTTACCCGAGTGTGATACATGCATACACAGATACATGATTTATTCTTATTTTAGATGTTGGGTCTTTCCTCTACTCATGTCATATGGACATTGGGGGCATCTACCTCGATGATCATGATAATTATAGGTTATATCATTATATGGTCACTCTACATTATCATGTTTTGAGCTCATATATGTACTTACACATGCCTTTATCCATGATTATATCTTACATAGGGTACTTGATATACTATGCACTTGACATTTTTTGCTAACACATTTGATCCATGGGCTACTATGATATGTTTATGTTGGTTGCTTATTCTTTCCTTTATACACTTCTTTGAGTGCTTTGCCTTATGATTGTCTTGCTTGTTTGAACATTTTAATATGCTCCTTTGTTTGTTCCCCTGTGCCTATGTATATTTTCTTTGACATTTTAATATGTCATTATTTGTTGTATGGACATTTAAATACATCATCCTTGCTCTTGTGGACATTTTACTAAGACATGCCCATTCGATTGTGTGGCATTTGAACATGCCCCTTAGTTGTAGTCTCTTAGGACCATTTTATTTTGATTTGTTTTCTAGTGCTCTCATGTGTATGCTTGATTTGCTAGTCGATCTTGGACAATTACTATTTAGACATTTCCATGATATTTATCATGCATATTAGGTCTTTCTGTGATCACATTATTCTATGGGCTTCAATGTTAAATTTACCTATACATGTTCTCCTATATGTTACATGGTTCCATTCACAAATTATATAGTTATCTTATCCTTCTGAGGTGAGGTAACTACCATTTTATACTCTTGCATCACCTTGAAGGGGGGGCATATCAGTGGGGGCATGTCATAAAAGCATGTTCTCCACATTTGGCACAATTTTTAGATTCAGTAGGGGAATGCTTTGGTAGCATGTTCTCCACACTTATTCACATTCATAGTTTTTAGATTCAGTGGGGGCATGCTTTAGAAAAAAAATCTCCACACTTATTGGCATTCATAGTTTTCAAATTCAGTAAGGGTGTGCTTTGGAATCATGTTCTCCATACTTATTCAATATTCAACATCTCTTGGTTATAGTGGGGACATGTTTTGGAAACATGTCCTTCACATTGGTACTCATTACAGTTTTCATACTTCTCTATATATAGTGGGGACATGATTTGAAAGCAAGTTTTCCATATTTACATAGTTTTTGAATTGACCAAAGCGCATACTTATATAATTTAGATTCGCAACTGTGGGAAAATTTTATACATTGGTACCATTGTTATACATATTTTCAACATGAGACATATATAAGGTGCATATGCTATGTAATGTGCAGCTAATATTGGAAAATCCAAATCCGTTTCAAATTTCAAAACACTTTAAGGGACTATCATCACCCACCAAGATGCACTTTTACAAACCATATTGAGTCATTCTATTATAATAATTGGTTCACTTTTGGTATGGTCAAGGTGATTAAATCACTCAATATTGCCAAGTTTTCAATTTGGAATTGATTGTATCATATAACCTTACCAATTTAATAGTATGAGCTAACTTTGTTCACTCATGCTCACCTCAATTGTCAGGTGGCAACTCACCTTTTCTCCAAGTTTGGGGGCATGTGCCTTCTAATCTCTCTCTATCTCATTAGATATATGCACTTTCTATATTTATATATATATTTCCTAGTCTTGGTTTTAGAGCCTTACAATGATATGTCTTTTGAATTAACTTGTCAATAGGTAAGGCGGTTACATTGATACATAGGTGTACTCCTAAAACTTATTATTTCAATTTCAATATTTTCAATACTTTCAATTTTAGATTATATGCATTGATTAAGTATTGTAACATGCTCTGGGTTACATGTCAGTCACTAGCAAAACACTCAAGTTGGATTCAAACAAAGGCAAGGTGTGTCATAACACCCATGTATGCATTCATTTCCTTTAAACTAGCAATTCCATTACTAGATCAAAGTGGGGGGGGGGTAAATGTAGATGATATTTATGGATTATATAACACATTAGTCTTGTACACTTGGCAAACTCAAACCTTGGTTGTCCCTCTTAGTTCTAGACCATTCTCACTTTCAAAAGTCTCACATCTGCTCTATTTTATGCCCCTTTGCCTATTTATTGGTAAGACTAGTCTTATGTTGATGACCCAAATCTTTTATCTTATCTAGAATGCATAAAACTTGTTTATCTTCCACCTCTGTAATTTCTAAGTTTGTACCTACTTTCTTGTTCCTTGGACACTAACGTCTAGGACAGACACCCATGTCGATACAAGTTTTTATTCTGACATAAGTGTTCAATGCCCTGAGGTATCCCAATTTTGGCATAAGTGTTTTAATATAAGTTACTTCTTCAAAGGGATTGATATAAATACAAGATCATCACTCATTCATTCATCACCTATAAAACCTAACACATACCAAGGTAACCTATCAAAAGCATTCAATCAAGCACTTAATGAATAAAAACTTCCTTAATTTATCTTATTTTCATATCAGTCACATGGACAATGCATATTTAGGTATGAAGTACCGAAGGAGTATCCCAATATTTATATTTACCAAGTTACAAGCTAGGTCACTATTGTACTTACTTTACACATATTGCATGATTCACACACAAGCTAACACATAGGGGAGAACTACATCTGTCTGAGATCCTATTCAGAGTATTGGTTATGTAGGCAATGTTCATTGATAGAGGGGTCTTTGGGTTCAGCTCGACACTTTGTTCTCACTAACCTATTTTCCCCCAAGGTCATTATGAAGATGAAGAACTAGGGTTTTACAATTTCATGAGGAATGATAGTCCATGACCTAGATATGAATGCACCAAAGTGAAGGTGAAGACAAACCCAAAATAACCCAAGTGGTCTCATCCTTTTATAATAGGTATTTTGTATAGGACACGTACATCAGGTTCAAATAATAACATTGATGTAACCATCCTAGGCTGATGCTAGTGTCTGTAGCTCTGTAGGTATGTAATCCAGAATCTGACGATTGTTCCATAATCATATTCTAGTCTACTTCTTGCATGTTTTAGATCTACAATTTTTTTAGCATCAAAACCAACTAAGTACTTTGTTTCTTTATCCTTTCCATATCTAACATAGTTGTACTTACTATTCTTAGTCTATCTCAACATAATAAATTCAGTATATGTTTATCTCAGTTTAGAATCTAATTGGTTTGCTTTAGATATAGTTTACCACCCTTTTTAATTTAGGCTATTTATACCCCTTTAACCCTAGATAACCCCAATTTATATCATTTTTAAGGTTAAACACTTTCAAAGAGGGGCAAATGTAGACACCTAAATTTCATCACATTTAGTGTCCTAATTAACTTTGAGTAAATATCAACACACTAACCCAACCATCATTACAAATTTGAATATTATCCCAGTATCACTTCTCTCCCTTTATTTAATAGTTAATTAATCAATATTAATTAATCATTTATGCACACATATTTCCACAAACTTAATTAAAAAACTATAATTTTCAAGTCACCAAACATATTTCACATTCCTCTCAATCAAACGTTGACTCATTCAACCATTTCCTTAACTAATTCAACTACTTGTTGAGTCATCATTAAATCTGTCAACCAACATGATGAGTCATCCAACTCCCTAACTCGTTCATGAAAAACTTTTAACTATCAACTAACTTCCCCCTTATTTCTCAAACACATGAGGTATTGATCTCTCATACTTGGATGAGAACTCAAATCCAACCATCCAAAATTAACATAATCCAATAAATCGATATTTTTTCCCAATCATCCATCTTTTCACCTAAAAGCCTATAAATTGAATTTTCTTCCTCTATTATCATCATCCATCGTCAAGCTATCGAATTGATAGCAAAATTGCCTTGTGCATCCATTAAAGATGCATTGTTAAACTACTAAATTGCTAACAAAATTACCTTATGTATCCATTGACAATCAACAAAGATTATGTCCTTATGCTATTAAGATTCACTTTGCATTTCGATAATGAAATTACCATCCACATACACACTTACAAGAGTAAACCGAAGTCAATCAAAGGAGAAGGCATTCATTTTTGTTGGTAAGATGGAAGGTAGATTACTTATTTGTCTTATTCTTTCATTGAAGCTCTATACAATGTTTTAAAATAGTCTTTAGAATAGGAATTCAATCACTTCTTTGGTTTTTTAGCATTAAGTTCTAATTTCTAGCTATCATAGTTGATTACCTCAATTTTTGAATTTTATAACAAAAAATGATCTTGTATTGGTCCAAATAAAGATTCATATATGTATACCATTTTTAACATTGCCTTGATTATATGTGTATGGTATTGAGTATATGTGATAAGATAATTTATGACCAAGTAAATATTATCAATTATATTAAAAATAATAGTTTCTTTTTCATTTTGTTATTTTTTATGTCTACCATGCAATTCGATTAATACATTTGTAAGTGGTTCACAATGGTGCTCAACACTTGAAAATGTAACAAAGAATGTTGGTGGTTCCAATTATCGAGACATTATAATGTTTTTCTTCTTAGTTGTAAAAAATATGGTGGTACTCATATTTTTTAGAAATCGATATATCCAATATTGGATTTCCATAAGTTTTATAATTTTGGTTTATACTTAGCATCTTTTACTATAAGTTTTCTTCCTTTTAGTTGTCTTTTTATAATTCTTACCTGCATTGTTCCAGCTACTTGGTTTATCATAACTTTCATTGATTTAAATATGTGTAATATGGTATGCAAATTCATGATTCATATTTTATAATTCCCATTGGCGTATTTTAACATATGAAAATATATTTCTTATGTTCTCATTGCGAGGGTCACCATTAAAAACATCGGGAAATTCATTTCCTCAACATACTTGTCTCTAAAAATTCCAAGTGGTTGTTCATACTCTATTGGTGCAACTTGGATCATACTATCTTGAAGATCATGAATACATGTTGAGTTTGTGAATCCATGTACCATGGTGTAGTTGGGAATATTTTCTTCATCTTCGTTACTTGTTTCACTATTTTATGATATTTTGATAATGTATCGATTGACTTTGTTATTAGTCTATAATTATTGTTTGTAATCTTTAGTTATTTTTAACATTTTGAGATTGATACAATTTCTTCTTACACATTTGCTTTAGAGCATGCATGATGCTGTTTGCATAGACCCACCCTTTTTGGTATGTATTTTTTTTTACTAATTTTATTTTTAGTTCAATAGCAAATGTGGATTTTTCCATTAATAAGTGTGGTAATGTTTTTTGTATTATGTCAATGTTAGACGGTACATTGATAATGGCACTAGTTAATATAAATTATCATTTATTGTATCCTAATTGTGTGATTTGTGCAAGTGGATTTTTTTAGTGAAACAAGGTGCTCTTCAATATCTATGAGTATTCTCACATAGGTTAAAGTTGTATTTAACCAGATGTATTGAGGTGTTGTAAATTTTGGAATAGTTTCATTTTTCAATACATTATTACATCTGGTGCATATTTTTTTGGCGACCACTTAATTGTTTTTTGTCAAGTTTGCATACGTTTATTTTTCTGGTTTCTTTAAATATTTTGTGTTATACTTAAAGTGTAGTTGATTTCACATTAGGCATACATGTTTTGTTGTGTCTTGAATGTCTTGTATAAAATTATTTGTTTCATTGTTTGTTTAATTTCGTGCAATATGTTTCAAAATGTGAAAGGATGTTATATGTGTCTTATTGAATGCTATTTCTTTTCTATTAGAATTAACAATAGTCTCATTTTGACAATTTCTATTAATGGTTCATAATGAACGTGCCTTGTGTTTGTTTCCAAAAATATTATGTTATGATTATCTAGTTGTAAATAATTGCAATAAATGTTTACTATGTGTGTAGTAGTACTTGACCTAAGGTGAATTTTTGCATTTAGCAATATGGATATCCACTCTAATCAAAAGGTGCCTCCTTAAATTTCACCTTGATTGAATGGAATTGCCAACTTTACAATATATGCTTGCCAATTTGTAATTTTTCTTGTGGTTTGTATTAAGTTGGCTCCTAATTTTATTTCTATGTAAGATAATGCCTTTTTATTTTGACACAATACTGCATAGTAAAATGATTGTGCAAGATAGAAACGTAGACATTGTGTATCAAATTCCAAATTTGAATTGACAAATAAAATCAATTAAGCTTTCACCAAAATCACATGTGTTTGAGTTAAGCCTACATAAGACATTTATTTCCATTTTTTGTGAAATGCTTATCCAACGTGACTCAAGATTGTGCACATATTAGACATTTGAGTATGTGTTGATGACATAATGTATTCACTATTTTTTTTACAATATAGTGGCTCATAATGAACATAAACATGATTGCATCATAAAACATGATCGAGTATGGAAGATTTTGACATTCTTAATTGAATATGAAGGTAATTGTTTTTTCTTTTAAAAGACCAAATGCATGTTTGTATATTTAGCAATTTTAGCAAGCCAATGTATACAAAAGTTATCTCCACATAGTTTGGTTTCATTTTTAGTGGAGGTATGAGATGTAAATAATCGCATCCTAGGAAAACATGTTTTAATGTTGTGTACTCCATGCAATATGTATAGTTTATCAGGATGTAACTCTAGTCCATATGATTTAATTGTAATAAGATCACCAATATGCAGACAATTTAAGAAATGGTCAATAATGCCATTTCTCAGTTCTAAATATGTATATTAAAAATGTAATAACACGTGAAATGTGTCATAGATGCAGTCTCCAATATTGTACTTAAATCCTTCACCTCAAAAAAGATAGTGTTCAATCAAAGTGTCATCAATGTTATTGTATCGCGCTTTTGATTTTTGTTCATATTACTTTACAATTATTGGTTTCTTTAATGTTTCATTATTTTTTATTTTGCATTATTTGACATTTGAATCCATTGCTTTTTATGAACAAAAAAAATATAGATATATTTTAATGCACTTACCATTTGCTTAGTGACGTAGTAGCTTGATTTGTAGTAAAATGTAATCTTGTGAAGCCCTGCAAAGAATAGTATATGAGATTATTTCAGTAACTAACAAAAGCAAAATTTTCTTTGCTTATCAGTAATGAAACATAAAGTTTTTTTTACATTCAAATGCATTATTATTATGAAGCAAAAAAAAAGTACATGTATATAGGGTAATTGATTGTGTATTTGATTTGTTTGATGTTTAAATTATACATATTAATAAGCATAATGTTGAGTTGGTAATTGTGTAAATGCAACTAAAAATTCATTTTTTCAAATAACATGGCATGAGATAGTCTAAGCGGTAGATTTCAAATTCAAAAAATGGGGAAAAGCTTAATTTTTGTCTTTAGAGATGTGGTTACTAGTTGTTTTTTAATGATATTATTTAGCCTCTAATTGTATTTCATCAGTTTTTGTTGGGTATTAATACAAAATAATTGTGTTATACATGTTATATTACATAAGCAACTTCCACGGTCTAGGATAATTATCCTATATTAATTAGAAGATAAATAAAAGTCTGATGAGGCTACATTACATCACAACCAAGTTTAGTTTAGAACATGCATAACATTGTAAATTAATAGTAAGCAAATGTTGAGTTAGTAATCGTGTAGGTGTAATTGAAAAGTCATTTTTCTAATAGCATGGCATGGGGTAGCCTAAGTGGTAGATGTTAAATTGAAAAAATGGGGAAGACCTTCATTTCTCTATCTTTGGAGATGTAGTTAATACTTATTTTTTAATGATATTATTTAGCTTCGGCTCCTATTTCATCAATTTTTCTTGGTTATTGACACTAAACAATTATGTTATATGCATTATATTACATAATTAACTTCAACATACTAGGATAGTTATTTTACATTAACTAGAAGATAAATAAAAGTCCAATGTGGCTACATTACAACACAACTAGGTATACTTTAAAACATGGATGATATCATAAATTAACAGTCTCTCTAGGAAAATTCTCTACCCTAGTTTAAACAAAAGAAAATTGATGATACATGCAGATGCAACTGATATAGATATGTTGAGGTGTGGAGCTAAAAGCTACACCAAATGAACAAATGCAAGGTTGTTGTATTTACACAGTCACCGACGTCGATCAGGGATCGACTGGAGGCTGCCAACGTCGGTTATGGATCGGCCGACGTTGGTCATATGTAGGCAGACAGGGACCGACGTCGGTCACCTGTGCATTCCAAAAGTCTATTTTCATGGGATGAATAGATTGTTTGCATGATAGGATTAGCTGTTAGTGTTAAGTCTGCATTTCTATTTTTGGTAGGACTAATTTGAACCTTTGATTATGAGGTGTATCTAACGGTGGAGAATACATAGCTCATGATCCCTAATTTTATATAATAGGGATAGATGTTCATAGCTTGTAGATGAGAAAAAGGGTGAATCAATTCAAGTAGCTGAATTGTGTTTGTAATTGTGAGAGAGAACTCTTGAGGGAAAGAGATCTGTACATCTGAGAGGTGTGGAAGAAAGAGAGATTTCTTTAATTGTATTTCCTTCTGGAAGAGTTTAATACAAGTTTTCATTGTTTCTTGTATCTCTTATTCTTTGCTAATTCTGATTTCTAGTTACTTATTATTCTGGTTTAATTCTGTGTTTAGTTGCTTACACAACAGTAATCAATTGTTCTTGTTAGATCCTGACAAGTGGTATCAAAGCTTGGGTTCACTAACAGGTGGTTTTAGATCTGTTTAGTGTGTGTTGATTAAAGGTCACTCACAGGGGTTTCTGTTTGAGTGGGAGTATAGCAATGGCAGAAGAAAGTAAACTAAGAATGGAGAAGTTTAACGACAAGAATTATCAATTATGGAGGATGCAGATAAAAGATTATCCATATCAAAAAGATATGTACTTACTGTTGGGTGGGGTTTCAAGCAAGCCCACAAATATGCAAGATGAAGAATGGAATGTTCTTGATAGAAAGGCTCTGGGATCCATAAGGTTGAGCCTGGCATCTTCTGTGATTTCCAACTTGTCACAGGCAAAGACAATGGTAGAGTTAATGGATAATTTGGCAAATTTATATGAAAAGCCCTCAGCGTCAAATAAGGTATATCTTATGAAGCAATTATTTAATTTGCAAATGTAGGAAGGTGGATCTGTATCTAGTCATCTTAATGATTTCCATGCAATAGTAAATTAGTTAAATTCAGTCAAAATAGTTTTTGATGATGAAATTAAGGCTCTCTTAATTTTATGCTCTTTACCTGAAAGTTGGCATAGTTTGGTAATCACAGTTAGTAATACTGCATCTGCTATAAATATATTGAAAGTAGATGATGTTGTTAGTGTAATCTTGAATGAAGAAACTCGTAGGAAAAGCACATGAGAAACATCAGAGAATGCTTTAAGTATTGAAAGCAGGGGAAGGCAAAGAGAGAAGGGCAAGCAAGGGAGATCAAGGTCTAAGTCAAAGATGAGAAGTAGATCCAAATCCAGAAAAGTAAGATGAATAACCTGATGGAATTGTGGAAAGAAAGCGCATGCAAAGAAAGATTGTTGGTTGAAGGTTAAAGAAGAAAATCAGCATGAAGGTAATGAAGAAGCAAAAGTTGCAGGTATTATTGTACAAGATGCTTTTACACTTTCTTTGGATAATAGAATAGAATATTGGGTTTTAGATTCTGGTGCCTCTTTCTATGCAACCCCAAATAGAGAATTTTTCAATGATTATGTCTAGGGAGATTTTGAGAAAGTTTATTTAGGGGATGATGAGCCTTGTAAAATTGTTGGCAAAGGAAAAGTGCAGCTAAAAATGCAGAATGGCAACACATGGGTGTTGAAAGATGTCATGCATGTACCCATCCTGAAGAGAATTCTGATTTCTAGAGGAAAGTTAGGGGATGAGGGTTGCACAGTAACTCTCACAGCTGAATCTTGGAAGGTTTCTAAAGGTGCACTTGTATTAGCCAGAGGTAAGAGAGTAGGTACTCTCTATTTATGTAATTATATTACTGATTATTCTCCTTCTATATTATCTACTTCAGATGTAGATGAAAAGTTGTGGCACTGTAGACTTGGCCACATGAGTGAGAAGGGAATGAGTATTCTTAAGTCAAAAGGTAAGCTTTCAGATTTGAAAAGCATAGATCTAGATTTCTGTGAGCATTGTATTTTTGGAAAATAGAAGAGAGTGAGATTTCTCAAGACTGGGTCAACAAAGAAGAAGCACAAGTTGGAGCTTGTTCACACAGACGTGTGGGGACCAGCTCAGGTAGCTTCTATTGGAGGATCACAGTATTATGTTACTTTCATTGATGATGTTACAAGAAAGGTATGGGTTTATTGCATAAAGAAGAAATCTGATGTTTTTGACACATTTAAGAAATGGAAAGCTTTGGTTGAGAATGAAACAAGTTTGAGATTGAAGTGCCTTAGATCTGACAATGGTGGTGAGTACTGCAGCAATAAATTCAAAAGTTACTATTCTATGAGTGGAATACGCAGGAAAAGGATGGTTCCAATGACACCTCAACAAAATGGAGTTACTGAAAGGATGAATAGAACAATATTGGAACATGCACGAAGTATGAGGTTGCATGATGGTTTGCCCTTACAGTTTTGGGCAAGAGGTGTGGACACTACGGTTTACCTGATTAATAGAGGACCCTCTACTACACTAGATGGTGGAATTCCAGAAGAGGCTTGGACAGGGAAAAAAGTAGACCTTTCATTTCTCAGAGTTTTTGGTTTTGAAGCTTTTGTGCATGTTGATAAAGAAAATAGAAAGAAGCTGGATGCTAAATCTATTAGGTGCACTTTTATTGGTTATGGCTCTGGAGATTTTAGATTTTGGTTATAGAATCTAGGAACTAACAAAATTATTAAAAGCCATGATGTTGTTTTCAATGAGAAGGTGATGTACAGTTATCAGCTCAAGAAGTTGAATAATACTGAGCAGGGCAATGTTGATTTGGATGAGGTGATGATCCAAAATGAGCTCGCAGGTTAAAATAATCACAGACAGGAAAACACAGACACCGACGTCAGTCAGGAAGGAACCGACGTCGGTCAGGAAGGAATCGACATCGGTCATACAGGAATCGACGTCGATCAGATAGTAACCGACGTCGATCAGATAGAAACTGCCGTCGATCGGGTGGAATCGACGTCGGTCAGGCGCAGACCTGGAGATGACCGAGATCGGTCACTGACAGATAATTTGGGCAGACAACAGGCAGTGAATGACTCTCAAACGCCCATAAGGAGGTCATAAAGGGTAAGTAAACCTCTAATTTGATATTCACCTTCATTATTCTACTTATTGCGCACTGATAGTGGAGAACCAAAGAGTTTTGATGAAGCAATGCAAGTAAAAACCCAGAAACAGTGGGAGCTTGGCATGAATGAGGAAATTGATTCCTTGAAAGAGAACCAAATGTGAGATTTGGTTGAGTTGCCAGCGGGAAAGAGAGCACTGAAAAACAAATGGGTTTACAGGTTAAAGGAAGGTGAGAATAGACAAATGAGACATAAGGCCAGATTGGTAGTAAAGGGATTTGCACAGAAACCAGGTATTGATTTTGGTGAAATTTTTTCTCCTATAGTAAAAATGACTTCTATTCAGACTGTATTGTCTTTAGTTGCTATTGAGGATTTGCATCTTGAGCAGCTTGATGTTAAGACAGTGTTTCTTCATGGAGATTTGGATGAAGAAATATATATGGATTAACCAGAGGGTTTTGAGGTCAAAGGTAAGGAGAAACTTGTGTGCAAGTTGAAGAAAAGCTTATATGGTCTTAAGCAAGCTCCTAGACAATGGTATTTGAGATTTGACAGGTTTATGACAGAGCATGACTTTAGTAGATGTCAATCTGACTATTGTGTGTATTTTAAGAGATTGGATAATGGTAGATATATTATCCTGTTGCTTTATGTAGATGATATGCTTGTTGCAGGTTCACACATGTAGGATATTAATGAGCTTAAGGTAAAATTAGCTCACACATTTGCCATGAAGGATTTAGGAGTAGCAAAGAAAATCCTTGGCATGAGTATTAAGAGAGACAGGAGAAATCACAGTTTGATTTTGTCTCAAGAGGATGATGTGAACAAGGTGTTGGAGAGGTTCAATATGCAGGATGCAAAATTGGTAAGCACACCTATGGCTGGACACTTCAAGTTGAGCAAAGAACAATGTCCTAAATCACATGATGAGGTGGAGTACATGAGTAGAGTTCCATATGCTTCTGCAGTTGGGAGCTTGATGTATGCAATGGTATGTACTAGACCTAATATTGCCCAAGCAGTGGGAGTTGTCAGTAAGTTCATGGCCAATCCAGGGAAGGAACACTGGAAAGCAGTTCAGTGCATTCTCAGATATCTGAGAGGGACCAACAGTAGGCATTTATGCTATGGAGGGTCAAACACTTCTCTACATGGATATGTAGATGCGAATATGGCAGGTGACTTGGATGGTAGGAGAAGCACCACAGGATATGTCTTCACTATTGGTGGAACGACAGTTAGCTGGATTTCAAAGTTGTAGAAGGTTGTTGCCTTGTCTACTACAGAGGCATAATACATTGCAGTCACATAGGCTAGCAAGGAAATGATATGGATGACTCGATTCATGGAAGAGTTGGGAAAGGAGCAAGAGAGTTGCAGATTGTACAGTGACAGTCAAAGTGCAATTCATTTGACAAAGAATTCAACCTTTCATTCAAGAACCAAACATATACAGCTTAGGTACCACTTCATTAGATAGGTATTGGAGGATGGTGAGTTGAAGCTGAAAAAGATCCATACAGATAAGAACCCTGCTGATATGTTAACAAAGCCGGTAACAAAGGAGAAGTTGAATCTTCATTCAACTTTTGTTGGTCTTCAAGATTGAGCTTGAAGATGGAGAAACAAGCTAGAGGATGTTGTTGTATAGGTATAGGTGCAGCTGTTTATCTCCAAGTGGGAGATTGTTGAGGTGTGGAGCTAAAAGCTACACCAAATGAGCAAATGCAAGGTTGTTGTATTTACACAATCACCGACGTCGATCAGGGATCGATTGGAGGCTGTCAACATCGATTATGGATCAGCTAATGTCGATCATATGCAGGCAGACAGGGACCGACGTCAGTCACCTGTGCGTTCCAGAAGTCTATTTTTGTGGGATGAACAGATTGTTTGCATGATAAGATTAACTGTTAGTGTTAAGTCTGCGTTTTTATTTTTGGTAGGACTGATTTGAACCTTTGATTAGGAGGTGTATCTAATGGTGGAGAATGCATAGCTCATGATCCCTAATTCTATATAATAGGGATAGATCTTCATAGCTTGTAGATGAGAAAAAGGGTGAATCAATTCAAGTAGCTGAATTGTGTTTGTAATTGTGAGAGAGAACTCTTGAGGGAAAGAGATCTGTACATCTGAGAGGTGTGGAAGAAAGAGAGATTTCTTCAATTGTATTTCCTTCTGGAAGAGTTTAATACAAGTTTTCATTGTTTCTTGTATCTCTTATTCTTTGCTGATTCTGATTTCTAGTTACTTATTATTCTGGTTTAATTTCGTGTTTAGTTGCTTACACAATAGTAATCAATTGTTCTTGTTAGATCCTGACAAGATCTCCATAATATCCACGAGAATAATGATTAACTATAAAAATTACTTGTTGGAAGCTTAGGACGTAGAACAAGAAAAATGTAAAGTAGGAATGGCATTGTCCACTAGAGTAAATAAAATACAACCTATAATTTGATAAGAATATTTTATGTATAAGATGGGTAAGATAAACACATTTTTTAATTTAATTTCATCAGATTCATAACTCAAAATCAAGCCACAAACTATATTGACCACAAGAAAAATCACAAGCCATTTTTCAAATCAATCAAGTTTGTGTACATTGGCTTGGACTAGTGCTTAGTCTATCTTTAAACTTCCAGCTTTTTAAAAGGGAAAGTGGCATAACAACACAAATTATCATAAATAACTATGACTAGAATTCAATATTTATACTATATTTTAACAAAATAGGATCATAATTGAGTGAAAATATGATAGTTTTCAAAAATTTGACCATAAAAGAGAACTAATACCAAAGATATACTTAACATAAGCTCGCATAAGACTTGCTTGTAATGCTAATCTTGTAATAATTAAGGCACATAAATAAAAATTTGAGCATGCTCAGTCTTTAAGACTAGATGTTTCTTGTTTATGGTTAAACTGCCAATAACAATAGGGCTTTATTATAGTAATCAAATTTAGTATCTGGGATTTGCAATAATTCCCACCCATAAAACATAAACTAAACTGCCAAATACATATTTAAAATTCTAAAGATAGTGTTATTGACAAGGGGAACATCAACAAGTCACATATCTCCACTAAACTAGAACCCCAAATGGATTCTCAAAGATGGATAAAATTCATTAATGTAATGTAGCTACATACAATAAATGTAGGTAGTCTTGTACAAGATCTTGCTTATATATCAAAAAATGGTAGATAGAGTTGAAATAGTTCTCTGAGTTTAATTAATGTAGTTAAATCATGAAAAAAAGTGTGAAGCCATTAAAATAGGCTAAAATAAATTATAAAATGTAGCTCATGGGCCATGTCATACATTGATTAAATTTGATGGTTGCATGACTGTATTTACATTTTTTGCATAAAATAGAATCAATTATACAAAAAATAAAGGTTTTTCATGCCATCGATATCTCAAACTAATAGAATCACAGCATTGATTTATGTTAAATTTTCAAAGTGATTGACATAAGCAAGTGATCAACATTAATAGTCTCAGTTTTTGATCCAAACACTGAGGTTGAACATGTGGATGATACTTCATTATATCAAGAGCTTCTCAAAGATGAGAAGTTTCCCAACTTGATA
Organism: Torreya grandis; assembly: GCA_037957365.1. Lineage (NCBI taxonomy): Eukaryota > Viridiplantae > Streptophyta > Pinopsida > Cupressales > Taxaceae > Torreya > Torreya grandis. The sequence goes on along the minus strand of JARHVA010001863.1, from coordinate 2,189,330 downwards.
TCTTATAAGTTTAAGGGAGAGACTGAGACTCAGGGGTTTGCATCTAGGGTGGATGCGTTTCAAAGGTGAGTTGTCGAAGAAATGAATTTTCAAGTTCATTCTATCAATCAAACTACATAATAATGTCAGACTAGACAATAATGTCTCGATGTTATTCAAACATCGCATATAGTTCTACTTGAACCTATGGTTTTAAATGTATCAATTATTAGAGCATTACTTGACTTCATGGCATGTGCCTTGAGACTAAAAATTAAAATGTCAATAAACATGAAACACTACATAATGGGTGCAAGACACTAAACCTTCCCAAGCCTTATAATGAAAGTTATAGAGTTCTCTTGACTTTTTGAACCGGGATCCTGTGTTCATTCATGTAAGATTATTTCATTAGAAACTTCAACTCATGTTGTATTTGTCTTGTCTACGAACTTGTTTCTCTAGAAAAATGATTGACGATGATGGATATTCTTCATATGAAAGTTGAGTTGTACAGATGATAAAAAATTATTTTTTAGGTATAAAAACAAATAAAATTTGATTGACCAATGACCTAATAGATCTAATTTTTATTTGTACAGAGTTTATACAAGCTAAACCGAAAATAATCAGAGAAATATTTAGACCAATAATACAAAGAATAATAATCTTTCATTATGTATTATTTATCACACTTAATATTTCATACAAATGATTACACAACTATATAGGAAAGCTCTTTCCTATAATTGAGGAGATATAATCTCCACCAATATCTCTCACCAATAAACCACTAACTCGTTAATAGAGATACGAGTATAAAAAGAATATATTGTTTCTGTAAATAATATATTTTACTACCTAACTAAATACGTGATATATTGTTAATATATCAATGTAACTAACTACTAATTTATCATATGGTAATCACTATTCATTAAATAGTAATTTACCTTACATAACATATACAATTGTGAGCACTAATGTTAGGCTATCCCTAACATTCCCCCTTAGTGCGAACATGGGGAAGACATCATCCTATATTGCAACTCTCACAAAAACTCACATGATGGTTTTTCACTTTGCTAACCGCCAACCTACAAACATCAAATGGTTTTACACTCGGTTTACCAACAACCTACAAACATCGAATGGTGTTACACTCGGTTTACCACCAACCTACATACAAAAGATGGTTTTTTATGTGGTTAACCAACAACCAAAATCATCTAGAAGGTTTTACAGGGTAACCCACAACCTACATAATGCTATAGTATTCTATTAGCCCTCATCAATATTTTTACTTCAAGGGGAAATACGTAAATAGATGCTCACTTATTTCAATAATTGAACATGTATGTACTTCTATTCTTATTTGCACACATACAATGAAAAAATACGAAAAGGTACACCATACTATATACGTCACCAAATCATTCTAGGCCCCGTCGTTGGTGACTGACGAGAAGCTTTGCAACTTCCATCCTCTGTTTCCTCCTTCCAATTGATGAAGCAACTTTACTCAGTTGAAGTGTGGATGAAGCTTAAATGTACGATTTTGTCAAAGATAAATCACCCCAATAGTTTAGACGCATTTGACATTTGACGACATTTGTCTCAAGATGTCGTGTACAAGTGATAATGCATCTTTTTATAAATAATTAACTTTAATTTTGACAATTTTGACATAAAACTAACACTTCGACTCATTTGACTCTTGATGACTTTTAACAATAGATCCAAATAACTATAACACTTATGACATTTTGGACTTTGGATAAAATACAAATCATTAAAATACTAAATATTTATATTTTAACTCTTAAAAACATGACTCAAACTTTAAAAAAAATAAAAATAAAAATTTATAAAAACTCTAAAAACATATATGACTTAACAAAGACTAAATTTTTTAATATGACCCACTAAAACTTAATCGAACCTCTTAAAAACAAACTTTAAATAAGTCTGTAAATACATAAAGATCACCTATAAACAAGAAAACTCCAAATATTAAACCAAACGACTAAAGAAACATAATCCTATATAACTTAAAAAATATCACTCAAATCTAAATAAACGACTATACATACTTTTGACTTGTTTCGTAAACATTTTACAAAACTTGTGATTATGGTCGAAGTTGTGGTGCACAAATGAACTGCAGACCCATTCTGATAGAAATACAGTGCAATGGCAATTTTGGTGGGTGAATAATAGGCGAGAATGCACTGCGTCGAAGTCAAGATGAATTTTTGAATGAGGATCTCAAACGTGATAGGTCTGCATGTTGAAGAGAGGTTTGCGTGTTGACAGATCTACGTTTTTGCTTCACCTTGTTCTAATTTCAACTAGAGTCAGATAGCCTAGGTCACGAACTCGCCATACGTTGACAAGTTGGATGGAATGCCGAGCTTTGAATCTATAGTGCTGAGAGATGCGTTGGAATATATTGATTCCTCTGACTGATTCAACAAAGTCTCATCTGCAAATAGATGGTTAAGAACACAGAAATGGATGGAAGATACACACAGGCAGGCGATCAAATATTTTTGAGAATCAAACCAACTTAACAAAGGCGTGGATAAAATCATGGTAGTGGTAGATGCACGAATGGCAAGACCAATGTACAAACTGTGATTCAACGTTGGTTGTGTTTGACATTGGAATAGAATGGCAGGATGGATGATTTAGATATACGCTTGGATAAAATCAAATAAATGGCAATCTAGATAAAATTTGTGTTGGAGCAAACACATATGTACCAGGGGCCACCCGAATCACATACACACCTACAGATATAGCTGTAGATACCGAACTTTTGTGACTAGATGATGCTAACAACTAATCCATATTTGCTCCCACGCACTCATTAAACCATCATAATTTCCTGCTCTGATACCAGATAATAGATCTGGTTTTTATTTGTACAGAGTTTATACAAGCTAAATAGAAATAATCAGAGAAATACTCAGACCATTAACATAGAGAATAAGAATATTTCATTCTATCACACTTAATATTTCCTAAGAATGATTACACAATCATATAGGAAAACTCTTTCTTATATTTGAGGAGATATAATCTCCACCAATATCTCTCACTAACAAACCACCAAATCCTTATAGAAATACGTGTATAACAAGAATATATTGTTTTTATAAATAATATATTTTACTACCTAACTAAATACGTGATATATTGTTAATATATCAACGTAACTAACTACTAATATATTATATGGTAATTACTATTCAATAAATTGTAATTGACTTTACGGAACATATACCATTGTGAGCACTGACATCAGGGTATCCTTAACATGACCACTCTCTAGTCTCTCTTGTTGAGTTGAAAGTGGTGTGGATGTGCAACGAAGATTGTAGAATGACAAAAGATGATTTTTCTATGCTCCATGGTAGTATGTGCGTTCGTGATCGAGTCACCTCGATGTATACCACACATACACATCTAAATAATTAATATCCTCATGACTCACAGAGTCATCATACTACTATCGTCTTGCACGTGTGCCAACGTGATGTGAATCACACATTCACATTCATCCATCTCCATGCATGAAAATCACAACACGTTAGTTAAATGAATTGAATATTGCATTGCTCACATTGTTTAACGAATCATTACACAGATTTTTCACATGAAACAACAACCATGACAAATGCCAACCCTGTGCACTTTACATACTTGGCTCACACTTACAATTAATATTACTTTCTTCTCAACAATGAAGCAAAATAACTTTTAAGAAAAATATGCTTAATTATTTTTCAAAAAATATTTCAATATTTATACGTAAAACTTTATACCGATTTTTACAATTATTAATTTTTTTTAAAAAATTAATTAAACAAAAACTACATTAATTAAGAATTGATTCCTTTAATTCCACATTAGAAAGACTAAAAGTTTACATCCATTGTAGAGTACTTTCATCTTTAGGGCAATTGCTAGTAAAAAAACATTACTGTTAACGCTCACCACCGCCACCAAGCTGTCCCACTTCGAGTCACAAGATAAAAGGACAATACCCTAGCAAGAAGATTTAGACATCATTCATATACATATAGAGTTTTGGCGCCTTTATTTATCTTTGTTCTCTCCCGCCCGAGCGTTCTGTTATTATCTTCTAACACCATTTCGAAGAGGGGCTTAACAGTCGGCCAAAAAAATGGATGATACGGCGTTTATGGACGTAGACGAACAATTTCCTTCCACCAAATTCAACCTTGGAAAAGAAAAAATTGTAAACGATGCCCCCGAGAAGAAGAATGCTCCATGGGTTGAGAAATATCGCCCTCAATCCCTCGCAGACGTTGCCGCCCACAAAGATATCATCGAAACAAGTAAGAAAGATACGCAAGCGGTGGTTATTCAGGGTTTTGTCTCGTATTAAGGGTTTTTATGGTTTAGATTTTATCGATGATGAAATTATTTTGATTGCTGCCTTGACTCAGGGTTTTGTATTTTATGGTTCAAGGATACTCACATTAGTTCAATTTGGTCTCTTTTATTATGGTTTTCTTGGCTTAAGGATGTCGTCATTAATTAAATTTGGCCACGTAATTTATGGTTTTCTGGGTGCAAGGGTGCTGACTGTAATTATATTGGTATTGTATTTTATGGTTTAGGGTTTATGAATGTTGAAATTATTCTGATTGCTGTCTTGTCATAGGGTTTGGTTTTGAATTTTAAGGCTTAAGGATACTCACAGTAATTCAATTTGGTCTTGTAATTTATTGTTTTCTGGGTTTTAGGATGCTGACTGCAATTTAAGTTGGTCCTGTGTTTTATGGTTTAGTTTTATGGATGCTGAAATTATTCTGGCTGCTGTCTTGACTTAGGGTTTGGTTTTGTGTTTTAAGGTTTAATGATACTCACAGTAATTTAATTTGGTCTTGTATTTTATGGTTTTCTGGGCTTGATGATGCTGATAGTAATTAAAATTTGACTCACAATTTATGGTTTTCTGGGTTTAATGATGCTGTCTGTAATTAATTTTAGTCTTGAATTTTATGGTTCTCTGGGTTTAAGGATGCTGACTGTAATTAAATCTGATCTTGTATTTTATGGTTCTCAGGGTATAAGATGCTGGCCGTAATTAAATTTGGTCTTGTATTTGATTGTCATCTGGGTTTAAGGATGCTGAGATTCTTTTAATTATTGTGCCGATTAAGGGTGCGAGTCTTGTATTTTAGGGGTTTTATGGTTTAAGGATGCCGACATTTATTTACTTATTTGGTGGGTATTTTAGGGGTTTTATGGTTTAAGGATGCTGACATTTATTTACTTATTTGGTGGGTTAGGGCTCTGGTCTCCTATTTTAGGTTTTTTAACGGTTTAAGGATGCTGATATTAATTTAATTACCACTATGGTTTACGGTTTTTGTCTCCTATTTCAGGGTTTTATGATTTAAGGATTCTGATTATAGTTTGATTACTGTGGTGATTAGGATTTTGGACTCCCAGTTTATGATTTTGTAGGGTTTAAGAATGCTGATGTCAATTTGTTTACCGTGGTTATTTAGGAGTTTGGTCTCCTTATTTTAAAACTAAGGATGCTAATGTTAATTTGATTTAAACTGTGGAGATTTAGGTGTGAGGTTTCTATTTTTAGAGTTTTGATGGTTTAAGGATGCTTACTGCATTGGTAATGATGATGATGCTAACATTACTTTTATTATTGTGTTGATATAGGGTTTGGTGTTGTATTTTAATGTTTTTTGGGATTGAGGATGTTATCATTAATTTAAATTATGTTATTGATATAGTGGTTGACATCATATTTTAGGGTTTAGGGCTAAAAATGCTGGCATTAAATAATTTATGCGTTGGTATGATGATGAAGTTGATAGAGTTTAGCATTTAAGAATGCTGCCACCATTTTAATTTCTGTGGTGGTAATGATGATGAAGTTGATAGGTTGACGAGTGAGAACAGGCTGCCTCATCTTCTTCTTTATGGCCCACCTGGAACTGGAAAGACGTCTACTGTATTGGCTGTGGCACGGAAGCTGTATGGGAGTCAGTACCAGAACATGATACTTGAGCTGAATGCCTCAGATGACAGAGGAATTGACGTCGTTCGTAATCAAATTCAGGATTTTGCAAGCACCCAGAGCTTCAGTTTTAGGTAGATACATTTCCTCTCTTTTGCAGTATTTTTAAATGGGTAAATAACTAAAAAAAGGGATAAACCAGGGTTCCGAATATAAATAAGAAGTGAAACATCAGGTAAGCTTGCTGAAAAAACTAACATAACATAACCACACCATGGTCAAAAATCAAATAAGGACTAAGGATCCATTAACAAGAAGTTGAATGGAAAAACTTAGTTCTTAATACATCAGAACCAAAGGCCAAAGTTGACATCAAAATAGCAATTATGGATATAAAATTGACTACAACTAAGAGCAGGGAATAAATCTTCAGTCTAAAGCAGGGCAATGAAGAAACCCAAGAGCTAAATAGAGGAAACACATTATAGTATTCCATCTGGATGGACACTACTGCAATCTGAAAAAGTAATCACAGTCCAAGAACTCCCAGAGACTCTGACCTAATAAGCTATCACCTTAATTATAGATCCAACTGTCCTTCATGTTAATTGTGGTGAGGAAAATGAGCGGAACTGCCTGTCACCTGTTAAAAACAAGATACAGTTCCTGCAACCAAGGCTTATCCAAAAATTTATTTTTGCGCCTATCCAAAAATGCTTGTAGTTGTTTTTTCAAACAAATTGCAAGCCTTCTTCATGTACACATGTCAATCTGGGTAATCACACCTGCATTATTTGACACAAATCTGATTTAAATCCTTTTGGCAAACAATTCATATGCCTTCTGTATACTTCCACATTTTGCATGCATGTCTATCAGGGCTGTCACAACTACATCATCTGAAAAAATCTGGCATGGATTAGGATTTGATGCATTTCCATACCATGTTCTAGATTTCTCATTTTTTTTGCATGCATTGGAAGGAGGCTGGAAAAGGTTGTTGAGTTTGGCTGTACACCTGCCAATTGCATTTGTTTTTAAAACCTCTCACTTTATCAACCAGACCATTTGTGCATATTCAGTAATGATTACAGACTGTGATGCTACACTTCATTGAGGCATTTGTCAAACTACTTGTATGTTTAATAAGACAAAATTTTATGCACATTCAGAAATGATTACAGACTGTGATGCTACACTTCGTTGAGGCATTAGTCAAACAACTTGTATGTGTAATAAGACAAAATTGTGCATATTCAGCTATGATTACAGATTCTGAGACTACACTTCATTGAGGCATTTGTCAAACTACTTGTATGTTTAAGAAGACAATATTTGTGCATATTCAGCAATGGTTACAGACTGATACTACACTTCATTGAGACATTTTTAAAACTACTTGTATGTTTAATAAGACAATATTTTCATGATAAACTCAACATACACGTTCACTAAGGCATTAGTTTTATTAGTCCCCTTAACAAAACTATTCCAATTGATGCTTTGTCCCTATTACTTGGTTGGTGCCAGACGTTACACAAAGCACCATGGTTAGCCCTAAAGGTGTATCTATTTAGATGATGTTTCTTCGACAGAGGTGTCATTTAGCAATGGGCTTATTATTGGTTGATAGGCTTGAGTGAGATTTTAGTTATTCCTTGCCTATTGTTCAAGGTGTTTCATTATTGGATCTATTGCAAGATCTGAATTTTATTTATAAACTATCCAAAAACATTCTCTGCAATTCAAATATGCTTTATGAATAAAGTCTTTGCTTATAGCATTATATGTTTTAAGCATAGTTACTAACTTTGGCCGGATCTGGGCTGAATCTGGTTTGATGCGAATTTTTCATGTCTTCTGGTTTTTTTTGATCTAGTTGGGGCTTTAAAAAATGGAAAAAATCCCTAAAAAAATCGTTTAGATTTAAAGCAGACCCTAAAAAATCTTATATATACAATATAAGGGCAGACTAGTGAAACAAAGAGCTGCGAAGAGTAGGGAAGCTGTTTTTTAGTGTAAAAGGCATATTTCCACGGCGTTTCGGAATGGGGGGATGGGTTTCCGGGACAGTGGGACGGAGGGCCTAAGTTTGGGGACGACGACAGGGGAGCGGTGCTGAAATACATATGGTACTTGAAAAATTAGTTATAAAAAGATGCATAAGGATTAAGTATATTGCATTGAACATCAACAATTTAACATTGTGATTTAATCATTTAAGTTTCAAGTTTGATCCACTGAACAATGAACATTAACAATTTAACAATAAACATTGATGATTGAACATTGAATTTTCAAAATTTCATAATAATGATTCATGATTACAATCAAGTATCAACAATGTTCAAAAACAAAATACTAAAATAGTGAAATACTAAAAGTAAATAGTAAATACAAATGACTCAATGAGTCAATGGCTAATCATCCCCATGTGGAACTCCTCATCACTAGAACTGTTGGACTCCACACGCTCAAGCTTCTCTAAGCTAATACCAACCAGCCTTGTCTGTGTAGCATCATCATCAATCTGTGCTGGGTCTTCTGACTCTACATCCAATCTGGCTGTTGGACTCTCTTTGTACGCAAGTGTGTTGCGGTCAATGAGACACAAGGCACTATGTATAGCCACGAGCTTCTTTGCCCTCTTAGAGGTAAGCCTGGTCCTCTTCATGGAGTGGATCCAACTATAAGTAGACTAGTTTCTTTCAATAGCAGAAGAACTAGAAACTTGGGACAACAAACGAATGGCTAGATTGGTAGTCAAAGAAGCAAGGCCATGCAAAGTCCACCACAAAATTGGTTCCTCATGTGCCATTGTCTCTATCTATTTTGGTCTCCTGTGAATATCCCCTGAGAGTGGCAAATTTTGTCCACTCAGTACGAATGATGTTGGCCTCTGTAGAATCATACATTTTCTGAATGGCCTTTTTGAACTTTGCCTTCACCTCAGCGTCCTGTATAGAGGTAAGTCTACCAGTGCTTTGCACATACCACTTTAGGTTCAATGCATAGGCAGCCATGTGCAAAGGAGTGTTGAGCTTCTCCCATTTGCGATGAATGATTGGCTGAATATGCTGTGTAGAATGTCAATGTGGGGTCTTCCTCTCATACAATAGCCTTCATTTGATCAAGCATAGTATTAATGCACTCATACACCTCTCCAAGTGTAGGTGCATTAGCATCCCCATATCTAATCACTGTGAAGATTGGAGTAATGATGGAGACAATATATTTGGCATCAGCCCAAAAAACATCACTCTTCACCATGTCCTTCACCCTCTTCTGCTGCTCTGTCTTTGACTCAGGCCACTGATTCCACTCTACTGTCATAACCATTACTTGCAATGCCTCTTGCAACTTAAGCATCCTCTCCAAGAATAAAGTATGATGCATACCTAGTCTCTACAGGTTTCAAAAATTCCTTCTTGGAGGACCTGAAGAGTGCATGTGAAGTGTGGTGGTTGCAGATAAACATCTACACATCTCAAGCATCATTAACCACTACTTTAATACAGCTGATTTTTCCCATGTCCTTCAGTGCATTATTCATGGCATTCACACAAGGAGTCCACCAAATATGTCTATAGGCTGCCTCAATTAATTCCCTTGTTGCTTTGCGCACATGGACTGCATCTGTCACTACTTGCACTACATTCTGTGGCAGGGCCTTCTCTATAGCATCTTTGAGGATTTGAAACTGAAAATCAACATCCTTGCGATGCCCTGAACAATCAATAGCCCTAAGAAAATAAGGGCCAACTGTACTTGTAACCATGATATTGATGAGTGGGCGATGCCTAATGTCCGTCCACCCATCCATGACAATGCTGCATCCACTAGAGACCTAGGTCTGCTTCATTTTCTCCATTAAAACATTAATCTTGGAATAGTTCTTATCCAAGATTGTTGTCCTCAATTTAGTCTCTCTTGGTGGCACATATGATGGTCCTGCTTTTGCTATTTTTGCCACGGCCTCCTTATAATAAAGAGAGCGAGCCACATGGAATGGAATGTCATTGGCAAAGAAGAATTTGCCAATGGCATCATATGCCTCATCCTTTGCTTGTACATTGAATAAATTTGCCAGTGGATTTGAAGCATCACTAGTCATCTTTCGTTTCCCTTTAGGCCTTGTTGCCCCTGAACTAGATGGATTCGTTGCCATTGGCCTCTCCAAAGTACTAGAAGTAGAACTTTGTCTTTGATAACCCCTCCCCTTTGGTGGCAAAGTAGTAGATGAAGGTGCATCTTCTTCCTTGACACCCCATAATTTACATATTTCAGTCCTCAATTTCATATTTTTTTCCATATTTTCACATACATCTATGCCTTTGCCTCGGATAAGAAAGAGGTGAGCATTTGCTCTGGGCATGCTGCCAAACCATTCAATGTTGCATAGGTTGCACTTACATTTCCTAGTGCCCCCAACTGCCCTAGGCTTTGAAGGTACCTTGCTTGCAAATTGTTGTAAAGGTTTCTTTGGATCAAAGGGACCCTTAACATATTGTTGAAAGGCTTGTGAAGGGCAAATATAATTGGGATTCCCAACAAAACTAGTTTGCCTTTCACAGTCACTCCTCCCTCCTAAACTAGTATCATCATGTGCATAGTTTGAGTCATTGTCACTTTCAACTTGAACCCCAACCCCTTGAGGTTGAACCTCCTCACTCATGCAATGAGATTGAGAATTCATAATGACACTGCAAGAAATCAAAATGACATTTTTTTTTCATTTTGTAAGTTAATTAATTATAACTTAAAAAATTAAATAATAAAATTCAAACCATGCATAAATTTAAGGGATTAAAATTTAAAATTAAGACAAGGATTTTCTTTTTGTTTTTCTTACTTCAGTTCGCTCAAAGCACGGAAGCAAAGGATAAACAAATAGAAATCTTTGTTCTTAAGATTTAATTTTAAACATATAAAATTAAGCATTTGATTTATCATTTGAATGAACATTGAAAATTTAAAAATAGAAATTTAAAATTTCTTTTCAAGCATTTGAATGAATGAGAATTACAAATAAATATTTTAATATAATAATTTTTCATTTAGAAATTTGAAATTCAAATGATTCAATGAAATGAATGAAAGAAGTAGAACAAAACAATTGACAAATGAATAATGATTCAATGAAACAAAAATAATAAAATTTAACAATTAAAAATTAGAAATTGAAAGAATCATAGGGCCTACCTTGTGGGTGAAATGATGAAATTAAAGAGGCTTGAATCTTCTTGGCAATGGCTTCTCTATCTTCTTCTTTGCTCTCTCACTCTTGCAAACTTCTCCCTCTTAGCTTGATGCTTCTACTTTCAGCTCTCTAATTCACTCGATGAAGTTTTTGTGTGATTTGGAATGAGAGGGAGATGGCTCTTTATAAGCTTTTGGGAGGCTTGGGGGTGGGCGGGGGATGGCGAGGGTGCTGTAGGTGGGTTGCACTAGCAATTAGGGTTAGGGTAGAAAGCATAAAAATTCATTTAAAAAAAAAAAAAAAAACAAAAAAAAACACTATGACTTTAGTGTGCGTGGGGGACGCCTGGACGTCCTCGAGACTTCTGGATGTCCCCTAGGGGGAGGGCGAGGGTGCTGCAGGTGGGTTGCACTAGCAATTAGGGTTAGGGTAGAAAGCATACAAATTCATTTTTTTTTAAATTAAAAAAAAAAAAAAAGCACTATGACTTTAGTGTGCGTGGGGGACGCCTGGACGTCCTTGAGACTTATGGATGTCCCCTGGACATCTAGGGGACATCCAGAAGTCTTGGGGATGTCCCTCCAAAAAGGGGACGTCCCCTCTTAGAGGGAGATATCCTCGGGATGGTGGCAAAACTTGGTGGAGGTGGCGGGATGGTTGGGGGACGTCCCCATGGCGTCCTCGTGTCCTTGGGATGTCCCCGTCTTTGAAACGTGGGGTTTTGGGGGGGGGGAGCGTCCTTGTGGAACAGTGGTAAAAGCTGTGATTTGCAATCATTTTTGTTCGATCTTTGCAAGTTCCAACTTGCATGCCAACACCTCTACATGGGTTGAATCCACATTCGTGAGTTGTAGGGCATAGTTTATTATTTAGCATCTTTAAATTTATGTTTGTGTCTACACAAATGTCCCCTGTGTGCACAGATTGATAGCAACCTATGTGCAATTGCAACAAGATTGACGACGACCATTGACAACAGCTTGTGTGTGTTCAATGGGTGTGATTCCTAATGGCAAACCCCAAACCCACAAACGACAAAGGCAATGCATGAGTGAGGTAGGGTTAATTTTTTATGAGTTTCATTTAAGATTTAAGTTTATGAAATCATATAAAGTTATTTTATAGTTTAAGTCTATAATATTTAGGTTTTGATATTTGCTTATTTAGGTTACAATATTTTATTGTTTAATTCAGTTTATAATATTTATATTAAATTTATTTAGTTTATAATATTTATTTGGTTTTATAAGTTAATTAAATTTAAATTTAATTATATATTACAAACAAATTAAAATTATTATTTTCTATTATATATATATTTTTAATTCCATTTAGGTTATGATATTTGATTTGTATTATATATCTTATAATAAATTTATTTAGTGTATAATTTTTTTAGTTTTTTATAATTTTTTTAAATTTAAATTTTATTGTATAGTGGAAATTAATTATTTTTGTATATATAATAAAATTAAAATTAATATTGTAATGATTTATTTTTACATATTTTTGCTAGTTTTTATAGTTTAATAGTTTTATTTTATACAATTTTTTGTTTTTAATAATTTATATTTATTAATTAAAGTTTAAGCATTAAAATTTTGAGCTTTAGGCTTTAGAGTCTAAACTATGGATATTTTGCTAACTTTTAATGTAATTCAAATTTCAAACTCTTATGCATTTTTCAAATTTGCAAGTGTTAAATTTATGCTCATTATTTGGTAGTTGGAAATATTTTTGCATGTTGCATTATTATATATATATATATATATATATTTCGATCCAGATTTTGCTGAACTCTTTCAAAAATTTTAGATTTTGGATTTTTTTGCCCTCTTGAATGGATTTGGATTTTTGAATTTGGTAACTATGGTTTTAAGTGCTCTACTAGTTATACCCATAGTATGCATACTTGTCGAGTGGGTGAGTAATTGTCAAGCTTTAATAGAACCCAATACTCGCCACTCGAAATGGCCATAATTTGAGTACTTGGCCCTCAGTGTGTACTGGCACATTACTTGGTGAGTACTATGACAATACTCGCCAAGGGTCGATTAATGGGGCTTAGTTTTGCAAATACAAGGGAAGTAGAAATGGTGGTTGCTTTTTTAACTTGGATGATTGCTGAAGGAGAGAGCTTTGAGCAGATAACTGTCCTTGCAGCATATAATGGACATATTCTTCCTTTATTTACTTTTGCAAGTTCATGTTTATGTACAACAATTGATAGGACAACTGACAATCAAATCCTTGCTATAGATTGGTTTGTCTGCTTGTTGACCTTAAAGCCATTTGTAAAAGAGAATAAAAAATCTCGGATAGCAGAATACCTTATGCACCACTGCTAAAAAATGCTCACCCATTCAACTTAACAAACCATTTCATCCTTTGTAGTTTTTATAAATGTCTACCGTGCATTTCTATCATTCAACACTAAAGATCTTAACTTTTTCAGCCGGATTTAAGTGTACAAATAGTGTACTATTGTTAAGAAACTTAGCTCATTCAAATTCGATGACAAAGGACTAGAGGACAATGGGAGAAAGGAATAGAGCTGCTTATAAATTGTTTTTATACTAAGATGGAAAGAAAGACCATTCGTTATTGCTTACAAGACTTAAAGAACATAGCTATGTTAAAGTTTGGGTATCGTGACTCACTACCATTTTGTATGTTTGGATTGCCTTTGCCTTTTGGTGGTAGGTATCATTGTGGTAGGTATCATTGTTGGGTGGGAGGTATCACAACCAAATAGTCATATTGTAATCCATCAAAAAATTTGCAATTCAAGCATATAAATACTGAACTCAATGACAAAGCCACACGAATTTGGCTTTCACATAGCTTGTGACATTCTTGGTATACTACAGAAATCTTCTTCTTACTCCGCTGATTAAAATACTGTTTGCTGTAGATACCTGATTCCATGGCCCTCTAAACAAAGGCATGTACAAAGGCTTGCTTTTAGCTTGTTATTATGCACATTAGCAGCATTTTTGCGTGAATTGCTTGATTTTTTTGTTATGCTAATTGGGATTGATATCATGTCACATTTGGGAATTGGATCTCTAGCAAAACACGTGTTCTTTTGATCTGTTATCTTGGTTGTTGCCCTCTTATTTGTATACAAATTCATTCTACTCTTCATTATCATGGGACAACTTAACTATTTAAATTCATTGTGTCATGGTAGATGTTTGGCAGGAAATTTTAGATAAGCTAAGGCTGTAGCTTTTCAACATTTCTAATCTACGTTACCGATATGGGTACGGGCACGAGAATCGGATATGGGGATATGGTGATTTTTTTGGGGTTTGGATACGGCTGTACAAAAATATATATAAAAAATAAAAAATAGAAAAATATAGCCATATAAGCACAATTAAACACATAATATGCATAGAGGAAACAAAATAACTTCAAATAAGTTAAATAACCAGAAAATATATACTCATAATTCAATGCCAAAAATCATAATATTCAGTAGTCAATTTATATTAGTTTTATAATAGGTACATGGTGCAAATGTTACAATGTATGGACAAAAATAAAGACAAATTGGCATATTCATTGTTCACTATATTCATTTTCGTCTTCGGCTGCGATGTCTTCATCATCATGCAGTTTATTAGAACCACAAACAACAATAGTGCCACTCCCACTAGCTCCATTATGCAAGTTGTGTGAAGCACTATCGAGCTCTGTGTCAAGTAATGAAAGGTAGGCAACGAGACATCTAAATCAGCAGTCTTTGGGTTCACATCCCACAACTTTGTTGGCCCTTCCTTGTATTGAGGTTGTTTATGTGAGAGAAGACGTAAGTTGGAATGCACATAAATCAAATCTTTCACCTTTTTTGCAACCAAGTTGTTGCGTTTAATTTAGTGGATAAAGCCATAGGTACTCCAATTTCGCTCAGTTGAAGAGAAACTTGCAATCTATTGAAGCCACAAAGTGAATTATAATTTATAAAAATTAAAAGTTAAAAGTTAAAACAAAACATTAAAAAGGTCAAAAGAAGGGTAGAGTAAAAAAAATTAAAATCTTACTTGTGATAGAATTTTTATTGCAAGTGGTTGGAGGTGGGTGGATGTTTGCCTATGTAGGTACCACCAAAAGTGAGCGTCTATCTTGTACTTGTCATGGATAGCGTCAAGGGAGTGACCCATCGAGGATATGAATGCACAAACTCTTTGCTGACTTGGTCTTCTACTTCTGGATCGGGAAAGATTCTAGAGAATGCTCCCATATATCTCTTGGCAACCTCAACATCCTTATATGGTGCAATCCTCTTGAGTAAAGAAAGAATCTCTGCATTGTAGTATTTGGGTGTCAAGGCAAAAGCAAGAAGATGTAATGGGGTGGTCATTTTGTTCCACCTTTCAATAAGATGCAATTGCACTTCCTTGAAGAACCTTTTTGTGAGATCTTGATTTTTGGCATTTATGATGGATCTAATGTTCTCAATCATTGAGTCGATTCCATCATAAAGCTCACCCAAACATAGATGGTCCATGTTCACATAAGTGAACATGCTGACGATGGGCTCTGTAAAACTCAACGAATGCTCCACACGTTTCCATCACACATCATCAAGAATCCACCCTTTCACCGTTGTCGCCCTCTCATTGTTTGGCTGTCTTGATACACCCCAAAGGTTGTTGATGACCATGCTACTCAATGCCTCACGCACCTTAATAAGTCATCTCAAGATGAGGGTGTGTGAGGCAAATCAAGTCTTAGTAACCTAATATAAAATTAAAACAAATAAACTTAAAAAATGTTCAAAAATAAAAACCCTACAAATTACAAACTTATAAAATAAAATAAAATAAAATTAAGAGTTACTTTCAACAATTGCAATTTTGAGAAGGCCTTAAAGATGCCTTGAGACATGTGATGGTTAGTTATGAACATTTGGATCTCGCTTGCCTCTTTATAGACTTGTGTGATCTAGTCAATTTTTGCAACATAAGGGTGAGCGAATGAACGACACAAGGTGTGCAAAATATATGCCCATACTTTGCCTCAACCAACATGCCTGTAGCTCTGCAATTTTTAGTGTTGTTTGTTACAACTTGGACAACGTTTTGGGTTCCATTGCTTCAATGGACTCTATCTGGATGCCAGCAATGAATCGTGCATCTTTCACTTGCCCCTCACAATCAAAGGCCTTCAAAAACATTGCCTTTTTAAGGCTCTTTGCAATCACATTAATCAATGGCCTATTTGCTATATTTTTCTATTCATCGGAAATGATGGACATTCTTGTTTCGATTTACAAATACTTGATGGGCTTCAATGCATCTTCAACATGTTTTCTTTCTTTTGTCAATAAGGTGGTGTGCATCTTTTCATAACTTGCGCCGACAAACCTTTTAGAGACAACATTGATAGATCGTACCATATACTGTCAGTATGGTGATTTAACAATATTAAATGGCAAACCACATGTGTAAAGACAATGTATGATGTTCTGCTTCGTTATGTCCCTGGGTTTTGCCTTGTCCAATGGGCCTGTATTTTTTGTTCTCTTGCGACCAAGAGGTGAATCCTCTTCCTCTTTGGCTGCAACGGGTGCATCAATAAAGGGGTGTGATGGGATCACCCCATTAGCACAAGATGGATCAACAGGAGGTGATCTTTTTTTTCTTAAATGATGCTTCGATCTTTGCCCTACAACGACATCTGCCTCTTCTTGCTTTTTGATGTGTGCAATGATTTTTCCTTGTGGCAAGCCCTTTTCTGACCTTCTATTTATGCTTGACCCACCACAAACTTTGATTCTATATGAGCTTTAACTCAACTATATGAGCTCTTGTATTTACATTTACACTCTGAACAAAGCCAATGAAAACACCCTCCACCAGACATTTGTTCTAATATTGTAACATACTTCCAAAGGGGTGTTCGCGGATCAAATTTGGGGGTTATCTTTTGCCCCACCAAACTAGCACTTGCACCTTGAGACATTCTGACAAATTCGTATAGCCTTTGGTAAAAAATAAAACAATTGCTATTAAAATTTAATTGTAAAAATTAAAAATTAAAACAATTGCTATTAAAATTTAAAACATAATCATTGCATTTGGTATTTGTGGAAATAACGGTTAAAACTTAAAAGAATAACAAAAAAAAAAAAAAAAAAAAATTAAAAATAGTTACAAACAAACAAAAAAAAAGCCATAAATTTAAAAAACTTACCTTAAATCAGCAAATCCTCTTCCTTGCATGCTCTTCAAGCTCCTTGGCACCAAATAGGTTGAGGTAATGGTGTAGGTTTAGCACAAGGAAGGAGTTTCAAGCTTATGCAACTAAAAAAATCAACAAGAGAGAGCAAATGTGTAGTGAGAGTTAAAAATGCAATGAAAGGGAAATGTGTTGTTATCTTGTGATAAAATGAGTGTGAATGCTGCTTCTAGGGTTGGGAATCCACTTTATTTTGTTTTTAATTGTATTTTGAAGTCCACGTTTGACTTTTTATTAGGCAAAATTGAAAAAAAAAAAGTTTGGCGCTCGGGAATGCACGGAGATGCCTAGCAAGCGTGCTTGGGCTGTGAATACGCTCGGGTACGTTTGGGTGACGTACCTAGGGATATTTGCAGCCTAGACATGCTCCTTGGGCTTCTCCCTGTGCTCCCCTTACACTATCGTATCCCCCACGCTCCCAAGCCTTGGGGGGGCATATCTGGTAACGTAGTTTCTAATGATTCTTTTATTGCATTTACATTTATTTTTGGACGGTAAGTAATTGTCATTTGTCACTATGGGCGACCTACCTAGGTGTATCTGCAGCCCAGGCATGCTCTTTGGGCATCTCCCTGTGCTCTCGTATCTCCTCGTGTATCCCATGTGCTCCCAGGGCCGGGGGGCATATCTGGTATCGTAGTTTCTAATGATTCTTTTACTGCATTTACATTTATTTCTGAAGGGTAAGTAATTGTCACTGTTTTTCCCTACTTACTATTTGTGGGAAAAATTCTCTCATTTGTGGCATTTACCATATGATATCCCCTCAATTATACCATGACTATAGCTCTGCCATTTGGTTTATAGGACATTTGATGCTTTTAGCTTCATTTGGGTACATCTCCTGCCAATTAATAGTTGTATCTTGCGTTTCCTGTGCCTATGATGATCTTGCTTTCTACTAAGTCATTTCTAGATGTGTCAATATTCCTTGAACCTTTGTCCAAGTACGAGATTAATGGGTCATTTAGATTGATATATTAACTTGAGAATCTTTCCAAGGCTTCTTAAATTTCCTTGGCAAGGGTCCCCATTCTGATGTTTGTTCCTATTTTGAGTTCTTCTTCAATGTGTTGCTTAACATTATCAGTTGCTTTGGACGCAATTGGTCTTGAAGCTACAATGTATTGTTTAGATGTGGCCCACAATGGTTTTAAATTTTTAATTGAACAAATATACGATGTTTCATGAGATTTGCATTGGAGCTGGCCATTATATTTCTTTAGTTAACATATATGTAATCCATTTGTGCTACTTATAACCACAATATTATTGGTACACCTTTGTTGGTTATCCAGTCTTTAGACGATTGCTTCATAGATTTAATATTTGTTACTGTTTTATCCCAAATATGTATTTTTTTAAGTGTTTACTACCTTATTTTTTAAGTCCTTTGTCTCTATCCTTATATTGTTTATTTACTTGATTTGTGTGTGCTTACATTTTAGCTTGTAAAAGTTGCGTTTGTTGTCCACAAGCACAAAAACTCTTCTTGCCGTAAAGGCAATATATCAATTGATTGACACTTCCTTGATTATAAGGGCTGCATGTGAGATACAAATATTGCTATTAACTGTGGTCTTGTGATTGTGACTTCCTGGATGTAGTGGAAAGTCAAATGTGAAGCTGGTCTTATTGGATGAGGCAGATGCCATGACAAAAGATGCTCAGTTTTCCTTGCGTAGGAGTAAGTATTTGCTCCTGCACTAAGACCTTGTTTGTTTCTTGTTTGAGCAAAGTGGTAGAAAGGTTGATTGGAGCATGCTATAGATTAGTTTTGGTAGATAGAATATGATTTAAGATTCAATTTTTGAATTTGTTGTGTACGCAGTACAGTTATGGAGAAATACACCAAGAGCACAAGGTTTGCTCTCATATGTAATTATGTGCATAAGATAATTCCAGCATTACAATCAAGGTGCACTAGATTTCGTTTTGCTCCTCTTGATGCTGCAAATGTCACACAACGACTTCGCCATATCATAAATGCGGAACAGTGAGTTTTTCTCTAAAGAAAACTTTTTAATATTTCAAAACTTTTGCTTGACTAAAATTTGTTAGAATTTATCCTATCCAATGTTAGAGGTATTCTGGAAGTTGTAGGAAATCAAACTGATTTTAACTTAGTAATCATAAGAAAATATCCATTTTCTTAAGGCTGTTGGCATTATATATTGTGGAGGGTTGAACAAAAATTGATATTGACTTGAAATGTTAATTGGATGGATGGTTCTCAGTGTCGTTCTTATGCTTGTATATTTTCAAAGGGTGGAAGGATTATGATCATGCTCTTTAGTTTATTTTTTTGATAGGTAAACATGAGCTGCTATTTACATTGGCTTATCCGAACAGATGAAAACTTGCAAAAAACATAACTGCAGGATGGAGAAAATGTAGCCACCCAGATGCCATGGCGAAACCCCAATCAAGATTATATATATTATATCCAATATACGGAGTCTGAGCTGATAGAGATGAAAAATGCACTCATTCATTCACTAAAATAAGAATTCCCCCTTTCAGATTATAAAATGAACCTCAAAAGACATTCAAACTGAATTGAAAAACTGAAATTAGATGCAGTTGTAATGTTTTAAAGACTGTCCAGCTGCTAACCCTTTAACAGGAATATGTGTCATATTATTATTGAATCCCATTGAGTAAGATAGCCATTAACTCCGTAACAGAAGATAAGTAACCATTACAACCAGGCCAGAATTTGTTCTATCTAATGTTTGACGTATTCTGGAAGTTGTAGGAAATCAAACTGATTTCAACTTAGTAATCATAAGAAAATATCCATTTTCTTAAGGCTGTTGGCATTATATATTGTGGAGTGTTGAACAAATATTGATATTGGCTTTAAATGTTCATTGGATGGATGGTTCTCAGTGTTGTTATTATGCTTCTATATTTTCAAAGGGTGGAAGGATTATGATTATGCTCTTTAGTTTTGTTTTTTGATAGGTAAACATGAGCTGCTATTTACCCTGGCTTATCCCAACAGATAAAAACTTTCAAAAAACAGAACTGCAGGATGGAGAAAATGTAGCCACCCAGATGCCATGGCGAAAACCCAATCAAGATTATATATATTATATCCAATATACGGAGTCTGAGCTGATAGAGATGAAAAATGCACTCATTCATTCACTAAAATAAGAATTCCCCCTTTCAGATTATAAAATGAACCTCAAAAGACATTCAAACTGAATTGAAAAACTGAAATTAGATGCAGGTGTAATGTTTTGAAGACTGTCCAGCAGCTGACCCTTTAACAGAAATATGTGTCATATTATTATTGAATCCTGTTGACTAAGATAAGCCATTAACTCCGTAACAGAAGATAAGTAACCATTGCAACCAGGCCAGAATTTGTTCTATCTAGTGTTTGAGGTATTCTGGAAGTTGTAGGAAATCAAACTGATTTCAACTTAGTAATCATAAGAAAATATCCATTTTCTTAAGGCTGTTGGCATTATATATTGTGGAGGGTTGAACAAAAATTGTTATGGGCTTTAAATGTTCATTGGGTGGATGGTTCTCAGTGTTGTTATTATGCTTGTATATTTTCAAAGGGTGGAAGGATTATGATTATGCTCTTTAGTTTTGTTTTTTGATAGGTAAACATGAGCTGCTATTTACCCTGGCTTATCCCAACAGATAAAAACTTTCAAAAAACAGAACTGCAGGATGGAGAAAATGTAGCCACCCAAATGCCATGGCGAAACCTCAATCAAGATTATATATATTATATTCAATATACGGAGTCTGAGCTGATAGAGATGAAAAATGCAGTCATTAATTCACTAAAATAAGAATCCCCCTTGCACATTACAAAATGAACCTCAAAAGACATTCAAACTGAATTGAAAAACTGAAATTAGATGCAAGTTTAATGTTCTGAAGACTGTCCAGCTGTTAAACCTTCAACAGGAATATGTGTCATATTATTGAATCCTGTTGAGTAAGATAGCCATTAACTCCGTAACAGAAGATAAGTAACTGTTGACAATTTTGCCCCACAGGTCAAATTGTCATCCCTACTATTCGGAACTCTGCATATTGTGCCAGTTTGTCTTGTGAATCAGTTTTGGGTACTGAATAATGAAAAGGAAAAGGTTTTGCAAAGTTCAAACAAGCCTAAAAGCATGCAGTCTGTTTGAGGGAAAGATACCTACAGCCAAGGAAAGAGCCTACAGCCAGGTAAAGTTTTGGTCATTCAAAGGATTCGAAGGGGCGTTCTCGTTTTTTAGATTTGGCAATGTCCACCTACAGCCATCCTTAAGGTTAACCTACAAGCCTGTAGGTTTGCTTATGAATGAAGGCAAGTGTTTTCTTTCGGACACCTACGGAATATAGGTTTGTTTTTCAGACTAACAACGACTATTCTCTTTCCCAAGTGTTTTCTTTCCAAAGTGTTGTCTTCTCAAAATTTTGTCGGGCTAAGAGATGGACTATTTCCTCGGACTTTTTGTCCGAGGGAAAAGATTTTTCAAAAGACTTGGGAGAAGTCCGATAGAATTTCAAAAGGACAATTTACAAAGTATTCAATTCCTTCAGACTTTTTGTCTGAAGGAATTAAGGAGACAAAAAATCCAAAGGTGTAGACAACGTAAAGTCCGAAGGAATAAGGACGGTTACAAAAAACCCGGTGACTTACAAAAAGCTTGGGTGACCTACAAAAAGCCCGGGTTCCCTATAAAAAGCTTGGGTGCCCTACAAAAAACCCGGATGCCCTTCAATTCTTCCAAAAAGCCCGTTCCGAAAGGACACAAGCCCTTGCGGATGGCACTTGGTCAGTGACAGGGCCTTTCCAATTTTCCCGAAAGGCACAGAGGAAGGACACAAGCCTTTGCGAAGGGCATTTAGCCGGTGGCAGAATAAAGACAAAGGAGACTAATTCCTTCGGACTTTTTGTCCGAAGGAATTCCTTAGGACAAAAAGTTCGAAGAAATTTGGGACAAAGAAAAACCCGATGGAAAATAAACAAAGGCAAAAAAAAAAATTGGAGGAAGGATATCCTTCGGACAAAAAGTATGAAGGAATTCCTTCGGACTTTTTGTCCTAAGGATTATCGGGAAAAATGCAAATAGATAAAAGTTTGAAGGAAATCAAAGGTAAAACAAAACATAAAAGCCCGAAGGAATGGACAATAAACTTGAGAGAATATAGCCCGAAGGAAAGGACAAGGAAAAGGTCCACATAAAATTATAAACCAAAAGAGAAGTCAAAGGTAAAATCTGCAGGGGAAGGAAATAAAGTCCGCAGAAATCTGAAGGACACAAAAGCCCGCGGGAAAGTGAGAAAACATAAGTCCGACGGAAATGCAGCGAAGATAAAGTTCGGGAAAATTGCATACACAAAAGTCCACAGAAAAAAGATGAATCGACAGGAGATAGTCTGAAGAAAAAACAAAGAGAAAAGCATAAAGTCAACGAAAAAGCCAGAAATAAAAGCTAAGGAGATAGCCAAGAAATCCGAGGAAATATAGACTAATATAGACAAAATAAATCCAAATATAGAATCCCATCAAAAATAGACACAACACAAACAGGCAGACCAAAACAAGAGATGGAGTCAACGTGGAAATGCATGCAAGCAAAGGCTATTTTCGATTGACTGGTCAAAGCTTCAGTTCACTGGTTGTTGAAGTCAAGCTCATCTTTGGGTCAAACTCGTGCTTTCAAACGTTCCAACTCAGCATCCAACGTTTCAATTGGAATTCTAATTTTAGCATGGTGTGGATTTCATGCATACTCTTAGTCAACTCAACTCTTCAAACTTTCAAACAGCTCAAGAGGAAGTCCATATTTGGAGGTGGGCGTAGCATTTTGCATGATAAGAGTTTGACTTGTCAAAATTAGCCCACCGTCCATTTTTCAACGCAAGGAATTTTCATGCAAGACAAAATAGACTTTTGTAAATGTTGAGTTGGTTTGAGTTTACTCCCTCTCTATTTTCAAATGCCAACTCTTGGCTGTTGTAATTTTCTATATAAGCTGGCTTTTCAGCCTTGAATTGTATCCCTCTCTTGGCAAGACTAGACTCTGCCATTGGTGAGTTGTGTAACCTCTTCAATCAATAGAAGGATTGTACTTTCAGATTTCAAGTGCTAGCATAGTGTATATTCATTCAACAATTTGCATGTGTGGTAGATTTCTCTTCCTTCCCAAATTCTGGTTTGTACCTAGTTGCTAGCTTATCATATTATGTAGGTCATGTTTAATGTTCTATATGTTTTTTGCTGACGCTGTAAGTGGATGTTAGATGGCTGCAAAGTGTCTTGTATCAGACCTCTCTCCATCGTTTTCCCTCATGTTTTGGTCATTGGATCGAACCTTCTCATGAAATATTTATGCATAGTGATCACTTGAAATCAAAAGGTCTTCTTTTTCCCTTGTTTGATTAAGTGTTCAAGGTTCCAAGTAGAGTGGATCAACGTTTTGGTGTATCACTGTCATTAGGTAGGATTCTCCTTTCAAGTTTCCTTTTCCTTTTTCCATGGTAGATTTGCAGCACAGAGTAGAGATCCATTGATACATCTTACAGGAACCAGCCTTCTCTGGAGGTTCTTCTCACCATTGAGGCACCCACACTCATGAGAAGATCCCATTGTTTCAACTGGAGAGAGGATTGGCCATTTTAGCATGTCTTCAATTCAGGGTGCAACTCCAGGTTGACAACAGTAACCATTACAACCAGGCCACAATATAAGATGAACGTACTGCAGCTCCCTTGACAGTCAACAGAAACAGCTTCACCTTGACCATCAACAGGCCCTAGCTTCACCAAAGCATGACTGAAGCAAACAGATCACTTCCATAATACTTGAGCATCATTTGTATTGTTGAATTTAGATGGGCTTGGAATAGTCACAAACATATCCTTTAGCCATACTTTCTATCTGATCTTCATTTTGCTGATCAAGAGTTGGGCAACATAAAGTCAATCTCACCAATTTCATGAGCTGCACCTCCTCTACCCGTAATCTCAAATTTGATGCCCATAGCATTGGACCCCATTGCCCATTTGGGGGTTGTTAATCTTCCTACATGGCACTGATATCAACTCATCATTCAATGCTGCTGCAGCAGACTGTATTTTCTCCGACACCCTCTGCAGAATCTTCATTACTCTCATCTTGTATCATTGGCTTAATAAATGCTACATCTTTCTTTCTTGGATTATTTACAGCAGAAGTCATGGTTCACCTGCAGCATTTTCATCTTTGGAAACAATTTTCTGCCTACCATTCG
Organism: Torreya grandis; assembly: GCA_037957365.1. NCBI lineage: Eukaryota > Viridiplantae > Streptophyta > Pinopsida > Cupressales > Taxaceae > Torreya > Torreya grandis. Next base: position 2,164,624 of record JARHVA010001863.1, on the reverse strand, counting down.
TACTGTCAGTCAGAGCTGAGGATTTTGTCCTCCTAGAATTCCTTCTGAGCTCTTATTGGTCGACATTGTTTTCCTTTAGATGACCTTTACCCTTTATTCAATTTCTCCACGTGCTCTTTGATAACCTGAGTCTTAATCCCAGCATAAGACTTAATGATGGGGACTTCCTAAGAATCCTCATAAACATCTTTCTTTCCGATATCACTCTCCATACTAGCACAAATAGTATTTAAGCAATGATATAGGACACTAAACTTAGAAGCAATCAGTGGGAACAGAAATAAGGAAATGTTCTCCGCATTATAATGCCTTGTTTGGCATCGAAGCTAGTGGATACTTCTGCAACATACATTCTCCAAAGGAGATTCTAAAAAAGAAAATGATTTACTCCCCAATCATTCAAATAGCTTTGGAGAGAAATTTTAACTTCATCTTCCAGCAGCTCCATAAATTTAAGAATGGATTGATATGACAAATGACAGGCACCTGAATTTCTTCCGAATCTCGATTCTCGTCTTGTGTGAGCATGGATGTTGGTAGTCATGACCAATGCATAGTATCTTCTCCATCTCCTCCAACAATTTGTCCTCCCACTTTTCTGTTATATTTTAATTCATGGTGCACAGATCTGTACTTACAGTGAACAAAACCTTAAACACCTCTCAAAACAGTGTACTATTAGACTCAGAAATGTGGACTGAAAATTCACAATTGCAGACACTGAATTTAATCAAAAGATTCAAGATAGTGGACTTCGTAAACTAAATCTGCATAAAAACGTGCTGCAAAGCAAACAGATTCCGCAGTCAAACACACATCAACTCTGTATATTACTCAGAAAGAAAGAATAAAAAAATATTGTTGGTAACTGTATGAATCACTCATCCACCCTGCCCTGCTTTTATAGATGAAAAAGGTTAGAGTTACAATATATTTGGACAGTCTAATAATAGCAGCAACTCTAAATTTGACATGTCTATTAATAACAGCAAGTCTATGTTTAGCATGTCTAATAATTAATAATAATAACAGTAACTCCAAATTTAGCTTGTCTAATAATAATACTAGATGCCTATTAAACTGCTATTTTAAATTTGTTGAGTGTGCCATGCTGAGGAGAACAACAGCCAAGAAATCACAGGTAATTCTATTTTTTTCTCCCTTGCCAGCATTGTCTAACACAGACCAAGCATACACCAGTGGGTCATTGATGACTTCTAGCTTGATTCCATCACTTCATTGCAATTAGAGCAATAATATTCCTGCAATTTTAATGGAAATCATATTTCCTTTGCTCATGCCTGTATCAGCAGTAGGTAGTAAGAATATGTTGTGAATTGATTGAAGCCTTACATAGGCACTGAGGCAGTGATGAGTCTAACAGCCCCAAAGTTTTGATATCTTATGACTGTATAAATCTGTTGGATTGCTGTTTTTCATGGTCTTTGTGTCCCGCTCAGCCTTCCACTTCTTGACTCAGTGACTGTTTTACTAGCTATCAGCATTTTGAATATTTTGGTTGAGATAAGCCTGAAGCTCAATCCAAAAATCCTCCTTTGCATTGTGATTAATCCCAAACAAGATTCCTGTTCTCTGTCTCATATTGACTCCAATATTGGCCACAATCTGCAGCACCATTCTGTTCTCTTTACACATGCTTGATATTAAGTTGTAGTTTTGGAGTAAATCTCACTCAGAATTTCTGTAAGGATAGGCTTTAGTCATCAATTCTGATTATTCCTTTTCTTATCAGCCTCAACCACAATCATTGAATATCCCTTTCAAGTAGGTAAGACCCCGATTCTTTGAACTCCAAAGGCCCCTGAGAAGACCATTAAATTCAGCATAATTATTGGCATATAAGCTCAGGTCCTCAGTGAAACAAAAGCCAATATGTCCAATGCTGTCTCTACAGATTTCACCTGCCCCTGAGAGTCCCGAGTTTCCGTTCGAGGCTTCAGCAAAGTTCATCTTGAGCTTACCTGGGTCAGCAGGTATCATTATGCGCATGACCTTTTATCTGCCTGTTTTTAGCAATACTATTTCCTTTTTCACCTTTTAGTTGTTGTATCTCCTTCAGTTGTATCCAGAATTTGTTCCTTACTCTTTAACCTTTCTGCTTCTATCTTGGAAAATTCTTGAGTTTCTTTTTTTTCCAAATGATAGAAAGTACCAATAATTTTCAAGCATTCCATGCTCAAGTTTCCTTTTTGTTAGCTGAGTACATCTCCGCTTGAAAACACTCAGAGATAGAGGAAGGGACATGTAATTGTTTGATAGATCCAGTAGCTTGTACCAAAGCGTAGAGGCAAAATAACAGTTCCCAAGAAGTTTATTGGTTCCTTACTGTTTTTGCACAGGGTGCAGGGAGAAGTCCCAGGAAAACCCATTTTCTTAAGATTCTCCTGGCTGAGTATTTTATTTCTGATGTTAAGTCAATTGAACTTGAGAGCTGTAAGAATTCCATCAGCTTTCCATATCTGCATCTACCTTTGACTGATATTGAAGGCAGAACTCTTAGCAACCAGCTGCTTATATCCCTCTTTCACACTGTAATCGCTACATTTGGAAACATTCCAGATCAACATATTGTGACCAAAACCACCAGGGAGCTTTTGGTTGTGTAAGGACAGACTAATGGAAAGCTACTCATTGGGGAAATCAAATGGTGTAGGTGAGTCAACCCAAGAGGGACCAGTGTGAGGGTGCACCACATAGCCTTGACCCAATAACCAATCTGCTGTTGGGCATGCATTCTTAAGACCATACGTTCTTTCCTGAGAATCTGTCCAGAGCCAAACCAGGGATCTTCCCAGAATCTGAGTCTGTTCCCATTCCTAACATCACAATGTATATGATTAAGGATCAGGTCTCTGAAGGAAAAGATGAAAATCCAGAGGGCTGATCTCCTAGAATACTCTTAAATGGTGAAAATTCTGTAATTATTCATAGAGACAAGGCACTTACTTCAGACCACTCTGCTCCAAAGCATGATCTTTTCTGTCATTGTTCTTCAAATTATCTTAGCCCCAAGGGCTTGTTCATCAAACTTAAATTTCTAGTCCCTGCTCACCTCATATTTCAGGGGTGCAAATGTTTTTCCTTCTTTTCTACCTTATACAAAGGAAAGTTCTCTGAATACTTTCAATGGTCTTCCTGACAGAAGTTGGGATTTTAAGAGTAGACAAGACGTAAATTGGTAGAGCCTGTAGGATAACAATACGCAGCTGGAGTTTCCCTGCAGAGGAGGGCTAGTGCCCTTGTCATCCTTCCATATCATAAATTGGTAGAGCCTGTAGGATAACAGTAAGCAGCTGGAGTTTCTCTGCAGAGGTGGACTAGTGCCCTTTGCATCCTTCCATTTTCCCTCTGAATTTGTCAATTAAGCCAACCCATATTATTCTTGGAAAAGGAGGAGGCCTAGGTATTTTCTGGGAAGATTAGCCCTATCAAAATCTTAAGTTCTGTAAATGGCAAATTGCTCCTTTTTTATTATTTAATTACAACTTTTTCTTTCTTAATTTACTTAATATTTAGGTTTTTGTAAATTGATATGTAATTAGGGTTGCTGGTCCTTAAGTGCTTTGATTAAAAACAGACCTAAACATAGAATTGTGAAGCTACCTAAGTGCTGGTTTATATGACAGAAGCTACATTACTTCAAATTGAGCAAAGTAAATGGCAGAAATCAAACACATAAAAATGGATAAGACATAAAATTTACCCAGAAGAAACCCAGTGTGGGAAAACTGTAGCAACTTGGTGCTGTGCCCCCTTATCTGAACCAAAGTCCAAAGTGAACAAGAATTGCAAATGATTTGCTCCCATGGAGCCTCCAAGAACACTGGGAATATCACATCACCTATTCAATGCCCCTTACAAACTTGCCCTGCTCTGAAATTCACTCATGACAACTTCATCCCTACACTTGCTCTACAAGCATTCAACAACTCTAAATTGTTTTACATGAGCCGAATAGGCATATTTATGCTTCTACATGATCACCCAAATGACTTAGAAGACTCAAAACACCTCTTCCATTTTGGGCTGTTGAGTTCTTGTTATGTGGGTGAAATTGGAAGCACCATGCATACAAGATTCGGCTGGAACCCAATGTGCCTGCATCATCTTGTTTGTTCTTGATGCATACTAAGCATATTCCTAATGTGTCTATTACAAGACTGTGTACAGGTGGCATATTTACCTAGAGCCATTTTTTTTGTGTTCTTTATTGTTGGAAGAGCCCCTGAGGCTTCATACAACCCCAGGGATTTTCTTGTCTTCAGATCACTATGCAGATTACCCTGCACAATCTGTACTTGCCTGCCTTCATCATTTGTGTAAGTGGGAACCTGCCTTGTTACATCATCGGCCATACAATCCATGAGAATCTGATATAACTGAAACAAACTGAATTATATCAAACATGAATGATCCAATTCGTGGATCACAAGTTCTCTTAAATTCCTTTGTCATCAAATAGTAGGTAGAGAAGGGTGTTGTTCCTTGAAAGACTTGTTTCTGAAATAGTTACATAGTTTTTTGTGTAATTTACTCTCACGTTAGTTGAGAAGTTTCCTGTTGGCACACTTTTAATTTTTTTTTTTTAATACTTGTTTTTGGATTATTTGTAAAAAGTGGGTTTTTGAAATCGCCCAAACCCTTGAACCAAAGATAAGACAAAGACAAACCAAACCGGAGAGACCAGAAACATAAAATAACGCTCGGAACTAAATAGGCAAAGGCAACAAACTAACAACAAACCTATAGTAGAACTACCAGAACAACATTAGATAAACAAGATTTGTCTGTTGGTGAAGAGAAACCATGTAGAGCAACTGCAGCTTCTCATTCCTTCTTCGGGTACTATAGATGGCTTTCTACAAAGTCATCTTTAGGATCCTCATCAGTATTAGCATGAGTTGTCTTTTGGCTCCTTGTTCTCTTGCTAGGGCCAGCTTGAGCCAAAGTATTTTTCCTTTTCCTTAACTCTTATTGGAGCATTTGGATACTAGCACAATTTTTTATGATGGTTCTGCTTGTGTTTATTATCTTACTAAGGTTCTCTTTTATAGTGCCTAGCTCACCCTTTAATTTCTCAGTTCTAGCCTTAAGGTTGGAGGAATCCTCCTCCAATTGGCAAATCTCTTGCAATGTGTTCCATTGTTCTTTATCAAAATGCATATCCACAGATGGGGCAGACAACTCTCCGTAAATTTGTTGATGAAGAACACCAAATTTGGCCTTAAGCTTATTGTTTTCATTGAAAAACCATTTCAATATGTTCAATTGTAAGTTGGATTCATTTTCTAAACTTTCAACCCTATTCTGAAAGACTATAATAGAGGTCGAAATCCCTTTCTTGAATTGGTTAGCACCTTTTGAGGGAGGGGAATTGGGATTGACCTTTTGGCTGTGGGAGGGATATGCTTCAACCTGAGTCTTTATCACCATCTAGAATCTCAATAATTTTGTCACGGTCAAGCATGAAAGAGTCTACTCCAAATCTGAGCCTACTTTTAGTCAGGTTAGGCTTCAATTTGTTAGGAGAGTCAGACTTTAAATTCAGATGAGAGACATGGGGTTCCTCAGTCCTAACCTTCTTCCCCTTTTCTGACTTAGACTCCACCTCACCCTTACCTTGTTTTTGGTTACGGGCTGAGGGAATTATAATTTTAATAGATCTCACACCTTGCTGAGTCTTGCTCTCTCTTAGGAAGGAAGGGGGGTTAAGAGTCCCCACATCTGCTTTATCCAACCCTTCAAAAACATTTGACACGGTCTATCTCAACAAGAGAAATATTGGTGAGTGCCTCTTGGAATAACAAATAGATAAGAGCCTGGTGGATGGGGATTTTGCCTTTGCCAAACTGAATATCCGTAACACAATTTTCAAGAGTCATGAGCAAGCAAAAAGGAATACTTACCAATTTTTTGGGCCTAAAGTGGTTTAGCAAGAGGAAATGGTAGGACCATAGTCTTTTGTATTGGCCTTCTAGAGTAATATACTTCATGTTTGGCAAGTTGACTTCATCCCAGGGGTCTAGTAGAGGAACTCTAAGAATGTTGTCTTGGAATTTGTGATTTTTTTGTCTTTGAAAAATAACTTGATTTCTTCATTCTTGCTCCTATCCTTAAAAATCTCCAGGCCTTCTGTCGACATACTTATGACTTTGGCTATGCTATCTTCATTAACTTCCAAAGATACTCCTCTCATAGAAACGGTTCTTGCTTTCCATGCCTTAGTGAAGTCTGCAGAGAACGCTAGATCATGTTCGTTAATTCTCTCTGTGTAATTTGCCAACCCTCCTTTCCTCAAAATATGCCATATTGTAGTGTTGCCCTTTACTTCTCCATAGGATGAAGGTTTCGTTCTGACTCTGTCGCCTCCCACGAGCTTAAGACTCGAAAGGAATTGGGAGATTGTTCTAGAATGTTGAGAAGTCCTCCTATGGAGATAGCAGGGTCGACTAGGGGGAATGAAAGCGGGATGGAGGGGCATGCCACTTTGTATGTGTGAAGGGACTGAACAAAATAAACAAAAAATCCCTCGGAGTGTGAAAAATAATTACCAACAATTGGCTAAATGCTCATTACATGGTGCGAAAGGCCACGTGTTTGATTGCAGCCAAACTTATAATGAATGCCTGTAAATATTTGAAACATACAACACGCATAAAGCAGCAGAGCCCCTAAGAAGGTGTTCATAATGACCAAAGGATACAAGGGATTTTTACTAATCAACTTGGGAAACTCAACCTCATATAAGAACCTTGTTAAAAATGTAATGTATACAAGGCTAAGAGAAGGGGAGCCGATAAACACTAAGGCCACGATCTTATTTAATAGCTTCGTCATTGAGGATAAGGGTGATGGATTGAGGTAGATCATTGGGATAACCGCACTTAACAAAGTTAACATAACTTTTGTCAACCTTTCTGCTACTTTTATTTCCTTCTTCCGAGATGTCTCAGTCCCACTTAAGGGCTAATTTTGTTCCTCATCCTTCACATTTTCCATTTTGCCACCTTTCGAAACAAGAAAAATATCTTTTATAGCAGCCACTATCTTTAATCCCACTCTATTGACACAAATTTTCTTGTTTTGAAAGAACCCAATGTTTCTTTCCCTCCAAATAGCCCCAAACATGTGAGGTATAACCAGCTTCCAAAGCTTTCTTAGGATAGGCCTTGAGAAGGGGGAATGCCATTGAATGATGAGATCAAAGATTAGATTTGGCCTAACCCAAGGAACTTTAGATTTGGAAAGGATTAAATTAAAAACTCTGCATGCAAAGGGTCAATCAATAAAGAGGTGGTGGATTGATTCGACATCTATTTCACAAAGGGTACACCTATTACAAATCATGAGCCCTCTCTTAATTAAATTAGCTCGAGTGATAATCTTGTTTTGGGCTGCCAACCAGTAGAAAAGGTTAACTTTAGGTATGAGCTCTTTATCCCAAATGATATCCCAAGGAAAATCATTTGGGTAAGAATTTAAGAAAGCACCTTGATTTGACGCTGTATATTCCATTTGGAGAGTGTGACCAAACCAATTCATCATCTCTAGGGAATTGGCAGATATGGACACCTTTTAGGTGTTCATTAACAGATCATAAACTGTCAAGATCCTCGAGATCAGTGGAGGCAAACATTGTTTTTCCAAGACTTCTTAGAAGCATTCGCCTCTAAGTAGTTCACAACATTATCACTTGTTTCTCTTGTAATCTGTATGCTTAATCTATCCCAGCGTTCAACAGAGCATAATAGGGAGTTAGATAACTAGGAATTGTTCCAAAGTGAGCTTTATTTCCCGTTCCAATATTCCACCTACAACATTTCTGTAGCAAACACTTGTTATTCACCAGGTTGCAGCTTCAAGGTCATATTTAAGAAACTATCATCTTCCCTGCTATCCATATATTTAGCTTTGATAATTTCTGTTCATAAGCTATCTCTTCATTCATAAGTCTCCATCTTAGCTTTATTCATTACTCTGATTCTTCTTATCCTGAGTCTGACATAGTGTTTAGGAAGACAAACCTTGTCCCAGGGCACAAGGGGAATCCTGTTTTTCTCTTCAACGTCTAACCAAAGGAATCTTCTTTGAATCTATTCGATTTTCTCAACGATCTTTTTAGGAATCTTGGAAAGGGACATAAGATAAATTGGAAAGTTCTGAAGAGAACTCAAGCAATTGCAATTTACTAGCTTGATCAAGCAGACACCCCTTCCATCCAGCCAATTTGTGTTTAAATCTATCAAGAAGAGGGCTCCAACTATTGCTGACCATTCTTTCTTTGAAGAGAGGCATACCAAGATAGGTTGAAGGAAGCACTTTAGATTGACAACCCAAAATGTCAAATTCTTTGTTGCCTCAAAGTCGGGAGTGTTGATAAAGAAGAGTGATTTTTTTCCAAATTGACACATTGACCAGAAACTACAGCATAATCATTTAGGATGTTTATAATTTCTTTGGCTTCCTTGACTGAGGCTTCTCCTAAAATAATGGTGTCGTCCACAAATTGTTGATGTGATATCAGACCAATCAATGAAGCAATTTTCACTCCCTTTAGTCTGTCCTTGTTGAGAGCCTTTGAGAAAGTCCTTCCTATGCTTCAGCCATAAGAACGAAGAGTTAAGGATATAGGGAATCTCCTTGCGTGAGACCCCTCTCCGCCGCGAAAGAACCCGTAGGAAAGCTGTTAATCAAAACAAAGAACATAGGTGTGGAGATACAGGGGAGGACCAAGTTTCTTCATTATGAAATTATTTAATAATTTTGTAATATATATTGCTCTCCTACTATTAGCAGTATATTAAGTATTTGTGGTGATTAGTATCACAATGGTCTTTTAGATCTGAGAGAACTTTTTTTGGATTGGCAAATACTGCTATATATATTGGAGTTTAAATAGCAGAGTACAAAATTAAAAAAGTGCTGTGAACAAGTCTGCCTAGTAGAATGATGCTTGAAAATTAAAAATTATAAGCTTAAAGGGCTTAACCAACAACGAAAATGCGACACACGGTGCTGATACAGTCAGATTGGAACTTAGAAACAAGCCAGAGCTAAAGAAAAATTTAATACATAAATCTGCAGGAGCCTCAATTCTCAAAATGTAGTGGAATATATGTCATACCTTGACTATTATTTTCATTTGGTCTGGCCCCATTGCCTTTTTCAACCACTTCAACGAGAACTTGCTCAATTTTTTTTGTACTTTTGGTAGATGTACTGTGGGCTTAACCTGATGTTCTTGGCGAATCTTGTTCATTGTGCTTGTTTAAGCCTTTGTATTGGGATTTGAGTTGCAATAAGAATGAATTACAAAATGGGTTGAGGTGGGGTAGAAGTGGTTGTAGTGGCTGGGCCTACAGTGGCAGTGGGTGGAATGAGGTTTGAATACACTTTCTCAATTAGCTTGTTGATGGTTGTGTCATGTGTTGCTTGGTTAAAACCGTATAGATCCTAGTGATTGCAAACCTGAGCTATGATGATGACAATGTTGGCTGTGGTGATAATAAAATGTCGAAGGAAAGGTCTGTTTGAGAACCATTGATCACAGGATTGTTATGGTGTATCAAATCCTCATGATGATAATGCTAGTGTACATAATTTATCATGTTAAATTAGGTTTAAGCTTAGCTTGGGTCACTTTTTTGGTCTTCACAAAGCCTTTGATCTTTGTTTTATTATTGGTACTACAATAAGGTGATCAATGGTCACCGATTACTCTTTAAATTTATCCATGTGTTGTCACCTCATCTCCACCAGCATGGTCTTATCGAACCTACCAATCTTATCTCAACTTACATTTTCTCATTTACTTGCCCACTTGGATCCTTGTCCTTATGCACCTTGGAGTTGCTGTAAATTCAGGGTGGGTGAGGCTGTGGGGAAGTAGTGTGGAAGTCTTTGAGATATGTGGAGAGTTTGATAGTGAAGGAGACGACCATCAGTCTATCATTAGGTTCTTAAGATTGTATGCAAGCTCTACCTTATGTGTAAGCATTTATGTTGTGAGAGTTTTGTTTGTAGAATAAAATGGTGCTTTTGAAGGAAATAAAATATTTACAAATAAATAATTATTATGTCATCACACATGATGGCTCACACCTAGACCTTGGATGTATGTATGATTCAAATATAATGCGCCCAAAAGACTCAAGGAAGTGCTCTTAGTATGCTGAATCAATCACAGGCTAATGGCTTCATTTAAATATCTGCGAAATTATACTCTGTGCTGCAATATACAAAGCTCAATCTGACCCTGTTGGACAAACTCTCGGATGAAGTGATGATAAATATCTATCTGCTTGGTCCTGCTCTGAAACACTGGGTTCCTAGTCATTTGAATGGTGCACGCGGACCATCCTATTGCTATTGTAAATCCTACAGTATCCTGCAAAGCCATTTTGCCTCACAACTAGTTGAAGTGGCTGCAATGTACTCAGCATCTGCGGTAGGAAAATAAAGTATGGATTTATTTTTAGAAAATATAGCAAGTACTGTTGAACCAAGATTTGGATGCATCTTGAGCTGGACTTCTTTTCGTTCACAAAACCAACCCAATGATCTGTAAAGCTAACCAATTTGTAATCTTTAGAAGGTTTGAACATGAGCCCATATCCAATAGTCTTTCTGATGTATGTTAGGATCCTATTTGCTGCACTCCAATCCTCCTTACTAGGTTCGGCCGCAAACCTAGAAACCAAACTCACAACGAAATTAATGTTTGGTTGAATGGTGGTCAGGTATATCAAACTCCTAATCGAATATTGGTACAAGGCCAGATCATCTGGCTCAGAACAATCAGACTTGGACAACTCTATTCCAAGCTAAATCAGAGTTGTAATTGGTTTTCAACTCTCGTCGTGAAATATCAGCAACAAATTTGAAGTATACTTGCCTTGTCGATGGAATATCCCATCCTCTAACTTCCAAATCTCAAGACTCAAAAAGTAATGCATATTCCCAAGGTCTGTCATCTTGAACTCAGAAGTCATCTTTGGTCTAAACCTATCAAGCATCTCTAAACTGTTCCCTGCATAGATAAGATAATCTACATGGAGAACCTTCATATGGCTATCCTGTCCAGAAATTCTAACAAACAGATTAGGATCATAAAGAAAGACAGAAAGAAATCATATTAATGTCCACAAATGACCAAAAGTAGGTCAATGGGACTGAAGGATACAACCATAATCAATAGAAAGTTCTAGGAAGAGAGAATCCTAGAGGTGAGCCAAAGAAATAATTCTTTTGTAAACCTCTATCCTGCAAATATGGACCAATCCTTGACTACCAGGCTCAAGGTGCCTGCTTGAGTCCATATATGTGATCTTCTTTGCCCTGTACCTCAAAAGCCTTGAGTTGTCTCATATATACCTCCTCATCAATATATCCATTCACAAAAGCACTCTTCACATCCATCTGATACACTACTCATCTCTATTGTGCTTCCAAAGCCAAAACCAATTGGACAGTGTCTTAGTGTTGTCTATTCCTTCTGGTTCAGTTAAACCTTGGACAACTAACCTTGCTTTAGGCTTATCCAATGTAGCATATGACTTGTACGTGGTTTTAAATATCCATTTTGTATCTATCACATCCATTCTAGGTGATAACTTAACCAAATCTGATGTGTCATTTTTCTATATTGCATTCATCTCAGCCTTCAAAGCTGCAGCGTATTCATTCTGTTCTACTGCCTCCTCAAAACTGCTAGGCTCATCATTCTGCATAACCCATGTCGTCAAAGCAAAGTTCACTCGTGTTTGGGACTGAGTGGCTCTCCTATCAAAGTTTTTAAATATTGTCCAACATCTGTTGTGGTGGATTATTCTTCTTTACATGTTAGTTGTTGTGCATGAAGGCTACTGCTGGTTTGTAGAAGCTTTATCAATCACATCTATCACTGTATTGCTAAGAGAATATTCATCATTAAATTTCCTTTGTACGTCCCCCCTTCATCAAATATCACATCTCTACTTAGAATCACCATTTATTTCCTAGGATCAAAGAATTTAAAATCCTTTGTCTTCGGGAATAACCAATGAAGATACACTTCACTCATTTGTTATCCATCTTAGTCCTCTTTTCCCTTGGAACATTCACATAAGCCATACTACTAAAAACTTTAGGATGCTCAACATTATGATTATGTTTCGACCAAGCCTTTACAGGGATCATATTTTACAGCCTTAGTAGGAATTCTATTTAGTATATATGCCACCATGTCTACTGCTTGTTAGCATATTATTGTATTTACCTTAGGTTATTTACTAAGGTAATTTATGTTGGTTAGTTGCCTTAACCACTTTGGTTATGAGATTAGTTGTTTGTTCGGTCTTTGCTATTTCATGCAAGCCGATGTAGGTTAGTTTTCTTATACCTGTCTCGTGCTTCACGGGTATTTCATTTGTTTGCCTATTTAATAGGCCTTCATGCTTGGTTGAATTGACGTTGAATATGTGCTCTGCTATTCTCAATCTCATTTTCTCTTTGTGTTTTGTTTAATCTAATATGGTATCAGAGCCCATGGTTTGTAGACCCTGAGTGGAGGTCTGTGGAAAACGGAGAGAGGTCGGTGTCTTGCTAGGGAGGAGCTTCAGGCGTCCAGTGGAGAGCCGAGGAGAGAGAAAGCATCACAAGATTCAGAAAACTCAACCAGAAGGTCTGAAAATTGCTAAGAAGCATTAGAAGGCTAAATAAGACCAAAAGGAAGCGAAAACAGGGTGTTTTAGAAGCTCAAAAGCCTCTGTTGAATTTCTCTGTGCAAAGGGCGTCGTACGGATCTCGGAAAAATCAGAAAAATTCATTTCATCTTTTTCAGCGAAACAAAAGCCTAAATCGTGAGTTAAATCAAAACTAAGACACTAGTGAAAACGGTTTGCAATTTGGTTGAGAAACGGACTCAGAATCTTCGTCTGAAGTTTCAGAGGTAGGCCAATTTTCTGATTGGCTGAATTTTTTATAAAATTTTTAGCCTAAAGTTTTAATATTTCAATTATTTTTGATTTTTTTTTAATTGAAATAAATCAAAACTTTAGCCAATAAGTGTTATTGGAGACCTACCACTGACTAATAATCACGGAAGCGTTCGGGAAGTTAAAAATTTCATCGTTTTCTGGGTTTTTTATTTGGATGTCAATGGAGAGAGAATTTTTTAAATCGGAATTGTAGTTTTTTCGATTTAATTGTTTCAGTGGTAGAATTTTTGTGATTTTGCAAATGGTATTGAGTTTGTTGCTGAAAACGGATAGGGTTGTTCAGTGTCAATATAGAATCAGTGTGTAGAACGATTTTTTTTTAAAAAGTCATTATAGTTTTTTCGATTTTATCATTTTCGTGAAAAACTAGGTAAAATGGCTAGTATTCAACACCTGTTACTCCCAGATTTTCAGAAATTGATTGGCAAGAACTTTAGTTTGTGGAGTCACAAGGTTTTGACAATATGTGAATATATGAATATTGATCAAATAGTGCTCGGTAAAGAGCAAAGGCCTACCACTGATACCAATGACTGATAAACGTCATCGTGAGGCTCTCATGTTGTTAAAATTGTCAGTAGTAGATAATCTAATCTCAGAGGTCAGAAATGCGACTATAGCATCAGATTTATGGAAAACTTTATCTTCAAAATATCAAGCTTTTGAAGTCGGTAGAGTGTTGTATTTGAAGAATTTGTTGTTTTCCACTAAGATGCAGGAAGGTGGCTTCGTTTTTGAGTTTTTGTTGCAGATCAAAGACATCAGTGACCAGTTGGAAGCAGTGCAGAAACCTGTTGATGAGCAAGATTTGATTGCTCTTGTTATGCAAAATCTTTCACCATCATTTGAGTCATTTGTGGAGTCCTTGCACATGATTGCTGAGATGCAAATTTTGGATTTTGAAACATTGTCTACAATGCTATTGCAAAAAGAGAGACGACAGGAGCAGGGAGTGTTGTCTACATCCACGTCCACAGAGAGTGCATTCTTTATCAAGGAAAAGGGTAAGCAGTTTGGTAAAAACAGCTATCCATCAGAATCTTTACAAGTGGTAATAAGAGATCTAAATGGAAATGTTTTTACTGTAAGAAACTTGGTCACCTTAAGAAAGATTGCAAGAAAAGACAACAGGGTATGGCTAACCCCAGAAAGAAAGCTCATCATGTGAATGTCGCTGAAGGTGAAGGCGAGGAATCACCAGATTTTGCTTTCATGGCTTCCAGTGGTAAATTTGCGGTGGATCGAGCTTGGTACTTTGATTCAGGGGCATCTCACCATTATACATGCCATAAACACTGGTATGTGGATTTTGTTGAAGATAACAGTAGTAATGAATTTGTATCTTTGGGAGATGGTACAACATATTTTGTAAAGGATTTGGTAATGTTCATATAAGTTTTGATGGTACAGTAAATTATACATTCAAGAATGTTAGGTATGCACCGGATATGAACAAAAATCTTCTTTCAATCAGTGAGATCACCTCAAAATCTGATTTTGTTGTAAAATTTCAAGAACAACAATGTTTAGTCACCACTAAAGATAACAAGATTATTGTTAGAAAGGCTTGTATAAGCTTGCAGATCCAATCAAAGCAAAGGAAAGTGCACTTGTAGCGGTTGATAGCACAAGTTCACTATGGCATGAAAGGTATGGGCATTTGAATTTTCAGTATTTGACTACATTGAGTAAGACTAAGATGGTTAAGAGGATTCCTTCTATTCGGCATAGTCATCAAGTATGTACTGGATGTTAGTAGGGAAAGCAAGTTAGACATTCATTTGATGTTGGTAAAGCTTCGAGAGCAAAGGGAGTATTGGATCTGGTACATGCGGATTTGCATGGTCCAATGCAGACACCTACCCCTTCTGGTGCTCGTTATTTCCTGTTACTGGTTGATGATTTTTCTAGGAAAAAGTGGGTATACTTTTTAGTGAAGAAATCTGATTGTTTTTTTAACTTTCTTACTTGGAAAGCTATGGTTGAAAAACAGGCAGGACGGCCAGTGAAAATCTCTTAGAACGGATAATGGGGGTGAGTTCATCTCAAAACAATTCAAGGAGTTTTGTGCCACTGAAGGCATACACAGACAATACACTAAACCTTACACTTCGCAGCAAAATGGAGTTGTGGAAAGGCATAATAGGACGGTGATGGACATGGCTCGCTGTATGGTCTAAAGCAGAAATGTCCCATACAGGTATTGGGCAAAAACAGTGAATACAACAGTATACATCCTCAACATAAGTCCTACAAAAGCTTTGGAGAATATGACTCCAGAGGAGGCTTGGTCAGGTCGAACTCCAGATGTAAGTGATTTCAAAATTTTTGGTTGTAGCTTTTGCAGTTATTTCTAGTCAAAAGAGAAGAAATTTGGATGCAAAAAGCAAAGCATACATGTTTGTTGGATACAATGATCAGTCAAAGGCCTACAGATTACTTGATGTTTCTACTAACAAAGTTGTGGTAAATAGAGATGGCATAGTAAATGAACAAATGCCATACTTCACAGCAGCTGGTCAAGTTTCAGATATTGAGTCATTATTATTTAATGATTCAACTATTAGCTATAATGTGAAAAGTGAGCAGGATTCTTGTTCATCAGTGGAATCACATTTCAGGGAAGGAATTGATACAAGTCATTGTGAGGTTCCAGCAGAACAACCAAAGAAGCCAAAGTGGTATATTGCCAAAATTGAAGCACTAAAAGGAGACTTACCACAAGGTGTGGAAGGTAGAAGACTGAGATCGGGAAAGCAGTTTGGTAATAGAGGTGAGCATGTCAATCTTGCTCTAACAACTGTTGTTTCACAAGTATTTGAGCCTACTTTTTCAGAGGCCAAAGGGAAGTCTGAGTGGGAATCAACTATGCAATTGGAATATGATTCCTTGATGAAAAATAAGACTTGGAAGTTGATGGAACTACCCCCAGGAAAGAAATCCATTGGTTGTAAGTGGATTTATAAGGTAAAATACAAAGCAGATGGTTCCTTGGACAAACACAAAGCCAGACTTGTTGCAAAAGGTTATGCACAAGAGGAAGGGGTTGATTATGAGGAGACTTTTGCTCCAACCACCAAGATGGTAACTTTTCGTTTAATTGTTGCTATTGCTGCTCAATTTGGATGGCAGGTGCACCAAATGGATGTAAAGAGTGTTTTCTTGAATGGAGATCTGGAGGAGGAAGTCTACATGGTTTAGCCACAGGGTTTTCAAGTCCCTGGTAAGGAACATCTTGTTTGCAGGTTGATCAAGTCCTTGTATGGACTTAAGCAAGCTCCTCGAGCCTGGTATACAAAAATAGACTCATATTTTAAGGAGTTAGGTTTCAAAAGGTGTAACTCGGAACCAACTCTCTATGTAAAGGTGTCTGGTGATGATATCTTGATTCTCATTATATATGTTGATGATATAGCCATCACTGGGAGTAGTACTAGTCTCATTTAACAAATGAAAGCTGATATTTGTTGTACTTTTGACATGACAAACTTAGGACTACTGAAATACTGTTTAGGTGTTGAGTTTTGGCAAAGTGGTAATACTGCATTCGTGTCACAGAATAAGTATGCCAATTCATTGCTAGAAAGGTTTAGAATGATGGATTGTAATCCAACTCACACACCTATGAAGCAAGAGCTAAAATTTCAACAGACACTGATTCACCTCCGGTCAATGAAACAGTGTATCGGCAGTTAGTGGGTAGTCTCATTTACGTCACTACCACCAGACCAGATATTTGTTTTGCAGTGAGTTTTCTATCTCGCTTCATGTCTAAACCACAGGAAGTCCATTGGTTAGCTGCAAAACGAGTATTAAGATATGTCAAAGGTACTCTTGACTTTGGCATACTGTATAAGAAGTCTGTAGATTTTGAACTTTCAGGATATTCTGATTCTGATTGGGCAGGTTCAGTTGATTCAAGAAAATCTACAATAGGGTATATTTTCACTTTTGGTTCAGGAGTTTTTTCATGGTAGAGCAAACTACAAACTACAATGGCATTGTCTTCAACAGAGGCAGAGCATAAAGCTGTGGTCAGTGCAGGTTGTGAAATCATGTGGATAAAGAAAATATTGGAGGATCTTCAATTTGAGTCATCAAAGCCTACTCCAATTTTCTGTGACAACCAAAGTGTTTTGAAGATGGTGAAGAATCTAGTATTTCATACCAGGACCAAACACATTGAGGTTCACTATCATTACATCCTACAGTTGGTTACAAATGAAGACATCAGTCTCTTCTACGGCCCCACTACAGAGCAGCCAACTGATATAATGACCAAACCACTTGGTACAGACAAGTTCATAAAATTCAGAGATAAACTTGGTCTTGTTTTTGGTTTAGTCATTAAGGGAGGGTGTTAGCATATTATTGTATTTACTTTAGGTTATTTACTAAGGTAATTTATGTTGGTTAGTTGCCTTAACCACTTTGGTTAAGAGATTAGTTGTTTGTTCGGTCTTTGCTATTTCATGCAAGCTGACGTAGGTTAGTTTTTTTATACCCGTCTCATGCTTCATGGGTATTTCATTTGTTTGCCTATTTAATAGGCCTTCATGCTTGGTTGAATTGACGTTGAATATGTGCTCTGCTATTCTCAATCTCATTTTCTCTCTGTGTTTTGTTTACAACCTTAGTAGGAATTCTATTTAGTATATACGCCACCATGTCTACTGCTCTCTCAGAACTGATTTTCTAGACTCTTAGCTTTCAACATACTTCTAGCCATCTCTAGAATAGTTTTGTTCTTCCTCTCTAGCACTCCATTTTGATGTGAAGTATAAGTTGCAATGACTTCTGTGGATACTATTCTCTTTGTGATATTATTAAGTTCAATAGTTGCCAGGAGGTGGGTATGGGGAGACGGGTATGGGTACCGGTATGTCATTTTTTGGAAAATAGGAGACAGAGGTACAGGGAGATGACAATATATATATATATATATATATATATATATATATATATATTAAAAAATTAAAAAAATAAACATTCAAAACATTAAATAATAATTAATAAAATTATAATTTATAAAATAAAAGCTTTTAGTAACTTATGAACATTAAAAACAAAATAAAAAATATTAAAAGCATTGGAAAAAATTATTAACAATGAACATGAAAAAGAAAACAATGAACATAAAAAAACAAAGGATGGCAGTGTCGTTCACAACAACGCATGGCACTTCTGTGAATGTTCGAACGACATACATGCAAAAAAAAATAAAATGCGAAAGTTTGAACGACATATTTGTACCTGACTGCAAACAACCTTCGACTCCTTCATTGAATTTGGTGATTGTGGTAAAACATGCATCATTTTGCTCGTTTTGTATGCCTTTAGAGCTTACTTCTTTTGGGGATGCAATATTTTGACATGGGATTGGGTGGGAGATGTGGGAATGGGCAGGGAGACATCTCCGGGCATAGGAGATGTCTTTGTACCCTAATCGTGTCTTGGTACCCGATATGCGTCCCAGGGGGCAGGGGACGCGTCTCCTTGCAACACTATTAATTCATTTGACTTGAGCTCATCCTCATTAACAAACCTTAGAATATATTAAACTATAACCACTTCCCTTTTTTGCTAAGGCCTTAAAATGCTGGAAATTAATAAAGGGCTCATATTTTTCTTTAAGAAAATAAGGCCATTTTTTTCTTAAATAATTGTTAATGAATATGAGAGAAAACTTAGCCTTGTTGAAAGATAAAGTCTTCATGGGTCCACACAAGTTTGTAAATACAAGGCCAAGTGGTTATGTTGCTCTCCAAGACTTCGCTACAAGAAAACTCTCTATGTTGCTTCCCCAAGATGCAACCTTCACAAAGATCATCAACTTCTTCAATGGATGTCAAACCATTAACCATCCCCTTTTTCCTTAGCAAACATAAGCCTTTATAACGCAAGTGTCCATATCTATGGTGCCATATTATAGTGTTTTTCTTCTTAAAAGTCCTCAAAGCATGAGTTTTGCTAGGTGCCAAAGAAAGGGAAAACATACTATCATGTGTCATTTTTACTCTAGTTACCATTGCATTTGTGGTCAAGTTAGCCTTGATGATGGACTCATCCCCATCAAATTATATTTTATACTTTTTCTCCAGCATTCGACCTGTTCATGGCAAATTTTCCTTTAGAGCAAGTGCCGACAAGTGGTCAAGTTAGCCTTGATGATGGATTTATCCCCATCAAATTATACTTTATACTTTTTCTCCAGCATTCGACCTGTTCACGACAAGTTTTCCTTTAAAGCAAGTGCCGACAAAGTTTCATTGGTGTACGTGGTGTTTCCCTCTTCCGTTTGAGCTGCTATTATTCCTTTGCCCATCACATCATGGGCATTGCCATTGCTGAGTACAATTTTGCTTGAGTATTTTTCATCAACTTCAAAAAAAAAATCTGCCTTTGAAGTTATGTTAGTTGAACACCCTGAATCTCTGTATTAAACATCTTCATTGTTGCATGCCGTGAAGGAAAAAAAGGTCAGATTGTTATTTGTTTCATGCCACTTTAAAACTGTGTACGCTTTCTTTTCTCAAAATTCTGTTTTCTTACTATAATAATCTATCTCAAAATGCCCATATTATGTACAATAGAAGCATTGGACATCTTTTTTTACTCCATTATTTCTTCCTTCCCCCAAATGGCTCCTACCTCTACCTCTGCATTCTCTGCCATCTTCCTCTTCCTTTGCCTCTACTACTTGACTCATTGCTTTGGTCATTCCTTTTTCCTTTATAATTTTTACCACTCCTATTTTCTATTTTAGCTTTGGTTATGAAGGCATGCCACAAACCTTCACAAGATGCCTTCATCCCTTCTTGAGCCACTAGTAATATTCCACTCAATTCCTGTACCTTAAGCTTACTCAAGTCTTTGGATATTTCTATGGTGTAAACAATCTCTTCTAATTGGGTGAGTTCTCAATATTTTCGAACAAAGCCCTTCTATCATCAGCTATTTCCTCACCAAGATACTTCATTTGGTTTACAATATCTTGAACTGTAGTCAGATATTCATTGATGGATTCGCGTTCTTTCATTTATACATTTTCAAAATTCCTCCTTTATGTTTGTAATGTGGGTGAAGTATCACCCTTGTAGGAGTGTTAACATCACAAATTATAGGAAAAATGGCCTGATCTGATGCACCTTGAATTAAGAATAACGTCTAATCATCTTTCCGTCTATTTTCTCTAACCATCTTTCTTTATGCTTTAGTAAGCGCATTTTCATCCTCCTGTCCAGTTTTATCAGTCTTAACAATATCCCTTAATACCTTAGCAAACAACAGAGTTTTCATTCTTGTGCTCCAATATTTATAATTCTCACATTTAAATTTTGGAACAAGCTAAAATACATTGAGTGTAGTTGTTATGTTGCGAAACAATAAAAGGAATAATTAACATATTTCTAAGCTTCCTTGAGCAAGTAAATGGATTTGGAAAAAAAAAACGATTTAATTTAATTAGATGAAAGCCTACGAAAAACATTGCTTCAATTTAATTCTATTCATTGCACTACAATGTCAGCCAATAAAAAATGTAAGATATCTGGCCTAAGGCAATTTTTTTCTCTGGTTGGTAATGCATAACAGGATCCTTTCTTATGACAAATTGCAAAAAAGAGGCATCATTGGGCTTACAATATGCCCAAATTAAAGAAGATGCGGAAACTATTGACCATCTCTTCATTCATTGTAAGTATGCCCAAGGAATTTGGTATCGAATAGCCTCAAAATTTGGCTGCGTCATGACACCTCACAAAAATATATCAGCCCTCCTCTTCAAGTGGTCCAAGCTAAACAATATATGCTCGTTATTTGGATAGGACACTCGTTGGCCCCAAGTTCAGTCGTTTAGAATATATGGATGGAAAGATATGATAGAATTTTTGAAGACTGCAAGAAAAGGGAATTTTATAGTGTGCACTATCACAGGCAAAATAAGGAGTATTGCTCTGTCTTAGTCTTCCAAGGCTCCTTACACGTTTGCCTTGGCGAATATGCATGCCTTGCATCTTTCCACAATATGGAAAATTCCTTACCAGTATAGATTACACATGGATGCTAGTTCAGCCCCAATAAACTTGGAATCCACCTTTTGAGGGGTCTCTTAAACTCAATTTTGATGGAGCATCAAGGAAGAATCTATGGCTAGTTGGGATTGGAAAACTTTTTTGGCAATCACTAGGGTAACCCAATCATATGCTACAAGCGAAACATAGAAAAATGATCCAACAACAATGCATAATTCAAGACATTGCACACAGGAATGCAGCTTAGTAGGATGCTCAAAATAAAAACCACATAATTGAAAGCAGTTTTAAATTTTCATTAATATGATCTAGAGGTTTCAATACAAAATGCAATAGGCATTTTTCACTATGCCCCCCTTAATTGGACCATGGAGCATATGATAAATCAGATTACCAGGCACATGGGGGACTTACAAGAGAGACAAATTCATCATTGCAAATGACACCACAACAAAGTCGCAGACCTACCCAAAGCAGCAGTTGTTGGTGACCATATAAGTGACTTAATTGTTTGGCTGGATCTTGGGGGAAGGCCTTCAAATGTTCAAAGTTAGGTTGACTTAGATAAACAAATCTATGTTCATCAACAAAGTGGCTCCATAAATATTTTAAAACCGCGTGGTCTCATATCCATAGCAACTTGTCTCCATCTGACCCAAGCTCTTGAACGCACCAAAATTGTCCGTGTCAACCCCCTCATCCCCCCCTCTCATGTATCACGTTACTTTTCTTTCTAATTTTGATTACAGTCCCCATGTCCACCTTCTGCACCTTTCCTTCCCTTTCATCCACTATTCCCTTAGCACCTCTCTTACGTATTATCACTTTACAACTTTTATCAATCCCCTCCACTTTTCTAAGTTTCATTCTTTATATTTATAGCGTTGACTTAATCCTAAGTTCCTTGGACCTCTATAATGTTATTAATGTATTTCTAATGCATCCTAGTCTTTTTCCCATTGACCTACTTTTGGTCATTTGTGGACATTTATATTTTTTCTTTATTTCTTCATTTTCTCCCACTGACTTTGCTACTTCATGGTTTGAGATGGAGCCATGTCTCCTTCCCCGTTTTGTCTTCTTCTACAAATCCTCTGCTAGTTCTTGTGAATCATGCAGGCGATTGATCTGACATCAGTTCTATGCATTGGTTAGTGGGCTTCACAAGGAAAAGGCAATAGATGGACTGCTAAACAATATGCTTGGGTAGAGGCTTGACTGACGGTCCTTTTGGTATGATAGGGTAAGGACTGTAGGCTTCTTCGAGTAAAAACCAGAATTTTGAACGGTACAAGGCTGTGCCCTCACATCTCTTCTGTTCAAACATGGATTAGATGTTTTCTACATGCCACCCCTCTATACATTGGCATCTGGTTTTCCACAAAATTTAGTGTTTATTCAATTGAATCTTGTCTGTACTAAAGGCTCACCCCATAGGCTATTGCATCAGGCATAAGCAGATTATGGGATTGCACCAGTCACCAAGCCACACAATTTTCTCACCTACCGTTTCCTCTACCCGAGGTACTCGCAGTAAAGGCTTTCAAGACACTACAGAACACCATTATGAGCAACAACTACAATCCCCCAAGCTGTAGATTTTGTAGTCATATCCAGTGATTCTTGGCTCAAGGAAATTGAGTTTTTTAGGATGGTGAAATGACATCAAAACCACATGAGGAGCCCAAGAATACAGGCACTAGCTATAAACAGTTTGACATTTCCCTATCTTTGCCCTTGTATGGCCAGTGATACAGTTAGAATCAGGGTTTATGGAAGGAAGTCCAAAAGAACAACACTTATGCAGTCTTATAGCAACAGTCTTTAAGCTACACTCATCAGGAATGCCAATGTTGCTGGTCAGGAGCAGGCCACTATACACATTGAAGATGAAGAAGCTCCCTTGCTTCCCAACATGGATCAAAAGCCTCAGGTGAATGTTTAATATAGCCCTCCCTCACGGGTATGGTATCACCCATCTGCTTCTCATAATGCTGTTCCTTCTGCAACTGGAAATTCTCCCTCAAAACTCATGTCCACCCCAATCACCCTAATACCCATCAGCATGTCTAAACCCTGGAGGATTTTTGCAGGAGATCTCCTTTCTTCACTGACCCACCCTCCATTACTGCTGCTGTTTTCTTGAGATTCCCTCGCACGCATCTAGGAGTTCCTCCACCTCGTGACTCTCTAAAACCAGAATTGGTCAGGAAGAATAGCAAGGGTTTCAAGGTGGATCCCCTGCCCATTGGACTTTGGGTTTATCCAATCAATCTCCCAAGGTAACCCCTCCTCTGGGAGAAGTTTCCAATCCCAACCAATTTGGGACCCTGACCATCCTTCAATGTATGCCAGAGACATTAAAGAGCGTGGTCTCCAAGCCCCTCTGCTACAAAACTGCATTCTCTACCTAGCTGCAAGTAATGAGTTAATTGTTACTAGCAATGAACTTCTGGTAGCTGGCAACTAATACCAACAACACATGATTTCTGTCCTTGAGTAAGTTATCTTTTAAGACCTTGTCAAGCACAGATTTGCAGAAGGTATCCAGGAGAGGAACCAGGGAATGCATCCTCCAAGAGACCTTCATTCTTGAATGGATGTTTTAGACCCATCAGCTATATGCAGGAGTAGGAACATGTTGTTGCTATCATGTGTGTCCAACCAAAACACAACTGGGACTTGGAATTGTTGCTCTGGGAAAGAACCCAAAGTAGGGCTCAGTGCTGGCCATACTTCCCACTCTATCTAATCATGCTTGTCATCAATCACTTCCTGGGTGCTTTGCTTCATCGCACAGTTCAACATAAAACGTATCTGATTCTTTATTGAATTATTTGTTTTTGTTAAATTCTTCAAGGATAATCAATGCTAATTATGCTGTAGTCAATATGATGTCTAATATGTATAGTTGTAGTAGGGTTTTATGTAATAGTTTCTTTAAGTGGTCATAGAAGTGGTAGACGATGGATCATAATGTATGGTGTTCAACCTTTGAGCTTCTGAGCAGCAACTATAAGTTTATGATGTTCTTCAGCTTGTAAGCTCCCATTTTAACATTTACATTTTGCTGTTGGATAGGGTTGACAGTGTACTTTTCTCTTCTTTTTAGTATAATTTGCCCCTGTATTCTAAAAAAGAAAATGTTGCGAGGAAACGTGTATAGGAGATCAGTAGGATGAGACACTAGAGATACAGAAAAAGTATGGGGAAAGAAGGAAATTCTAAGAAGAAAAACACGGAATAAAGAAACATGAATTATGGCTGCAGAAAGATAAAAAGAAAGAAAGAAATTATATTAATGTCCACAAATGACCAAAAGCAGGTCAATGGAACTCAAGGATACAGCAGTTAATAATAGAAAGTTCAAGGAAGAGAGGATCCTAGAAGCAAAATAATTAAAGTACAAAAGATGAAATAAAGCAGTACGCCACCAACAGAGGTGGTAATGAAATTAATACAGATAGCAATGGAGGGCAAACAAGAGCCCCAAAAGCATTTGCTGATGAACACTGGAAGGAAATCTCATTGACTATCTCTGTCTGTGCCAGAAGTGGAAGAGTTGTCTGAGTCATCATCGGTCACTGTGAAAGATCTGATAATGCTTGCCTGGGAGTAATCAAGGTCAGAGAGGCCAAGCTGAGAGATCCTAGGAGGAAGCAAAACACTTCTTCTAGAAACTTCCCTAACATCCAATGCCAGTGTAGCTTCTGCAGTAGAAAAAACATTCAGAGTATTTCCAGGGCAGTAGAAGTGTTGTGGTGACATGAAAAATGTGTAGATGAAGTGGGGAGTTGGAAGAAATGCTGAATTGGTGATTGTGCCCAATTGGTAGAAGACATCAGGGGATGGACAGGTGAGTGGTAGATATGACTTGGTGGAGGTTGAGAATGATAGTATTTGACCTCACTGCCAGATGATCAATAAAAAAATAATGTTTGTAAAAATTTGAGTGGGTGCTTTTTCACGACATTGTTTTGTACATTAATATGATCATTATATTCAATATTTTATTTAGGTTTTATAGCTAATATTTATTTAGGTTTATTATGTGTCATCTGTTTTGCATACTTTCTAAAGCATGCTTTTACACTAAGTTTTCAGAGCCATGCATATGAAAAGAGTTGTATAGCAATTATATATTTTTTTCAAATCTACGGTTAAGTTTAAGTGTCATGGACAAATTATATTTTATTTCTGGACTTAAAAGGGTTGGACTGTGTTCACTATTTTAAGATGGAAAGACATGTTAGTTAGTCTCTTTCTTTTCATGACGCCAATCAATTATTGATTTACCTTTTTTTTTTGATGTTTCTCTAGGCTTCATGTCACAGAGGGTGGCTTGTCAGCAATAGTTATACTCAGTAATGGTGACATGAGAAAGGCTCTGAACATTTTGCAGGTTCTAATGCTAGCTTTGCTTGGTTTCTTAGAATGTTTTTGACATAATTAAGCATTTTTCTTGAAGCTGGTTGAAATTCTAAAGAAATGGTTAGTTTCAATTATAAACATTTGAAATTTGTCTTTTTGCTTTAACAAATCCATTCCTATTGAATTTCAAATACAAATACTTCAATGCTTAATACAACTGTGGTTCCTAAGTAGTTGGCTATGTCTGGGAAAGGTGGTGTATTGCATATTGGCATATTCAATATGGTTACAGGCATAGATTTGACCTGGACATGTTTGGAAATGCTATGACGTATTCAGATATGACCCTGAAATGACACTGCCATGACCAGGCTGCATGCACTGGGTGTGTCATGCTGTATCTGTATCTGGTGTGGTATCTGTATGTGTCACGGCATGTTTGAACTGCATCTGGGTATGTTATGGTGTATACAGGACATATCAAGGTATATTTAGTTTTTAATGTGGGTGCACACACTCATATACATATACATACATATATACATATATGTGTGTGTACGTATGCGCATTAGTTTTTAAACATATCTGCACAGTATGGTATTATGGAGTCCCCCAGAATTGTCGTTTCCCGTACTTATCTGTATCATGATAATATAGGCAGGTTCTTACACAATTATTTTCCAATTCTACTTTTCCATCTGCAATATTAACTACCTTTTTGCCTATTTATTGCTGTATTGATTTGAATGTTTCTTTATATGCTTCTTTGGTTGCGTATTAAATTCTTAAAGAAAGTTTTTAATTTCTCTCATTATATTTGAGATGTAAGGGTCTCTTTCCTTTCCATTGATCTTCCTCCCAGATAACTATGAATGTGAAACTACCCGTATGTTTTAATGTCACGAGATTATTTGCCAAAAAGGGAAGAAATAACTTTACATCTCAACAAAACCTGGCATTCGGCAAATATTAGTTTTATTCTCTGGCATATTCTGAGTAATCTGTCTTTCTAAGCACCCAAAAGAAAAACTGACCTCCTCCAGCTTAACCAGGATTGTATTTGGATGCACCATAGAAAGAAAAGCTTACAAATTTTGTAAGGCAGGGTCCTGTGGATTCTCTAGTCCACTTTTTTTTCCTTCCCACTTTGTTGCTGCCATGTTAAATTGTTGGTAGAAAGTTTCATTGATTGCATTTAGTGATCAGTTTTACTCTTTTTAAATGGTTAAGCACGAGCTTCCTTAATCATACATGCCTTGGCTTGCTTCTACTTGTAAAGAGTACCAGTTATTAATGGTTTTAGGCTTCCACAGTTAAATATAGATTTGGGATTAGCTGTGTATTGTTTTTAACTATACACAGATAATCTGGAAATCTATACTGCTGAGTACTCATTCCTTTTGTTTTGATAGACTTGATTCCAAGTTTCCAGGTAATGGTTCTTGTGATTACTCTTCTACTGCTTTAGCTTTTCCCTGTTTTACAAGGGATATTCAATTTTCCTTCTCCCAATCTTTCTTAAGTATTGATTTGTAGAGAGCATGGATAATACTACTTAGGTGAGCCAAGCCATTCCCACACCAGCTCTAGACACTGTTCATAACTAGCACACAGCACTTTCCCGATCGGCAGATCACCTTTTTCTGCCCACCTGGACTGATTGGAGCTTAGATCTTGCTCCATGAGGAGGCCATGGCCTCCTTAGGGCAACCCAGGTCAAATCCTACGTTGGAGTCACATATGGACATGGCAATGGAAACCAACCAAGATACATCTCATAACCCAAATTTCAGTTTCGCTGTAACTCAAGAGGGGCCACAAATTTTTAAAGAAGATCTCCATAAATTTGTGCAAAGTCATGCCAAGAGACCAGTAATCAAGCCAAATTTCCTATTCAAAAAGGAAAACGGGTGCTATCTGAAATTGGAAACACCTCTAAAAATCTCTTTCATGATAGATATGCAGTCTGCTGTAAGCCGACCTTGTAATGTTTGTTTTCTTGTCGAGATTAGGTGTTGTAAGTTTGTAACCATAGTCACAAGGTTCAGCCGGATCTGCACAAAATCCAGCCGGATCCGGATTTTTTGGCCAACCCGGATAAGTTCGTCCAGGTCAGCCTTGTTTTTTTTCAAAACAAAAATTTTGCTTTATTTTTTATTTTTTCCGCACAAAAAAGGCCTAGAAACCATCAATATTCTATAATATTAACATTTTATATTATTTTATTAATGTTTTTCATTGTATTTGTCAGTTTTACGTATTTATAAAACTATGCTCACATATATATGTATTTATTCCGGATGGGATTTTTCTGATTTTTTCAAGAATTCCGGACTCCGGATTTTTTTGCCCTTCCGAACGGATTCGGATTTCCGAACCTTGTGACTATGTTTGTAATGATTCTCTTTATTAATTTTTGTTTGTTGACGGTTGTGTTGATGGACAAGCATTGAGTTTTGTCATACAAATAGTTTGTTACATGTCAGGGTACCTCCACGTACTGAACAACTTGTTTTGAGCACTACCCATACAATATAAAGCTGTTATGCTCTAATATGCAATGCTGTGGTATGTATTTACTATTCTGCAATTGATGTTCCTCTGCTAGTGTCGTTTGTATAGCAAAACATTCTAGCTTTGTTGTCAGGGAATCCTCATAAGTTTCTTTTGCTTTGTTTAATGCTATGCTTAAACTCAATGTGTATTCATCCAACTTGGGGATGTGGATTAGGGCTGCATGCACAAACAACCCAACTTATTGACAATGCCTCTTGGTACAACAGTGTCTGGGCTCAATGGGGCTCTTATTCTCTTTGGCGCTCCCTTCTAGGGAATTTGGGCCCGGTCCATCACTAAGGACGCTTGTAGTATCGATAAAGTCTACTGAGATACTAGACCATCAACAACAAGATGCAACCATAGAATAGTAATTAGAGAACATACTAAACAGACCTTGTATGAGTATCTAGATAATAGCAGATTCATATTTCTCAATGATAGGTCTCAATACAATTCAATCAACTTAAGGAGGACCTGATACAGCATCCTCTCCTTGACATTCACTATGCTTCATAAAGGACTAGACCAAGCGGTTGTTAGTTAACTGAATCGTCACAACTGACATGACTTTAAGATACTTTCTAATAACTAACAAAATGTTGATAAGAAATTTAACAAAGCATGTTGGCTATATTTATTCATATTTGACAATTTAATGGACTACATTATCACCCCCTTTAGATAAGTCAGAATCCCTTCTGTCTATAACAATAGAAAAGTATCTCAGGAAGAAGAAGCAAGAGGGTAAGGAGATGTCCCTGGACCTAAAGAGCCAGTTGGAGGAGAGCCTGAAGAACCACAAATGGGAGTAGAACCCGAAGAAGCGTTGTGCCCCAACTTCAGCTGCGGGAGTTCTTCACGAAGGGCATATACTTCATTTGTAAGGTGCTGCAAGTGCTTGGTGCCAACCGATTCATGCTTCTGTGAATGTTTGACCATGGTGACAGCCTCTTGAAACTTGGCCTTTCCTTGAATAAGCTATTGTTCAATTTCTGAAAACTTGTTTGTTTGGACTTGAGTAAGCTGAGTTTGTTGGCTCAGCTGCTCTTGGAATGAGCCATGTTGATCTTCCAATTGCATCTGAACCTCAGCAATTTGAGAAGTAGCTTTGTCCCTTATCGCCTCCAATTGCCGTTGTTGGCACATGTCCGATTGGAGTAACAAGTACTGTTACCAGAAGGCATCCTCAATAGTGACAAGGGACTCTTAAGATATTTTGTAGGGGAGAAGTGACTAGAGAGGGAGCCATATAGGGGAGCCATTGTGTGTGCATCTTCAGAGTGTTGACATCAGGCCAATTTTGATTAATGAAAACCCCGGTGAATTCTAAATGACAATCGTCTTGTACAAACCTCTATAGTTGAACAACAACATTCAAGATCATCCGGACTTGGGATGGCCCGCCAGTCACATCCAATTGCCCCACAAGATCATGAATGCCTTGAAATGTTTGTAGCATGGGTTCCATAGCTTGTAAGAATTAACACAAAGTCTTGTAGGGGTTAGCAGGATTAGGGTTCGGGAGGAACATGGGCACTAACTCATAATCACGAGGCTTAGGTGGTTCTAACTCAAATGGCCCTTCTTCCAAAGCAGTAAAGGGAATCCGAGCTACAGGTGCTTGATTTGGGGATGGTGTGGCCAAGGGGCTCATTGGAATGTCCAAATCCATACTTATTGCTTCACTACATTGATTCAACTAGTCTTCAATTTCAGGGTCTTCTGCTTGTTGCCTGAACTTCGCAATAGGTGAGGAAGGACTCATCATAGACTCAAAGAAGGTGGAATTGTGAAGAGTTGGAAGCATGTCGTTGTCACCATCATAGTCCCTGTCATCCTCCTTTGATTCAGACCCTTCTTTTCCCTCCTTGGATTCAGGCAATTCTATTTTTTGTTTTCTTTTTTTTCATTGCTGCCCTCCGTTTTGGGTGTTCTTCCTTAACAGCTATGGGAATGCCAGGATTCTTCCAACGAAACATGGATGACCAAGTGGGATCACAAGAATCATTAAGACTGAAGTCTCCTTTTGCTTGTGTCCAAGAATGAACTGCGTCCAATAAAAGCCCAATAACATGTTGTGACATATAAAACCCTTTCCAATTTAAGGAAAGAAACTCTTGAATGCAGCGAGATAAGAGTCCTGCCTAGTTATAGATTTCACCCCTCCTACGGCCAAGCATATAGTTTGTCATTCAGACAACAATATCTAAGGCCTGAGTAGCACCCACCAACCTATTACAAATCACATCCAGGACAACACCTCATCTAAAGCCAAATACTCCCTTTTGATTCCTTGATGTCCTTTGGCCCACATGCGGTCCAGCTCTTCTGTACTCAAATCTGACCAGCACACTTTCTGTATCGCATAGTATTTTTGGGCGGGGATAACATGAGGATGACTTGTTGGCTTGCTTACGGATGCTTGATGAGAAGGTATGCCAAAAACCTGAGTGAAGTCCTTAGCTGCCTAAGTGATTTTGATGTTAGTATCCATGTATTGGACCAAAGAACACCAGCTATCCTGATTATAGCTAGAGATCATTCGAACCAGAGAAAATTCAAATTCCCTTGTGCTGAAATAGGTCATTTGCAACACCTTATCCACCCCAGCACTCAATAATGCCATTTTCAACTCATGGTCTTCAGGTTTATTTTCCCACCACGTGTAGGATTTTGTGGCCGGAAGGCTCTCTCATGTAAGAGTTTCAGGTGTGGGCAGCACCTTGGCTTTATTCTTTGGTGCAAGTTCACCAACTTCTTGCTTTTTCGTGCCCTTAGTTGCAACCTGTCGCAAACTCATGCCCACTACCAATGAAGTCTGTACCAGTTTGGGAGTGGTTGATTTGGGAACTATACGGCCTTGCCAAATGGTCCTAAACTTTTCAAAAGGAAGCTACTGTTGAAGCGATAGGGTTGCAGTTCTTTTCAGCTATGATTATGGTACCAAATCTAGAGTTGGAAGAAAAATACTTACTAAAGCCTTGATGTTTCTAACTTTTTGACAAAGGTTTTGGTCCTTGACTTTCCGCCACTTCGCCAAAACCTCAAAAAAAAGACTCTTTTGATGTCAGGGCTGCAACTGGGAACTTTTCCAACAAATCCTGTTCTAACATTGGAAGTAAAATCTTGAATTGTTCTAATACACTGTCCTTTGTTCTATTCAAGCTGTGGAAATCTTGTAGATGACATAGTACAAATGAAGGTTGTTGTTCTAAAAACTCAGGTATAAATGGGCTGTACAATGTTGCATGCTTTAATGAAATATTAATTGGGAAGTTGCCGTACGAGGGTATGGGCAGAGAGGAGCATTCATGTAGAGCTGTATGTATGGTGGGTTGAATAACAAAGGCAAATCCTATGTCGTACGACGAATGAAGACTCAGTTGGGAAATGTACGATGGATGTGTAATATGGTTCGATGCTGGAGAGGATGTACAATATGGCATACAATGGGATTACCTATTATAGGGATGGACAGGGCAAACATGGTGAGCGTATGGCACTGTTGGGTGTATGACTACCGTTGGATGCACATGGAAGAGATGATTGGAGTGTATGGTGAGCATTGATTTTTATGGGCGTATGGTGAGTAGTGTAGGATTTGGCCATACACTCTGTTGCAAGCACTCTGGGCAAGTCGTAGGGTAGTTTTGACTAAGCAAGTTGCATGGTGGGTTTTGGTTGAGCAGGTTGTACAATGAGATTGGCTGAGTATGTGTATCACTAACGCAAGTGGGGCATATGGTTGGGAATAAACTGTGAAATCAGATTTCCTTGTGCCTCACAACCTTCTTCCTTGCATTTATAGCTGATTGTTACTTTATTTTAAATGGTGGGCCGTTCTATCAAGTCTTTACTTGGCTTGATGTCAAGTATATTGATATTCTATCCTCATTTTATATAATTTTAATTTAGAGCCTCTCACTGTGCCTTTAACCAACGTTGCATTCAGGTTTTCTAATTGGAAAAATCCATCTCTGAATATTTCTAAAATTTTAAAGGGACTGAGCCATAACACTTTTAACTTACTCGGTTTAATTTTCCACTTCCAATTATATTTCAAAACGAGAGCTCCCAACTTTAAAGTTCATCCATCAAAGATGTCTGGGATGCTAATATTTCCTTTTTCTCTGCATGGGTTCTGTTGCCCATTGTGCCAGTATTTGTCATTTGTCCAGTTTATTTAATTGGAGGAGTTGTTTGCTGAGGCTCTCATCGTCCTCCTCTCCTCTATTCTACACAACTACCCATATGCTTGGTACTAGAGATTCCATAGGGACGATTGCCTCTTGACCATACATCAATTGGAAGGGTGTATGGTTGGTAGTGTCTTTATATGCCATTCTATAGGCCCATAGTGCTGCATGTAGATGTTCCTCCCAATCACTTCCTCCTATACCACACGAATTCTGAATGATCGATTTTAGCACTTCCTTTGTTGCTTCTACTTGGCCATTAGCATGTGGGTAGTATGGGCTTGATAGGGAATGAAAAATATGGAATGCTGAAGTCATCAATTGGATCACATGGTTGACAAAGTGCCCCCCTCTGTCACTCATGATTTGTATTGGGATCCCAAATCTTGTAACAACTTGTTCATATATGAACTTTGTTGTGCTCAGGGCATTGTTGACGGGCATTGCTCTTGCTTTTTCCCACTTAGTTAAGTATTTGGTGGCCACCATGATGTATTTGCAGCGGTGAACTTTACTTGTTTTCGAGGGCTCGATGAAATCTAGGCCCCACCTTTCAAAAAATTCTCAAGGTTGTGATAAGCAAAGAGGCATTAAGTCTCTTTTTAATGGCTTCTTGGTAAGTTGGCAAGTGTCACATGAAATCATCCATTCCTTTGCATCATGGTGCAATTGGCCACCAATGTCTCGCCAATAGTAATTTACTTGCAATAGCATCGAGTCCCATGCGGCCTCCAGCTGGTCCTTTATTTTTTATTTTTTAGGTTTTCCACACAAAAAAGGCCTAGAAACCATCAATATCATATAATATTAATATTTTATATTCTTTTATTAATGCTTTTCATTGTATTTGTCAGTTTTACATATTTATAAAACTATGCTCACATATATATGTATTCATTCTGGACGAGATTTTTCCGATTTTTTTCAAGAATTCCGGATTTCTGATTTTTTTTGCCCTTCCGAACGGATTCAGATTTCCGAACCTTGTGACTATGTTTGTAATGATTCTCTTTATTAATTTTTGGTTGTTGACGGTTGTGTTGATGAACAAGCATTGAGTTTTGTCATACAAATAGTTTGTTACATGTCAGGGTACCTCCATGTACTGAACAACTTGTTTTGAGCACTACCCATACAATATAAAGTTGTTATGTTCTTATATGCAACGTTGTGGTATGTATTTACTATTCTGCAATTGGTGTTCCCTCTTTTTCTTCCATTTCAAGTTTCGTCTTGCTGGCTTCAAATCTGCTCTTTCCTTGTCTTCCATGCTCTTTCTTTCCTTCTTTGTGGGATTAGACCCACCACAAACTGTCCTCCATCGCCCAAGGCTTATTTTCTTCTCCTCATCTCTGCATACTCCTCCTTTTGTAAGGTTAGATCCACTATAGTCCGTCTTCTTCCACTGAAGGTTTATCTTATCCTCTTTTTTTTCTCTGTCTGCTTGTGGGCTGAATCCCATTTTCGTTTGACCACCTCCACCAAGATGCTCTTAACATCTTACTTTCTCTTGTGGGCTTAAACCCACCGTTGACTGACCGCTTCTTCCTCCTAAAGTCTTCTTGGCTTTGCTTTCTCACTATCCAACCTGATGTTAAATTTTTCTTTATATCACCCTTTTCCATCTGTAGCTCATTGTTTCTCATGGCTGCCATCTCCTCCGATTTTCTCCTTGTCACTACCAACTCACTTGTGGCTTCTTCATTCAAAAGAGTCTCGAAAGACTCTTTTTTCTTCCTCCACTGCTTCACATGCTTTGACTGATACAAATCCGCTGCTCCTCACATCTGGTGAGCTCAAGCAACTTACTCTCTTCACCTTGGAAGGCCTCTTTGAATTCCTCCTTTCTCTCCATTTTTGCACTTGCACATTGGCTACGGTAACAAATCAATTTGTAGACATAAGATCTTATAGTCCCCATAGGTGCTTCCTCCATCTTCACACTATTAGCTTGATTTTCATCAGGCTTGAGCTTCTCAAAGCCTCTTCTATTCTCCTTGCTCAGAACAATGCTCAATTGCCTTTTTGACAACTCTTCTTCACTTCTATTAGCTGATTCATAAGCCAACTGCTTTTTTTTCTCACATCTTTCTCTCTCATGATGGACCCATAGGCCCATTTTCAACAAACACCATGGTTGTTCTCTACTCATTCTTCTTTCTACCTTTCTCTCCTTCACATGGCTGGTCTTCAGCCATACTTTGCTTATGTGCATTTATTTGTACTTTATCCACCTCTATTGTTTCCATCATGAAAACTGCAACTCCTCATGGCTGCCTTCGTCATTACCATGTAGCTTTTCTTGGTTGTCCTCAGCCCTTCTTCCCTCCTAAATAGAAAAGACAAATGCATTGCCTTCATTCATCAAGGAAAATTCTGAATCTTTCCACTTATGGGATATCACAAACTCCTTCCTATCATCAAACAATGGGTCTCCTTCCAATTCAAGAACTATCACATCCATATCCTCTTCCATGAGGATTTCTTCTTCTATAGGCTGCTCACAACTTCCCTTCTCGTTTTTGAAAATAGACATTGGTTTCTCATATGGAAACCTCACTCTCTTGTTGTCTTTCAAGACAACCTTCTTCTTCTCACTTATACCCTTCTCCTTTCTAGTAATTATAACAGCTTTGAGCTGTTCACATGGAAACTTCCCTCTCATATTGCCTTTTAGGCAATCTTCTTCTTCTTCTTCTCTTTGAAACCTCAAGACAAGAAGCTTCATCGTCCACTCTACTTGCATTCTTTGGTGCATAACATGACCCATCATCTTGGAAACCTTCATAGCTTCTTACCTTCATCTTTCATTTCTCTTTTCCCCTCTCTTGGATATCTCTCTAGTACATAGCTACATGTCCACACAACTTGTATGCGATCTTTACTCTCATGGAGTCCTTAATATTCTCCTCTTCAAAATACGCTTTTAACTCCACTAGCCATTTCAAGAGCTTTTCAAGGCTCTCTTTACCACATAACAAATCAATATCAAAAGTAAACTTACCTCTTTCCTTCACGTTGACCTCTGTTGGTCTTTTTTCTCTTCTAGCTTGTCCTTTTTCCACGGTATCCAACTTTGCTTGTAGGGATAACAACATCTCCAACATTTCTAAAACACTTACAACTACAACATCTTCACTTTGTGCATCTTCCATCATGTCCAACCTCAATTGGACTTCCTTCAACATCTCAGTGAAGTCTTCTATTCGTGGTGCTTCTCCCTTGTATGTCATATCTTTTCAATATGCAGGCTTCTCTTTCACTGCTTGCAGTAGACTCAAATGAGAGCCTCTCTCACATCCTCTATAGTTGTAGGACTACTCTCACACCTGCAACAAACTTTTACTTTTCCCTATGCAAGCTTCTTTTTCACAAGTTGCAAATAACACAAGTAGACTTTCTTGCACAACCTACAATTGACTCATACAAGAGCCTTACAAACTCAACCCAACAAGGAATGACCTTGATCTAATACCAATTGGTGCAAGCACTAGAGAGGGAAACCAATTAAGTCTGCCTTTATCTCTATGTCGCTTGGGTTTACACTCTACCATGGACACACATATGATCACACTATTCAAAAAAATGAGATGCTCAACACATCTTTATTGATTTCAACATCACACTATTACAAGGATTGATGCACCTCACACTCACACTCTCACGTGCTTCTATAGGGCTTATTCCATGCATAAACATGAAGAAAAACATCAAATACAATCCCTCTTGGATGAGTTTTACATTATTGCTCCCGACTCTATATTCTTGGAGAGTTTCAGTTCTTCAAATTCTATCTTGGAGTCAACCTCTCTCATCTTGTAGCTTTCTTGAGTTATGTAACTCACTCCTCTGTGTCTTTTTTCTACTCCTCTAGTCGCCTTTGTTTTTCTCTGATGTAGATCCTCCTTTGACAATGCTACAATTGTTTTTTTTACTCCTATGGGTGTGCAACATTAAAAAGTTGAAGGGTTTTTTCAGATAAGACTGTTATACATTTGTGACTATTCAAATTCCCTTCCAAGTCACTCATTTAACCACTTAGATGATTGCCAATATGGCCAAAAATGCCAAAAAGTCAAAGCAGCAGATGCAACAAAAATTTGCACCTACAGTAGTTGGTATGGGTTCGCTTTAGCAATTGCTACGGGTTACTTTCAAGAGGCATAACTTTAACATATAAACTTGAAACAAGGTGTTGTTTTTTTAATAAAATGCATAACTTTTCAATTAGAAACCAAATATGCAAAAAAAATTCCGGTTTTGGGATGTGCTTCATACCATTTTTGTCACCTTTCCTAAACTTGTTTTAACCCATAAATGCATATATGTGTTGTTGGGGACTTTCAGACTGTACCACTCTAAAGTAAACCTCCTTTGATGTCCTTGTTACGCAATTAAGTGTCTGAACATTGATGCTTCCAACATAGTAGAAAAACTCGGGAATCGTGGTCACTCGACAGCGAAAAATTGTGACCCATACTTGGGATTCAGCAATTATCTGGCAATTACTGACCATTTTTATCGCTACTTTAAAAAATATATATACATTCATAAAATACACTAAAATACATAAGAAAATGAAATGAATGTAGAGATGCAAAGAACACATAACTCAGAGTCATAAACATATTTTATATTAGTTTTTAAGAAAATAAGAGTACACTTTTGTTAAATTATTTAGGTTGCTGGTTTTTTGCCGAGTACTAGGCCAAAAACCACGGTTTTCAGGGTAACCACTCAGAAAACCGCGGTTTTTGGCTTGGTAACCGGCCAAAGATTACACTTCCATCTACCCGTTCTGCAAAAAAAATCAGGTTTTCCGTGGGTACTCGGAGGGTACCCGCATTTTTTAGTACAATGTCTTTCAAGAACAACTCGTGTATGCCAAAACAAAGCCAAAATGACAAAACAAAGAAGACATGCATAACTATGTTTTGTGGTCATGCAAGAATGCCCTTACACATTGGATGCTCCTGCATCACAACATTGAACAATTCTTCAACTTTTGCTGTCATAACATACTCTAGTTCTATTTCAGCGTTTGAAATTTCATTAAAGAACTCATCCAAATTACTCTGAAAAGCTTCATTTTCTTGCTAGTCACACAAAAGAACTGCCTTGGTTTAAATTGTAGAGCTGTCCCTTTCCTTTCCTCATTTTTGCTTCCTCTTCTTGTTAGATCACCATAGAAACTTTGTTGCATACTTGGCCTCCAAAGGTTCTTTTACTCACATTCTTGACCTCAGCTAATTCTCTTGACTTCTCATCATGTTCTTCATGCCTTACTACCATGTCCTTTTGTCCGTTCCTTTTCAAGACTAAATCAAACAAGGAATCAGTCAGGTTCAGATTTTATTCAAACAAGAGTTCATCCTCTACTATCTTGAAGTGATCTGAATCACTCTCATCCACACTTGTTGATTTCTCCTCATCCTCGTGTCTATAAGGATGCTAGAAACAAATGTTCTATCTTCTTTGCTTCCCTTTTTTCAAATTCCATCCTCAACTCTTTTGCTAGGGTCTCCTTTGTAATAAGCAAAACTAGATGAATTTTGTGCTCTTTTCTCCACACTCTTCCTTTGAGGGGAGTGCCCA
Organism: Torreya grandis; assembly: GCA_037957365.1. Taxonomy (NCBI): domain Eukaryota; kingdom Viridiplantae; phylum Streptophyta; class Pinopsida; order Cupressales; family Taxaceae; genus Torreya; species Torreya grandis. Next base: position 2,126,872 of record JARHVA010001863.1, on the reverse strand, counting down.
TTCTTCTCAACAAAAACAATAATGTCATTTCTATCATCCTTGGCTTTATTGTCAAATTGCCATGGTCTTCCTAACAAGATATCGAATGCATCCGTAGAAAAAACATCACAGAAAACATTATTCCTATATGAACCTATCCTCACATCAACCCCACATTGTTCCCACATAGTTATTTGATGCCCCTTTATTAACCAAGCCACCGTATATGGCTCTAGGTGTGGACACTAAATAATCAGTACTTCGACTATCAACTATAACATCACAACACTTAATATTTTGTTTTGCACTTGGTTCTGAAAATATGCATTCTTTGGCATGGTGCCTTTTGTTTTCCGACTGCCTTGAAGCTGTTTTTGAGCAAAAGGTTTATTGTTGGTTCCTTGGTTTTAACTGAACCTTAAGATGTTATTGGATCATCTTCTTCCAACTCGTGCTGCTGATTGGTAATAACACTGCCAAAATGTTCATTAACTTTCACTCCTCTGACTTGTTTCAACTTCTTTTTGAGTACACTCGAATAAGTTATGCTGCATTCAAGATAGTTTCCCTGAAATACTCTGCTCCCTCCTTTAGCTTCATCATGGTCTTGATTCCATAAGGCATAAAACTTTTCATCCTTTCACTTCATTTGGCTCTTATGGAGAAGAGTTGTCTTATCCTTCAAACTGCAAAATTTGACCTTTCAAGTCTCCTTGCATGTTGGCTTTCTTCATCACACTACTCCTATCCTTTGCTAATTTTAGTTGTCTTCTGTTCAACTTTTCTTCAGCGTCCAGGGCAAATTGATATTCCTCTTCAATTGTATGTAACCTCGCCATGCTTAGCTCATATTGAATGCTCAATCTTTGACCATTGATGTACCTAGCTATCTTCTTTTGATCCATCCACTATGAGAAAACCTTATGGTTAGCTTGTAGGATTCTTTTGTGTAATCCTTCACTAACAACTCTCTTCACCTCAGACTCTGCAACTTCATCAGTAGTGTCAACCGCTAATCCAAAGGAAAAAATATTTCTCTTTTGGCTTGGCCACCATTTTGTCCCATCTTGTAATATTGATCTTACGTTGTGTTTATTTTTGTTTTCACTTCCTTAGACCATAGGGCTATGTGACTTTTTAGCTTGGTTAGAGCCACCGTCACTCTTCTTGGTTCAATGATATCATCGAACTCAAAATACTCTTCTATCTTTGTGCATCAATCATCAATTCTTGTGGGTTTAATGTCCCTGAGAAACTTGAAACTTCTATCTTTATCCTCTTCCAATTCTTGAGATTGCTCGAATAAGCCTATGCTCACCTTCATCCAGCTGATGTTCCTTTGCTTGCTTTGGTTCTTCCTTAGCGTCACTCATATCTCCTCTTGGTACAAAACCTCTTCTTCTATCTTTCTCAACAACATTAAACCTTGTTTGCATGGTTATTGACAAAACTACCACTTCTTTGAAACTTCCTGTCGTGTTGGCAGTCATTGTTCCTCTTCTTCGAGGTATCTTGACTCACACTAAATACTTAGGCTTTTACTGCTGTAAATCTTACATATGCTATCTCTTCTCAGAACACTCTTTTAACTCTTTGTTCTCTACCCATTTACACAAGATGGAGAACACTCTTATGCTCTATCTCAACACCTTCTATCCGACACTGTCTTGCTGGAAGATGTTTCCCTTTCATTGTCAATCTATGGTTTTCTTGTTCTCTACCCACCGATCAAGATGAAGAACACTCAGCTTCCCTCTTGCCGTCTACCCACTTCTTTCATTAGTGGAGAGCACTCAACTATAACATCTTATAGCCGTCAATGCTTGATGGAAGATGTACTCACAACCTGATTTTGTCTCAAGTCCAGATTCCTGCTTCACTCTCACTTTCTCTCAGGAACGTATAACTAAGCTCTAATACCATATGATGTAGTCAAGGATAGGGGTCAAGTTAATGACAGCCTTTTCCTTGTAGCTAGAAATCCATGAAACAAAAAATCTGTAAATTCTGATCGTGAGGATAAATTGAGATCATTTTTATTACTCAAAATGACATAAAATACATTTGCTCATGAGATAGCAGACCTCAATGATGTTCTCTGAGCATCTAAGTCTCAAAAACAAGATACAAACATGTGCTATCAGTTTTATTGAATATTAAAACCAAAACAACATACATGTGGTTTGTCAAACGGTTAACCTCAGTTTAAAGGTTAAAATTCTCACTCCATGCTTCAAAATGTCCCTTGAGCTGGGTTGATTCACCATCAAGGTTTAAAACCAAAAACAAATTGGTTCTCATATTTATTAGAAGGTTCCTTAGATGCTGTAACCATCCCTTCTCTATTTTCTTCCTTATAGAGCATATTCTTCGTAGGATATGGTCTCATTTTTTCCTCATGGAGATTACTCTCTTCCTCTAATTATTTCTCTTCTTCTATTTCACATGATAACTCCCATAATTCCTTATCTCAATTTGAAAAATGATCAAATTCCTCCCCTCGATTCGAGTTCATGAAAACCAATTAAAGATTGGTTTTCTTTTTCTTTACTTTAGAGAAAACTCCTTTTTCATGATTGCACAGAAGGCTTCAAACGATGCTTCTTAAAATCGTCGTTCTTTTTCATAACCCATATTATTGCTGATTTGTTACCTTGTCAACTTCCAAATTCGTTCTCTTGTTTTTCTTAGAGTTTCCAATATTTCGAGTTAAAATGCAAGAAAAACAATCATCACTAAAACTCTTGAGATGAGGCCACATGGCAGGATCTTGTTGCATGAAGCCAAGTGAAAAGTGTAACCAAGGAACAATAGAGATCACAAACCAAAGTGAGACCAAGCTATGAGATGTTGATGCATGTCAATATCTTGTTACATGGAGCACAACCGAGTTCCTAAACCAGAGATAAACACCTCTAAATAGGAACTTAGAGAGAATGCCACTTTTCATGTTCTTGTTGCATGCAACATCTTGCGAAAAAGTAAAACCAATAAAATCTGCAAACTCCACCCTCAATGAGCTGAGTTTGCAATATTAGGACACATGTTTCAATCATAGTTACCAAATTCGGCCTGATTTCGACCAAATCCGGAACGATGCAAATCTTTTCGGTCGTTCGGATTAATCTGTTTGGTTCGGTCAGTTTTTAATATAAAAAACATAAAAATTTAAAAACCTCCCAAAAAACCCTAGAAAGGCCATGTCGGCTAATTGGAACCCTCGACAAACAATGACACGAAGATGCCGATGACAAACAGTGGCACAAAGATTGACGGCGAGCGAACATAGACTGCTATGTGATTCGATACGCTGCCTGGGACCAACGAAAATGATCTGATATGCTGCTTGAGCCTTGGACGATGACAGAGAAAGGCCCTGCGTGCCAATGACAATAGACGGGACGGGATGTGCCAACGATGGTAGCAGAGAAACGACAGACAGAGTGCACAATTAGGTTTTGTTTTAAAAAAGTCGTTTTATTTGTTTTTTGTAAAAACCATTTGCTATCTCAAGTGGACGGATTGCCAATCGTTTATGTTTTAATTTTTAAATATGTTTTGTTTTGTTTTTATTTATTTTATTTTATTTTAAATTTCTATTTTTTATTTTTGTTATTTTAAATTTAGTTTAGTTTTATTTTATAATTATAATTTATAATATGAAATATAATTGTAATTATATTTAAATTATAATTTGTATTTTATAATGTTTATTTTAAATATTTTATTTTTTATATATATTTTTTTGAAACTAAAATTTAATTGTTTATTTTGAAATATTTTGTCTATATATATAATTTAAATATAATTACAATTATATTTCATATTATAAATTCTAAAATATATATATATATATATTTTTTTTTTTTGAATTGGATTTTTTCGAATTTTTTTCGAACATTTTTGAGAATTCCGGATTCCGCATTATTTTGCCCTCCTGAACACATTCGGATTTCCGAACTTTGTAATGATGGTTTCAATCTAGTTGTACAAAGTCCATTGAATCCTCATGGCTCAAAGGAAAGTCAACAATCGAGAGTCACTGAGTGATTGACACTTGCTGTGATGTCGTTGCATAGAGTTAAACATATATGGAACCAAGGAAAAGTAGATGACACAACCTTCTATGAGTTGAGACTACGAGATGTTGACACGTGTATTAATCTCGTTTTACATAGCATGCTGAAGCCTCATGTCCCAAAAAGGTAAAAAAATTGAAAGTCCCAAAGATATTGACCCCTGGTGCAATCTTTTCGCACTAAGCCTAATGAAAACCGTGGGTAAAAGATAAAATGGAGCTCGAGTGAGATCTCATGCATAGATGACAAGTGGTGAAATTTTGTATCTTGGTTGTAAACAATCATTACAGCTCGAAGAACAATTAAAACTTAAGAGTTCACTGGGCACGATTCTTGGATGCCTCATGTTACATGGAGTCATGTGAATAAATACAAAGATAAAGCTTCGTTAAACAGAGAAAAACTCGAGAATAAGTAGAAACCGAAGGGTATTAAGAAAACATAGAGACAACTGAGGGAATCTTAAAATCTTGGGAAAATAGAGCAACCAAAGAAATTCCAAGACGCCAAGCAACCTAGGTTATTCAGAGACTCAAAGAAGCCAATAACTCAGATATTTCAAACTTTTGATATAACTGAAACCAGAGATTCACAAAGTACCTGTGCCATCTCCTGCAAATCAGAAACTTGGATATTAAAACTGTGGATCTATTTTTGGCAATCCAATATAGCTTTTTGCACACGAGGGATGCTCTTGCATTAGAAGGTCACGGGGCTTGCAGTGAAGACAACATTTGGTGTGGAGCACAACCATTGTATAGCGAGATGATTGAAGTGCCAGATCCTCCTGGATTACTTGGTTTATGATAGCATCCTTTTGTTAGTCTTTATTTCCCTAGAGATTTGTTTTGCTGTACAGGATTTTTCAACAACCTTTGTTTGTCATATTATTAAAGGAGGTGTTTCTAAATCCCTCCTTTAACCAATCCATCTTGTATTGTAAATATCCCATCTTGTTGCATAATTTATAGATGTCCTAGAGCCCTTTGATACAATCCACTTCTTGGTTTAACAAGTTCTTCCTCAGACTGTCTATTTCAGTATTTGCTTGAATATGCGTGAGACATTTCTCCATAAGGACACTTTTTTCTATCCTTGGCTTCTCTCAGCTTCCATAACAAGGTTTTATCCTTGATTCCTTGCTTAACACATTATATCCTCTTTTGCAAGAGCATTCAAGTTTTCCACTAAGGATGGTATTATGCCACCACCTGCATAACAGTTTCAAGAAGTCCTAATGACAGGCCTATTTGGGATTAAATTTGAACAGGACATTTTGCAGATCCAAAACTTGATTGAAATCAGGCATCATATGTTTGGGATTTAGAAATCATGCCTCTTAAAATAGTTGAAATAGTTGAAGTTGTAAGTAAATGGTCATATTATGTTATGAAGGCTCCGCCAAACCACTTGTTGAAACTAGCTTTGTATTTAATTTCAATGGGTCAAAATTCAAGCATATGATCACACAATAATTCCTTTGACAGTCTTGTACTTGGGAAGAACACACCTCATTCATGCTTATAATGGAGTTTATATTGCATCTTGGAAATTCAAAGGCATGGATTACCAAGAGAAGTTCTCAACCATATGCCATTCCTCTCTTTTCTTCTAATATCACATTCAAAATTACTGGGGGCATAAATATTTTAAACTCGCATTGTGTTATTGTCTTGCTTATTGTTTATTTAAGGAAGTTTTCTGTAGTAGAGTTAGATTGGCTTTTTAATGCCATTCAACTCCTTGAATCATTGGTCATTACTGGCTGAAGCCAGTAAACCTTAGTTTTTCAGCTGTTATTTACTGATGTTGTGGCTAATGAATCCAACTTCTGCCGATTGGTTATGGTTGGATATGTACCATATTTGAAATTTTGTGTGTGAATCTCTATGAAAATTTAAAATGCAGGTGTTGTCACGTTTTTATCCTAGAAATGGTTCATTTCATGGTTTCCTCTTCAAGTTGATGTTGCTTGGCACAATGTTAGAAATAACTATTCTCTCATTTGAGATTTTTGTAGAATATAATGCCTCGCCATTTGATGGTGTGAAGATAAGTATGTATAACTTGCAACTAGGCTGGAGTTGCTATATGTGCTCTCATTTTCTTAAATTTGTCTTAATCTTCAGTCCAATTTCCTGATTTTTGTCACGAGGATATTGCAATACTTCTTTGAGTTATAGAACTTTTGGAAACTTTTTATTACCATCTTTCTTCAAATTTTTGAAATTGGGTAACTTTCGTTTTATATGCAGTCTACACAGATGGCTTCTCCGCAAATAACTGAAGAAGCCGTCTACCTTTGCACTGGAAATCCAATGCCCAAAGATATTGAACAGATATCGTTCTGGTTACTGAATGAGTCATTTGCAAATGCTTATCTTTGTATCCACCTTTACACCTCTTGCATGAAAAATTTCTGTTCTTTTCTAAATATTCACCGAACTTTATTTGAAAGTTTATGCTTAACTAGTGTAAGGCATCTCAGAGATGAAGACTGCCAAGGGGCTGGCTCTTGTTGATATTATAAGGGAGATACCCATGTGAGTAAATATTTAACTATTAATCAGTCTGTAAAATGGTTTGTGATTGAGTAGTCTTTCAGTCTAATCCTATTGTTGATATACACACATTCATTTTGTGGGTTTCAGGTTCATCTTTAATATCAAAATGCCTGCAGCTATTCGTGTTCAGCTCATTAATGCTTTGGCCGATATTGAGTATGTTCTCTATTTATGAGGCTTTATCCTGTTTCTGACCTTTCTCCCTCTATTTACTTTGTATATATGATGTTTTTTATATGGGAAAGCTCTTTGACATTCATATGGGTCTTGTACTTGTTATATACCTGCAATCAAGAGGTTAATACTATTTGCAAGGTTAACTTATTGATGTGGTACCTTGGGACTGTAGAGATTGTGTGTATAAAGTAAAATGTAGGAGCTTGCTGCATATGGATTTGTGTAATTGATGCTTTTTGTTTATTATACAAACTATACTACCAAAGGAACATCGATTACAGAATAGTAAATACATACCACAAGGTAGCATAAAAGAACATGGGAGTAATAACAAATTTATATAATGAAGGTTGTGCTCAGTACAAGTTGTTTGGTACAGGGAGGACCTGTTACACAATGCCCTTAGCCGGCCATGGAACATGCAATCTGTATGACAAAAATCAACTGTTGTTGCTTAAAACAACCATCAACAACCAAACATAACTACAATAGTCATTAAAATACTACCCAAAGGCGAGAAGGGAATGAACATTTGCGGAGGACGGTATACGGAGATCTGCATTTGTTTTCAATGGAGATTGAATTCTATTTCCAGATACGGTTGGCTTTGGCTGCTATCGATCATCCCTAACCCAATAGTGCATAACATGCCTTCTTTTCAAGAGAGATGACTACAAAATTTAGTAGAAAAGGTTGGGTGCCAATGGATACCTTTTGTCGTATCAAAACTCCCAGCACCTTTATATTGTGGTGATTGGCTCCCACCAATTGCAAGGTCAACAACCAAGTAGTGGGCTTTCCATGACTCTTCCATGTCTCCTCTGGAAGAATGTTAACACTAGACCTACTGTCAACAATAGTATTTGTCAAATTCCTCTAGAGGATTTCCATATGTATAATTGTCAACCATCAGGGTAGATTCATCATCAGAAGCATAAGTCAGTCACTTGATCATGTAACAATGGGGGTGTGACTATCAATTCATTATTCTATGTCTTGCTGTCCTTGTCACCCGATGCTCCACCATGTGACACTATATGGGCTATTGTATGCTCCATGTTTGGGCCAATGTCTTGTACAATAATAGTTATAGCATTCCTGAGTTTTGGAATGCTTTGCAGTAGAACTACTACCTTCACAAATGTTGAGTTGTGGAGCTAAAAGCTTCACTGGTGTGCAAATGTGGAGGTTGCTGGGTTACAAAATAACCGACATCGGTCAAGGCAATTGACATCGGTTATCTCCAGCTACACAGTAACCGGCATCGGTTAGGGATCAGCCGGCATCGGTCACCTTCAGACCGACATCGGTTGTCTGTGTGTTTCCAAAACTGTTCTAATTTTAGACGAACAGTCAGTTTGCATGTAAAGACTAATTTTAGTCTTGAGTTTACGTTTCTAGTTATTGTTTGTTTTGGGATCTATTTAAGAGACTCATGGGGCTGTATTGTAATGTAAGCAAGGTCAATTAGATCTGCAAGTGTGCAAGATCAAGTAGATCTGCGAGTGTGTGTGTGCAAGATCAGTTAGATCTACGGGGTAGCAAGATCAAGAAGATCTGCAACACACGGTGTAAGTAAGATCAATTAGATCTGCAAGGTGCAATATCAAGAAGGTCTGCGGGGGTCAATGTAGGCAAAACAACCATTGAGTTGATTGTCACAAGGACTGAGAGAGTAGGCAACAACCATTGGGTTGATTGTCACTGGAGGGAACAACTCAGTGTTTGAGTTGGTTGTAATTGATTGAGAGAGAGAGAACTCTTGAGGGAGAATTACTGTACACCCAAGAGGTGTGGGAAGAAAAGATTTCTTCATTGTATTTCTTTCTGAAAGAGTGTAATACAAGATTGTATTGTTTCTCGTATCACTTATTCTTTGTTGTTTCTGTTTTTTAGTTACTTATTACTTTTGGTTTAATTCCGTGTTTAGTTGCTTATACAAAAGTAATCAATTGTACTCTAAGGAGGATCTTGACAGTTGGTATCAGAGCTAGGATCACTAACAAGTGGTAGAGCGGGTTAGTGTTTGTTGATTATAGGTTCACTCACAGGGGTTTCTGTTTGAGTGGAAGTAAATCAATGGCAGAAAAAAGTAAACTAAGAATGGAGAAATTCAATGGCAAAAATTATCAATTATGGAGGATGCAGATAGAAGATTATCTGTATCAGAAAGATCTGTACTTATCGTTGGGTGGAGTTTTAAGTAAGTCCACATATATGCAAGATGAATAATATAATGTTTTTGATAGAAAGGCTTTGGGATTTATAACGCTGAGCCTGGCATCGTCTGTGATTTTCAACTTATCACAGGCAAAGACAACGGTAGAGTTAATGGAATCTTTAGCAAAATATATAAAAAACCCTTGGCTTCGAATAAGGTATTTCTTATGAAGCAATTATTTAATTTGCAAATGATGGTATATAGTCATCTTAGTGATCTCCATGGATTAGTAAATCAGTTAAATTCAGTCAAAATAGTTTTTGATGATGAAATTAAGACTCTTAATTTTATACTCTTTACCTGAAAGTTGGGATATAGCTTGGTAATCGCAGTTAGTAATACTGCGTCTGCTTCAAATATTTTGAAAGTTGATGTTAGTGTAATTTTGAATGAAGAAATTCGCAAAAAAAGTACAGGGAAAACATCAGGTAACGCCTAAAGTGTTGAAAGCAGGGGAAAGCAAAGAGAGAAGGGCAAGCAAAGAAAATCAAGGTCAAATATAGGCAGTAGATCCAAATCCAGAAATGGGAGGTTAACCTGCCGGAATTGTGAAAAGAAAAGACATGCAAAGAAAGATTGTTGGTTGAAAGAAAATCAGCATGAAGGTAATGAAGCAAATGATGCATGTATTGTTGCACAAGATGCTCTTATGTTTTTTTTGGATAGTCAGGTAGAATCATGGATTTTAGATTCTGGTGTTTCTTTCCATGCAACCCCAAATAGAATTTTTTTCATGATTATGTCCATGGAGACTTTGGAAAAGTTTATTTAGGGGATGGTGAGCCTTGTCAAATTGTTGGCAAAGAAAAAGTGCAGTTGAAATTGCAGAATGGCAACACATGGGTGTTGAAGGATGTCATGCATGTACCCATCTTGAAGAGGAATTTGATTTTTGTAGAAAAGTTGGGTGATGAGGGTTGCACAGTAACTCTCACAGTTGAATCTTGGAAAGTTTTCAAGGGTGCACTTGTATTAGCAAGAGGTAGAAAGTAGGTACACTTTATCTATCTACTTGTATTACTGATTCTCTTTCTGTTTTATCTACTTCAACTATAGATGCAAAGATGTGGCACTGTAGGCTTGGGCACATGAGTGAGAAGGGAATGAATGTTCTTAAGTCAAAAGGTAAGCTTTCAGATTTGATAGATCTAGATTTCTGTGAGCATTGTATTTTTGGAAAACAGGAGAAAGTGAGGTTTCTCAAGACTGGGTCAATAAAGAAGAAGCACAGATTAGAGCTTGTTCACGCAGACGTGTAGGGACCAATTTAGGGAGCTTCTATTTGAGGATCACAATATTATGTTTCTTTCATTGATGATGCTACAAGAAAGGTATGGGTTTATTGCATAAAGAGAAAATTTGATGTTTTTGACACATTTAAGAACTGAAAAGCCTTGGTTTTCAAGGAGAGGGTGATGGACAGTGATCAGTTCAAGAGGTTGAATAATTTTGAGCAGGGCAATGTTGATTTGGACAAGGTTATGATCCAAAATGAGCTTGCAGATAAAAATCATCACTCACAGAAAAACACAGACACCGACGTCGGTCAGAGAGAGACCGACGTCGATCACGCAAGAACTGACGTCGGTTCGGTGGAGACCAAAGTCGGTGATGTCGGGCAGGTGAAAATTTCGACGTTGGTCAGTTGAGAACCGACGTCGGTCAGGTGGAATCGACATCGGTCGGGTGCAGACCGAGAGATGACCGGGATCGGTCATTGTTAGAACGAAATTTGGGCGGACAGCAAGCTGTCAATGAGTCTCAAATGCCCATGAAGAGGTCTGAAAGGGTAAGTAAGCCTCAAATTTGTTATTCCCCTTTTTTATACTACTTGTTGCTCACTGATGGTGGAAAATCAGGAAGTTTTAAAAAGGCAATGCAGGTAGAATCCAAGAAACAGTGGGAGCATGGCATGAATGAGGAAATTGATTCCTTAGAAGAAAACTAAACATGGAATTTGGTAGAGTTGCCAGGCGAAAAGAAAGCACTGAAAAACGAATGGATTTACAGGTTAAAGAAAGGAGAGAATGAACAAGTGAGACATAAGGCCAGATTATATGGTATTGAGCAAGCTCCAAAACAATGGTATTTGAGGTTTGACAGGTTTATGACAGAGCATGGCTTTAGTTAATGTCAATGTGACCATTGTGTTTATTTTACCAAGTTGGATAATAGTAGCTACATTATCCTGTTACTGTATGTAGATGATATGCTTGTTGTAGGTTCATACATGCAGGGAATTATTGAGCTAAAAGTAAAATTAGTTCAGACATTTGCCATGAAGGATTTAGGAGCGAAAATCTTTGGCATGAGTATTTTTAGAGACAGAAAAAATCACAGGTTGATTTTGTCTCAAGAGGATTATGTGAATAAGGTAGTGGAGAGATTCAATTTGCAGGATGCAAAACTGGTAAGCACACTTATGGTTGGAAAGTTCAAGCTAAGCAAAAAACAGTGTATTAAATCACATGATGAGGTTGAGTACATGGTATGTACTAGACTTGATATTGCCCAAGCAGTGGGAGTTGTCAGCAAGTTTATGGCGAATCCAAGAAAGGAGCACTGGAAAACAGTTTAGTGGATTTTTAGATATCTGAGAGGGACCAGCAGTAGGCATTTATGCTATGGAGGGTCAAACACTTCTCTACATGGGTATGTAGATTCAGATATGCCAGATGACTTGGATGGCAGGAGAAGCACCACAAGATATGTGTTCACTGTTGGTGGAACGGCGGTTAGCTAGATTTCAGAGTTGCAGAAGGTTGTTGCAGTCACGGTGGCTAGCAAGGATAAGAATCCTGCAGATATGTTAACAAAGCCGGGAACAAAGGAGAAGTTGAATTTTCATTCAACTTTTGTTGGTCTTCAAGATTGAACTTGAAGATGGAGATACAAGCCAGAAATAAATTAGAGGATATTGTACAAGTACAGGTACAGGTGCAACTGTTTATCTCCAAGTGGGAGATTGTTGAGTTGTGGAGCTAAAAGCTTCACTGGTGTGCAAATGTGGAGGTTGTTGGGTTACAAAGTAACCGACATCGATCAGGCCAACTGGCATCGGTTATCTCTAGCTATATAGTAATCGGCATCGGTCACCTTCAGACCGACATCGGTCGTCTGTGTGTTTTCAAAACTGTTCTAATTTTAGACGAACAGTCAGTTTGCATGTAAGTCTTGAGTTTGCGTTTCTAATTATTTTTTGCTTTGGGATCTATTTAAGAGACCCATGGGGCTGTATTGTAATGTAAGCAAGGTCAATTAGATTTGCAAGTGTGCAAGATCAAGTAGATCTGCGGGTGTGTGTGTGCAAGATCAGTTAGATCTGCAGGGTAGCAAGATCAAAAAGATTTGCAACACACGGTGTAAGTAAGATCAATTAGATCTGCAAGGTGCAATATCAAGAAGGTCTGCGGGGGTCAATGTAGGCAAAACAACTATTGAGTTGATTGTCACAAGGACTGAGAGAGTAGGCAACAACTATTGGGTTGATTGTCACTGGAGGGAACAACTCAGTGTTTGAGTTGGTTGTAATTGATTGAGAGAGAGAGAACTCTTGAGGGAGAATTACTGTACACCTAAGAGGTGTGGGAAAAAGAGATTTTTTCATTGTATTTCTTTCTGGAAGAGTAATACAAGATTGTATTGTTTCTCGTATCACCTATTCTTTGTTTCTGATTTCTAGTTACTTATTACTTTTGGTTTAATTCCGTGTTTAGTTGCTTATACAAAAGTAATCAATTGTACTCTAAGGAGGATCCTGACAACAAGTACAATGGCCTGCAAGACTTTTGTTGCAATGGTTTTGTCAGACTCGAGTTTGCTTGTCGCTATACTTGTATGTCCATACGAATGTTGTTATTCGTCAACCATTGACCTCTTAACTTTCACCATGGCTTCGTTCAATTTTTCCTACTTTGTACATGAGTCATGGTAGTTAGGTTTCCTTGTTTGTGCTCTAGTGATTGTCAATATTTCGTCCTCGACAACATCAATCTTGTTGACGCTTGCTTGCTTTGGACAATTGCCATGGTTATGGTCTTCGAGTTCACACCAACTACAAAGAAGTCCAATGTTGGTTTTATTGGTAGGACAATATATTGCAAAATAGCTCCTCATTGCACTTTCGACATTGCATGATCGACCTTCATCAGGATTTGTATTGAATCCAACTACCACTACCTCTATTATTTTGACATCAATAATTGTTTGGCTTTGGCGGGGTGGTGGGTGGTGCCAATTTCTCCCCTTGTGTGAAGAGTACTTGGTCCCTCTTGTTTTGTAAATTATACAGGCAATCCTTGATTGAATGCCTTTGTAAATTGACAAATCTCACATGGCATATTCTTTGGGAAATTCACCTTGCTGTTTTCTTCTACTTTGTAGTTAGTACACCAAAGATCCTTGTCGTCATTCTTAGTGTCTCCCTTCAGCTCCCTCATCATTTAGAGCATGGCCATTCTCAAGGCTCGGGCCAATCTAGGTTCATTCTCATCGTTGGACCCAAGAGTCAGCATCTTCGCACCTCGAGTACAAGGATGTCATATTCTTGATTTCAATATTGATTGATTAATTATATGCGTCTTCGTAAGACGAAGGTGGGAGCAGTTTGATCTTCCTTCGCAAGGAGGGTACCAACCCTTGAATGAACCATCTCTTCAAGTCGTCGACTGGTTCTTTTTCAAGTATGCACAACAGTTTTTAAGCCTCCTCTTGAAGGCTTGTACATTTTCATGTTTACTATGTTGGGTGTTACAGATCTCGGAGACAATCTTGTTGTCATCTCTCATGAGCTTGAATTACTTTTTGAATGCTTTCCTTACTTTCTTTCATATCACCTTATTAGTGGTTGATGCATTTGTGAACCCATCAATAGCCACTTCCCAAAGTGTTATTGGAAAGTACAACAAAAAACACTCATTTGTGTGCCCTTTGGTAGTCCAAATGGTTATGCATCCCGTACAATGTTGTACCGGATCTTCCGATTCATCACCAATGAACTTTGGTAGCTTTTGCTTTTCTAGTGGAGTTGATGGGTAACCATGGCTATGGGCATGGGTTGCTTCTGATGTGGCTCTTTGAATATGATTCTCCTTCTCAGGAAAGTATGTGATGGACGTTCCTTTGCTCTCTTAGCACTGTCAGATGTGTCCCTCTACTTGACCCTTGCTTTGTCACCGAACTATACACTATTTTGTGCACCATTAGGTTTCCTTTTTGTGACCCTTGCTTTGTCACCGAACTATACACTATTTTGTGCACCATTAGGTTCCCTTTTTGTGGCACTTCCTCTTATGTTGTCCACGCCGCCCTGGTGTATTTGACTCTAAATTTTCAATAAAAAATTCTTCTATTTTGCGGATGTTTGTCTTGTAGAAGGCTCATTCTTCTTTTGCGAAGAAATCATTATTGAACTCTGATTCAAAATAAAGGCTTTCCTTGAAAGGAGGCGGCTTAGTCAATTCCTCATTGACTTTGTGGACTATTCACTTGATTCTTATACAATGCCCTTCAATCGAATTTGGTCAACAAGGTTCACATTTCCTCTTGAAGGGGCAATTGGATGGCAAGCGAAGGTTACGTATCTTTGCAGTAATAGACAATTTTGCCTTCAACAATTGCACAAGTTGGGTAGCAGCCTAGAAACATTTGAGTACTCATTTTGAGTGTTTTCCAAGATGAAAGAGGATTCTAAGAGTCAACACACGACAAAATTGGGAGGGAAGGATTCAAAGGAAGCAAGCTAACATGAGAGAGACTTGCAAGGAGATTGTGGATGCTTGTTCAGGGAGCACAAAGGAGTAGAGAGAGTTGATCCATCCCATTCAGGTGTTTTTAGGTTTTGTTCTTCCTTCTATACTATAATCAAAGAGAAGAGTGTGTGAATGTGTGGTCTTTGTAATTCATCATGAGACAGAGAACTCTTTTGCTTGATAATTGAAATCATCTTTCTTTTGTTCCAAGATCTTGTTGAAGTGCCATTGACCTCCATGGATCCTTGTGGATCGTCACATTCGAAAATATATTCGATTAATGCAAGATTGCTTGATCAATTGTATACTTTTGCATCATACACCCTAGGTAAGAGTTTTTTAGCATAGTGCTCACAAATATGGGCTAGATGGGTGAACCATCCTTTGACCTAAAGAGTAAGGCCACGGCATGCCCTTCCACCATGCCAAGTACTTTATCTTTTTTGAGCCACCTTCTGGACCATAGACCGTCCTCTACCAATTGTTCCCCACATTATTTTTTTTCCAGCCCTCATTGACTTTGGAGCAACCACCTTCGTCTAAGGTCAACTTCTCTTTCAGCAGCAACATCATCCTCTGCTACATGCCCCCGGGCTGATAACAACATTGACTGCTCCATATTCTTCTCGGATGAAATAAACAACCCTTCAATCTCCTTTGCCTTTGTTTTGAGTAAGAGAGAATCTTCCATCTCTTTTGCTTGGTCATTTATGGCTGTCACACTTGAACATTCAAGGTCTACTTCTTCGCCCACCACCTTTTGGGCAACACCTTCTGCATCCCTCTTCATGATTAATTTGTTGTACACTTATTTCTCCTCTTCTAGCAAAACATTCCTCTCAATGCACATGACAAGATGACTCCTATGCTCATGCTTGTCATCTTTTTCCTTCAGTGGACTTACATCTTAGAAACACTCAAACGTTTTTGCGTTGTTACCTGACTTGCAATAGCTGCAAGGGAAACCGCTGGTTATTGCAGACCAATGGTTTCGAAACTGCTAGTTAATGCGAACCTGTGTTAATTGGTGGGTTTCGTCAGGAGATAAAGAACACTCTGCCTCAATGACTGAAACTGCCCTTCCTATGTTCTATAAGCCAATTGAAGTACTATTGACCTCCATGGATCCTTATGGATCATTTTTACACTGTAGCATTGATAGCACATTGCCGTACAAATAGTATTTTAGAGCATGTAAATCAATTTTCAGGTCTACAAATGAAAGTTGGTTTGTGTCAAATGATTTTAGGGCTGAATTATTTGGTGATAGGCCGTACAAAAGAGGGTTTTGGAGATTTGAATAGTAAAAATTCAAATTTAGAAACTAATGCTGTGAATAGGATTTTACAAGGACTTAAAAAACTTAATTTTTGAAGATTGGAATAAAAAATAAATGCTCAGACCTTGATATTGTTCCTCTTCATTGCTATTTCAAACTTGTCTTTCTTCATGGCTTCTCCTTCAATTTTGTTTCTACACTAGCTTTCACATGAGTTTGAATTAAACTCCACTTTCACCGGGCTTCGCATTTACCAACAAATTATTTTTAATCGGTCTAATACCATTAAGAGGACTAGTAATGCATAGGTAAATATGAAAAACTACATTGTAATTTTAACAAAGCTTTCACAAAATGTGATATTGTATTATATCATGTTATATTTACAACGGAGGTAAAAACTTATAAAGCTTTTATTGGGTGGTTCCAACATGGGACCTAGCTAACTCTTTTGTGAACCAACTAACCTACTAACATTTATTACTAAATGCTTTATTATTGACAAAACATAAAATATAATTTGGATCAATCGACTCAACATCATCATTTGTACTAGAAAACACACATTCATTGGTAAATTGAGTAGAGTTTGACTCATTTGTTTGTTTCTTTGATTTTTCCTCTTTCTTCTTATGGTATGCTTTAATTTTATCCCATGGTGTTCTGCATTTCTGAGTCTCACGCCTTCCTTTTTTGTCACATTGTTTGCAGTAGAGGTTTTTATCATTCTATTTTTTATTTTGACCACCTTGATTTTCATTTTTGTTGCCTTTTCCCTTATTTTTCTTTTTGTACTTATTATTGATTTCATTTTTGGAAGACATGGTCTTATTGGATGCTTTGGAAGAATTGCTTATGGATGTTTTGGAAGAATTGCCTTTACATAGCACACATTTTTTTCTATGGACTCAGTTTTTCTTCCAAAGGTGTTTTCTCTTTTTGTCATCTTTTCAACCAATTGATGAAATGTGAGTCTTCAACTGATTGCTTGCTTGTAGAGACTCCAAATAGGTTGAATAGCTGGGAATGACTTTTATGAATGTGGTCATATAGATGTCAATTTTGACATCAGTGGCATCCACATCATGCTTGATTGCACGTATTTCTGAAGCCAATTTCATCATATCACCATCTTTCAACTTGAGGTTAAACAATTCCAACTGCAACTGAATGGATTATAACTCTGAGTGGAAATCATATAGTTTTCTTTCAATTTGTGAAATATTTCCCATGGAGTACTGCATCCTTGAATATGACAAAACACATCTTCATCGTTTGAGGCCCTCATCAAGGCCAATGCTTTTTGGTTTTTCTGCCTCCATGTTTGAATATCTTTTGCATTCTTTGTTCACTCAACTGAGTGTGTCTCCCCGTCGTAAATATCGAACCATATATCATTGATGATGAGTGTGTTTTCCACTTGTCGAGACCATTTTAACTAGCTGTCTTTGCCAGTCAATGTTGTGTCAACAATTGATTTGATTGAATGCATTGTTTGAGTTTTGACTTTTGAGTTGAGTTCTTGAAACCCCAAAATTGGTTCTTTATCACTCCAAATGGTCCCTTTTTTTATATACTGTCAAACTGATATACCAAATCTCTCTATATAGTCGCCCTTCCTATATACTCATTGGTACTGTCGCCCTTTCTATATACTCAATATTATGTGAAAGAGATGTTAAGGCACGTGAGAACAGAGTGGTACGTGGTACCTAGATGGCATGTGAAAAGGATTTGCCTTGTCAATAACACCGACTTAACAAGAGAAAATTTCATACTTGACAATATACTTGGTTTTTATTGATTTCTGCATTTATGTTTTTCGACAGAAATAAATGGGTAAAAGAGTAACTCTTATTATTTCTCTTTTATTTGCAAAATTTTTATAGAGTAGCTTTCTCAAAAGACTTTTAAATGCTTTGAAATTGAAAAAAAAACTTAAAAATGAAAATTTGCTTACAATTTGAGTTTATTTGTTTTGAAAAGTAAAAATAAATAAATAATTGCTTTAGAATTTGGAAAAAGCATTTAAAATTGAAATCTTGTTTTTTAAACAAAATACCTCCCATTTTCCATATTTGTCATATATGCAAAAAAATTTCAATATTGGAATGATGGTCTTTGAAAAATACGTCATCCTTAATGTTTGAAAGAGAAGTTGCCACGTTGTCAAAAGGTTAGACAACCACTTGGAGTGCCTTATGCCGTCAATGAAATTTCAATCAGCAGATTTAAGAAACAACAAGGACCGAGTTCCACGTTTTGCTTGGATATGAACTTCATATAACCACCAATAGTCAAAACGCAGCAGTTAAAACAGCAAAAATACAATAAAATTACTATCAAAACTCAACACAGCCTCCTTGTATAGTGCCACACAAATCAAAGCACATGGAGAACTCTTGATAATTGTGTCAGAGTGACTGCAAACACCTCAGCAAAAGGAATGACAAACACTACTATTAGCCATTTTTCACTCCCAAGTTTTACATCTTTTGTTTTGGCTAAGTGCAACATTCTATTTGTTTATACCCACAACAAAACAGTGTCAAATGTTTTTTTCTTTCAAAGCCTTTGGTTCAGTGTTTTCGCAAGTGTTATTTTGGTCTCTTTTTGCATTTGTTTATTTCTTTCGGCGAAGTTTTCTTCGGGTTTTTTGTCCAAGTCTCAAAGGAATTCTTTCGGATTTTTTGTCCGAAACAAAAAGTCCGAAGGAATTGTTTCGGACAAAAAGTTCGAAAGAATTGATCTTTGCAACTTTTCCAAAGGAAATGTGTTACAACTTTTTCCAAGGAATTGTTTCGGACAAAAAGTCCGAAAGAATTGATCTTTGCAACTTTTCCAAAGGAAATGTGTTACAACTTTTTCGAAGGAATTGTTTCGGACTTGTGTTTGAAACAACATTTCCAAAGGGTCTTTTTTCTCAAAAGTGTCCTTTGGAAAAAATACGAAGGGACACTTGCAAGATCGCTGAAGGGTCTTTTTTCTTCAAAGTGTCATTCGGAAAAAATCTGAAGGGACACTTTCAAAAGTCCGAAGGGACACTTGCAACATTTCCGAAGGGTCTTTTCTCGAAAATTGGTCACTTCATTTTGTCGAAGAAATTGGTCACTTTCAAAACCTCGAAGGAATTGGTCACTTTCAAAAGCTTGAAGGAATTGGTCCATTTCAAAAAGTCCGAAGGGACACTTAGGAAAAGTCCGAAGGTTCTTTTTCTTCAAAAATGTCTTTTGGAAAAAGAGCGAAGGGAACAATTTCATTTCTCCGAAAGGTATCTTCCAAAAGTCCGAAGGGTCTTTCTCGAAAATTGGTCCACTTTCAAAACTCTGAAGGGTCTTTTGTTGCAAAAGTGTCCTTCGAAAAAAGTCCGAAGGGACATTTTCAAAAGTCTGAAGGTCCCGAAGGGTATTTTCGTGCCACAGTGTCATTCGAAAAAAGTTCGAAGGGTATAGACACTTGTGTAGAGTCTGTAGAAGGATTGCCGAAGGGCATGTTGAGCAAATCCGAAGGGACACTTTCGGAACTTCCATAGAAAGACATTTGCAGAAGTTCGTAGAGAGATGGCTTTAAAGAAAAGGGACACCTGCAGAGTCCATAGAAAGATGGGTCCGAAGAAAAAAAAGAAGAGAGTCCATAGAAGGATGATAGTTTCAAAGAAAGAAAAGGGTCCCTAGGGAAAGTCCCTGAAGGAATTGGTCCCAGTTAAGTTGATAGTGGCACGGACATCAACTTCTGCCTCAACAAATAGTCGTTGGCATTCAAAACAGTGGGTCCCTGGCAGATCAATGGTCCTCGCTTAATTGCTCAAGCAGATCCAAGGGCTCACGTTCTTCATCCGCCAAAGCCCATCAGAGGGTTCATCTCACCATTGGTCAGAACACGATCCGCGTCGTTTGTGATGGCCAATCAAAAGGAGCAAAAGACTTGGTCGAGCTAGAACGAGTTTCAAAGGATTTTGACAAATGCCATGGAGGCATACACATAGACTTCAGGGGACGTCTCTGTTGACCATTTTTGGTCCAACAGGGCAAAATCGGTCCCCTTCCCTGCTGTCATGAGCTAGTTCATTTTTTGATTTTGCATAAGTTTAGAATTTCTACGGATTCTGCAGGCATGTTTTCTACGGACTCTACAGAGAATAAATGGGTTCCCAACACTTAGGCGCAAAATGGACAAGTGCTTGGTTCAGTAGTCTGGTTCAGTCATTTTGGTTCAAGTGTTTGGTTTATCGCTTTGGTACAACGGCAAAGCTCATCGTCAAAACTCAACAGTCGGTTCAACAGTTTGGTTCAAAGGAACGGTTCAATAGAGTCTCCCGAAGGACAAGTGCCGTTGCTGAGGGCACTTGGTCGGCGACAGTATCGAAACAGATTTCCCAAAGGGCACCTTTCGAAGGCAGTTGAAGGAAAAGACAAGGACATAATTCCTTTGGACAAAATGTCCGAAGAAATTCGGGGAAAAGCCCGCGAGAAGAAAACCCGAAGGAATGCCGAAAGGTAAAGCAAAATGGTTGAAACAATTCTTGCGAACATTTTGTCCGCGGGAATATAGCCGAAGAGAAAAGGCCGTCGAAGGACCTCGAAGGACAGGTGCCCTTGCGGGGGACTCTCGGCTGCCGAAAGAAGGGGCACTTCTCCAAAGCCGAAGGGACACCTTCCCTTAGGGAGGGTCCAAAACAAGAAGCCCGAAGGAAAGGGAAGCAACAAGAGGCCGAAACAAAGGAAAAGAACCGAAAGATTTGCCAAGGACAGTGACGTCTCCGAAGCCGTCAATTTTAGGGAAATGGACTAGCCGTTGGTTTTCAAACAGTGATGGGCCCGCGAACGTCAATTTTATACCCGAAAAGCCTGAAAGCGGAAGCTGCCAAGTGCCATCTACCAGGACACATGATAATTTGCCTCTAAAAGCAGCGGAACGTGCCATGTGTCCCTTGCAAAACCTGACAGAGCACAATAAGTGTCTGCATCCGAGTCCCTAAGCTCCTTCCAACAAGTTTCTCTCAGAGTTTCGCGGAGAGTGCCAAGTGGCAAATGCGGGAGGTTTTGACATATTTTTTCTAAGAGCAGCGGAACGCGCCATGTGTTCCTTGCAAAGCTCGGGGGAAGCCGACAAGCGTCATAATCTGCAGTCTCTCCCTTTTGTTCAGTAAACGCTGTGGTGGGCCCCAGACGAACTGCTAAAGAGAGCGGACGCTGCCAAGTGTCATCCTCCGTGATGAATCCGAATCAGTCCCGAATGCTTCTGTATTGTTTCTAAAGCTCAGCGAAAGCCGCCACGTGTCATCTTTTGCAGGACTCTCAAAAGGTGCCTAAAGCTTCTATAAGTAAAGCGGATGCCGCCGCGTGTCTTGCCCGTTTCACAGCGGAACACGCCACATGTCACTTATTAAATTCAGTGGAAAGCAGCCAAGGCAAGCGAGAAAGACACGAGCAAATTGCTAAGAAGGACGACGGACCCAAGGACGTCAAATTTGCGGCAACGAAGTAGCTGTTGATCTTCGCAGACTTAAGCGCGAACCCTAAGGAATTCAAAGGCTTAAGGCCAGACGAAAGACAAAGCCAGGAAGGAGCAAAAGAACCAAGTGTAGAAATGGACAAAACAGTCCAAGTGGCGAAGGAAGGTGTCGACTCAAGGAGTTACTCCAGCGGGTGACAAGTGTCTGCGAATTAATCATCAAGAGGCGCGAACGGCGAATGGCGCGACTCATTTTTTTCACTTTGCATTGATGAGCAGACAAGTTGCGTAATCGCCTTGAAGGAGTGGTCTTGTTTGCAGACAAATGACGTGGCCCATAACTTCTCATATGATGTTTAAGCGGCTTCCTCTTCCCAATGATCGAAACACACATGGGTCACTTGTAAAAAGGGCGCCAAAAGGCCTCTTTCCTCCCTCTATATATTGTAGACTTCTCATTTTGAGAAAGATATCTCACATTATAAGGCGAAGCCGTGCCATTTTTCACCTGGAATCAATAGAATACGCATTTTTTACCTCTATTTTGGTTGGATATATCTCTGAGTGCGCTTGAGTGTTAGTCTTGTGTCCAGTCATTGCTTCTTAATGCTTTCACAGGGTTGACACCAATGTACCTGGTATATACAGAGCGCCATTCCTGCAGGTGATAAGAAGGCTGTTCTTGGAGTGCAGAACCAGGGCATTACTAGACAGTGTGCTCTTCCTACAACGCCTATGGTAAGTCTTTTTACTGTGTGTTTCCATTAAAGCCTCCCTATCAAGCTCTCTGCAGTCTGGTCCTTTTACCAGTTAGAGTGTATGTATGTGTTCTTGTGGTTCTGAGTGTGAGTGTGAGTAGACCAAACTTGTTTGGTGCATCACCCTATTAGGTTAGGTTCTGTTGTTTTCAGCATCCTTCTTTTTCAACCCCCCCTCCCCCGCCAATATATATATATATATATATATATATATATATATATATATATATATATATATATGTATTAGCAACTTACTGGAATAACTCAGATGCATCAAAGGGAGCTAGCCCTTATCTAGAGACTTTCCCCCCAGTTTTGTCAGGCCCACAGGCAAGAGGGGAGTTTCCATTGTTGCGTGTGGAAGGCAAGAGCTCAGCCTCCTGTGAAGGGTGCAATCCACTGCGTCAACAGCGTCTCCAAAGCAAAATAGAGTGAAAGCAACTCTTCTCCACGCCATTGCACACCTTAGCGAGCCAGTGGGAAGTTGTTAGACATCAGGACAAATCTGCAACAAGTGGACTCTCATTTGCATAACCGATTGATGCCATTACCTAGCTCAAAAATATCTGTTTCTGCTAGTGCAACCATTGGGAACACATCTTTGAGAGAGCAAGCTAGTTGCGTAAATGGCCTGAATGAGCATCATTGGCACAAACGGTTGCCGTCGAAGATGGAGACTTTTAACAGATCGATTCTTTCTCTTGGTGCCAAAGGCCTCCTCTCTCTTCCTCTATTCTATAAATACAACCCTTGGGCTAGTGTAAAAAGGAGACCACACAAAGTACGACGAAGCCTTGTTGGAATGATATCAAGCCTTTAAGCATTAGTACAAGTCTTTTTCTTTGAAGTTCTGAGCAATTGCCTGAGTGTGTAAGTGACGTATAGTGACAAGTGATGGTTTTCATCCTTCTGTCCTTTGTCCCTCATCCCTGAGCAAGGGTTCTCGGTCTAACAGGTCATATGGAGTGCGTCCAAGTGTGTTAAATTTTTGCATGTGTATAACTGTTCTTGGAATGTACAGGTTGTCTTTCAGTTCATTTACTTTGTGTCATTTCATACATGTCACCTCTATATTGAAATACTTGTGTTAGAATCTTTAGAGCTTGGAAATAGTTTGTTAATCTTGTTGTATCATGCAATAGGGTATGATATTCATGTGGAAGATAATCTTGGTGCATCACCATTCTTAGAACAGGTTTTCTTTATGCAATTTCTAACTCTTTTCCCTTCAATCAACCTGGTTTAGATAGAAGTTGTTTTGCATAGATACATTCAAGGAGCTAGTCCTTTAAATCTAAAGGTTCATTTCTTCTATAGGTATACCCACATGCCTGGAAATGTTCTAATGTTGTCCAAATCTGGAAGAGGATTGAACACTCTCTTCTAGGGTGCAAGATTTGGAGACAACTACTACAACATAGCAAGTGCAACACTTCTCTCCAGAGCTAATACGTTCCAAAATGCAGACATTAACACATTTAATATGCCATTTGTTGTCAAAACATCTTCAGCGTATTTGGGATGACAGGTGGTACGCAGCCAATATGCTTCTGCATGTCTGGAACACCTTAGGGATAGTTGATACACCATACTGACTAATCCTCTCGGCGGAAAAGAAGTTCCAGACCGTCCAACTAAAGAATAGGAGGATGAATGAGTAGAAATGATTGGAGGAGATTAATGACAAAATCTTGTTGTGATACAACTATTAGGGCAGATAAATTATTGATAGAATGATAATGAGCAACATTTGGTGCAAGCCAAAATTGTCTTCATGATTCGAGTTGAAATGAGCAAAGCAATACAATAAATAAGACAAGATGGTTGTTCACTTCAACTCCCAAAAAGACTTCCTATTACTATGAGTTTGGAAATCAACGTATTAAAAAACAAAAGCTACCTAAGACACCTAGGATTAATAACAATTATGTACAATATTGTTACATCAATGGATTCAAAGAGGATGTTGGTGATGAACTCGACATCCTTCACACACTCCTCACAATCAATGGCCTTAAAAAACATTTCCCATTTAGGACATAAGACAACTATATTGATTAGAGGCCACCTATTTTTTGCATCTTTCCATCCATCGGCAATGATGGAGAGCCTTGTTTCAACGCACGAATCCCTAATTGGATTGAAAGAATTTTCAACATGTTTTTTCTTTTTTGTTAATAGGGTGGTGCGGGGCTTCTCAAACCTTGGCCCTTTGTAACCTTGTGGGGCCTTGTTGATCGTTCTTATCATTTCTTGTCAATATGGTGATTTGGCCACTTTGAAGGACAATCCATTTGTAGATACACATGGCGCGATATGTTCATCTGTGATACCCCTAGCCTCATTTTGAAAAAACCTTTCCAATGGTCCTTTGTTTGAAAAAGGAGAAACCTTTTTGTGCATAGAGGGTGTTGTCAAAAATGGATGTGTTGTAGTCGCAATTGGGGAACAACCATGAAAATTTGGGGGAAACTGATGGTTTTCTTGATCCTTTGGCTTTTTTTGACAAAGGGTGAGTCGATTTCATAGCATGGGTTGCATCTGCATCTTCTTGCTCCTTGATGTATTCAGTGATTTATGATATTGTTATCGGATTACCATCCTTCTCTTTGAAACTTTTGATGCTTGCTCTAGGTATGTGACATGAGTGGGCTTTCACCTGACTATATGACCTAGCATATTGATTATCATAAGAATTACATTTTCAAATATACCTTCCACCATCTGGAACATGCTCTATCATTGTCACATACTTCCAAAGCAGTGATTGTGCATTGATTTTGAATTGGGTTTGGCCCACAAAAATAGAACTTGTTAATATTGTAGTTTTAATTGTGAGTTAAAAACCAACACAAAATTACTAAAAAATTAAATACCATAGGGCATCAACTTGTAAAAAAATGAAAATAAAATAAAATAATATGAGTTAAAACTTAAAAGTTTAAAAAGTTTAAAATCTTACTTTGGCAGCAAGTGGGCTCCTCAATCAACATACAAAAATGATTACAATGTTGCTTGATGGAGTTTTAACCCTAGATCAGCACTACAAGGTAAGTATGCAATGAGAAAATAAGAGGTAAGTGTTTTTGCTTTTATCATTTGTGTTCTTATATCTTATGATTTTGTCTTTCACTTAACTTTTAGGGTTGCAATGTGTTTTTTATTATTTTCAAGCATTGCTTTATGTCAAAAGTTGAGAAAAAATAAGGAGAAAAAAAAATGATTTAAGTTCTATCTTATGTTTTTGTCTTTCACTTAACTTTTAGGGTTTGCAATGTGTTTTTTATTATTTTTAATCATTGATCTATGTCAAAATTTGAGGAAAAAAAAGAAAAAAAAATGGTTTTTGCACTCAGATTTTGCCTGGGTTCTTCTCAGGTTCGTCCTAGGCGACCTAGGTTCGCCTAGGTCTTCTGCAAAAGAACCTGGACGAACTCGGGCCGTTCCTTAGGGGAACCAAACCTGTACCCAATTTGGGTAAGGTCCCCAGGCAGGGTTCTGCTTTTTCTAGACGAATCGGTATCTGCTTAAATTCAATATAGAAAAATCTTCATGCAATTTAAAATCGCAAATACAGTGAATTCTACTTTTGTGTTCTCAATCTTATCATCTGGAATTAATTGATAATTGAAAATGGGACAAAAGTTAAAATTACAACGAGTCATTGCATAACATTTGCAAACTGATAATCATGAGAAAGAAAATTAAAAGTTGAAATAGAAAATTGAAGTGACAAGTTAGGCACTGATATCATATATAATTTGATTTCTGATAAAATTATAAATCATAAAAGATACATTAAAATCCAAGACATCAAAGTACCAGTAATTTAGTTTACTAATGTTTGGGAAAAAAATACAAATCTTGTAAACAACAAATGAGTTGTGGAACAAGTATGGGTAATTTTTCATGTATTGCTGATGATCCTCTATCCACAGCTTTCAAGTGTTCAAAAGTTGCCTCAAGGCTCAACGTCATACATGGCAATATTGGCATCTATTGGGATCCCTTGGCTAATCAGTTCAGTCCAATTGTAGCGAAACTGCAGTCCAAGAGAGAAAACGAATAGAAAACTGTCCAAGTTCTGAGGTTTTGGTTCCATGCATCCTCCACCACACAATTGGATTCCTTTGTGCCAAACCTTCTGTCTTTAGCTGTGTTGGGTTTGTTGAAAAGGCCATTGTGGCTTCATGGCCATATCCGTATAAATAGCCTTACAACTGCCTCCAAGTATTTTTTTGGTTCAGTGTGTAGGCTGCCATGTGCAAGGGTGTTCTCATACGATCCCAATTATGTTGAATAATGGGTCTAATTTTTCTCATTATGGTTTTATACCATGGGATTATCTCACAAATCTTAGACATCAGCATGTTGAACATACTATGGAATGTCTTATATTTGTTTAAGAGTAGGAGCGTCTGTGTCTACATAGTGGATTGCTTGGGCTATGGGTTCAATAAATGAGGCTACATATCAAGAGTCTGCCCACCAATCATTGTATTATTAAACAACTAGGCCTTTACTATCTTTCTCTCATCAGACCTGAAATCTTCCCCCTTGACAACTCATTGCTTACATCCATACTTTGAAGGTTGTTGAACCTCAAGCATCTTGACTAATAAGAGGAATTAGTTGGCATATCAAGTATTTGTTGGCTTGAGAATTTCATTCTTCCTTTAGCACCTATAAATTGCTAAGGATGTATGGCAGTTGCAGATAAACAAATGTTCATTCCTTTATATACATAAATTATATATGCAATTCATTTTTGTTTTTAGCTAGGATTAACGTAAATTAAGTTTATATTTAAAACTTCAAATTTTTAAGGCAAGGAAAGAAAGCAACTGGCCCTTCTCCCCAGTGGGTGAATTTACATCCTTTCAAAACTACTCAAGCTTGCCCTACACAATTGAAGTCAAAATCTTGTCTGAAAAGTTGTTGCATCCTTAAATTGAGTGGAGTAGTATCTTTGATAAGTTGCTTTGCATTTTGTCCTCGAAATTGATCAGCGCCAACTGAAATGTATGCCATAGATACTTGCAGTCGTCCCTGTCCATCAATATTTCCTTAGAAGAGGACCATGCCAAGAGAAAGGGGTGGTAAAAAAGAAATTTAACTCAGCTTGTAACTAATGCCAAAATCCTTCAATTGTTGAACACTTCCAAAAATATGATCAACTTTATCATCTTTCGCACACAATGCAAAAAGCATCTGCAATACCTTGTGGGATATGTGTTGTATACTTTTTATTCCCCTTATGGATTGCACACCTTACCATAATAGCGGGGTACATGGGGCGCAGAGCAGCCCCCTGGCTAGAGGGGTATGGGGGGACAACAACTGCCCATATAGGGGTTTGGGGATGAGAGTGCCCAATTTTTTTGGGGGTCCCTATGCGTGGTTTCTAGGACCATGGTTTTATACCCATTTTGTTTTGTAATACCACTTAGTAGTTTCTTGTTTTGATGTGCCTATAAGTTCTAACACATGGATTAGGGTTAAGCTATTGTGAAATATCTTATTGTATTGTGAATGGTTGAGATAATAAAACGAGTGTTGTTTTACTAGGTTTTTGAAATGTTTAAATCTCATGTATGCTGTGTGTCATTATTTATTTGTGCTATTGTTTAATAGTCTGTTAGCATTGTTTCTGCTGTGTAGGTCTATTGGTATTTTATCTCTTTAGACCCACCTTACTCAACTGTGCATTGACAACCAAACCTTGATGCATTACCAAGCACCCTGACACGTTTTGTTGGAAAGAGGTTCTTGCTTTCCAAATGAATTGACAATGTTGTTGCCATTGATACTTAAAACACCATTGACACAAAACCATTGACAAAAGCTAACAAATGTTTCAAGTTCGTACACCCTATAATTGCGATCCCTCCAATATGGGCCTATACCTCTATAATTGCAAATTTGAAAAGACAATTGTCATGGATTATCTTATAGAGCTATTTAAAAGTTGGGTTATTTGTTGGTATCAACACTTGAGCCCTGCTAGGTCTCGCCAAGAGTGCCATTGCTACTTATATTGTTCCAAATATCTCCCCAACAAAATAAAACCTGTCCTCGCCAAATTTTGGCCCAAAAAGAATGATGAAAGCGCAATTTGTCCATGTTGTGAGTTGAAAGTCCAAACAAGGCATGCATCTATATCCCAAGCACGGGCTCTCAAATCGCCAATAAAGTGAATCCAAGAGAATTTGCTAAGCCATTCAAAATATAGTAAGCCATGCCTAATTGGAATTCAAATATGCTTAAGCATTACCGATCAAGTCACATAGCTGGAAGGGCTTGTGATTTTTTGTAGATGGTGTGAATTGAGGATTCTTTGGCATAAAAGGATTTGTGAAGGGGCATCTCATCCATGCTAAGCCTTGGAGTTTTAATAGGGGACAAGTTACAAATTAGCTGGAAGACATGTATCTAATTGACTTGCAAATTATATTGAACATGCAATGGAAATATGGAAAACAAATGCAGAAGCACAATTACACACCCAAAGAATAGGGTATAGGTAATATGGCTTTTATATTCATTATGCGAACATGTGATCCGGGCATATCGACCAACAATGGCTGTGGGGTTTACGCTCGAATCATTTTCATGACCTGTGGTAAATGTGGAGACACTTCTTTTGTTTGTGCTACATCAGGTGGATTTGGATCACTAGATCCTATTGCAGATTATTGTCATTGCTCATATGGTTTCGCGCTAATGGCAATAGACTCTTCTCTAGGTTCAACACCTACATGCCAGCTTGCAAGATCCAACTCTGCACCTACGTTACTGCACAATCCTTGTAGTGTCAGCACTATAGACCACAACTCGTTTGTAACGGAAGCTGGTGACATCACAATATAACCATTTGGGGATGATGAGTCATACACGAAATTGGCGCAACTTCCATAGTGGCCTTCAACCTCATGACATGTAATGTATATACACATATCTATAACACTGGTAGCAGAAGAGGGGTAGACAACAGCAATTAGACTAGAAGATACTAGTTATACATCTTTTTCAAAAGTATGTCATGTACAGGGCAAACAAATAATTAAAATACATTTACTATTTCAGTTCTACATCTTTCTCTCTCTCTTTGTGTTATCTTTCTCACAAAGCGTTTGCACAGGGACATAACTTCATCTAGATTCTCATTTGGAGAGTTGTCCACTGGGTATCCTCCTGGCTAGCGGATCAACATGATGCTATGCATGTGTACAATGTTGGGCTTAGAAACCAAAATTTTGTATTCTTGTGGGTTGAATCCAAGATGAATTGTATGGTGTGGAGGATATATAACAGAAGATGAAGTTTTTACAATGTCCAAACCAATTGAGATTGAGAAGATGAGAGTTGTGGAGTTTCAATCAGTTACGAGATGTTTCAGTTCCAAGAACCATTGATATGCCAATTGTTTTAGTTGCTTAAACTATTACTCGACACGAAAGCTGAAGTGTCTCGACCAGTTATTGAAAATGAGTGCTACATCAATGTCCTAGCGTAGTGCACACATGGACCTTCACATGGTGCCATACTTTTTGCAGTGTTACACGCAAGTGTTGTGTAATATGCAAGCTGCAAAGCTGAGTAGTAATACATTGTGAATCTCACAAGGAATTTTTCACTTGGAGTGGGAAGAATTGCAAACCATCTTGGTTGTGCTCAGATCAACCTCACCCTCCACTATTCTTATAATCCACTTTCCTACAAGTTTTATTCCCTACAATCGTCCTTTAATCCCTAATCTCTTGGAAGAGTGCAAACATCCTAGGTAACAAGAGGGAGCCATTTGTCCCTCCTTTTTACCCCATAAAAAACCATTCTCAGGCAACACGAGTTTGATGCAGGGATAATTAATGTCATTTCAAAGGACTTCAAAAGGGCATGGGTTAGCGTCCCATTACCTTGCTCGATGTTATAAGATTTTAGGAAAAACCCGTTCCTAAAGGGTCGAGTTGTTGGTAGCTTCAATAGCTCGAAGGGAGCAAACCGGTTCTATAAAGGGCAGATTTATTTTAGATAACCTTATTGTTGCATGGGAGGGCATAGAATGAGCAAGAGAATTTGGTCAAAAAGGCATTTTTTTGGAAGATTGAACTTGATAAAGCTTATGGATTGATAGAGTGGGATTTAATTTTCAACATTCTTTGATTGGCTGAGCTTTGAATCCTTTTATGTTGTGTGAATGGTATTCCCACATATCCTATCTAGTTTTAGAGATCCATTAGTCAAAGAAGTCCATTAGCTCTTGACCTCTATGCTATTGCCACAAATGCTCTTTGATATTTGTTGGAGGCAACTAGAATCCAAGGCTAAATTAGAGCCATTTATTTGTTAGGTGGTAGACAGCCCCTGAGTGCTCACTTTGCTAACAACTTTACCTCCCATGCTTACTTAACAATTAATTGAAGGCATGATGATTTGCCTAGATACTTTTGCCTAAGTTGCTTGCACAATGACAAGTGAAATAACAATCATTTTGCTTGTTGGGCAAGATGACCTTCCTCTATTTATGAACCAAAGATAAAACTTCATAAAGCAAGGTGAAATTATGCATTATTTGAGAAATTACAAAAGGGAACTTGTAAATATAAATCAAATCCCTAAAAGTCAAAACTTAGTTTTAGCCAACGTCATTGGCTTGCCTAATGACATACTTATAATTCCACAAAAAACAGAACATCATTGACCCGATTGATGACATCGACCGAAATGAAGGTTCTATAGAATGTCATTGACAAGGATGATGATGGCAACTACGTGCAAGAATTGGGAAAAAGAGGCTAGAGGAAGGATATGGAAATTGAGGACAATTACGCTGATATGTAGGTGGAAGTACAAAGGTGTAATGAAATTACTTAGATAAAGAAAATTCACAGCAATGGATAGAAATATAAATAAGCGTAGAGCAACAACAATATATTGCAATAATAAGAGCAACTCTAGACCAAGGATTGATAGCAAAGCAGGGTATTGAAAATATATGATTGAGCCACTTCGAGGGGGGCGACCTCCACAACCTTGTAATAAGAACAAAATTAGTAAGATGATGATCTACTTCTAACCACTACCTCCTATATATACTTTACTAAGGTTATGGATACTCCATAGGCCAACAGTACTATCAACATGAAGATATGTAAATTATCATATGACCAAGTAAAAGGTTTTGCTAGCCGCTAGTTGTCCACACATATTCCAGTACACACTAGTGGTTAAGGGCATAGCATGCCTCTCCCTTAAACCAATGTTGTCCTCAACGTTTGATGATTGTTGGATTCTTTTGCAGGAAAGCTTCATCCTCCCATGTTGCATTCTCATTGTCTAGATTATTCCACTTGATCAGATACCCTATAATCACTTTCGTTTGCAACCTCTTTGAGCATGTTTGGAGAATTTTCTCGGGTTCTAAAATGATTATTACCTCCTTATCAAGCATTGGTAGCTCTATTGGGATTGAAACTCTTTGTACAATGACCCTCAAGCAGGAAACATGAAAGATTGGATGTATCTTCGTTGAATGAGGTAATTGTAGTTTGTATACATTACTTATCTTATGCAAGCCCTGATAGGGCTCGTAATATTTAGATGAAAGCTTGTTATTCCGCTTTTGCTGTTTCGAGGAAATTTGCTTATATGGGTGTAATTGCACAAAAACCCAATCTCCTATGTTGGAGTGCCTTTCCGTGTGGTGTTGGTAATTGCCCACTCTGATTTTTCTAGTGGTATCCATTAGATTGGGGATGATATGACAAAAAATGAGCCAACGTAGTACCCAATCAAGAAAATAAATTCATCAAAAAATTACTGTAAATATAGGATCAAAATCACTTGCTATTATCTTTGGGGTCCCATCTAGCTTTTGAATTGTATCCATAAAAGTTGATGCTACCTTATTACAAAAGGATGTGACAAGGCACAAAATGGGCACATGTGGTAAGTCTATTCCAAAAAAGCACGATGACATTTTTACCTTTAGACTTGGGCAACCTTGTGATGAAATCCATGAACACCTATTCCCACCTCGGCTAGGAATAGATTACCGCTATAAAAGACCTTGGGTCTAAATTGTCTCACCCTTGTTTTGTTGACACACCAGGCATTATGCCACAAGTTTTTGGACTTCCCCTTTGAGCCCTTCCTAAAAGAGTTCTTGCTTGATTTTATGATACGTCTTCAAGAACCTTGAGTGCCCACCAACTAGTCCAACTAGTGAAGCAAGTAGCTCTGCAAGAACCTTTTGCTTAAGGGTTAAGTTATTGAATAGGTATAATTGATCCTTGTACCACAGAGTGTCCCCTTTCCATATAAATTTGTTTGACACACTTAGATCTTGTTGGAGCTTATGATTAAGATTTTGTGTATCTAAGTCATTCATCAACTCCAATTTTGCTACCTCTACCCATTCTGCCTGTAATATTGAAATGACATGCAATAGTGTTTCTTTGGATTCATCTTTTCTGGATAGTGCATCGACCACTACATTCTCCTTTCCTTTCTTGTATATGATCTCAAAGTTATAGCCTAACATCTTCTTAAAAGTATTTGAGACTATCATGATTTGTCTTCACTTTAAAGTGTCGTCCCATCGAATGAGATTTCCATGGTTTGACTGCGTGAAGGATAGCCATCATTTCCTTATCATAAATGGGCTTGAACAAGTTCTTACCCTTGAGTTTATGACTCTCAAAAGCAATATGTCATCCTTCTTGCTTGAGTATTGCCCCCATGCCATACCTCGAATCATCACAATCAACAGTGAAAGTTTTGAAATAATATGGGGTATATAGAATTGGAGTGGTGGATATGGCCTCCTATAGCGTCCCAAATGTTTGCCTTGGTGGTTGCATCATTCCAATGGAAGGAGTCCTTAAAAACCCAATTCACATGTTGCAAATGTTTTGCCCATGTTTTGTTGTATATTAAGATGTCATCAAAAAATGCCCAAGCTTGGACTATTAGTTTCCACGCTAATTTTGTTGTTTTAAAAAAAAATGCCAAGACAAATTTCTTCAAGAATAGCCAAAATATAGAGTTCATCAAACTCTGAAATATAGATGGTGAATTTGTGAGGCCAAATGATGTCCCTAAAAATTTATAGTGGTCCTCATGGGTTCTGAAAGTTGTCTTATGTATATCCTCATCTTTGATTCTAATATAATAATAACTTGTCCGAAGATGAAGTTTTGTAAAGTATACAACACCATGTAATTTATCTAGAAAATTATCAATTACAAGGATTGAAAACTTATTTTTTATGGTGTACTTGTTGAGTTCCCTATAGTTTGGACACGTGCCAAGTGTCATCCTTACACACCATCATTATTGGAGATGAATAAACACTTTGACTACGTTGGATAATTCTTGTGCCACATTTATTGTACCATCTTCTCAATCTCAGTCTTCTATACGTATGAGTACTTACAAGGTCAAATGTTGAGTGGTTGGATCCCTAGTATCAATTGAATGACATGATCACGATCCCTTTTGGGTGGGTAGTACATTCAACTTATCTTCAAAAAACTACCGAGTGCCCCTCTACAACTATTTGCAGATCTGGTGGTGTATGCACCTTTGTTGGTAGTGCTTTTGATGAAAAACATTGTACCACAAAACAAAGTGCTCCATTTTTAAGAATCTTCTACATTTGATGAGAGCTAACCAACTGTGGTGATTTTGCAAGCAACCAGTGCAATTCAAAGATCCTTCCTTTTGAATGAAAACACATGATCAACCATTGAAAATTCAACTCGATCGTTCCCAAAGTAGCAAACCATTGGACTCCCAACACAATGTCTATGCCACCCATGGGAATGGTGAGCATAGGGCAATCTAGCAAGTAATCTCCCATGGTGACTGTTATCACTCTGGAGTGCACCTTGCTTGAAGATGTGTAAAACACACCCTCACTCCAGATGATACAATTAGAATTTCTCAAAGTGTGGGTGATTCTTTGATGAGAAGAACCTCCATAGAGTTAGTTCCCTTAAGATTTTTTAATAAAATTGAACTACTGTGGTTTTGTGATTCTTGAGATGAAAAGGGAGAAGAAAACTGAAATGGGAAATCTAATTAAAAGGGGGTGATACACTTGAATTGTCTAGATCTTCGGAAGTAACTGAAATCAATGCACACATATAATCAAATGAAATCTATAATTTTGTTTTTAAGCAAAAATGTTTCAGATGGAGAGTTGAAAACCTCTTCAAATGCCCTGCAAAAGGGTGAGATAGAGAAAGATAGGTGAGGAAGGGACCTGCAAAAAGGAGATATAGATCTCACTTATACGTTGATGCACAATCAAATACACACTATCTTCTGTCAAAAACTCAAATTCAGAACGTAAACTTCTTTTATTGATCATTGGTCCAGCTTATAGTTTCTTTTCTTCCAACTTTAGGGTCCCTTTAAAATGGCTTGATTAAGCCAATAAATAAGCTTTTCCCAAAATCTAAAACAGCTTAAGTGGAGTTTCTAAAAAGGGAAAGGGTTAGTCTTGGTTAATTAACTCAAGACTTAACCCTTGTATAATGTTTAAAATATTCAATAAAAAAATTTCCTTTACAAAATCTGCATGCATCTCCAAACGTTTGCATAGAAAATAAGTGGTGGAGCCAAGTTTGAAAGATTAATTTTTAAAATAAACAATACACTCTCCAAAAGTCTACAAACATGCATGATTCCAAGGTTGGCATAGAATAATGAATGGTGGGCCCATTGAAAGTCAAACTTCTCCTTTGCATGGAAAACAATGTCAAATCTCTAAATAAGGAACTCCATTTGATTCATTTGAAA
Source organism: Torreya grandis (assembly GCA_037957365.1). NCBI lineage: Eukaryota > Viridiplantae > Streptophyta > Pinopsida > Cupressales > Taxaceae > Torreya > Torreya grandis. Next base: position 2,091,804 of record JARHVA010001863.1, on the reverse strand, counting down.
GCTGAGCTGGAGGAAGAGATTTTCTCGTTTGCATGGAAAACAAAGAAGATGTGTAACAAGGTTATCTAGTCAACTCCAATTTAAGACTAGTCAACCTCCAATGGTCTCCACTTACATGCAAAGCTATGCCATATCTTGAACGGAGAACTCCGCTTGAACTGCCTGAAACGTCGAAAGCTTTGGATTGTATGAAATCCAAGGAGAAGCGTGATCTCTTTGAACAATCAACTAGAGCTTTGACCAATCCACTAAAAAAAAAAACCCTTGCTTGCATGGACAAGGATCTTGATAAGCGAGAGATGTATTCAAACTGAATTTATTTCCCGGCTTTCTATTTTTAGTTTCTTTGTTTTTGTGCTTGCATTTCTTCGGCCTAATCTGTTTGTGGCTTTTATCTCTATTTGTTCCTTGATTTTTGGACAAAATATCCGTGACTTTCCTTGTGTCTATTTTTTCCTTGGCTATTTTCCTGTGTCTTTCCTTTGGTTCTGTTCATTCTCTTCGGGTCTTTTCCCTGGGGCTTTGTCTATGGCTATTTTCCTGCAGGTCTTCGCTTTTGTCTCTTCCTTGGTTATGTTATGCCAATTGTTTGCCTCGGATTTTTGTTCTTTCCACTTTCCCGTGGACAAAATGTCCGTGAAAATTGTCTAAGACTTTCCCTTGGTTGTTTGCTTTTAGACTTTTCCAATCTTTTTTGAAGGAATTCTTTCGGACAATTTGTTTGAAGAATTCCTTTAGACTTTTTGTCTGGGTCTTCATTTTGTTAATTCCTTTTTCTTTCGGATAAAAAGTTCGAAGGAATTTGTTCCTTCTGGGTTTTGTCTTAAGGGCTTTCTGAAAGAAAGAGCCCTTCGGGCTTTCAAAAAGGACCCTTTAGAAAATTAAACCATCCCTTTGAAAATTTGAACCTTCCTTTTGGAAATTTAGAAAGTGACTATCCTAAAGGGTACATACCCTTCAAGATTCTTGCAAACGTCCCTTGAAACCTTGAAGTGAACCTTCTCGAAGGGCAAATACCCTTCAGGATTCTTGCCAATGACCTTTTTGAAGGGTACATACCCTTCGGGTTTTCTGAAAATGTACTTTCCCGAAGGGTAGGTACCTTTCGGGTTTTTTTGGAACTGCGTTTTCCGGAAATGCCCTTTGGAATTTTGAATTAGCCTTTCGAAAAAGTTGGAAAGTCCTTTGGACTTCTTGTACTTGTCCTTTCGAACTTCTGTCTTGAGCTTTCTCGAAGGGTAGGTACCCTTCGGGATTTTTGCAATGATCCTTATCGAAGGGCACATACCGTTCGGGTTTCTTGTAAAAGTCGTTTTCGCTGAACTGCCCCTTCAAATTTTTGCGTTGTGTTTTCTCGAAGGGTACATACCCTTTGGGTTTCTTGCAATGATCCTTCCCAAAGGGCACATACCTTTCGGGTTTCTTGTAAGTGTACTTTCTCTTTGCCAAAAAATTGCGCTTTTGTAATTCTTTCGGACTTCTTGCAAAGTCCTTTAAAAATTCTATTCCCTCAGACAAAAAGTCAGAGGAAATTGTTCCTTTTTGAGCCCGAAAAAATTCTAAGAAGACAACACTTGGGGAAGAAAACACTTGGGAAAGAGTCCACTTGGGAAAAAGTCTGAGAAAATGACCTGAATTCGCTTCTGATCGCTTGCTTTCATCTGGAAGTGAACCTACAGTTATGTAGGTTAACTTTAAGGATGGTTGTAGCTTGATTAATTCTTCATTGGCTATTATCAAGGTCTCACATGTTTTATAACTGAATCCTTGTGAATGACCATCACCCTACATATGTCCCCTGTAGAGTTATCTTTTTGGTGACTGATTGTAGGTGCATATGATGAGCAATCCTATATAAAGTCTTTTGAACTTGAATATGCCTTTTTGAACCTGTTGTAGGTGTCTTGCCCTTGCATGGATTGTAACTTGTCTGTGTCTTTGAAATTTGCATGACTGCGTTCATGCTCTTAACTTGTTGTAGGTTGTCTTTAGGAATACATGGCTGTATATACTGCTGTAGGTCCTCAATGACTGTACCTGATACTTTCACTGCCTACATTTCCTTTTGTTCATGCCTTTAGACGAATTATAGGGGATTTGACCATTCTAGGGAAAGTTTCGAATAGTAGGGGTAGTAATTTGGCCTTTGACAGGGCAAATTACTAACAATGAGTTCAATACCATGACACTTCCATGTGCAACTCATTGCACCGTCATCTGCAATTATGACCTAAAATTTTGGAGTTGTATAGAGAAAACAATTCAAGAAGTGAACCAACTTACTAATGATGAATTTATGGGTACTTCTTGAGTCAATCAATACTATCACCTTATATTTTTTTTAGGAAACTCACTACCTTGAGGGTTTGGGGGATGCTAATCCCTGAAAGTGCATGGCAAGAAATAATTGGTTTGGTATCTATTGTCTCCTCATCAATGGCAAGAAATAGATAACTGCTGGTTCTCGTCTTATAAATAACAAGTTGAATATCAGGGTAAGGATGTTGATATGGTAAGTCCTCCATGTACCAAGCATTGTACTATACACTACCTTATGCAATAGAGTTTTAGTAATCTCACGTTCTTATGTACTATGTTCATGGTATGTGTCTATAATTTTGCAATAGTATTCTTTTGGAAGGGTAGCTTTTTATAGCAAACAATACTCTGCATTTTGAATACTTGGTGTGTAGCTATTTATTAGTAGAAATGTCTCTACTCTACAAATATTTATTTTGTTACAATTGTCGATTAGAAGGGTATCTACTGTGCAAATATTGTGGAAAGGTGATCTATAAACGTTCAAGTCACTAACTTGCTAGAATTCACAGAATCAAAACTTGCTTTGCTTCTCTGAATTTACTTCAAAATGACAACTTAATTCATACATTGATCTAAAACTAGTGTATGTCCATCATGTTGGAAGAAAACGATGCTTAAGAATTGAATTTGAATGCAAATACACTTAGACATAACTCAGAACAATGGAGACAAATGACACATACTTTTGACCTGGAAAACCCCACAACATGTAGGGAAAAACTAGTTGGAAGAGGTAATAGCTCTACTTCCTAACTTGTATTGGCTAATGACGGATTACAATGAGATATAACAAGTACATCATACAACTATTCTTCTTACAAAGCTTTCCTTACTCTAGTCCTTCCTACAAACATCTAGACACTTGCTTTGTTCACCAATGCCTTCCTTTGTTTGTGTTGTCTTCCTTATCATGTGTGAAGATGTCCTTTTGTGCACTAAAGGCTCCTCAACCGTCTTGGAATGTGGATAGACATTGTCTCTTTTTGTAGATCACCAGTTTGGTTGCCATGGGTGGAACCGTTGGTTAATGCAGACTGGTGGTTTCGAAATTGCCTGTTGTAGGAACCAACGGTTACACAACCACTGTTTGCATGAAGCAGTGGTTTCACCACCATCGCTAGAACTCCTCCCTTGAAGCTCGAACGATCATTGAGACCAGGTTTACTGTTCGTTGCTTGATGAATGGATTGTTTTCTGGATTCTTATGGATCAAAAGGTCTCTACCCACAGTGTTGAACTAAACACCTTTTCTTGACTACAATTTGTAGGATGAGTTTTTGGGTTTCATATAGATTTGTGTTCATATGGTTCTCCTCGCCAACTTTTGCTATGATGGACATTTTGGCATACAAAAGGCCTTGCGACACCTTCGACATTACTTTTATTGGCTTTCGATGTGAAAGTTGGTTGAGAATTTAATTTGTTGGTGCTCTCCTTACAATCTGTTCAAGCTTTCTAATGGGAAGGTTGGATTTTATCAATACCTTCTTGACAATGAGAAAATATTTCCATGGACTTCATTAGATTTATTTCAACCACTTAGCGCTGGCATTACTACATTTTTATGTTTGTTCACCAGTTTTCCAAAGTGGCAATCTTTATGTCATGCACCAGGACAGTCGGTGCCCCACAGTCTGCAGACTTCTTCTTCAAGTATGTTTGGAGTTATTTTGATCTTCCATTCTTTATCATTTCTGACAATGACTTGCGCTTCTTGAGTCAATTTGGCATTCATGGTGGAATCTTTTGGGTTGTCCCTTGTGCTTCTCCACTTCATTTCAACTGTAGACTGATGGCTAGGTCGAGGTTGTTAACCACACCCTAGTCCATGGTATTCACATTTCTCACTAGCAGATTAAGCAAAGGGACACCTATCTACATGCCATTTAACATGGCTACAACCGGGCTACCCATGTTTCTACAGTGCATTCTGCTTTTGAATTCTATCATGGATTTCGTATTTGGTGCCTTCTGTGCCACAAGTCAACTACTTCATAACCGTTTGCAAGAAGCTTTGATAGTTTTCAACCATTGGCATGTTTAAGGCTCCATGAGCAACCTTTTTGAGACTTGTGCACACATCAATGTCTGGATGGAAAAAGTGGCCAACAATAACCCAATATATATCATAATATCATGTGTTAATGTACATAACATTCAAGTTGCTCTTCACCTTTGGATATGTACTGCCAACAAAAGGAGAAAGGTAAAGCTTATTCGTTTGTTACAAATTTGGCCCAGTCACAAAAATTTTGGGACATCCTCTGGCAAGCTCAAGCCAAATTCAAGGCACTTCATGATTGACGTCAAGTCCCTCTTTCTTTCAAGGTTGTTAATTGTGTTAGGGCTCACTTGAATAAATTGATATTTGACAATTGAAGCCCATCATTTACATGCCACACACTTTTCTCCACGCAATCAGGCCTAATGCCTTCTGCCTGTATCTTTCAGCTTAACTTGGCATCCATGATGTTGTCAATGTGAGCAAGCTCAAGTTGTACAATCCGTCTCACTTGAAGAAGGTTTCTATTACTCATCCTGACGTTAACTTCTTCAATTTTTAGGAAAAATTGGCCAAGGGTACTTTGCTTGGTGTTTGGACCAATTGCATGGGGTGAACCACTACTTACCTTTTGCCTAGTGTTTCCTGCTCAACTTGACATCTGTGATAGTGTCAAACTGAGCAACCTCGAGTTGGAGGAGAAGGTTTCTATCAGTCATTTGAGGCTTCCATCCCTGATTATTAACAACCATTGACCAAGGAAACTTGGCTTGATGGTCGGATTTTTACCAATGGCAATGGACAAACCACTAACCTGGTCAGTTGCAAAGGCTCGCTGCAAGTAGACCATATGGTTCTCTCATTCAGCTTTTGGGGAAACCTTCCCTCATCTCATGTAACAATTGGGGACAGCTTCCACTCGGAAGGAAATGATGATGACACTATGGTTAGTATGTCAACTATGGTTATCTGGCTATAAATTAATCTCATCCATATAGTGGGTTAGTGAAATTATTCAGGCAAATGGTCAATAGAAACAAAGTAAAAAGGAGGTAGATGGTTGGAAGTTTGGGAGTTGGAAATATTAATGGAGGTTAGGAGTTGGAAATATTAAAATTTAAATGTTTTCATAAGATTTTTAGCCTATAAATATATTCTTCTCTTTTATAAATATTCATACAGAATTTAAAGCATATCATTGTGCTTGTATTCATGCTTTAGATTGTAAATTTCATTCACCACTTCATTGTCGTTCGTTAAAAAAAAATCGGCTCAATGATCAACACTTTGTGCAACTTATCCTATTCATCAAAATAACCCCCATTAAATTGTTTATACCAATCTTTTGCAACATCCCTTAATGTAGTAGGAAAATATCAGTACCAATAATTTTTTCTAATTTTTTATTGGTCTTCCCTATTGTCTGACTAGGATTTAAAAGTGTCGCATCGGATTATATTTTTGGTTCTTCTCTAGGAAGCTTATCCCTTGCCCTTCATTAGTGTTGCCATTTATTCCACCCCTGCACGTACTTCTTCCTCCCTCTACAGGGATAGAACCATGATAATGCACCTCAATTGTCGATCACTTATTCGGTTATATCATCCAATGGCATTTCCATCGTAGAATATCTCCATTTAGATCTTTTGACTTGATTGTCTTAGACTTATCTTGCTTGGTTGCAAGCTGCATCAAAAATCCTAGTGTGTTTCGCTCTTCTTATGTGGAGACACTAATGAATTCATAACATCTGCTCCATGCTTCTCGTTCATACAAGAACCACTTGACTTGGAAATGGTGCCAAAAATGTTAAGTTGGATTCATGTCCAAATATCTAGTACTTTGAAAGGAATGAGAATGTGGTGAAATAATGTGCATGTTGCATTGATCGCTGTATCTTGAACAAAATTGTGTCATGAAGCCCTTGCAGGAAGAATTTCTTCAGAAATAATATGGAGTAAGGTGGGACAACATGAAAAATGTTAAGTTGGATTCATGTCCAAATATCTAGTACTTTGAAAGGAATGAGAATGTGGTGAAATAATGTGCATGTTGTGTTGATCGTTGCATCTTGAACAAAATTGTGTCATGAAGCCCTTGCAGGAAGAATTTCTTCAGAAATAATATGGAGTAAGGTGGGACAACATGAAGCAATCAAGACCATTTGATATGAAATCTATGGCCACAATTTTGGCTGATAGAGAGCCCGTTACAAAATGAAATTTCTGACCATTTTTTTGTAGTGCAGAACTGGAAAAATTCTTTAACTATGTATTTCTGAGAAATTCTTTAATTTTTGTACACCAATTCTTTAATTATCCATTTTCCAATTTTTTTTTAAATTTTTTTACACCAGTATTGAAATTATAAACAAAAATAAGTTAATGTATTACAGTGAAACATCAAGCCAAATTTGGTAGATCAAAATTATTACTCGAATATTTCTAACCACAATAAGAAATGAGTATCACCAACAATAGATGTAGAGCAAAGATTTACACAAGGTAACCGGCCATTGAACTATCTCTAAAGCCCAAAATACCTAGGGAGGTATTAATTTGTAAACTGTGATACCAATCAAATGGAAGAGCGTTTTCCGGTAACTTGCAATATTTGGAATAGCTTTACAAAGTTCTGTGGTACTAATACTATTCAAAACCTACTGATTTATGAGAATAGAAAAGAGCATGGTTATTTTATTTTCAATTTGGATCAAATATAGAAGTGATACTTTAAAACATAAATAATTTGGTTGTTTAATAGCGTTGATAGACCTTGTTAGTCTTGAGGTACATTGAAAATTACTGTCATCATCATCAATATTTGGGGTAACATTTGCATTCCTCTTCAGAGCGACTTCATTGGAAATATGTTTGTAAACCCAAACTTTGAGGCCTAAGGTTGGGCTATAACTTTTGCTTGTTCACATCATCTGGAAAGTAAATTGTTCATAATGCTGGACTATATTTGCAGTCCTTTATTTGGAAAACAATATTATATTCTTGATGTCATAATCTTGTGATCTTGGAAGCATGATATACATACACATGGTTGGTCTGTAATATCTTAGGGTTGGTTCTGTTGTAGAAACTCTCGTAATTTTGATTGTATTCTTTTTTATAAAGTGAGGGCCATATTAATTCTATATTGTTATCCAAAAGTTTACGAATGGACCTGTTTCAGGCAACCCAAGGTGTGAACTTGGGGAACGAACTTGGGACTCACTCATACAAGTGAACCCACAAACTAAGTGCCTTACAACTGTGGTCCAATTTGGAATGCATATTGTTCAGATATTTGTTTAGATTTGTCTTTTTAGATTCCAAAGTAGCATGTGATGTGCAGTCCTGTGTACTTCGTTGCTTTGTATCTCAAGTCATTTTTTCCCGTCTTCCTATGGTTCACTTTTATGCAACTTATTTATTATTTCATATTTACTAAAGAGTTTACTCTTTTATTGTTAGTCAGGCCATAAATGAAAATTTATCTATTTCGTTGCTTCTATATTGTTTAAAAATGCTCTGAAATGATCCATTCCATTGTATTGAAGAATACTGTTATCTCATTATAGCTTTCTAACATACATTTTCCTTTATTCCTAGGTCTATGCTGGCACTCTCAAATTCACCGAATTGTACTCTACATATATATCAGTCAAAAACTATTATGTCTATTTCTTCAATATTTGGATGTTCTTAATTTTTTGGTCTCTGTTCATGGTTTGCAGGTATAGGTTGGCATTTGGAACAAATGAAAAACTGCAACTTGGATCTCTTATAAGTGCTTTTACACATGCTCGTGCTGCATTGGTTGCAGCTGCTAAGTAATTCTTCAAATAGTTTCTTTTCCGGCTGCAAAAGAAAAAAAAGCAGCACAAGATATCCCATTGGCAGAGATGTATTTTGTAAAATTATCTTTCCAAAATTTGAGTAGAGATTGTATTATAGAAGAAATGACGAGTAGCATGGACATAACCCTTTGACTAGCACATTTTGTGAAACAAAAGAGGAAGCAAGTCCTTGGAATCGCCAGAGATGATGGATACATTTCAAGGTTCTGATGTATGGGGTATTTTTGGATGAATTCAATGCTTCCAATTTTGTTCCGTTAGTTCAGGATATTTGAGAGTAACTGACATCCTACACTTCGAGGCTATAAGCAGTCTGTTCTCTGCATTGTATGAAATTTGAGATGGTGGGAGTTGTCTTATCTCTATATTTCTGCATTGTTTGTTACAGAAAGGCAGCTGATATTTATCTGCATCTTTCATTGTCATGTCCTGGTTTTTTGTCTCAGATATGAAACATGCGTTAACTGTTTCAGGCATAGCTGCTGAAATACTCTATCTATGGCCAAAGTCTCAAAGGTTCTGCCCTTCCTATTATTACCTGATTCATTGCTGTTGTTCCCCAGGGTATGCAAGCAAGTAGTTGATGTGTTCATGCATGCTCATAGATGGCAGTAGATTTTGATCTTATGGTGGTTATTAGAACATGTACTATTTGATAACATCTAATTTTGTGCTTAATTATCTAGACCGCTTTGGGCTTGGATTATTTAGAACCTAGTTTTCATTTTACCAAGCTGCTTGCAAGTTAAATATGTAAAATTAAAAAATTCTGCGCAAGTTTATAATGTTGTAATATTGATAGCATGCAGAATAAGCTTTATTTCAAAACAAGCAGATAGTGATTGGAATCGAAATTCAAGTTGAATGTGGGATGTGCAATGGCTGTTGTTGAACTCACAAACTATGAGTTGTCATCATGGTATTAAAATATGTTTTGCTATTTTTCAACAAAGTTATCAGGAAACAGAAATGGAAATGGATCCGAAATGTGGAAATGCCGATTTTCCGAGAACCCTTGGAAATGAAATGGCATGGAAACGTCTGTATAATAAATTATAAAAAAATAGAATAACAAAATGAAAAATTAAAAAGGTATTTAAAAAAATAATAATCTGAGTTTTTATTTTAGGTTTTAAAGTTTGTTTCTAAAAAGGCTCTGGAAATGGCCAAAAACTGTCGGAAACAGCTGTGCTGTTTTTGGGATGTTTTCAGCAGGTATCTGGAATTTATTGGCACTTTCGTTGTGTCTGGGGTGTTTGGGTTCCTCGCTTCACTTCAAAAGCATTTTCTATGGGAAAATGCCCCGTGCTGGGGCATTTCTTTTAACCTGGTTTTTCAATAATTGTAATAAAGGATTGACAAATTTGAGTACTTTTACCTTCTTTCTTGCTATTTGTTTCTCCCTAGCATTTTAAAATAGAAAAGTTGACAGCTTTTTCTGGTCAATAAAAAGAGGCTGACCAGATTTTCCTCTACCTTTGAGAAAAATTGTATGATGATTTTTTTTTTAAAAAAGTTTTTGGTACTTATAACTAGAAAGTACGGAAATGGAGAAAAAATGGGAGAACAAAGAAATATAGGAATGGAGAAAGAATGAAAAGAAATAGTCAAAAGAATGAGAAATTGTCAATTGAAATAAACACAAAAAATTGTTTAGTTGACCCGGATTAAATAGTGAGTTGGACAATTCAACGATGGAAACTTGTATCTTTGGAAAGGATAAGAAAGACAAACTTCAAGATGAATGAGGTACATTGCCGAAACCTGTATCTTTGGATGGATAAGAAAGACAAACTTCAAGATGAATGAAGTGCATTGCCAAAGTGTTTCAAGACAGAAATTTATATGGAACTCCTTTGTATTTCTTGTTGAAAATAAACACAAATTTATATTTCCTCATTTCAAGTGAGATTTTGTTTAGCGTTAAAGGCTTTGTATTGGAATCTTCCTTTCAGTGTTGTGAATAACAACACAATGCAAACAATATGAATGATCGCTCAAAAGTTCAAACTCTGTTCAAACCAAATGAAGTGTATGTAGCACAAAGTCTACTTTTTAGGGTTTCTAACACAAAGTTTGGTGGACCATCCTCTTAGACTTGGTTAATTCCTACTTGACCATCTATTAGGGCATATGCATTCTTAATATATTTTTTAGATTGCTTTGGATACCTATTCACAAGAGTCCATGTTGAATACTCATTTTCCTTGTGTCAATCTTATTTCTCTTTTTGAGAGATATGACATTGGAGAACTATTTGTAAGCTGTTGAAAGGCATGGTAGACTTTTTCAATGGATTTTGCATGCATAATAAATTGTTGAAAGCCACAATATGCAAAAAGAAAGCGTAAGAGTCATGTAATTTGGTTTTGAAACGTGTTGCATGCAATTTGGAAGGAGTAAACGACATTGTTGGAGATATATGTATGCAAAACAATATTCTTGCAACTGGAATGCCCATCTCTTGGGAATTAAAAAGCATGGCGGGCTTGTGGTTTTTTATTTGCATGAAAAGGATGTTTTGATATCTATAACTTACAAATGGAGGCTATGAAAGCCGCATAGTGTAGTTAGGAACTTGTGCATGCCATGAAAATTGCCAAAAGATCACTCGAAACCCCCTTGGATATCATACTTATGTCTCAAGTGGCCACGTGGAGAGTTTAAAAGGCCTTTTTAAAGGTTGGCAAACTTTATAGAAGGTTTTTACAAGGTGGCGGCTTTATAGAGATATTACATGTAAAAAGACTTTGAAAAGGCCGCACAAGTAATACCAAGGCCATATTATGTAATTAAAAAAATTTACTTACTCAAAACAAACTTTGTATCCTTGAAAAGACTTTGCATGCTCTTGAAAACATTAGTTTGAAGGTATTTCATGGCCAAGTCATCATACTCTTTTCTTTTGCTAGTATGTCTCATTATCCCTAAATCTCAAATGACGAATGTGTCCACTTCGATCCACGTCAATATCCATGACCTTTCAAATTCTTCGAACTCAATGCAACACCCAATGCTTGAGCTAGCAATGATCATCCATGATGTTTCATTGTGAGGTAAGTACAAGAAAATATTAAGCTAACAATGAAGCTCACAATAATTGATTTAGCAGTCAAGCCCTCCATCTACTCCACTTCCTTGCAAGCTCTTGTGCTTATTTGCTAATCCACTTCTTAGCAAGCTCTTGTGCTTATTTGTTTTTTATTTCAAAAGATATGTAATAACAAGATGTATGGCACTAAAAGTAGCAAGTGAATCATAGTCGACATCATTGGAATCTAGAGCATATCCAAAAGAAGGAAAGAACATGAGCATAAAAACTCCCATTATTTAGGGCCTTTGATGAATGATATACCATTTTTTAACTCTAGACACTTTTTGCCTCCGAAAACTATATAAGCCAAATTAATTTCTTGTCAAACAAGCGCTGCTTTGTGGGTAGTGAATTTCTCTGAGGTGCGAATTCTTCAAGATAAATCTATGATCATAACTCTCATCAACCCCCAATAACAAAACCAAAAATAATTTTATCATGGATCACATTGATGATGGAGTCATGGGCTTCATGTCAACCTCTGTTACTCTTTTCCCTTGTCTCAATGATTTCCTTCTATTAAAGTAATTTTGAACATTGATGCATGGTGAAACCGGATAGAATCCTCTCTAGGTGATTCCTTGCTGATATGAATTGACCATAATACTTGTTATTTGGTGAACAAAGGTGAAGCATTATTTTATGAGTTATTGTCATTAACCATCATTGGATTTGATTTCTACACGCAAACCAAGCCTTGTCCATTATGCTATGGAATTGGCATCTACAATGATCTGATATTTTTATTGTCCTTGTCATTAAAACACTTCAAGTTGCCTATAGGAGTGTAATTGGGGTGGTTGTCTTGAAATGTAAAATTTCATGACAATGGAATGTTTGACCATGTGGTTCGCCTCTTGAAACTTGGACAACCTTGTTGGTTTGTCCTTGAGTTTGTTGAGTATGTTGGCTCACATGCTCTTGAAATCGGCCATGTTTGATCATTAAATTTTATCTAAACCTCCTCTATCTAAGAAGTAGCCTTGTACTATTCGACCTCTAATTGCCTTTGTTGGTAAAGGCTTGACAAGAGTAATAAGTATTGATATTGAAAGGTATCCTCAATAGTGATGAGGGACTCTCAATATATTTCTCATGGGGGAAGTGATTGAAGAGGGAGTTTGATAGCAGCCATTGTGAGTGCATCTCAGAAGTGTTGTCATTCGTTCAATTTTGATTATTGAAAATCTAGGTGAATTAGAGATGACAACATTCTTGTACGAACCTCTATAATTGAACCACAACATCCAAGATAATCCAAATTTGGGATGGCCTGCCATTCACATCCAATTTCTCCACAACATTGTGGATGCCTTGAAGTGTTTGAAACATTGCCCCCATAACACACAAATTTTGACCCAAAGTCTCATAAGGGCATTGGGGTTCGGGAGGAACAAAGGCACTACCTCATAATTATGAGGCTCAAGAGGTCTTAACGGAGACGGTCTTGCTTTCGAAGCAACCAAAGGAACTTGAGCCATTGGACTATGATTCGATGATGGTGGGGCCAAGGGACTCTCTGGAATGTCCAAATATGTACTAACTGGTTAACCACATTGGTTTAACCATCCTTTAATTCTTAGGTCCTAATGCTTGACATTCCCAATAGGTAAGGAAGTGATCACGATAAAGTCATAAAAGGTGGAATCAAAAATAGGTGGAAGCCCATCATTGTCCCCATCACAATCACTATCATCTCCCTATGAATATGACCCTTCGTCATCCTCCTATGAATATGACCCTTTGTCATCCTCCTTTGATGTGGGCAATTTTTTTCTTTTTTCTTTCACTATTGTATTGCATTCAAGGTGATCTTCCTTAGCAAATAAGGAAATGTCAAGATTATTCCAATGGAACATGAAAGGCCAAGTGGGATCATACAAATCATCAGGGATGAAGTCTCCATTAGCCAATGTTTGTGAACATGAGTGTCCTACATCCATGAAAAGTCGAATAACATTGTCATATAAAACCCTTTGCAATTTAAGAATAAAAATTTCTAAAATGCATCTAGATAAGGGTTCCTACTTGTTATAGATTTCACCCATTCTAAGTCCAAGCATATAGTTGGTCATCCATATTGCAATATCTGAGGCTCGTAGATTTCACCCAATATAAGTTTAAGCATTTAGTCGGTCATTCATATTGTAATATTTGAAGCTTGAGTAGCTTCCATCAACCTACTTCAAATCACATGAAAGACACAACACCACGCATCTAAAACTAGATATTCCTTTTTGATTCCTTATTATCTTGTAACGCATATGCAACCCAACTCTTCTACACTCAAATTTACCTGACACACTTTCTTAATAATTGAGGGTGACCTATATGCTTGATTACAGAATTCCCATGTGAATGTACACCAAAGATCCATGTGAAGTCTTCGACTAAGTGATTGTGACTTCAATAACCATGTAACATGTCATAAAACACCCATTGTCCCAATTCTAACTAGAGACCATTGTTATCAAATAGTGTTCAAATTCTCTTGCACTAAAATAGGGCATTTGCAATACCTTATCCATCTTTGCTCTCCTTAGTGCTAGTTTCAACTCATGGTCTTCAAGGCTATTGGCCCACTACGTGGGATTTTGTGGTTAGAAGACTCTCCCATGTAAGTGTTTCAAATGTGGGCAACACCTTGGATTTATTCTTTGGGGCAAATTCACCAACATGTTACTTTTTTATGTCCTTGGAGGCAACTAATTATGAACTCGTGTCCTTGGTAGCAACCGATCACGAACTCGCGCCCACTGCTAAGGAAATTTGTACTAGTTTGGAAGCAATGGAAGTGGTTGATTTGGGAACTATATGGTCTTACTGAACAGTTCCAAACTTTGTAAAGATACATCTAAAGCATTCTTTGGTTACACAAAAGAGGAAACTATTGTTGTAGTGGTTTGGTTGCAGTTCTAATCAACCATGATTACATGAAAAAATACAAAGTTGGATGATAAGTACTAAAAGCTCGTTGTTGGATTTTTAACAAAGTTTTTAGGTCCTTGTATATCTGCCACTTCACCAAAACCTTGAAACTAAGTTTCTTTTGATGCCAGCGTTGCAACTTCAATTACTTCCAACAAATTTTGTTCTTCCATTGGAAGTAAAAACTTAATTTTCTCTAACACACTATCCTTGTTTTTGTGCAAGCTTTGGAAATCTTGTAAACATAGTGAAATTGGGTGTTGTTGGCCTACAAACTTAGTTTTTAATGGCCCATACGATGTTGCATGCTTGTGGCCATATGACACAGGGTGGGTGGCTAAAGAGAAACTTATAGGGTTTAGAGTGTATGGTGGAATGAACATAAGCAAATCCTAGGCCATATAGTGGTTGGAGACATGTCTCTTCAGTGTATGGTGACATAGTATGAATAAGCAATGGTTGTATACTGTTGTGTGAGTTGGACATAATATAAATAAAGTTGAAGTTGGACATATAACAAACAAGGTTGAAGCTGGACATATGACAATGAAAGTTGAAGTTGGACATATGACCAATTGAGAATGAACAAGAAGTATAGAGGAAACATGGGGCATATGATGAATAACAAAAGGTGTGGATGTACAATGAACAATGGCAAACTTGGACATATCATGAGTTACGGGCACTTTGACTGTACATTGAGGTTTGATGGAGTAGCAATGGGTTTTGGTTTAGTAGGTCATATGGTGGAGTTTGGCATTATAAGATGTTATGGGTCTAAGTTGGTCTTGTATTTTAGTAACCTAAGTGGGGCATATAATTGGGAGCGAAGTGTGCCATCAATTTGCCTTTGTGCCTCACATCCTTCTCCCTTGCATTTATCACTGATTGTACCTTTCTTTTTAACAATGGACCCATCTGTCAAGTCTTGTCTTGGCTCGATTTTAATTAAATTGATATTTTCAGCACTCATTTTATGTAATTTTAGTTTAGGTCCATTTGTTGTGCCTTTAGCCAACATTCCATTTAGGTTTTCTAAATGGACAACTCCATTTACAAATATTTCTAAAATTTTAAAGGGACCAAGCCATAAGGTTTTAAACTTCACCTGTTTAATTTTGGGCTTCCCGTTATATTTCAACACAAGAGCTCCAACTTTAAAGTTCATTTGTTGAAGATGTTTGTAATCCCAATCTTTCCTCTTCTGAGTGATTTTTGTTGCCCTTTGTGCTAGTACTTGATGTTTGTTGGGTTTATTTAATTGGATGAGTTGTTCATTGAGGCTCTCGCCATCCCCCAATTTATTCTGCACAACCACCCACTAGATATTTCTTAGGGACCACTGCCTCTTGACTGTACATCAATTGGAAGGATGTATGGTTGGTAGTGATTTTATATGACATTTTGTAGGCCTATAGTGCTACATGTAGATTTTGCTCCCAATCACTTCCTCCTACACCACATGAATTCTGAATGACCAATATTAACACTTTGTTTGTTGGTTCTACTTTGAATTCACTCATGGGTAGTATGGGCTTGACAGGGAATAAAAATATGAAACTCCCAAGTCAGTCACATGATTGATTAAATGGCCCCCTCGATTGCTTGTGATTTGTGTTGGGATCCAAATCTTGTTACCATTTATTCATATATGAACTTCATTGTGCTCAAGACATTGTTGTTAGGGAATGCTCTCCCTTCTACCCATTTAGTTAGGTATTCAGTAGCCAATGTGATGTATTTGCAATGGTGAACTTTACTTGTTTTCAAGGGCTCGATGAAATCTAAGCCCCACCTTTCAAAAATTTCATGTGGTTGTGACAATGATAGGCATGAACCCTATTTTTAATGGCTTCTTGGTACACTAACAAGTGTCACATTCCATTACCTACTCCTTTGCATCATGGTGCATTGTTGGACACCAGAGTGCCACCAATAATACTTTTCTTGTAGTAGCATCGAGTTCCATGTGGCCTTCAACTAATCCTCCATGAGCTATGAGGACATATTTGATTTCCACTTTTAATACACATCAACACAAGACGTGATATAAACGCATCTTAAATAACAACTCATTTATTAATTAGAATATTAAGGGTTTCAGTGTCTATTTCCTACGCTCTTTGGACTACATATCCTTTAGAAACAATGTTGAAGATAAATAGTCTCATACAATATTGGTGGAATTGTAAATTGTAATAAATGACCGTCAAGCAAATTTTCATTAACACCCTCCATAGGGTTTCTTGATTCTATCCTAGAGAGTTGGTCGGTAATCACATGACTTTTACTTGATCTCACAATAATTTAAGATCGCACACTATTACACAAAACCTACAAACAAAACAAACAACCAACAAACATAAAATAAAACCCTAAGCTACATGGTGTTACTCAACACCCACTCATTTCTTTTTGTGAGATCAAAAGAGATTATTGGTAGTATGCCTTAAACTTACAATGATTTATCCACCCCTTAAGAATAGTTCCTTGAAGATCTCTTAGTACATTAGCTCCTTGCTATGATAATTCATGAATAATAGAGGTCCCTTCCACCAAATATGTAACTTTCCGGGAAAAGCCCTAAATCTACTATGATAAAGCACTATTGTCTGCTCTGGATGAGATTCTTTTGTGCACAAGTTATGATCATGCCAAGCTTTCTAACTCTGTTTGTTTACCTCCTACATCCACAAAAATTTATGCTTGTTTTATTCCATCTTGTTTAAATTCATTAATCTATCTTTCAGTGAATCCTGATCTCCCAATCTCATAATCATTGCAATTCGTAGACTCAGAATAATATATTCCATAGGCATAATTGCCTCAAGACCCTAAACCAATTGAAAAGGAGTGAAGCTTGTCACATGTTTATAATTTGTCCGGTATACCCAAATAATTGTAGGAATGTGATCTTCCCAGTCATCCTTTTGAACATTGCATATCTTTGTCAGCATCTTGCCCAATATTTTGTTTGAAGCCTCAGCGTGTTCGTTTGCTTGTTGATGACAGGTCATGCTTTTATGGTGCGATGTCATGAATTCTTCAGTAAGAGTCTTGATTGTGTTGTTGAGGAAGTGAGTTCCTCTGTCACTGACCAATTTAATTGGACATCCAAACCTTGTAATGATATTCTCATACAAAAACTTGGAAACATCTTTTGCACTGCAACTTGGAGTCACAGTAGCGTCCACTCATTTTGGGAAATAATCTATTACAGTAATGATATATCTTGCATGATTGTGTTTACGTAGAAGAGTTATAGGCCGTACAAAATAAATTCCCCATTGTTCGAAATTTTGTTTTGTTAGTATTGAAACTAAGGGCATCTCATCTCGTTGATTAGGTATTCCTATCCTTTAACAAACATATTAATGTTTTGCCACTCTGTGAACATCATGAAACAAGTTTAGCCACCAAAGATTGCTCTATAATATCTTTCTCACTATGGATTCTCCTGTAAAATGGCCATTTGTGACTCCTTGATGTGATTATTATAGGAGCTACGGTCGCTCATTATCTAAGGCTACTCTGTGTAGTGCATCATCTTTCCTGATCTTATATAAGAATCCATTGATGAAGCTATAAGGAATTGCTCATGTAGTTATTTTCTTCTTATCTCTTTCAACATAGTGTGCATTAAAAGTTCCTTGTTCTAGAAAGTTCACAATGTCCTCCATGTTTTTAGGAATCGCAAAGGCTCTAAATAAATGTGCATATGGAGATTCATCTTGCATCTCTTTTGGTTCTTCTCCATTCTTTATCCTGCTCATATGATCAGGTCTCACATTGTCTCTTCTCGGATTCACATTGATCCTAAACTTGAATTCTTGAAATAACATTAACCATCTAGAGATCCTTCTACCCAGCATAGGCTTGTTAACCAGGTACCGTAAGGCTTGATATATAAAAGGCTCAAATAGTGTGTCCAAAAAGTAATGCCTAAATTTTTTTAGAGAAAACACCATTACTAGGGCTTCTCTCTTTGTGGTCGCGTATTTTTCTCTACGACCAACAATTTTTTGCTTGTGAAATATATAAGATGATCGAATCCACCATCTTTTAGTTGTGTAAATACGACTCCTATTACATTACCTAAAGCATCCACATGTACATGGAATGGCTTCTTCCAATATGTAAAAACTAAGATAGGAACTATCACTGACCTTTGTTTGAGCTCAATAAATGTTGTTTGACATTCTTGTGTCCATTCAAACCTTGTCTCTTTGCATAATAATTTTTCCAATGGCATAGATATGGTTGTGTATCCCTTGATGATTTTTTTGTAATATTATGTGTGGCCTAGAAAGGTTTGCACCTATGTGGAACTAGTTGGAGGTGGCATCCCCACTATAACTACAATTTTACCTTAATCAACCAAGACTCCATTATTGCATACGATGTGACCAAATAGAACATCAAAAGGTGTGAAAAACAAGCATTTCTTTAGATTTAATACAATTTGTAGGGCTCGACAACATTCCAACATTAGATACAATTTATACAAATGATCCTTGAACAAAGATAAGATATCTCAATTATCCAAATAGTCCTCCAGAAAATCATGAATAAAATATTTAAATATAGTTACCACAACCTATTGAAACGGTAGATTTCACCCTCTAAAGGGAGGCTAAGCTCTCTTCATCCACATGACACAATGAAGACACCCCTCTTACTGTGGGTGGCAAACATGAGGGATGAATCTCTAGATTAGGGGCTAGCTCTCCTTGATGCACCTTGAGGCCCTCGATTTTCTACTACTAACTACTTGGGGGGATGAAAAGGGAGAGAAAAATACTAAAATCAGAACCTAAACTATATGGTGATGCACCAAATGGATGGTCTACTCAGCTTTGACATACACTTTAAATCAAAACAAGCTAGTCTACACTTCACTCAAAATGAGACCTTTCTTACAACAATGTTTCAGTAGGGAGTCCTGTGGAGAGATAAGAGAGGAAAAAACTAGCACAAAAGGTGTTCTAAGACACATTGTTGCATAGCCTATTCACTTGCCTATACTTCTTCAGACACTTCCTGTGACCTACAAGAGAAGAAACACAAACACTACAATGTTGGGGTTAGCACATGAAGGTAGAGAAAGAGACCACACCTTTCACAAAACAAACACCCAAATGTATGCTCAATGCAACACTCAAAAGAAGGTAAAATCTTTGTCTTAGATTCAAGGTAAAATTTTGTAGGGCTTCGCCATACAAGCTAAGAGATCCCCTTTCTCAAATGAGAGGTTACAAATATATAGAATGCTGGAAACAAGGTGGCTGACATCACTAGGATGGAGACCCATGCTGAGCATCTGTTGAAACAAGAGACCATTACTGCTATCATATCTTCAAACTATGTGTGGAGACCATACTGTAGACTATCCAAACCGCCGCTTCTGATGTCCTTTGGCTACAAAAGCTTGGGAAACTCATTCCCAACAACTGACAAAGCCATTTCAAGTTGTTGTGATTGGCTGTGCTCTCTTCAATGCCTAGATGGTTGTGCATTAATGGTGAAGCATGAAAAACACAGGATGTTGATCTCTATAGTTCAAAAATTAATCTATTTATTGGTTTTTGATAGATACTATTCCACCAAAATGTATTAATTCCTTTTGTTGAGTGTGCCTATGCCACTTGTCTTGATTTGAATGGCCATTGATTCTGCCTTTTGACTTTGTCAAGTTACTAGAACTGTTCTGAGCTTTGTCTTTTTTGCTTTATCTTTGCATGTGTTTTGTCTCTTTCTTTTGATTTCTCTTTTGCTTTGGTTCCTTTTATCTTTACTTATCGGGCCTTCGGGCTCTCAACGATCTTCTACTCCTTCTCGGTCTTTGTCTTGTCTTCTTCCTCCCGCATTTACTCAAGTTTTAGGCTCTTTTCCATCTTCTTTTCTACGGGTTCCTTTTCAACTTGTTTATTCTTGTTTTCTTCCCACTTGTCTTCTTTCTTTTCTATCTCTTCCTTGCCTTTGTCTTTGCTCGCTTTCTCATTGTTTATGATGGTCTTTTCCCTTGTCAAGTCCTTCGAACATTTGTCCAAAGGATTTCCTTTACTTCTTTGTGGCCTTCAGGCTTTCAGATTTTGTGTGAGCACCTATTTCCTTCGGATAAATATCTAAAGGAATTCCTTTGAACATTTGTCTGAAGGAATTCTTCCTTTGCATCGATCTTTTTCTCGAAGGGAAAGTGTCTTCAGGCCTCTCTTTCCTTCAGACATTTGTACGAAGGAAATCTCCTTTTGGCTTGTCTCTTTTCCCGAAGGGAAAGTGCCCTTCGGGCCTTTGCCTTTTGTCTTCCTCTTTGGTTGGCTACCCTCTACAAGCACCATTTATGCTCAAAAATACCCTTCGAAGCTTTGGGAAAGGTCCACTTATTCATTGCTTGCCCTCCACAAGGGCTCCTTGGCCTCTGAATTGGCCCTGTTTGTTGCTTAAGTGCCCTTCGCAAGAGCACATAACCTTTGGCATTCCTGTAATTGACCCTTCAAAAAAGTGAAAAGGGTCCTCTTTCTTGACCAAGTGCCCTCTGCAAAGACACTTACCCTTTAGAACTTTTGTAATTGCCTTACACGCAGTCGAAGTGCCCTCTAAGGAAATTCCTTGCCTTTGCGAGCTGCTTAGACTAAATCAGGTCCTTGGAAAGAACTTACTCATAAAGTTCCTTAAGTAAGGCCTCTTGACAAACCTGAAATACACTTGGTTAAACGAAATGAGGTAAACATTTGGTTTTTTCATGGAACAGGTCTAACAGGGAACCTTGATGAATGATTTTAGCCAAAAAATGGATTGAAGACTTATGCACAAAAGAGGGGGTGCCCATTTTTTACTCTAAATGACCAAAAAATGGTCAACAAACTGGCAACTCATAAGGAAAGCATGCTCACTATGCTTGGAAAGACTGGTAGCCTAAAAATCCATTGGGCATGGAGTTAGAATGCATTATGAGCATGTTAAAATAGCCTTGTAAAGACTCTTGAGCCAACAAAGCTTTACCTCAAACAACAAGGAAAAACAACATGCAACAAAGGTGAAAAACAACAAACTTGTGCAACAACACTTAGGAAAAATGAGGAAAAACAAGGAAAACTATGTACATGACAAAATAAACTTAGTAACAATGCTTAAGGTATATCCCATTGACTAGGATATGTAGCTCTTCACCATCCAACTTGGAGAGTTGAAAAACATTGTGTTGTTTGCATTTGGTGATGACATATGGGCCATTCCACAAAGCGTCAAACTTCGTGTGCCTTCCAGGCTTGGCTTGGTCATCATCCCACTTCAAGACAATGTCACCTTTTGAGAAGCTCTTTGGTGTAGACCTTTTGTCAAAATGCTTCTTTGTTTGTTGTTGGTGGTTGGTCATGACATCCATGGCTTGGTCTCTTGCTTCTTGAAGCTCCATTAACTCATAATACCTAACTTCTAGGCTGTCACTCTCCATCAATTATAGCTGATGGGAAAGATCCAAGCCTGGTAACTCAAATGAGATAAGAAGTCTAGCTTCCCTTCCATACACAAGTGTGTACGGTGAATTCTCGATGGCCCTCTTTGGAGTGATCCTATCTACCCAAAGAGTTGTCTTCAACTTGGCATACCAAGTCCTTTGATTTTCCTCCATTGTCCTCTTTATGATCCTAATCAAATTATTGTTTATGGACTTGACCAATCTATTTCCTTGTGGATAGTAGTTTGAAGAAGTGCTGAGATAGATGCCATACTTCAATGCCCACTCACTTGTCTTTGTTCCCAAGAAAGCCAATGCAATGTATGAAATGATTATGGTTGGGACCCCAAATCTTGTCATTATGCCTTCATATAAGTCTAGGTTTGCACTCTTATTGGCCTCTTTCAAAGCTACGACATCTGCCCACCTTTTTAAATAATCTATGGCAGTCAAAACCCTCTTGTGGCCAACACTAGAAGGAGGATTGATCAGCCCTATGAAGTCCAACCCCCATTACATGAATGGGTGTTCCACCTGAATAGGATGAAGAGGCATGGCAACCAACCATTGTTTCCCATTAAAGAAGACACATTTTTGATATTTTCTCACCCAAGCATGAGTGTCTTTAAATAAACTGGGCCAAAACTAACCAGCCCTCATAATCCTTGTAGCTGTGGCCTTGGGAGCAAAGTGGCCACCAACTGGTCCATCATGGGACTCAGACAGTACCTTGTCAACTTAGTTTGAATCAATGCATCTCAAGAGCACCCTTGAAAAGTATTTTCTAAACAACATTCCATCAACTAGAACATAAGGAAGAGATTGGAGTCTAAAATACCTCCTCTTTGTCTTATCAAGACCTTGTGGACACTCACCAGTTTGAAGGAAATGAACCATGTCTTGTGCCCAACTCTTCATGACTGTAGGTAAAACTATTGTAGGTTCATCATGGAGTACTAAAACATCTTCCTTTGGCTCTTTTAATTCTGTAGCAAGGTGTTCACATAGCCCTCTTCCTCTTACTAGCTTGGTGGTCTTGATCTCTACGTCATACTCCATTACTTTGATGATCCAACATGCCCTTTTCTCATTCAAGTCTCAGTTCAACAAGAAGTCTTTTACACTAGGATGTGGCACCATGATGTGAACTTTGATGCTAGACAACATATGTTTGAACTTCTTCAGACTTCATGTGACTGCAAGCACCTGCTTCTCAACATATGTGTATCTAACCTCATAGCCTTCTATACCTTGGATTAAAAAAATAAGAGGCTATTCTAAATTCTCACCATTTGCTTGAGTGAGCATAAAAAATATTACCTCTTCATTCCCAAAGGTTTATAGATTGAAGTCCTTGGAAAAGTTTGGACTAGCCAGGGTAGGATCTTGGGCAATAGATTGATTGATGCCTTCAAAGCTTTCTCTTCTTCTTGTTGTCCATGTGAATGTCTCATCCTTACTTAGCATGGAAGTTAGTGGATTAACAATATCAACAAAGTTAGGAATGAATTTCCTAATGAAATTTATCTTACCAAAGAAACTTTGAAGGCCCTTCTTGTGCTTAAGTAAGGACAATGATAAGATGGCGTTCACCCTCTTTGGATCAATGGACAGGCCTTCCTTCAAAATGACATGGCCCAAGAGCTTGCCTTCATGGATGTCAAACACACATTTCTTTGGGTTGAGAGAGATGCCAAACTCTCTACACATTTCAAAGATTTTCCTCAGGTGATTCAAGTGTTTACTTGCCTCCTTGGAGAAGACTGTCACATCATCAAGATAAACCAGCACAATGCCATTGATCAAACTTTGGAAATCCATGTCCATAACACGTTGGAAGATAGCTCCAACATTTGACAATCTGAATAGCATTTTCCTGTAGGCGTATGTTCCCCACTTGGTGGTGAAGGCTATCTTGTATTGATCACATTCTTGCATCAGGATTTGATTATACTCAGAGTAGCCATCTAAGAGAGAGAACCTTTCACTACCTATCACCATCTAAAGAATTTGCTCCATACTTGGAAGGGGATAGTGATCTCTCAATGAGACTCTGTTCAGGTCTCTAAAATCCACACACAATCTAACTTCTCCATTCTTCTTCCTAACAGGGACCAAATTGGCCAACCAAGAAGAATGTTTGATAGGAAAAATGATCCTGGACTCGATCAGTTTGGTGAGCTCTTTCCTCATGAGAGGCTTGATCTTTGGATTGATTTGCCTTTGCTTTTGCTTGATGGGTTTGTCACCTTCCTCCATCTCAATGGTGTGTTGGGCCAAGCCTGGATCAAAGCCCTTCAAATCACCATAATCCCAAGCAAAGCATTAGCAAACTCTTGACATAACATAATGAAAGCATGTTTTTCCTTATTGGTATACACCTTCCCAAGTGCAAGCATCTTATCCTTGTATATCTCTACCATTTCATAATTTTCCTTCTTGGTTGACATGTTTTCTTTGTCTTTCTTGAGTTGGTCATCTTCATTGAAAATGCTCTCAAGAGTTACCAAACCTTTGGGAAGCCTGTTGGTCTTTAGTTGAAAAATCTACCCATCATACTTCTATTGTAGCTTGGACTGATTTTTGGAAGCAAACTCAGCTTCTTCCTGAAAGAAAAGTGCTACTTACTAGTCACTTTCAAACCCTTGTTAATTTGTGACATTGTTTGGTATGGAGGGCCTCACAATCACCTTTAAATGATGTTGATTCTTGCTTTGTCTTATCCCCTTTGGGATGTCAAATTGAGCACCAACTCCTGCTAGTCTATCAACATGATTGTTCTCCTCTCTTGGAATGGAAGTGATGTTGAAATCAACGAAGTTATATACAAGGTTCCACACTCTATGCTTGTAAGACTTGAGTAAAGAGTTCTTGGTCAAGTTTTGACCTCTCACTTGGTTCACAATCTGCTCACTGTCTCCAAACACTTGTAATTCTTTGATTCCTCTCTTTCTTGCCCATTCTAGGCCATGAACAAGGGCCTCATACTTTGCTACGTAGGTGTAGGATAACTAAAAATTAAAAGTTGAGAAGTATTTGTCTTTTGAAGGTGAAACCAACATTTCCCCACCACCAGCTCTCAACTTGCTTCTAGATCCATCAAAGAACAACTGCTACAAACCATAGTCTTCTTGGTCTATCTTCATCAATTTTGGCATGAAATCATCTTTTTCATGCATGCAATAGACTCCAAGACTAGCTTATTCAATGAACTTGTAAGGATCATGATCAAAGTTGTCATTTCCCCATTCATCTAAGAGCAGGTCAACAACTCCTACAAGGGAAGATGATGGATATTGATCCACCTAGAGCTCTTCTTCATCAATGATTGCATAGTTCACATTTGCCACTTTAGGTGAGTATGGATCCAGGTGATCCTTGTGGATGGGCTTTGACTCAATCTTCACTTCAGTTCCATACTTTGTCCTGAAAACCATGTAAGACCAGTTGGCTACCAAGTATCCACCTATCTTGGATGTAAAATCCTTTAACAAGCAAAGAGCGAAGTAAGGAGGAACATCTGCCACTACCACATCATGGGAAAATGAGAAGGTCAGACATGGATGGATAGTTAGCTTCAAGCCTCTTACCACTTCCAAGGTCTTAGCTGGTGATCCATCCAACTATATAACTCCTTTGGTCATTTGTTCATACTTGAGGCTTAGCTTATCAGCTATTCATTTGGGCATAACTGAGGTGCTTGCTCCACTATCAATGATGCAATTGTAGACCAAGAAATCACCAATAATCAAGGACAAATAGAAGGGGGGACCTTCTCATCTTTCTTTGCTTGACTAGTGATGGGGGGAGCCCCATTTACTACCAACACATTATCATTTCTTGTTAAGACAACTTGCTCACCTAGCCTGTACAATTCCTTTTGGAGTATATCTTTTTGTCTTGGTAGTGCTAAAGAATCCCATAATGAGATGTTCATGTGCAGTGTCTTCATTTGGTCCACCACATTGATTGAAGGATTTCCCCCTTTAGAGTTCTCCTTGGGAACATTCGTAACCTGTGGTGCAATTTGAGGAGCTAAAGCTGCAACTATTGGCCTAAAATTGGGAAAATTTTGATTTGCTTGTGCTCTTAGGGCTATTTCAAGTACAGTCCCTACTTGATTGGGTGAAGGAGACATGGTAGGTTCTTGAGTGGTTGCTTGAGCTTCATTAATGGCTCTCTTTTTAGACATGGTGTTGGATGCAACACCAACATTCTAATTACTTGTGCTCCCCACATAGTTGACTGCATAGAACTTTCCTTCCAAGTGATTCATGAGAGTGAAATCAGATTGAGCCTGCTTGTTGTCTATCCCAAGTTATGTTGACATCTCAAAATTTAAGAATTGGGCTGTCTGATCACCTTTTGCAGTCATGCTTTGATTTGGTAGCTCACTGACATAAGCAACCTGTTCTTGGCCATGCTCTAAGGGTGGATAGTTGGGCTACTCCTACACCAAATTATTTTTAGTGGGGACAAGATCCTTGGAAGATGAAGGGGCATTTGGATTATAGCTTTGATAAGGCTTGACATATGTAATTTGACCTTGCTCTTGATTATAATTATGGAAGGGAGGCCTATTTACTTGCCCAACCTGTTGGTAGCCTTGATTTGGCCTATAAATCTAAGTTTGTTATCTTTTGAGGGCAACTAACTCATTTGTAACACTCTGCAACAGGCTCTTAACTTTAGGGATTTCATTTTCAGGGGTAGCAACTGGCTTCTCTTGATTAAGCAGAGGAGCTAGAGTGGGCAAACTAGGCTGGACTAAGGCCTGTAAATCAGGAAAGAGTGGCATAAGAGGTCTAGGAGCTATCTTTCCTACTTGAACAAGGCAATTTTAAACAGCTATGGCTATCTCATAAGCAACAGGCAGAGTGTTTTCACTCATGGATTGTATCATTATAGCAATGTCACTATTCAGGGCCTTCAAGTAGTAAAGGAAAGCATAGCTTGGGGTTGGCCTCATAAGAATTGGGATCCTGTCTCAAGTCTTTTGGAACCTAGTGTTAAAATCTTGCATAAACTCATGTGGGGCTCTCTTCGTGGTGGTTAATTGCTCAGTTAGAGACAAATGATCATTTTTTCTCCAAACCTATTAGTCAAGAGCATCCCTAACTCATCCCATGAGCCAACTGAATTCACAGGCAAGGTCCCATACCAGTCCAGAACTTTCCCTTTGAAGGACAAGGCTAGCAATCTAATGGTTACATTTTCTTCAGTGATATTATGGATGTTACAGAGGTTTGTTATGTTTCTAATATGCTCAACAGTAGTGATTGGGCCCTCTCCACTAAAGGGAGGAACACTTTTGAGAGTTGTCCCTGGAATTGGGTCATACTGTTGAAGGACTAATGGACTTTGACCATTGAAGGCCACAAAAGGGAAAGCTTTAGGGGTTGCCATGGCTATGAAAGGATTCGACAGGGGTCTCCTTGAGTAGGTATATTTTATGGCTAGCTTAAGAAAATGGCTTCCTACGTAAGGGTGGATATTTCCAAATCTCAGTCTCTTTGTTGATTCAAAGGTAACTCAACAAATTCAAAAGGGACACCCCTAGAAGAAGATATTGTAGTGACCTTTGGCATGGGATGCAAGGCTGGTCATTAACTAGAGACTTGGTTCCTAAATAGAGTCACCAGGTGCTGAATATAGCTCCTTTTGGATTTTCTAACAATATCAAGACCAACACTAATTTTAAAACTTGCAGGACACATAAATTGGTCCCACTGAGTGTGCCAAAAACTGTTGATGTGGTAGATTACACCCTCTAAAGGGAGGCTCAGCTGTCCTCATCCACGTGACATAATGGAGACACCCTCTTGATATGGGTGGCAAATGTGAGGGATGAATCTCTAGATTAGGGGCTAACTCACCTTGATGCACCTGAAGCCCTGAATTTCCTAATACTAACTACTTGGGGGGATGAAAAGGGAGAGAAAAATACTAAAATCAGAACCTAAACTATGTGGTGATGCACCAAATGGATGGTATACTCAGCTTTGATGTACACTTTAAATTAAAACAAGCTAGCCTACACTTTACTCAAAATGAGACCTGCCTTACAACAATGTTTTAGTAGGGAGTCCTGTGGAGAGATAAGAGAGGAAAAAACTAGCACAAAAGGTGTTCTAAGACACACTGATGCATAGCCTATTCACTTGCCTATACTTCTTCAGACACTTCCTGTGACCTGCAAGAGAAGAAAACACAAACACTACACTGTTGGGGTTAGCACATGAAGGTAGAGAAAGAGACCACACCTTTCACAAAACAAACACCCAAATGTATGCTCAGTGCAACACTCAAAAGAAGGTAAAGGATTTATCTTAGATTCAAGGTAAAATTTTGCAGAGCTTCACAATACAAGCTAAGAGATCCCCTTTCTCAAATGAGAGGTTACAAATATATAGATTTTTAGAAACAAGATGGCTGACATCACTAGGAATAGAGACGCATGTTGAGTTAAACATCTACTGAAACAAGAGACCATTATTGCTACCGTATCTTCAAACTGCACGTGGAGACCATGTTGTAGACTGTCCAAACTACCACTTCTATTTTCCTTGGGCTACAAAAGCATGGGAAACTCATTCCCAAAAACTGACAAACCCATTCCAAGTTGTTGTGACTGACTATGCTCTCTTCAATGCCTAGACATAATTGGTTGTGCATTAATGGTGAAGCATGAAAAATATGAGATGGTGATCTCTATAGTTCAAAAACCAATTTATTTATTGGTTTTTGATAGACACTATTCCACCAAAATGTATTAATTCCTTTTGCTGAGTGTGCCTATGCCACTTGTCTTGTTCTGAATGGTCATTGATTCTACCTTTTGACTTTGTCAAGTTGTTAAAACTGTTCTAAGCTTTGTCTTTTATGTTTTATCTTTGCCCATATTTTGTCTCTTTATTTTAATTTCTCTGTTGCTTTAGTTCCTTTTCTCTTTACTTATTGGGCCTTCAGGCTCTCGATGATCTTCTACTCCTTCTCGGTCCTTGGTCTTTCTCTTCTCTTCTTCCTCCCATGTTTACTCAAGTTTTAGGGTCTTTGCCATCTTTTTTGCAGGTTCCTTTTTGACTTGTTTCTTCTTGTTTTCTTCCTTCCTATCTTCTTTCTTTTCTATCTCTTCCTTGCCTTTGTCCTTGCTTGCTTGCTCATTATTTACGGTAGGTTTTTCCCTTGACAAGTCCTTCGAACATTTGTCTGAAGGAATTTCTTTAGACATTTGTCTGAAGGATTTCCTTTGCTTCTTTGTGGCGTTCAGGCTTTTGGATTTTGTGTGAGTGTCTATTGGATAGATGATCCCTACTTCCTACATGCAATCTAACTCAGCCTTCACTTTCAACTTTGTGTTGGGATTCAACTTGTATGGGTGCTTTTTAATTTGTTTGGTGAACTCTTTCAATTCAATGTGGACCTCCCCCAACGATGGATCTACACATTTAACTTATGTGAACTTAGTTGGAAAGACATCCTAATAATCTCGTAATATCTACAATGCCTCTGAAATCTCATTATGAGTCCAATAATTTCTCAAAGTCACAAGTTTGGGAATGAACTCTACTCCAATGTTTTCTTCAATATTTTTCAATAGTTTTTTATATACCCTGTTAGATATACTAGGTAGGGATTCTCACATAGTTCATTCTCTTTCTTTTTTCATAATGTTTACATTTCATAGGCTTTCTTCCTCATCTTTTTCTACACTTTGAAATTTTGTCGACTCTGCTTCTCGCTCTAGTTTGAAGAAGCCTTCTAGACATAAATCCCCATCACTGTCACTAGATTATGTCAACTCATTTGTAATTTTATTACAAGGTTTAAAAAGAAACTACTCCTATTTGCTAACCTTGTAATTTTGAATCACTAAATTTAAATCTTGAGTTGCTTCTTGCTATGATGATGAGTCTATCACAGTTCCCAAATCTTTTACTTGCTTATAACATATAAAAGTTTTCAATTTTTATAATGCATTGTGCACTACTGGATTTTCATCTTCAAAAATAAAAGTTTGGATAAAGTCTTGTTGGACTTGTGCCCAATGTTTAGTTTCCCTCTTACACTCCTGATGTATATACCACATAGTTGGAAGTGGGGTCATAATGTGGCTGAAAAATATTCACCCAGTATTTTGACTCAACACCATGCGTAGACCATATGTCTACACATTTATGGACATGTAGCTCTAGACATTGGCCTTATTGAAAGAATGGCCACTCTATTCTAATAGTGTGTGGTATCTAAAATTATGCTCATATAAATTCGTACACTTCATCTCATTGTAACTCTGGATTTATATGAATTTCTCACCATGTCACAACAATTCCCTTCAAAGCATAAATGAGTGCACTGACTATCTGATCTATATTAGATACATGGTGCTCTGACCTAAAGATAAACTGATTGAGATACTCAATCATAAAATATTGTGGTAATTGGCATTATGTGGTGAATACCATTCATTCACAGAGGTTTTACCTCATGATCTCCTCGAACTCAATTCAATATATGTTATTTGAGTCACTACTGATAGAATATGTTGTGTTCCAAGGTAGAATTCACTCCTATGTAGGCTTTGTGTAATCTATGGTTATTGTACATGTATTATATAATAAATCTACCTTAGACTTGTTTGGGGATTGCATAGACAAAGAGGTACATCCTTCAATTTGAGACTGATGAACTAGAGACTTTGTTAGCACTGGCTTGTAAACTAATTGTCCTACTATCTATGATTAATGTGTTACTCAAGTTATGGTTTAAAAACTAATATTAAGTAGCTCACAAAGCATTTTACTTTGTATCTACACTAACTTTTAACCAACCATTATCTTTGCATGCATAAGGTGACTCTAGTTCTTTTGGAATGACAAAGAGTTTATGCTCTAATTTATTCAATGGTGTAACAATTATTTTATCCCCTTAGTGTGCTTCTAATTGATTTCACATTATATTGATAGTCATTTGGCCATCATAAGCCCGTTTATGACCAATCAAAGTAGGATAATGGGTCTCATTTGTTTTTATGTCAATGACTTCAAAATCTCCTTGCAAACTTAGCTTAACAACTTCAATCGCCACATCTCCCAAGTGACCAATTATCTCTACTCTCCCATAGTCTACAAGATTGAGAGTGAAAAGATTGTATCTTAATGTTGGTCAACCAATAACCTCCGAAGTAGATCAAAGAATCATGTTGACAGTACTTTTAAAATTAACTAATACATTAAGAATCTCGTACCATGTGAGTTCAATGTCCATACATGAATCAACATCCCATAACTTCTTAATTTTGACATACTAAATGACCTTATTGGTATGATGTTGTCCTCACTGAGCACACTCCAGTAGATTATGCAGGAGATTGGTAATGTCCTATGAGATGTCTTCATTGTGTAGAAAACTGAATAGTTTCAACAAATCTATCAAAGCAATCACAACTCCTTCCTCCCTCATAAATCGCATAATGTATCCATACATTTGTGCATCAATACTTATGGTGTCACCTTATGATGTAGTATGTTGTTGTATATCTTGAAGAACCTGTGTAACTTGATACATCAAGCTCCTTTTTGTAGTAGGATCAAGATATTTATCCCATTGCACCATCCTGATTCTATGATCTTGAGGTACTCTTAATAGAGGAAATCCTTGTTCTACATGTTTTTGCCTTGTCATAGCTTGTATAAAAGTGTTTTATTTTGATTACAAAGTGACCATGTTTACATTTCACACTTGTGTCTCCTTCCTCTATTTTTCTATAACTGAATAATCTTTAGTATGGTACTGATTTGAGACTCTACAATATGCACAGTACGGTTGTCTATGTGAATCCAGTGGGTAATTTTATTGAAATTTATTATACTCACCACACAATAACATTGTATAGGCTGAAAAACTTGTCAATCATTATTTGAGTGACCTCTTTGATATCCCCCATGATATCCTCTTCTATATCCACCTCTATTTGATTGAAAAATCCAACCTGGTGTTTGTTGTGATCGTTGTGCACCAAATCCTCTTTGATGTTGTGTGGAATCCCACCCTTGTTGTTATTTAGCATCTTACACACCAAATTTTCTTTGAAGAGAAGATGGATCCCAACTTTCCTACTGAGGTTGGGGAATTGTAGTACTCCATGATGGATAATATTGATACTATGGAGATGAAGGCATCCATCTTGCTAGAGCTTATGGTTGATATTGAGGTGCACTATTCATTTCAATCTCTAGGCATGGAACTCCTAGCTTCACTGAAGGTATATGCTTCACAATAACTATGAAAACATTTTTAGTCATATCCTCCTTGAGTTCTTATAGAGCCTTGCAACTCTTTTCAACATAATTTGGGGACTTACAAAAATTACAATACAGAGTCTGTAGTTTTTGGGTGTAATACTATAATAGGTGGCATTTAGATGTCGTATGCCTTACTACTAAAATTTCACAAGATTTTCTTTTAATTTTTGGGAAATCATTCTTGTGATGCCCTTCTCTACCACATTTTATGCACCACAAACCCAATTCAGGTATATCTCCTCATGCATCTGATCTATTTTTTTAGGAATGCATCTATCTTTGATTCAATTTTATTAGTACTGATGGGAGAGACTCCATAATATTGAATTTGCTCCACTCGAATGGTTGTTGTTCGAGCATCAGCCTTAGTATTAAATTGAGATTGGACAATAATAAATCTTATCCTTGATTGCAGTCCTTCTACAAACCAAACAACTTTATCTTTGTCTTCCAAATTGAAATCTACTTTGTTCATGACATCTAAGAATCTATAATCATACTCCCAAATTGATTCTCCACTTCTCTACCTTAACTCCTTAATATCTTGAATTATATGACTTGAATAGTTTTTCATTTTGAATTCTGCAATTAGTAGGTCCCAAACCTATTTTAAAATATAATTAGAAAATATCTCGTTTATACGTGAATCCTAATGATCAACCTATTAGAGAACTAATGAGCTCACATTTTTTCACATCTTCTAAGGTCACTCCCTTCACTAATCACTTCATATCACAGGTGAGCAAGTATTGTTCAGGGTCAAAAGATCCATCATATATTGTCAAAGTGACAAAAACTCATGTGTTTAGTTTTGTATTTTGAATTCTTATAGAAAGTATAGCCAATTATTGGACAACTATTATTAGAGGTTGCTAAAAAATTGATGCTACTAGCTACTGTACTACTATGAATTATAACTATTATGGTCATGTGGCTTCTGACTGTTGCAATCCTAACTTCCCTTGTGTTTTAAAATTATCTGCAAAAAGGAACCTAACTTTTTCAAATGACTTCCTCTCTATCATTATTTTAGTCTATTCACTTAACCTTCTAAACTTTTCTATAAATGAATCAAACCAATGTCCTAATTTAAATTCTACACTTTAATCTCCTCTTCAAATGATAAATTAGGCACATGGGATGCATATGAAAAAAATGAATGATCCTTGTCTTTACCTTCTTCTTCTTGTGAATTTAAACTTGTGACATTTCTATGATTCAACATCACTTCTTCTAAAAATTGCTCCTTCTCTAGTCTAAACAGTATCCTCACTTATATCTATGTTCTACCACTACCTCCTACCTATTCTACTTCTACTTTACCTTTGTCTTTCTCATCACTCTTTTCCATATCCCATTCTCTCTCTCCTTCAGTCTTCAAACCCTTCTCTCTCTTCATCATTTCTAACTTCCTCTTCTGCATCCTCTTCATATTTTACTCTACTCCTACTCCTATGTATAGATACATTATGATCATCCATTTTGTTTCACCTTCTTTGTTGTTACAACGCCCTTTCCAATCTCAAAATATTCTTTCCACTTTGTGTCTGTGCATCATTCATATTCTAGGTTCAGGTTCAAATTCAAATTATTTTGCTCATCTCTTCACCATCCACTTCTACATTGCACGCAACCCCCTTACACCCTAAGCAACTACTCCACATTAGTAGGGATAGGCACCATGGCCTTTTCCACATCTAACATCTTAATAAGAGTAGGTAGTCATTGAATAAATTTACCTTGGATGCCTCTCATAAATAGGTCTTGTGAGCTTCAATATCTATGTTTCCTTGAATAGTAAATTATGTGATATAATCATCGATGGCAGTTTGCATCTAATGATCTATCGAATGGGTCCAATCATTATCCAACATTCACAGGATATCTAGTTTCTCTTACGTCCTAACTATAAGTGTTATCCTTTTTATTGAAAATAATAATATTCTAATTTACACAACTATTAGTCTAGTAACTTGCACCAAAAAAATTCATATTTTTCTCCATATATATGCTTTCTAATAACTTATTTAGTAGTCTTCCCTATTTGCATTGCTTCTTCTTCTATGAAATTATGTATTCTTTCATCTAAAAATATCTTTATATCTCTCTACCTCGGTAGCCATCTCAACATATTTCAACAAAATAGGTCCACGCTCACCACACCATTGTTAACAAAGATTTTTGGAAAGTCTATTAGAATTTACTAATGAGAGATATCTCATGAAATATAGATAGAAATAGATAGAATGAGAACATAAATGAACATATTTTATGAGAATTAAGCATGCTTGTAATTAACTATTACATATTATCAGAAATGTAATGAATCCAAAAATAGGTATTTGTTCATATGAATAGATAAAGTTATAAACAGAGCATAAATATAATAGGGAATGTATTAACTAGAATATAACACACAAGGAACTAAGAATATTGAGGTAACCATATCATAATCTATATTGATCTCTATCACAAGCAAAACTCCTTTACAATATATCAACACAATATTTATAACCTTATTTGCATGACTCTATCACTTCACATTTCTTCTTTTGCTACAAGACAAAATAGGGCCTTTCACCTTCCACACATGTCATAATTATAACAAGTGATTAGAACAAGATAAAAAAGATATACATATTACAAAGATGTGCGCTACACACATATGTCAACTCTAGATACTCTATGATTTTATAGTCATAAGCTACTTCTAACAATATGTCCCTTATATGTGGCCTCTTGGCCTTCTTTTGCATGCTTTGTGTGCTTTGAGTGTACTCTTTGTGTGTGTGCATCATGGTCATGAGACTTGTTTGCTCTTTTTTGCTTAGTGTTATGCATCATTTTTATTTTCCAATGCCATGATCAATATCATGCATCCCTCCCTAAGTACTTCTGTTAAGTTTTCACTACTCAATTTTAGTCAATTTATCATTACATGCTTAATTTCTAACATCTATCTAGACATGACACTATGTATGTCTCGTTCTACATGCATATTACATTACTATTTTTTTAAATTTATCTATGATGATTCTATGCTCTCTTCATTACTACTCATATTTCAATCTTTTCTATAACATATTTTTGCATAAATTTTTATTTTGAGTTAAGTTGTTGTGTAGCCTCCACAACTCACCTCAAAAGAGGGGGCATACATATTGGCTTGTCTTAAAGATTAAGTTCCAATAGTAAAATATATAGAGAAATAAAAATATAAATTAGTTAGAAAATAGAAATGTAGGACTGAAATTGAGACTGTAGATCTAACTATGTGACTTATTGGATGGTGGAGCCTGATTTTATTATAATACATTATAAAATATTGTAATTTCATAATAAATATAGAACGTTCATTATTAGGTTACAGATATAATGGTAAAAATTATGTTTATACATTTTTGTCCTAATATGTAACTCTCTTTTGATATTTGAGCATTGTAATCATGGTGGCATACTGTATGTGAGTGAAGAGGAGATTACAATGGATGTATTGTAGATTTTATTCTTTTATTTTGTTGTACTAAATAAAAAGGACTCATTATTTTTGTGTGGACATAACCCATATTGAGTGAACCACGTTAAATCTATGTCTATCTTGTGTTATGTTTTTTACATTTTAATTATGTCTTTATTTCATTAATATGTTTCTATGTTATGTATTCTTAACAACTGGTATCAGAGTCAAATATTTATTTGGTAGATAAACTCATAGGAAAAGAGGGTTCTTGGTTCAAGTGGGAACAATGATGGAAGAAGGCAAGTTTAAGGTTGAAAATTTCAGTGGCCAAAACTACCAGCTATGGAAGATGCAAATGGATGATTGTCTATATCAAAATGATCTTTTCCTACCATTAGGTAGAATATCAAAGAACTCATCAACTATGAAGGATGAAGATTGGGAGGTTTTTGATAGAAAGACACTAGGAATAATATGGTTGTGTCTAGCAACATCGATGGCCTTCAATACTTTAAAAGAAAAGACAATAATAGATGTGATAAAGGCATTGGATAGAGTGTATGAAAAACCCTCAGCTTCCAACAAGGTATTTCTTATGAAACGTTTATTTAATCTAAAAATGTCAGAAGGTGGGTCTATTATTGATCATTTAAATTAATTTAACACTGTCACAAATCAATTAAGCTTTGTAAGAGTAAATTTTGATGATGAGGTTAGGACTATTTTGATTATGTGTTTATTGTCAAAAGATTGTAATGGCTTGGTCATGGCTTTGAGTAATTATGTATCTAATTCAAACACTTTAAAGTTTGATAATGTTATTAGTGTTATTCTTAGCAAGGAAATGTGACAAAAAATCATAGATGAGACATCAAATAATGCTTTAACTATGGAGAATAGGGGAAGATAAAAGGATAGAGGAAAGGGCCTAGGGAATCATGGTAAATCTAAGAAGGGCATATCTAAATCCAGAGAATGTTGGTGTGTTAGATTTGCAGAAAGAAAGGACATCTAAAGAAAGATTATTGGTTTCGAAGAAAAAACAAGGAGATAGACAAAAAGATAAAAATCAAGAAGTAAATATAGTCGGAGATGTGTTACAAGATGCTTTAATCATTTTTTTAGATAACATTATTGATTTTTGGGTTTTAGATTTAGGAGATTCATTTCATATTACACTCCATAAGAATTATTTTCAAGACTCTGTTCAAGGTGATTTTAGACAGGATTATTTGGATGATGGTGAACCCTGTAAAATTGTAGGACACCATAAGATACAGATAAAATTACAAAATAGAAACAAATAGTTGTTGAAAAAGGTGAGGCATGTCCCTGAGTTGAGAAGAAACTAATTTCTGCAAGGCAGTTGAGAAGTGAGGGTTGTACAATCACATTTGTAAAAAATTTATGGAAGGTCACTAAAGGATCACTGTTAATAGCAAAAGGAGAAAATGTAGGTACATTATATTTATCTAATAGTAATGTTGAATCTTCTATTACTTTAACTTTTGCAGAAGTAGATACAAAATGATGGCACCACAGACTTGGGCACATGAGTGAGAAGGGGATGCAAGTTCTCCACTCAAAGAATTTATTACCAGATTTAAAGAAAGTTGATTTAGAATTCTATGAGCATTGTGTGTATTAAAAATAGAAAAGAGCTAAATTTTTTAGAGTTAGAAAGACAAAGAAGGATGAAAATTTAGAGCTTGTACATACAAATGTATGGGGACCAGCACTAGTATTATTCCTTGATTGCTCTTATTATTATGTTACTTTTATTGATGATGCAATTAGAAAAGTTTGAGTTTATTGCATATGAAAAAAATCTGATGTTTTTGATACTTTTAAGAAATAGAAAGCTTTGGTTGAGAATGAGATAGAAAATAAGTTGAAGTGTATCATTTCAAGTATGCAGGTGAATAGTGCAACAAAGAATTTGATAATTACTATTCATCCCATGGGATTCATAGAGAGAAGACGATTTTAAGAACACCATAACAAAATGGTGTGTCAGAAAAGATGAACAAGATAATCATGGAGCATGTAAGGAACATGAGATTACATGCAAGGTTACCCTTACAATTTTGGATATATGTTGTGGATATTATCGTTTACTTAATAAATAGAGGGTCTTCAAGTCCTTTGGATGGTGGCAATTTAGAAGAAACATGGATAGATAAAAAGGTAGATTATGCATTTTTAAATGCTTTTAATTGTGAAGCATTTGTCCATATTGATAAAGAAAATAGAATCAAGATTGAAGCAAAATTCAAGAAATGTATTTTTATTGGATATGGAGTTAATGATGTTGATTACTACTTATGAGATTTTAAAAATCATAAAATCATTAGGAGTAGAGATGTGATCTTTGATGATAAGGTCATGTACAGAGATCAGCTGCAGGGAAAGAAATAAGAAAATCCAAATATTGAATATATAATACTTGATAAAATCACTAGAAATAAAATTTTAAATGTGTCAAAAAATTAGAATGTGTAACAAATACAAGTACCTCAAACTCCTAAAAGTGTAGTTAGAAGATCTACTAGAGTAAGTAGACTACCTGAACGATACTCTCTTTCACTTTATTATTTATTATTGACTAATGGTGGTGAGCCAGAAAGCTATGAAGAAGTAATGCAGGTAGAAACCAGAAAGAAGTGAAAGCAAGGCATGAAAGAAGAGATGGACTGCTTGGTACATAACCAAACTTGGAATTTGGTTCAGTTGTCTGTAGGTAAAAGAGCATTACAAAATAAATGAGTTTATAGGTTGAAAGAATAAGATGGAGGCAAAAAGAGGTACAATTTTAAACTTGTTGTAAAGGGATTTACACAAAAGAAAGGTATTAATTTTGACAAAATATTTTCTCTAGTTATAAAAATGACTTCCTTAAGAATTATTTTAAGTTTGGTAGCAGTAGAAGATTTGCACCTTGAACAATTAGATGTGAAGACTGCTTTCTTTCATACTGATTTAGAGGAAAAAATATAAATGGAGCAGCCACAGGGATACGAAGTAAAAGGTAAGGAGAAAATAGTGTGCAGATTAAGTAAGAGTTTATATGGTCTAAAGCAAGCTCCAAGATAGTGGTATTTAAAATTTGACATGTTTATGATAGAATAAAGTTATAGTAAATGTCATTCTAAGCATTGTGTTTACTTTAAGAGATTAAATAATAATAACTATATTATCTATTATTGTATGTAAATGGCATGCTTGTTGTAGGTTCTAACATGCATGATATCAATGAGCTCAAAAGAAAACTAGTAGATTCATTTGCAATGAAGTATTTGGGTGTTGTAAAACAAATCCTTGGTATGAGAATAACAAGAGATAGGAATAATAGAAAATTAACATTGTCTCAAGAAGAGTACATCAAGAAGGTATTAGTCAAGTTCAATATGCAAGATACAAAATCTGTAAGTACACCTTTGGGAGGGCACTTCAAATTAAGTAAGAATAAATATCTTAAAATACAAAAAAAAATCAATTACAAGTCTAAAATTTTATATGCTTCAGCAATTAGAATTTTAATGTATGTTATGGTGTGCACGAGACCATATATTGCTCATGCAGTGAAAGTTGTTAGCATGTTTATGAATAATCCAAGAAAAGAGCATTGGGATGCAGTCAAGTGGATTCTTAGGTACTTGAGAGGGACCACTGATAAATAATTACACTATAAAAGTTCATATGTTATCTTATAAAGATATGTTGATGCAGACATGACTAGAGATTTAGATGGTAAGAAGAGCACCACAGGTTATGTATTCATTATTAGTGACATAGTAGTTAGTTGGATTTCAAAATTATAGAAGATAATTGTTTTATCAACTACAGAGGTAGAATATGTTGCAGTTACAGAATCAAGCAAGGAGATGATATAGATGCAATGATTTATGAAAGAGTTGATGCATAAGCAAGAAGATTTTAGAGTATATAGTGATAGCCAGAGTGTGGTTTATTTATCAAAGAACTTAACATTCCACTCAAGAACCAAACATATACAACTTGGGTATCATTTCATTCGTTCAATTTTGGAGGATGGTCAACTAAAGTTGGAAAAGATCCATATGAGTCAGAATCCTGTAAATATGTTAACAAAGGCAGTCAGTAAAAAGAATCTAGAGAGTTGTTCAACTTTAATAGGTCTTCAAGGATAACAAGAAAGATGAAAAACATGCTAGGGTCAAAGTTCAAAAAAAAGTCCAAGGAAGAGTTTTAGCGGTGAATTTACAACAATCAAACTCTGAGAGGGAGATTGTTGGATGGTGGAGCTTGATCTTATTATAATGCATGATTCATGGTAGGGGTGTGGGGGGAATGCTGCAACTGCCCCCCCTCCCCCCCCCCGCCCACTATGATCACCATGTGGGTCCAGAAGCACCCTCGAAGCAAAATTTTGTTAAAAATGCATTGTAAAATATTATAATTTCATATTAAATATAGATGATTCACTATTAGGTTGCAGATCTAATGGTATAAATTATGTTTGTGTATTTTGCCTTAATATGTAACCCTCTTTTGATATGAGAGCATTGTAATCATGATGACATACTGTATGTGAGTGAAGAGGAAATTGCAATGGATGTATTGCAAGTTTGATCCCTTTATTTTGTTGGACTGAATAAAGAGAAGAACTGACTGTTTTTATGTGGACAACCCATATTAGATGAACCACATTAAATCTATGTCTATCTTATCTACATTTTAATTTCATCTTTATTTTATTAATATTTCTCTGTGTTTTATATTCCTGACATGACTCTATGAGATGACTATGAATCAGGAATAGGGTTTCGTTGGATCTCTAGATGAAGTCATGTTAATTAGACCTAGATGCATTACATTGTTTTCTGTAGGGAACACCAAGATTCAGTTAGGTTTTTTATCTCTATGTGTAAATTACCATGTGCCCTATGACTTTTATATTTTATGTATACAATTTGTGTTACTTGATCTATTATATAAGCTTTTTTGTACCTTATTTTTCACTTATAACCCTATTTTAATAGACCAAAAATGATAAATGAATAAAATAAAAAAATAGGTTAGCAGTTGAAGTTGTGTTATATCTTAACTCCCTCCATTTTGAGCATTGCCTATATACCAATACTCTAAAGATAGATAAAATTTCATGTATTTCTCCCATGCTACGGTAATGTATGTGAAAGATTGATGTAATGTTGTATGTTGGTGTAATCCTAGCATGATTAATGCACTTAGGCAATGACTTGTGATCTCAAGGGTGTATGCGGACTTAGCTTAGGGATATTAGGGCTATGTGTACTTAGAATTAGAAGAATTAGGTATGTTTCTCTCAATGTGAAATAAGTATTATGATGTTTTTTGTAATAGTGTTAGCCTCTTGCCATGTAGTGGGTAAATGAATAGAAAATGTGATTTTATAGTGATCATTTGAGAATTTCTTTAGATGGGGTTCACAAAGCATGTGGGATAACCTGTTGGATAAATTTGACTTTGAGCAAAGAATTGTTACTTGGTGGGAGGACACGGTTGGTAGATTTAGACGTTACAGATAGGCAAGATAGTCCTAAACGAATGGCCTTATCTGAAGAGTAGAGGCAACTAAATTAGAAGCATGGATCAGTTCAAGGTTGAGCTTAGGCTATTTGGAATGTGAAATAAGAATATCACGATCAAAATTTACTCTAGAGTAAGGGTCATCTACATAGAAGTAAAGGAAAGACGATAAATGATCATGGAATTGGCTTGAGCTAAGTGTGTTTCAGAAGATGGTCATAAGTGCATTGCTTCAACATTAAATATTAATTTATGTGTCTATATTCCTTGCTTCCATCTGCCCCTACCCCTTCCAAGAATTTTATTATAATAATGCACCAAAAATAAAATACTAGAGTAAATGGAAAAGAGTTATTTCTGAACTTATGAAGAATAGTCTTTAATTTAGGCCACAAACTGAACAATGCTTCACGTAGATACTAAAATTAAACATATATAAAATCAGTACTTACGTTAAAAATCAATAAGTAAAAATAATAAAACCTATAGATATAATAACAAGAATCAAATACACTTGATTGCGTACATGAAATGTTATATTTTTTGGTATAAAATAATGACTGAAGAGGGTAGGACTCTTAGATATTTCTTCTTTATTGATGAATTTAGATTGGATTGTGATTGCCTCAATCCTCATTTAAATGAGAGTGTGCATAAGAACTCAAATTGTGCTTGACTCCATTATTGCTTATACAAAGTAGTGGAGTAGTGTTGCATCTCGATTTTTCACTAAATAAATTCGTTAGATTATCCGTGGATATCTATAGTTAATAAATTCAAATTTAGATATATTTATGATTAAGGATTGAGATTGATGCTATTTAAAAATAATATAATGTTGCTTAGTTAGATGTAAATATATGATTGCTTATTATGAACTAGTTTATGTATGCATATATTCTGAGTATATTAATGTATTGATTCAGTTATATATTATTGTTTATGATTATCATGTGAAATGATCTAATGACTTGCATGTTGTGATGTGAACATAAGATAATTATTCTCTTGAGCATACTGGAGGGAGAGCATCATTAGAGAGGATATTGTAGATGAAGACATCGTAGGTCGACAGAGAGCTGACGAAACTCTGCATACACACATAATAGTTAGTCATGATAGAAATGTATTTAATTAATTATTGTATGTTTATTTTTTACTTAAAATATCATTTTCTATGGCTTTCTAGTATAGGTAAATATCATGCCATTAATACACGTAAAGACAAAAAAATAAAATATGGAGTATTTATGATTTTGAAAATTGTCATTAAATTACTTAGAGATATTTAAATGTTAAATTGAGACATAATGAGGTAAACATTATTTGAGTTTGGGTTACCAATTATAATTGTCTAAAATTCCATATTATTTTGAAAAGCTAAATAAATAAATTATTATTATTTTTTCATAAAATTTATTAAAAAAAAATAGAGATTAAATATATAAAAGAGGATTATTTTAGTAAAAAATAAATAAATGAATGAATAAAAATAAAACAAAAAAGATATAAATTTAATAAAACAAATAATAATAATAATAATAATAATAATAATAATAATAATAATAATAATAATAATAATAAAATATTGATAAAAGTTCTTTAAAACAAAAGCTATGCCTTGTATATCTAGAAGAGGAAGAAAAAATTAAGAAAAAAAAAGGGAGATACAATGTAGAGAGGAGGAGAAAAAATAGTTTACCAACAAACCTAGGAGGTAGGAGATGTTTTAAATTGTTGAGTTATAGGTTTGTGTTACTTCCCAGCCATTGTATGTTAAATCTCTATTTTTTTTAAGCTTGTTATTTCAAGACTTTGGACAATGACTTAGATAATCTAGTTTAAATCTAGTTGAGATAAATATTGCTCATTCTAAATAATTTTAGAAACGATGCTTTAATTATATTAAAGTCTATTAATGATATTAACTTGTTGGGAATAGTTATGGTTTCACTTTATTTAGTCTAGACCAACCATATAGATGGTGTTGCATTTAAATAAGTTTTATTTTAATATTTTTTATTACATCATTATAATCTTTGATTTATTTCTAGCAAATTGAGTAATACGAGTGATCAAAAATATACCTATTTTTTATTAAATGTTCTTAATTTGCTATATAGCTACATGGCATCGCCCTATATTTATGAACTGATTGTTGTCTTTATTAAAAAAATTAGATTTTATCTCTTGTATGGTGTCGACTTGTATAGAGGGTCTGTCATTATGTTTTACAGCCTCCTATGCCCTCTATGGTGTCACCCAATTTCAGTTGCTCTAGCCATAATAATAATGTGTTTATTTATATTGATCTTATTTTTTACCTTTGGCGTCACTTTTAAATAGGTTTTTTATTCCTCTACGGCATCATATTATATTTTCCAACCATATTTGATCCAATAAGTGATGGAAATCTATATATTTACTGATCTTTTTATTTTAGCTTGACATCATATTCTCTTTTCCAACATGCTGAGCATCTTGGATAATCATTAATATATTTTATTTTGTTATATTAATGCTCTTAATTATTGTATAGAAACGTCGCCCTAGACCACAGAGCTGAAAAATATATTGGATTTCTAGTTGAATATATAAATCAGGGTTATTTTACTCTAAATCATCTTATGTTTTATTTCCAGTTAGATATATTTGTTAAAATACTCATATATTTATATATTTGTTAAAAATATTCATGAAATGATATGTATTAAAATATCTATGAAATTGGGAATATATGGATTTTACACTAATATAGAGTACGACAAACTAATTTTGATAAATAATGGAGATACCGTAATTAGTTAAATCGTCGATAAATATTTTTATTATTGACCTATATCTAAACCATGAAAATAGTTTATTAAATGAGAAGTAAATATGTTTTCTTTTGTCAAAGTATCAAGTAATGTTAAGGGACATATTTATACGTAATGAGGATATTATGACTTATTTATCTATTGGAGTAGAAAATGAATAAGTTTTATAAATAGTTTAAAAACATAAAAGTGGTTTTAAACCTTTCAAAAAAAATTAAAAAAATCATAGTTAAACACTTTTGAGGAGAGTGCATGTTATATATCTGATTTAATAAAAAGTTATGAAATATTGAAATTAAGCGTAAACATGTTTATTAGTTTATCTTAGAATCCCAGAAGGG
The DNA here is from genome assembly GCA_037957365.1 of Torreya grandis. Classification (NCBI taxonomy): domain Eukaryota; kingdom Viridiplantae; phylum Streptophyta; class Pinopsida; order Cupressales; family Taxaceae; genus Torreya; species Torreya grandis. Next base: position 2,047,678 of record JARHVA010001863.1, on the reverse strand, counting down.
TAGATATATTATTGACTTAAAAATAATATTTGAGAAATATATATACATTTTGAGCTTCACATGAGTATATATAATATGACTTCGAAAATATGGTAATATGTATTTTAGGTGTATTGATTATACCTAATGAGTTGAATAAAAACTTAAGATTCTCTGAATTGATTGGTTATAAGATTATCATAAGAATGAAAGTTGATTAATTAAATAATTTATTATCAAACATAGAATAAATTAACCTTAGAGTTGAACAATCGAACATAATTACTTTCTATTGAGAATTAAACCTTAAAAAGCTTTTAAATCTATTAGTTACTGGAAAATCATTACATAAAGTTTGATAATACATCAAGTTAAGTGTTTATGACTTATAGTACAATCAAAATTGGGGTAGATTCCTTTAAGTAATATTTTTGAGTGAAATATTAAAGGATTGATTAAGGCTAGTTTAGAAAATAATTGCTCGTAAACCTCCAAATATAAATTGGTTGTGAAACTAGATTGCTTGTGTTTCGAGAAAATGAAGTTTTGATTTTTCTAGAGGTGGTATGCAAAGTATGTTTCATGTATTTATAGCTACTTCATTTATTGATTGTTATGCTTAGTGGTTACAACTAAAATACTAAACCATAGTTTAGAGATTGCATAACATTAGAATATTTACATGTGATACATATTAGGATGTATAAGTACTGATATATAGGGATTATACCTATAATTTATTAGAAGATTTAAATAAGTCATTAAGATTTATAAAAATCAAGAACTATAACCTTTGTAACAATTTTTTAGAAGCAAATGAGTTAATAGGATAATGGGTTTATCTGATTCACTAATAGTAATGTGAATGGCTATTAGTCATATATATTCAGTATTAGATACTAGTGAGAATTAAATATTATGAGTGTATTATATATATAGTTATACTTAGTAAATAATGGTATATCATGATTCTTATTTTTATGTTGAGATACTTCGATGTGTTTGTATGCAGAATATACTTGGATGGTATAATACTTTATTTTTATTTGTTATTATCTACATGGACCAATTAAGTTTTGAAATTCATAATTTTAGTTTATGTGTTGTTATGTAGTTGAGAACTTATGATAGTATAGGATATCATAGAGTACTACAATATAAAAATATGTTGTACTTGGATGGTACTTGTAGTTATTATACCTAACTCATATTTGTATTTATCTATATATTGTATATATACTAGTTATTATTGTAGATAGCATGTATTATTACAGTAAGTAGACTTGTGTATGCGTGCATGCAAACTCTAAAAATTTAGCAATTGTTATGTTAGAATGTTATTATGTTTTGTGGAACAATGACTTGCTCTATTATATATAGTTACTTGTATACCACTTATGTTTCTGTGTATTTGAGAATACTTCATATGATTAATTATGAAAAATTGGTAGTTAAATCTTAGTACACTAGACTGTGGTAATATGGATTAACATAAGGTGTAGATAACTAAAAACTATTTACATTATTTGAATTATATAATTAAAATATATATTTACTTGATCTTTGCATATGTTTAATGGATTAAATATATGTTGATATTACTTCTATGTATAGCGTGTCATGTGATGCATTTGTTAGTAAGATGTAAGTTGATAAATCTTATGGTTAAATTTATATTTGACCAATTTGTATTGGTAATATGGAGTAAATAGTGAGAGATTTCATTGACTTACTGACATTACAAAATTAGATAAAGACAGTCTTATCAATTGGTGTGTATGAACTTGATTGATCTAGATCATTATATATATATTATCTATAAAACTTTGATCTAAAGTATGTTTAGTGAGATATTATTATTTCATAAGTATGATTTACATGTATGTGCAATATCTTGAAATAGATCAATTTTTTTATCATACACTGCATGTTTAGTTAGTTGAAAATCATACAACACACGGGTACTAACTTGTCTCTTTAGATTCTCACATCGTCACTATCTACCCATCTATGAAGGGAAGTTCATATCTTGATGGTATTAGTGTGGAGGACCGTTGGTCTATGATTGATTTGATAAAGTGATCGGATAGTGCTCTCCCTCTCCCATAAAACTACTACTATAGAGATAAACACTTGAGATTACCACAGATACTAGAGAGTCTGAGGAACTCATGCTTCAAAGAGCTAGATATCTAAATTATGTACATTGTATTAGATTGAATATTACTATTGAGTATTGACATGAAGAATTATAATTACTTATTATTATATATTGACAATAGTGATAGTAGAGTTGTATCATCTGTGGTTGAGTTTCTATATTTCTTTCTATGTCCATTTTATGAAGTATTGTCATGTCATTAGAGTTATGTGATATAAAATGTAATGTGTACTTATTGTTACCATTCAAGCATTATTATGATCTATGTTAGATTCTCTGGATATAGTCTACTTGTATATATATACTTTATTTAAATAATAATAATTTTTATGTATTTCTATGTCTAACCCAATAGGGTTGTTACATATGATATAAGATATGTGGCTTGAACTCTAGGACCTAATGAGTTCATTAGCATTTTCGTATCTTTGTTCATCATTGTAAACCTAGTGTTGTGAAGTATTGCACTAGAATTTGGACTTATGGTGTCTCAATATAGAACCATGATTGTAGTTTTATGACATTCATAAAATTTGTGTGGGACATTGAGTGCATGCCCTTTAGAGCACTCGTACCCCTTTGAGTTGTCAAGGAGATTGGTTTATTGATTATCCCATTGGTGATGGTTATGTTCAAGGTTTAGGTAGATGAGTATATATCATAGTTCATGAGTTATGGATAAAAGCTTTCTATCATAGTTTAATCACTTAGATCAAACACCTCGAGAGTGACTATCTTTTCTTGATTATCAAGCTAAATTGTGTTTTGTGTTGTGATTATTATTAAGCTCGGATGCTTCTCATTTAAATTTATGTGCTTTAGTTTTGTGTCTATATTCATAAATTCTCAGAGTGGAAAATCTCAAAGACCATTTTTAGTTTAGTAACACTTAGGGCGATGGAAAATCTTCTTAGTAGAGTAAATTGATGAATCATTTGCATTAGGAGTTAGCTTACAGGATTTGCACTCTTAAGATATGGTGTTTAGGAAGAAGTGTCATCTCTTTGAGTTAGTATAGAGGTGAATTATTTTTATTATCTTATTCTCTTTTGACATTATTATGATGTTGAAAAGAGTCGTATATATGCATAATGTTGATTTAGTATTCTCTTAAATGGAAATTATTTCTGAATGTTATTTGACTATACTCCCTTAGAATTTATGAGAGAATATTTTATACTCTTGGTGACAGATTGAGATACCATACTTACAAAACTAGGTAAGTAGGTAGTGTTTGGATAACATTGAGTTACGATATTTTTTTTTAACCTTGGGAGGATAAATAAGAGTTTTTGAACTGATAGCTTTTTACTTTTTAATTTTGACTCTTTTAGAGTCACTACTTGATCTAATTTATGTTTTATAGACCACGTAAGGTGGAAAACCTTGATTTATAAATTAAACTATATACTAAGAATTATAAGTTGATTATAATTAGTATGATATTATTCACCCTTCCATAGATTGATATTGATCTCTTTTGTTGAATGCATGTTATTTTAAAGATATATTTTTATACATTTCACCAGAAACAAGTAGGGTATAAGATATGTGAAATATCTAGTCAATCTAGAGGTTGGAATAAGCTTTTAACTTGTGAGCAAGTAAGGAGATATAGTTTTGTTTATATCCCTAGAAGGTTGAAAGAACGGTGTGTTGCTTGGTCTATGTATGTTATGTTAATTTTAACAATAATTTCTCTTAACTATGAATATAATTCTATAAGTTAAGACTATGAAATATGATACTAGATATGTGTGACTAGTAGTAGCTTAATACAATTATAGATTTATTATATGATTTATTTCATATGTATGATAATACATTTAGAATCATGTAGTGTATAGTTTTGCTTTCAATGATCTACTAGCATAAAATTATGATTCTTTGAAAACATTGTGCACATTTTAAGATTATTAGTTGTGAAGACCCAAATGAGTGGTGAATTAGGAACATGAGTCTAAGTGATAGTATGATATCCTACTTAGCCTCACATTAACTCGGATTATGATACTGAGTTAGATCAATAGACAGACTTGTCAAATTTGAGATTTGATAGGCAAAACTTATCAAATTCAATCATATGACCATACACATGTATACGATGGATAGAGATTCCATATGAATTAGTATTTCATGATTTTTATATACTTATATTTACCATTCCTATTTATTGTCATACTTGTCAGGAGCTCTGTGGAGTAGTGACAGTATTGATAAATTATACTTATCCAAAACTATGCAGAGTAGCGATAATATTAACATATAAACATTATTCTTGTTAGATTCTCTAATTACTTTTCTCCAGGATGAGAAAAATACTCTTTAGGATAGAGAGATGTGTTGAAGATTGGATGATTTTTTGAAACTCTCCTTGGTCATTTATTTTAGATTGCATGATGATCTTGTGTGCTCTCAAAAAATCTATGACATGTGGGACCCTTCAAGGTAATAGAAGTGGTCAGTCTTATAATAAATAGGTATGTCTTGATGATTTTGGATCTTGGAGTGCTTATAATAGAATTAGTTAGAGTAAATAATACTCCCAATCGTGTTTGATTAATTGGGAGATGTTATTGGGTAGCGTCTCGTGACATCAATACTCTAGAAATAGTGTAATTTGGAGGAACTACAATGAGTTCTATAGGTAATTCTCAATTATTTGCTTAGTTTGTCATTATATATCATGTTATTGTTTTGATAAAAAATATTTTTAATTGAAAACTTATCATTGAATAAGAGTCATCGAGTATGATGACTAGCTTTAGGGAGAAAGATGTTACATCCTAATTTCTCGTTAGATAAACTTACTAGATTATTCATAGATATTTATGATTAGCAAATTCAGATATGAATATATTTCTGATTAAAGCTTGAGATTTATGCTATATCAAAATAATAAAATGTTATTTAGTTAGATGTAAATACAACTTATTATGAATTGATTTATATATGCGTTTACATTTTGAGCATATTAATATATCGATTCAGTTATATATTGTTGTTTATGATTATCATGTGAAACAATCTAATGACTTACGTGCTGTGAGATGGACGTAGGAGACTTATTCCCTCAAGCATACCAAAGTGAAAGTATCATCAAAGAGGATGTGGATGGAGACATCATAGGTCAACAAAGAGTTGATGAAATCATGTACACACACACAGAGTAGTTAGTCATGGTATAAATACATTTAATTAATTATCGTATGTTTTTTTTTAATCATTTTCTATAACTTTTTAGTATAGGTAAATATTGTGTCATTAATACACGTAAAAGCAAAAATTTAAAATACAAAGTATTTATGATTTCAAAAATTGTTATTAAATTACTTAGAGATATTTAAATGTTAAAATGAGGCATAATGAGGTAAACATTATTTAAGTTCGAGTTACTAATTATGTTTGTCTAAAATTCCATATTATTTTGAAAAGCTAAATAAATAAATAATAATTTTTTCATAAAATAAAATAAAATAAAAAACAAAACTAGAGATTAAATATAAAAAAATGATTATTTTAGTAAAAATAAAATATATAAAGGCATCTCCCCATACCACAGAGCTAGAAAATATATTAGATTCTTGCTAGATATATAGATCAGGTTTATTTTACTCTAAATCATCCTATGCTTTTTTTTCAGCTAGATATATTTGTTAAAATACTCATACATTTATATATTTGTTAAAATACTCATGCAATGGTATTTATTAAAATATTTATGCAATTAAAAATATATAGATTTTACACAAATATAGAGTACGACAAACTAATTTTGGTAAATAATGGAGATACTATAATTAGTTAAATCTTTAATAAATAATTTTGTTATTGACCCATGTCTGAACCATGAACATAGTTTATTAAATGATAAGTAAATATGTTTTCTTTTGTCCAAGCATCAGGGAATGATAAGGGACATATTTATACATAATGAGAATATTATGATTTATTTATCTATTGAAGTATAAAATGAATGAGTTTTATAAATAGTTTAAAAACATAAAATCGATGTTTAAACCTTTCAAAAATTTCTCAAAAAGCCATAGTTAAACACTCTCGAGGAGAGTGCCTATTATATATCTGATTTAATAATAAGTTATGAAATATTGAAAATGGGCGTAAACGTATTTATTAATTTATCTTAAAACTCTGGAAAGGTAGATATATTATTGACTTAAAAATAATATTTGAGAAATATATATATATATATATAGTTTCACACGAGTATATATTATATGACTTCAAAAATGTAGCAATATGTATTTTAGATGTGTTGATTATACCTATTTGATTGAATAAAAACTTGAGATTCCATGGATTGATTGGTTATGGGATTATCATAAGAATGGAAGTTGATTAATTAAATAGTTTATTATCAAACGTAGAATAAATTAACCTTAGAGTTGAACGATCGAACATAATTATCTTCTATTGAGATTTAAATCTTGAAAGATTTTTAAATATCGTATTTACTGGAAAATTATTACATAAAGTTTGACAATATATCAAGTTAAGTGTTTATGATTTATAGTGCAGTCAAAAATTGAGGTAGATTCTTTTAAATAATATTTTTAAGTGGAATATTAAAGTATTGATTAAGGCTAGTTTAACAAATGATTACTCGTAAAACCCCAAATATAAATTAGTTATGAAATTGGATTACTTGTGTTTTAGAAAAATAATTTTTTGATTCTTCTAGAGGTCGTATGCAAAGTATGTTTCATGTATTTATAGCGACTTCATTTGTTGATTTCTATGCTTAGTAGTTGTTGACCAAATTTGACTTTTAGGTCAAATTTAGACCCCTATAGGTAAAAACTTAACCTTTAAAGGTTTATAGAGGGTCTAATATTATGTCATAATGTGTATTATAGGCTAATTGATGTTATTTAATGTTATACTAGCCTTAGTCCTTAGTCATTTTAGTTTTTTTTATCATTTTGAGTTATTTTAGGGTCATAAATAGAGAATTTAATAGATTATATGACCTCCTTGAGAAATATGAAGATTAAAAAAGATGATGTCACACTTCATGTGTCTTCATATGTCTTAATTAACTGTTGGTAATTGAAAATGATAGATTCTTCAGAAGAAAAAGCAGTTATCAAAGGAAAAAGAAGTTTGGCACTTGTATGGCCCATGGAGAAGTGTGTCACATGGGGGAAGCACATGGAATATCTTTTCATCTTATTAATATTCATCTCAGTTCTTGACATGATTTAAAGTGTTAAAATTATATTAAAACTGTTCTACTCTTTTTCACCCTTTTAGGCAAATATAATCAGTCTTCAGATTTATACTTGAGATGGATAATTGGACCACTTTTAGGTCAAATTTATTTAGGAGGTGAAATTAAACTCAAAAATAGTCATTTTTATTAAAATATTTTGTTTAATTATGACTTGTGTTTTATGAACCATCCTCATGAAGTTGACTGTATTTTTCTGCCTATTAATTTATGCACCTTATAAGTTTTACTTTAGTTTGAGCATTTTTGTACAATCTAATGGGTCATGTTAATTTTAAATGATGTTTACTCTTTCTTTAGATACTCTCCATGATTTGTATCATGTTTCATGATGTCTTGATAAGCGAATTAGCTTAGGTTGCAAGAGGAAGCACTTTTATGTGCAATAGATAGTTTTTCACCATTTTTAGAAACTTTATGCTTGATCATGGTTTTAGAGGGTTGTGATATGTCCTTGATCATGTTATAAATTTCATCTTGACTCCTTTATCATTTCAATCCCATCTCTGAAGTAACATTCTATGAGTTTAGTCATGAACACTATACAGTCAACTCTTTATTCACTTTTCACTTGCTACCATAATTGCAATCATATGTTTGAAACTATTTATTGTGCTCATGGAGGTGTAGTGAATAAATAAAAATGTTTAATAATTATTTATAAATTAGAATGATTATATTGGACTCTCAAAAGTGTAAAAAAATATTGTTGCAGTCATGTGTAACATATACTCTTGATCTAACATTGAACATCATCTACAGGTGCCTTCATAGAGAATTTTATGTTGAAAATGATGTGTTGACATTTGTTTCAAATCCTTATGAGTATGAAGATTTAATTATAAGGCATTTAGATAGGATTATTACCATTAAGATCAAATGTGATACTCACTGCCTATTATCCTACATTACTGTTTGTACAATAGCCACCTATAGATGGTCCTTGACAATAAGCTAAGGGTCATATGGGGAAAATGGAACATGATGAATCCTTATTTGAAGTTATATCATTGGTTGTGATAAGTGAAAAATCATTTTATCTTTATAAATTGACAAGTTTAGGTTGAAAGATATGTCCTAAAGCTCAATGACTATATGCAGGGCTTCAGTCCCCAAAATGAACATAACACATGTGGGTTTTTGTGGATAGCATATAACATAGTCTTAAAGACTTACAATGCCTCTAATTGAATAGTTTTAATATCCTATAGCAATAAAATTAACCACATAAATTTTTAATATTAGAGGATAAATGTATATCATTTTTTTAGAGGTCTAAAATTGCATCTTTATGCATTGAAACATGATAGTTTCATCTACAAATTTTACCCCAAGTGATCTTTTCAACATAGGGTGTAGTATGAGACCTTATGACCATGATATAATGGTTTTAAATGGTGAAGGTGACACTAATGATCTAAAATACTATAAATATAAGATGATAAGTGGTGTCATGTTCCTCATACACACCTACAGTTCATACAAGTTGCCTAGACACCCACCTATAGCTGACAGTGACCTAAGCATAGAATTTTCATGGTGTTTTAGAACTTTTAAGGTGAATATATTCATTATTTTATGTTATTTAACTCTAAAACTTAAAAAATGGTCTCTACACATCATGATCAAGGTCTTAGTAGAGAAATATGCACCTACAACCACTATAGATAACTATCTTAGGTAGAGAGCAAAAGGGTTGAATTTATTAAGGAAATTATAACAAAAAGAGGATTTAAAATGGGTTTAACAAGAATAAAATGACTCCAAATAATACAAATTGGTTTATAATGTATATTTATCATGGGTTATGATGATATAATCCATCTATAGGATCTCCTACAGTCACCTATAGGTAATTGTAGGTAGACAGTCAATTGAGAAATGTGCCTAAGGGGTGGTTTAGGCTAAGTCCAAGCATGAATGAAAATAAAAGAAACTTAAAAATGACATAATAAGGTTTTAATAGGTATAATTAAATGTTTTAAATATAACCTCAAGCTATGAATATCTACAGGTGTCCCATGGAAAATAAGAAATATAGTCAGGAAGGTTACATAGTCTTGACTGGTCAAGTGTGAGGAAAAATGTTTAGGGAGGTTGAAGTGATTTCCAAGATAAGATCACCTTAACCAAAATAATATTAACCTCATTACATCATGATGTATTTTAAAAAGATAAAATGGGTCAAATGAGGCAATATGCAGTCCATTTCTTAAACCCTGCATACAGTCCCCTTCACACAGTCTATTTTGGTTTTAAAAGAGGTTTGAGGGTCAAATGGATAGACCAGAGGCTAATTTTTTTGTGTAGGTGATCCTTTTAAATTTTATAATCTACTAAAATGGTAATTTTTTTTGAGAGAATAAGGGAAGTACCCTCCATTTTATCTCAAACAAAGGGTACTTTCCTAGAGTCAAAATTGGTAAGGTTTAGAAGATGGGTGAGAAAGCATGAACCAGAAGCTAAAATAACCTTATGGGAAAATGTGGAGAGTTGAAAAACATAAATTTAAATATGGTATAACATGAGAAAAATTATATAACTCAATAGGGTACCCTACATTCTTAATGCAATCTGGCTTAAGGGCAGGGTTTTGGCCTAGAAGCCAACTAGATAGTCACCTTCACTTTCCACATGAGGTAAACATTATAACTTATTAGGAAATTTTTATGGGATCACTAAAGATTTTTTTATGTTGGTGGAATTAATATAAATCCAATGGGATGGCCTAGACCATAGGGGTTACAACATAACTATTATGTAAGGTTCAAGCCTAGTGCCCAAATGAAGGGTCAAATCCAATTCTAGCAGGAGGTGAGTTCTCTACCATATTTAAACATGTTTATAAAATGAAAGATGTGTTAAATATTATTTATGGTATATAGGTTTCAAGTAATCCATTTTTTAGCTCAAAACTAACTCACAAAAAATGGAAGGAAGAGTTCGATGGGCTAGTTTTGAATACTCACATATTTCATGAGATTGTGCATGGATGCCAAAGGAGTTTATAGGTGTTAGTAGGGATCATAAATATAATTATTATAAAAAAAATTAAGGTTGGATGTGAGATATTTATGAATAAATCTTAAGGACAAAAACTACTCAAAACCCTTGCAAACCCTTGCTAGTGACTTGATTGAGAAGATGAAGCTATAAATATACTTAAATGAACTAGTTTGATTAGGACAATTATTTGAAATTGTAGAGGACTCTCTCAAGGTCGTCCCCACCTTTTTTATTTGTATGGACCTATATGGATGGAGTGCAAAGTAATATGTTCTTGACAATTTTGTGAATTGTTCAAGTTTTAAGAGGTTTCAAGATATTCCAATCACATAGAAAGTAATATTAGGATTTAATATAACTACCCATATCAATTTCACGCCTTGGAATAACTCTTAAGTGTGTAAACTAACTACTTCATCTCAGCCAGTCAAAACTAGCATAGTAACCAAGCTAGTGAGAAGGGTGGAAAACTTCAAGTAAGCTCATTTTAAGATGTGATTAATGCCTCTGATGTCATATGGGATATTTAAACTTATCATAAAATCACTCCCATAAATTTTTATAGAAAAATGAATCCAATTTTGAGGCTAAGTGTACAAGGTGCATGAAGGAAGAGTTTTTTGGACTGGAGATAATGATGGCTCATTCTCAAATGATTCCAAATGATCAAGACTAAAACAAATACATGGAAATGCATGTATGATATCCTTACCATTCATTCCAATCATTAGACCTATCTTGAACTAGTTTTGAGATGTTCAAATAAGTCTAAATTATGAAGGCAGTTTTCTGAGCCAAAATGAAGAGTTTTATGCCAATTTTCATGAGTTTTATGACTTGGATGGACACTTGTATTTTTTGATCTTTCATGGTTTTTCCCACATCCTCTTCTCATACATAAGTAACTAATTTTCTTAGCTTTACAAGTGTCCTTGTGACCCTTGTACTTCTCTCTTCTTCTCTATTTCAAGTTATATAAGAACTAGCCATTTTGGCCTTTGTAACTTATGTTCCCCCTAAGTATGGTAAAGTCTTACTAATTTTTATACCATTTGATCAATAATAATACTAATTTTTACCTCTTCATAAATTTTATAGTGTGTTGTACTTAAATTTTGGATCTTGCTTAATGAAGACTATGGATTCCTTAGCATGTTATCTCATTCTTTCATCCTAGTTGTAGTTAGAAAGCTTCTTCTTGTAGGACATGTGAAGTGTTTTAGGAAGTGTTAAAGTTGAGTGAGTTAAAATATTCACTAGTATCATTTAAGGTCTCTTGTCTAGTCTTCCTAACCTAAACATTCATCCATAACCTCATAATGCAATATTGATGTGAGAAGATAAAGATTGGAGAAGTGTATGTTTAGTTAGTATCTTGATTTCATGTGTAACATGTAGCTAGTTAGAAGTCACCATTCAATTTGGTGTATCACCTCTCTTAGGATAGTTTGCTTTCAATTTTATCTCTTTTTTTTTCCCCTTAAATTTTAGGTGTAGTAGTGATCCAAAGTGGTACATCAAGTGAGCTAGTCCTATCTAGAGATTCACCTCATCCTTAGGCTATCCACAACCTTAGAGGTGTTTTCATTGTGCCACTTGGATAAGGAGATCTTAGGAATCTTCTCAAAGGGTACAAATAGAAGTGACAATATTAGTTACAATTAATATGCTAAACCATAGTTTAGAGATTGAATAACATTAAAATATTTATATGTGGTGCACATTAGGATGTACAAGTACTGGTATATAGGAGTTATACCTGTAATTTATTAGATGATTTGAATAAGTCATTAAGATTCATAAGAATTAGAAACTATAACCTTTAAAATAATCTCCTAGAAACAAATGAGGTAATAGGATAACGGGTTTATCTGACTCACTAATAGTAATATGAATAACTATTAGTCATATGTGTTCAGTATGGGATAGTGGTAAGAATTACATACTATGAGTGTGTTAAATGTATAGTTATATTTAGTAAATAATGGTGTATCATGATTCATATTTTTATGTTGAGATATCTTGGTATGTTTGTATGCAAAATATACTCAGGTGGTATAATACTTTACTGTTTGATTTTTATTATCTACATGAATCAATTGAGTCTTGAAATTTATAAGTTTGATTTATGTGTTGTTATGTAGTTGAGAACTTATAATAGTATGGGATATCATAAGGTACTATAATATAAAATTATGTTGTATCTGGATGGCTCTTGTTATAGTTATTATACCTAACTCATATTTACATTTGTCTGTATATTATATACATACTAATTATTGTTGTGGATAGTGTGTGTTATTACAGTGGGTGGACTTGTGTATGCATGCATACAAACTTCAATAATTTAGCAATTGTTATGTTTGAATGTTACTATATTCCATGGAACAATGACTTGCTCTGTTATATGTAGTTACTTGTATAATGCTTATGTTTCCATGTATTTGAGACTACTTCATATGATTGATTATAAAAAACTAGTTAAATCTTAGTACATTGAACTGTGGTAATATGAGTTACCATAGGGTGTAGATAATTGAAAACCATTTATCTTATTTTAATTGTACAGTTAAATTTTATATTTACCTAGAGGTATATTTATAATCATTATTTCTAGTATGGGATATAATATAATAAAAGATTCTTGCATATGTTTAACAGATTAAATATATGTTGGTATTACTCCTATGTATAGCATGTCGTGTGATGTATTTGTTAATAGGATGTAAGTTGATGAATCTTATGGTTGAATTTGTATTTGACCAATCTGCATGGTAATATAGAGTAAGGAGTGAGACAAACTTCCCTGGCTTACTGACATTGCAATGTTAGATGAAGGTGGTCCTATTAAGTGGTGTGTATGAACTTGATTGATCTAGATCATTATATATATATATATATATATATATATATATATAGTATTTATAAAAATTTGATCCAAAGTATGTTTAGTGGGACATTATCATTTCATGAGTATGGTTTACATGTATGTGTGATATTTTACAATAGATCAAGTTTTTTATGATACACGGCATGTTTAGTTAGTTAGAAATCATACAGTACATAGATACTAGTTTGTCTCTTTGGATTCCCACACCATCACTATCTACCTATTTATGAATGGAGGGCCATATCCTAATGGGATTAGTGTAAGGGATTGTTAGTTCATAATTGGTGTGTTAAAGTGCTTGGATTATGATTTCCCTCCCCAAAAATAGTACTAATATTGAGACAAACACTTAAGATTACCACAGATACTGGAGAGTCTAAAGAACTCATCTTTCAAAGACCCAGGTATCTAAATTATGTACATTATATTAGATAGAATATTACTATTGAGTATTGTCATGAAGAATTATAATTATTTATTATTATATATTAACAGTGGTGATAGTAGAGTTGCATCAGTCGTGGTTGAGTTGTTACATTTCTTTCTATGTCTATTTTATGAAGCATTATCATGTGATTAGAGTTTTGTGATATAAAATGTAATGTGTACTTATTTTTACCATTCGAGCATTATTGTGATTTTTGTTAGACTCTCAGTATGTATTCTACTCGTATAGATGTGCTTTATTTAAGAAAATATAATTTTCACATATTTCTATGCCTAACCCAATAGGGTTGTTGCATGTGGTATCAAAATTGTGGCTCAAACTCTAGGACCTAATGAATCCATTAGCATTTTCATGTCTTTTGTTCATCATTGTGAACCTAGTGTTGTGAATTATTGCACTAGAATTTGGACTTGTGGTATCTCAGTGTAGAACCATGAATAGAGTTTTATGACATTCATAAAATGTGTGTGGGACATTGAGTGTGTACCCTTTAGAGCACTTGTACCCCTTTGATTTGTCAAGGAGATCAGTTTATCGATTATCCCATTGGTGTTGGTTGTGTTTTAGGTTTTGGTAAATAATTATATAACACAGTTCATGAGTCATGGACAAAAGCTTTCTACCATAGTTTAATCACTTAGATAAAACAACTCGAGAGTGATTATATCTTTTCTTGATTATCAAGCCACCTTGTCATTGTCTTTTGTGTTGTGATTGTTATTAAGCTCAGATGCTTCTCATTTGAATTTATGTGCTTTAGTTTTTTGTCTATATTCATAAATCCTCAGAGTGGAAAATCTCAAAGACCATTTTTTTTAGTACCACCTAGGGCGGTGGGAAATCTTCTTAGTATATTTGCTTGATAATTCCTTTGTGTTAGGAGTTAGCTTATGGGATTTTCTCTTAAGATATGTGGTTTAGGAAGAAGTGTCATTTATTTGAGTTATCATAAAGGTGAATTATTTTTATTATCTTATTCTCTTTTGACATTATTATGATGCTACTAAAAAGAGTCGTATATGCATAATGTTGATTGGGTATTCTCTTAAATGGTAATTATTTCTTAATGTTGTTTAATTGTACTCCCTTAAAATTTTTGAGAGAATGTTTTCTACGCTTGGTGAGAAATAAGTTTTAAGATTGGATGGATAGACACATCTTAATGATGGCATATATCTCTTATGAATAAGGAAGTAGATTGAGATATTATACTTACAATATTAGGTATGTAGGTAATGTTTGGAGAACATTGAGTTGCGATATTTTCTTTTTACCTTGGGAGGATAAATAAGATTTTTTAAGCTAATAGCTTTTTACTTTTCAATTTTGACTCTTTTAGAGTCACTACTTGATCTAATTTGTGATTTCTAGACCACGTAAGACAGTAAATCTTGATTTATAAATTAAATTATACACTAAGAATTATAAGTTGATTATAATTAGTATGATATTATTCACCCTTACATAGATTGATACTGATATCTTTTGTTGAATGCATATTGTTTTAAAGAGATATTTTTATACCTTTTATCGAAAGCAATTAGGGTATAGGATGTGTGGAATATGTTGTCAATCTAGAGGTTGGAATAAACTTTTAACTTGTTGTAAGCAAGTAAGGAGATATTATTTTGTTTATATCCCTAGAAGATTGAAAAAATGGTGTGATTATTGGTCTATGTATGTTGTGTTAATTTTAACAACAATTTCTCTTAACTATGAATATAATTCTATAAGTTAAGACTACGAAATATGATACTAGTTATGTGTGGCTAGTAGTAGATTAATATAATTATATGATTTAGTTTATATGTATGAGAATACATCTAGAATAATATAGCATATAGTGTTACTTTCAATTATCTAATAGCATAAAATTATGATTCTTTGAAAACATTGTGCACATTTTAAGATCATTAGGTCATGGAGACTTAAGAGAAGAGTGATGAATTAGGAATGTGAGTTCTAAGTGATAGGATCGTATCTTAGCTTCACATTAACTTGGATTGTGGTACTGATTTGGTTTAATAGATGGACTTGTTGAATCTATAATTTGATAGGCAGAACTTATCAAATTCAGTTGTATGGCCATACACATGTATACAATGGACAGAGATTCCATATGGATGAGTATTCTATGATTTTTATATACTTATATTTATCATTATTATTCATCATCATACTTTCCAAGAGATATGTGGAGTAATAAAATTATTGAAATGTTATACTTATCCAAAACTATGTAGAGTAGCGGTAGTATTAACATATACACAATATTCTTGCCAGATTATCTAGTTACATTTCTCCAAGATGAGAAAAACACTCTCTTGGATAGAGAGATGTGTTGAGGGCTGAAATATTTTGTGAAACTCTCCTTGGTCATTTATTTTGGCTTGTATGATGATCTTGTGTGCTCTCAAAAAATTTATGAAATATCACTAAGACATATGGGACCCTTTAAAATAATAGAAGTGGTCAGTCCTATAGTATATAGGTTTGTCTTAATGATTCTAGACCCCAGGGTGGTCATGACAAAATCATTCAGAGTAAATCAAAGGAGGTTTAGGTGTAGTCAATAATTGGATAACAAAAAGATGTTATAGAACTTAATTGCTTGCATAAGCCAAAGCATTCAAGTCCTCCTGATAAACCATATCATCCCAATATTGAGTTAGATCATAAACTGGTTCTTGACTATGTTTCGTGTACTGATTATCATAAAGAGGGTATTGATCTATATCTTAAACAACATTATCTATAATTTGGTCTTCAAATTCCTCTTCACAAGCCTCTTCATACCAATCAAGGTCTCGAGTTAAATCATAAGTTGGTTTATGACTTTGTTCCCATGAATGATTATTATGAGGTGGATAGAAATTTATCTCACAAACCATATTATCATCATTGGGGTCATGACTAAATCCATAAAAGTCATTTTTTGAAACCATTCTATCATAAGTTAGATTATACATGACTCCACCATAGGTGTAGCTAGACATATCTACATAAATGATGAAAGCTCTGAAAACAAAAAGGCTTAGAGTTTTACAAACTCCAAAAACCTATGTCCAAAGGACAAATGGTTCAAACTTGGTCTAACTTGGTTGAAAGTGAAGCTGTATCTCCAAAATGGTTTGTGATAAGACTTGGCATAAAATAGTCTAATGTCAAATGTCTAACATTAAATTTCATATGCACAAAAGGTCAAGCAACTAAATAAAAATTGGCATGTCAAAGGTCTAGGTGAAAGTGTTCCAAACAAGGTCTAAACTAGGAAAGGAAAAAGAGTCTATAGATCTTTTGTCCAAATGTGGAGTCAAAAGCTAGGCTCAAACAGGATATACTAGGACTTTTGGCCAAATGGCATCAAAATCTAAGATTGAAACAAAGGCATTGATGTGAATTTGATTTAATCTAACAAGTTTAGAAATAAATTTGACATAGACCTGGCACATAGAATCAAACATAAACATGATCATTTGGCATAAGGCATGAGGCAAAAAGCTCTTGGATAAAGGATGTGTTCTCCTAAATAAAGGCATAAACAATGATGAAGATAGGCATTTGGACAAACAAACAATCAATATTTTTCAAATTTGGGTAATCGATTAACCAAAGTTATACAACCTAAAAGAGAAAGATCTATGTATCAGCCTCACAAATTGAGGCCTAAAAAAAATCAATCAATGTTTGAATCCAAACTTAACAAGGTTAATTAAAAACTCAATGTTTGAAAACTAGGTTTTGACCAAACAAGTTGGACAAGATTGGATAGCATGATGGTACATAAACAAGGTCCAAATGGTATACATGGCATGGTTTGAAACAAAGAATTTTTGATGCAACGGTAAACAAGTCTTGAAACAAATTGAGCAATATAATAACATAAGCATACTCGAAAGATGTGATCAAATTTATATTTCAAAGAGTTAAAGGCAAAATGGTTTGACATGGTTTTGGTAGTGTAACACTACCCTCCACAACTCAAATGACACACACACAAATAAGTTGAGCAAAAATTTAAAGGCATAAGTGTGGTTTAAAATGACCAGCATAATGCCTCTTTAGACAAAAGAGTGATGTATAAACAAATTGGCTTTGACATGATTATAAACAAATAATCAAGTTTTAGTCTCAAAACATACCAAGCAAAAAAATAACCAAAATACACTAAGTATAATCATCTAAATCCTAGAAAGGGTATTGCAAAGTGGGGTTGACTAAAACTAATTAGTTTTCGAACATCTAGAGGTATTAATTACACAATGACTTTCATGTCATGATGTAAAATAAAAGCCTGTAATTGGGTGTCCATGACACTTGGATTATTACAAAAAGGTCTTATCTTTTTTGTAACCACTAAATTTGTCACTTACTCAGTGTAGTGCAATGTCCAAAGTGAAGATATGTCATGTGTGTAATTCCAACACTAGAAGGTTGTTTAACCACTCAAACCTTCGATCCTAGTGGTAGTGGTTAAAGTCAGTGTTAGAAGATGAAACCCTAGGTCAAAGATTCCCTATAAAACTCATGGGAGGTAATGAATCCCCCCTTGTAAGCTAATATGTAATAAAATAAAAGACATAAATAGAAAGATTTTATGGTCAACTCAAGATCACCCAATACTATCATGAATTTCTGGGGAGGGCTTTGAGCGACATTCTTTTTATGCCTTGGATTAGGCTCTTTGCAATAAGAATGATGCTTTTGATTCCAAAAGTTTCCTAAAGGGGATAAATGGAAGAGAATACACGCAATGTCCTTCTCTTTTCCAATCAATATTAAACAAATAACTTTTGAATACAAAATTTTGACAAATGAGTTTAATTTTAAACACCAAATTAAAAAATTGGGTGGTGTCCTTTTGACCCCTTAGTCTTAATTTGTAACTTTTGAAAGCCTAATTATCAAAATCATTCAATTAATCATCTAAAATTTTCATTAAACACCAAAACAAGGTTCTTAATTCATTTTAAATCATGTAAAAGATGTCTAAATAGCATGTTTTAATAAATTTGAAGTTCATTGGTTACCTGTCTACCCTTAAGGCATCACCCTAAAAGCAAATGTGTTAGATTAGAAAATTTTAAATATATTTTCAAAAACAATAAAAAAATATATGCAACTTGAAGCTAAACTGATCTCAAATTCTAAAAATTTAGGAGAAAACACGTGGTTTTTTAAAAAAATCATCAAAAATAGAGTTTGTATGAACCCAAACCAAGCATTTTAAAATGTCCTATTAGCTCTCAGGTCTATGTTTTTAAGAAAAACATAGTGACCATCAATGGTTATACCTGACTATCAATGGTTTCACTTGACAGTCGATGGTTGAAAATAACTATCGATGGTTTACTCAATCGTCGGTGGTTCCTCTGACCATCGATAGTTACCTGTGTAAACCCATGAATGTAAAAATCCAGCTAAACCAAGTTAGAAAATGACTTAAAAAGAGTTTTAAGCATCTAAACTAAAATTTTAAAGTTTTCTAATGCTCTCCTTCATACGTGTGATGCATCTAGTCCCATTGAGTGTGCCATTATGTGAACTAGGAATTTGACTCAAGAGAGATGATTAGTTTGGTGTTAGTTCTAAAATAAAAATAAATTGATAAAAACACACTAACTAGCATACATATTTAGGAATAGACACTAGGGGGAGCTTAGTTAATGAAAAAAATTAAATTACAACTAAAATTCAAAATAAACCTTCTTTCACCTTCCTTGGATGCTCCAAAATGCTTGTTGTAGTGGCTTGCTCAGTTTGTGCTCATGAAGTCTGCATCAATGGAAGCTTGGTTATCTCCATCTCTTCTTGACACCTTGCATAGATTTGGCTTGGCTTAGATCAACAATTTGGCATTATAACACTAATTGCAATGGCTTTTAAAATTATTTGTGCATTATAACTTTGCATCAAGATAGCTTAAAATTCAATAGGCAAGGCTTCTTATTTATAGATTTTTGGAATGGTTTGAGGATCAACCATGACTGTCCATCTCAAGATTGAGATGTGTGGCCATGAATAAATCTGAATACAAAATTCAATCTAAAAATATCCCCTTTAATATATGGGATAGATGGGCATTGACCAGGTATGGAAGGTCTTAATGAGGGATGTGAAGGGTTAACCTTGATATTTTATGCATTTATGGCCTAGGGATGTCTTCCCAAGAAATGATGTCACCTGATGATGTAGATATTCAATATTTATTTTTAAAAATAAATTATTCAACAAGTTTCATGGAATTATTAATTAGTCTCATGATTTAGTTTAATTATTTCTTAAGCATGATTAACCATTTTGATGCAAACCTTGGCTCTTTGTGCATAAATTACTCAAATTGGTCAGAATGTCTTGTTATTGGCCCAAAATTTGATTAGATTAGAATTAGGATGTGATGTCAAATGTGTTGGATCCTTTATCCCATTTAGTATGTTGTCAACACCAAATAAAAAGGGCACATGTCTCATGTAAGAGATTTGATAGAAAAGAGCAATCTAGAGCACCTAGGTGCAAAATTAGCATTTTAAATCAAAATGATCTAATCAAAGTTAGTTGGCCCACAAAATTCATAACCCCATTTAATGACACTTTGGCCAAAATCAACACTTTAGTATAATAGGTACACATCATTTAGCGTGTTTTAGTGTTTTTAGGCCAAATTGTGCACTTTGGTAAGAATTGGTAAAAATCTTGGTTGGAAGTTATCGATGGCCAATTTTAGGTGTCTACACTTTTAAGGGTATTAAACTATATACCTATAGACACATAATAATTGTCCAAAGGCATTGACTGATCATTAATTATCATAATTTTAGGGTACTTATCTATTTGTTAATTATTGGCCTAAATTAGGCTATGTTGGCACATTTATTAGTTTTTATGGTCCTCATTATTCTTCTAACTCCCTCAATTCTCTCTCTAGTATTTGGATTTATGTTAGAAGCATCCCAATTATTTTGGCACCACTTTTTGGTCTTCACTTGGTCAAGGAGCACTCATCCCCTTTGTCCCATCTTTTTTCTTTTCGACCATTTAATGTCAATTCTATGCATCAATAAGGTCCTAATTTGAATTCAATTATCTATAAATATAAGATCATTGTAGTTGATTTGACATAAATAAATATGCTAAGCATTCCTAAATAGCACACAAGATATTGTTGGTATTTTATTGAGTATTTATAAGCATTCTAGAGGAGATCAAAAAATCATTAAAGCATTTATCATTTTTTGAAGCTAGCATTTATTGTAGAGTACTTTTTTCACAAGATCTAGGGTTTTGTATATCACTAGAATTATTTCTAACAAATACACCTCTAAACCCTAGATGAGGTTCCTGATACTTTTAGGTGTGCATTTATAGGTTCATATTCATTCGATTGTGACCATATAATAATTTCAAACAACTATGCCTCTAAACCCTATGTGAATTCCCTATATATAGATTTGTAAAATATCAATTAATAATTATTATTATTGTATACATGTGTGTTATTATTAATTAAAAATAATAGGGTATTTATTGTTTATCTAGGTGTCATCCATTTATTTGATGCCAGAGCATCCTTCGTGCACAAGTAATCCTACACATGAATTTTCTTACGTGTTTCCATCCATATAGGATGAAGGAAAAAAATACAATGGAAGGCTAACAATCATGTTTCTAAGAGTTACACCTTAGATTCCTATATGGATAAGTTGAAGAGTCTTCAAAAAATCCTTAAAGGTTCAATTTTGGTCTCTCTTGGTTGATAAAATAAATAAGATTCCTATCAATAAATAGAGCAAAGTAATTATAGATAGAGCTAAGCAACACCAAAAGGCTAAGATAAAGCTCGAGAGAAGCCTAAGAGGATAAAATATTTCCTCTTATATGTTAGGTTGTGGAGCTAAAAGCTTCACTGATGCAAACATGGAGGAGGTTGCTGAGAGATGTTGAGTTGCAGAGCAACCGACGTCAGTCTGATCAACTGACGTCGGTCATATCCAGTGAGCAGAGCAACCAACATCGGTCAGGTATCGACTGACATCAGTCATCTCTAGCTAGACAGGGACTGACGTCGATCACCTATGCGATTCCAAAACTACTAGTTGATGAGCAGTTAGTTTGACGAACCAATTGTTTGCATGTAAAAGGCTAATTTTAGTCTTGGAGCTGCGAATCTAATTATTGTAATTGGATGTCTAATTATTGTTTGCATGGGATCTATATAATAGACTCATGGGCTGTATTGTAAAGTGTGAGGGATTAAAGCAGGGATTCCCAGGGTGCTAGTTTGAGAGAGCTTGGTTAGCTCCTTCAGTGTGAAGAGAGCAAGGGTAGCTCCTCCTAGTTCCATAGGAGTGCCGAGTGTGTATGATCAGGTAGATCTGCGGGATAACAAGGTCTGGTAGAAGATCCATAGGGGTGTTGGTTTGGAGGACAAGGGTTCTTCATGGTATGTAAGATCAGATTGGTCTATAGGTTGTGCAAGATTAGGTAGGATATCTACATGTGGTAAGTAAGGTCGGTTGATCCACAGGTTGTTGCAAGATCAGGTGAGATTTACTTGGAGTAAGTTGTGTACTTGTTGGTACTGGCAGTATTATTACTGACTGGTGGACTGACAGTATTGTTACTAGCTGGTGGAGGTGAATAACAACTCTGTGTTTGAGTTATTTGTTGTGACCGTAATTGAGAGAGAGAACTCTTGAAGAGATTTACTATTTATGCCCTAGAGGTGTGGGAGCCCTAGAGGAGTGTAAGGAAGAAGACTGTGGCATCTTCTTTGTTGTATTTTATTTTGGAAGAGTACTAATACAATTGGGTATTGTCTCTCATATTCTGTGTTGTTTCTTATTTCTAGTTACTTATTACTTCTGGTTAAATTATGTGTTTAGTTTCTTGTACATGGTAATCAATTATGCTTCCTAGGTCCTAACAAAGTGGTATCAGAGCTAAGGTTGCAGGGAGCAGGTTTGTGTTTGATTACAGGTCACTCTCAGGGGTTTTTGATTGAGTGGGAGTATAGCAATGGCAGAAGAAAGTAAGCTAAGAATGAAGGAATTCAAAGGCACAAATGATCAATTACGGAGTGATGGAAAGAAAGAGCATGAAAAGAAAGATTGTTGGTTGGTAGCAGATCAGCATGAAGGAAATAAAGAAGCAGGTATTGTTGCATAGATTGTTGCACTGGTTGCTTTTATATGTTCCTTGGATAAACTAGAATCTTGGTTTATAGATTTTGTTGCCTCTTTCCATGCAGCCCCAAATAGAGTATTTTTCCATGTTAAGGTCCATGGAGACTTTGAAAAGATTTATTTAGGGGTTGGTGAGCCTTGTCAAAGTATTGGCAAAGGGGAAGTGCAGCTGAAATTGCAGATGGTCAACACATGGGTGTTGAAAGAGGTCATGCAGGTCCCAGTCCTTAAGATGCAGCTAATTTCTACAAGAAATTTGGGTGATGAGAGATGCCCAGTAACTCTCACAGCAGACTCTTGAAATGTTTCCAAGGGTGCACTTGAATTAGCATGTGGTAAGAAAGTAGGTACTCTTTATCTATCTACTTGTATTATTGATTCCACTTCTATTGCAAAGATGTGGCTTTGTAGGCTTGGTCACATGAGTGAGAAGGGAATGGATGTTCTTAAGTCAAATGGTAAGAGTTCAGCTTCAGAGAGCATAGACCGAGATTTTTGTGAGCAGTGGGATGCTACAAGAAAGGATTGGATTTATTGCAGGAAAAGGAAGTTTGATGTCTTTGAAAAACTTAAGAACTAGAAAGCCTTGGTGTTTATGGAGGAGATGATGGATAGAGATCAGCAAAAGGGACTAAATAACTCTGAGCAAGGTAGTTTGGATAGGGTTTTGATCCAAAGAGAGCTCGCAGTTAAAAAAGTCATCACTCACAGGAAAACATAGTTACCAAAATTGATTAGGAAGAACCGACGTTGAATAGGCAGGCACCAACATCGGTCATGTGCAGACCAGAGAAGTCAATGGTGTTGGGTAGGTAGACGCCAACGTCGGTCAAGGAACCAGTGTCAACAGTCAGGTCAGTCGCATGAAATCGATGTCGATCAGATGCAGACTGGGTGGTGACTGACATCGGTCACTGGAACGGATTTTGGGCAGACAGTAAGTTGTTAAGGAGTCTCAAACACCCATGTGGAGAACTAAAAGTGTAAGTAAGCCTCAAATTCATTATTCCCCTTCTTTACACTACTTGTTGCTCACTGATGGTCAAGAACCAGGAAGTTTAAAGAAGTAGATCAGGTAGGATCCAGGAAACAGTGGGAGCATGGCATGAATTCTTTGGAAGAGAACCAAATGGTATATTTGGTAGAGTTGTTAGCCGGGTTAAAGAAGAGAGAGAATGGACACGTGAGATGAAAGGCCAGCGTATATGGTCTTGATAAAGTTGCAGAACAGTGGTATATGTTTGACAGGTGTATGACAAAGCATGGCTTTAGTCAATGTCATTGTAACTATTGTGTTTACTTTACTAGGGTGGATGATGATTGCAACATTATCCTGTTACTGTATGTTGTGTGTATGCTTGTTGCAGGGTCACACATGCAGGGAGTTGTTGAACTAAAGGTAAAGTTAGTTTAGTGGTATGTCATGAAGAATTTGGGAGTATCAAAATTCTTTGGCATGAGTATTCTTAGAGACAAGGAAGATCACAGGTTGATGTTGTCTCAGGATGATTGTGTAAAGGTAGTGCAGGATGCAGTATGACAAGCGCACCTATGGATGTACAGTTCACAGAACAAGGTCTCCAATCACATGATGAGGTTGAGTACATGTGTACTCCCTGATATTGCCCTAGCAGTGGGAGTTGTCAGCAGGTTTGTAGCCAATCTGGGAAGGAAGCACTGGAAAGTGGTTCAGTGGATTCTCAGGTATCTTGGAGGGACCAACAACAAGTTAACATGCTATGCAAGGTCAGGAACTTTGGATATGGCAGGTTACTTGGATGACAGGAGTTACACCATAGGATGTGTGGTGGTTGGTCTTCAAGATTGAGATTGAAGAGGAATGCAAGCCAAAAAACAAATTAGATGATGTACAGGTACAGGTATAGTGTAGCTATTTATCTCCAAGTGGGAGATTGTTAGGTTGTGGAGCTAAAAGCTTCATTGATGCAAACATGGAGGAGGTTGTTGAGTTGCAGAGCAATCAACGTCAGTCTAATCAACTAATGTCAGTCATATCTAGTGAGTAGAGCAATTGACATCGGTCAAGTATCGGCCGACGTCGGTCATATCTAGCCAGATAGGGACCAACGTCGGTCGCCTGTGCAATTTCGAAACTGCTAGTTGACGAATAGTTAGTTTGACGAATCGATTGTTTGCATGTAAAAGGCTAATTTTAGTCTTGGAGCTACGAATCTAATTATTGTAAATGGATGTCTAATTATTGTTTGCATGGGATTTATATAATAGACTCATGGGTTGTATTGTAAAGTGTGAGGGATCAAAGCAAGATTCCCAGGGTGCTAGTTTGAGAGAGCTTGGTTAGCTCCTTCAGTGTGAAGAGAGCAAGGGTATCTCCTCCTAGTTCCATAAGGGTGCCGAGTGTGTATGATCAGGTAGATTTGCGGGATAGCAAGGTCTGGTAGAAGATCCATAGGGGTGCTAGTTTGGAGGACAAGGGTTCTTCATGGTATGTAAGATCAAGTTGGTATGCAGGTTGTGCAAGATCAGGTAGGAGATCTACATGTGGTAAGTAAGGTCAGTTGATCCGCAGGTTGTTGCAAGATTAGGTGAGATCTACTTGGAGTACGTTGTGTACTTGTTGGTACTGGCAGTATTGTTACTGACTGGTGGGCTGGCAATATTGTTACTAGCTGGTGGAGGTGAACAACAACTTTGTGTTTGAGTTGTTTGTTGTGACCGTAATTGAGAGAGAGAACTCTTGAAGAGATTTACTGCTTATGCCCTAGAGGTGTGGGAGCCCTAGAGGAGTGTAAGGAAGAAGACTGTGGCATCTTCTTTATTGTATTTCCTTCTGGAAGAGTATTAATACAATTGGGTATTGTCTCTCATATTCTGTGTTGTTTCCGATTTCTAGTTACTTATTACTTCTAGTTAAATTCTGCGTTTAGTTGCTTGTACATGGTAATCAATTGTGCTTCCTAGGTCCTAACATTATATTCATCAATCTTCTTGATAAAATATAAATTTTTGGGTGTTTCCATTCCTATTGTATGACTGCACATGTATTTTTTCATTTTTTCATTTTTGAGCTTATATTAATAGTTGAACACTTTGATTTGAGCATTAACTTTATTAGTTTTCATTATCTCTTGTTTGTGTCTCCACCATTTTTTGTATTATGGTAAGATTTTAGAGGTTTTACAGGTTGGAGAAAGGAGGATTATAGAATAAATTAGGATACAAAAAATCCAACAAAATTCAAAAAAACTTAGAACTCTATAATGTTTTAGAAAGTGCAACAAATGCATGTGTGCAAACATTTTTGAAGGAAGTTGCATTGGACATGTCTAGATGCATAGTATAGATATTTTAATAGTGATAAATGGCTCAAAGAGGTGGTGATATTGCTATGGGAAGATGAGGAATTGGGGATACACACTTTGAATGGTCAACCTTGCAAAGATGGTGAGGACCATTCAATAAAAATTAGATGTCATGAAAATAGATAGGTGAAGAGGAGTTATTACAAAATTTAATGAAGAAAGTGATGATGATGATGATTTTTAAATTAGAGAAGAATAAAAACCAAAATCGGATGATCATCTAGTCATGGCTCTTATTAGGACTGGAGGTAGGCCTAGGATGGATATGTTTACTTATTATGTAAGTTTGAATCTAGAAGAGTTGATGTATCAAATAACAAAATTAAAGGAATATATTGAATTTTAGAGAATGGAAGACCCTCAAAGAGTGAGTTTTACAAGCAATAAATTTGAATGGATTTTAAACCTTACGCTATAAATAGGTACAAATGAACTAAGTTCATTAAGTCAAAAAATTAATCAAAGCATAACAATAAATGATTATGAATTTGAAAGCCAAAATTACTCCTTATGATTACTTTATGAATTTATTGTAAAGTTTACAAAACTTGAGGAAAAGGGAGATGAGTGTGAAGGAGTACACCAATAAGTATTATAGTTTGACCAATCATTCAACCTAATGAAAACATGGTGAAAATAAGGTCACTAGACATGTGAATGGGATTTAGTTTTCCACTCAAGATGAGTTGAACATGTTGGGGTTGTAATTTTGTTGAAGATTTTGAGTATTGTCATTAATGTCAAAGGTGCATCTTGCATGAGGTTGATGTCATTAAGAGAGTAAACCTAGTTGGCAGTATGTTGATGTGACAAGGGGCATTGAGAGAGTGTTGTCATGAAAGAGAATTTGAACACAAATAATGCCTTATGATTGCATGATGGTATAGGTCATTGATGTCAAAGTTGCATAAAAAGCCTAGTCATAACATGAAGAAGTATGTGCATGAAAATCAATGAACACAAGCATGAAAATGTAGTTTAGAACTATTTGAGAATGATAGCAAAGCATTGAAGCATTCATGAGAGTTTCAGAATGAGCCTATAGGGGTAGGACCTTTAGACTAAGCCTACACCTAGACCTCTCTTAGACCCTGCCTGGCCTAATGAGACATGAATATAAAATTCTAAGGAAATTATGCATATGTGAACATGGAAAAATCTAAGACAAGTTTTTTTATGCATGTTCACAAAGTTTGAGTTCATAGTTTGAAGGAAATTGCAAGAAACATTATTTTAGGCCTTCTTAAGTTCACAAAATGAGGTCTCAAGACCTGAGAAGCATTTTCATAGGTTCATTGGCATGTGTAACCTCTACATGGGAGCCTGATATATTAAGGAGAGATGGAAGGGTCCTAGATAAGATGTCTAAGCATTGGTTTTGGATTTAAGGGGCATTCTTTTATGAACAATTGTTAACATCAAAACTTGTGTTAAACATCCTTAAAACCCTAATAAGGACCCGATGTGAAAGATATTATTAAAATAAGATTATAATAGTTTCAAATACCTATAAAAACAATTAGATCAATCAACTATCCCAGGCATCTCCAGGCTGTGGTGGTTAGTCAAACAAGAGAAAAAATATGCATATATAGGCTTATTTGTCAAAAAGTTATTGTAGCTCTCAAAAATTGCATTGGTCAAGGAACGTAAATGAATGGAAGAAGAATATAGAGACTCATAATTCATTCCCATGATGGTTTTTAGATAGTTTCCACCCTTCATCTATGCTAAATTGATCTTCCAAGTTAGCCAGTCACAGATAGACCTAATGGTGTGAATAATGCAAAACCTAGACAAAAATGAGAAGATGGATTTGAGGGTCTGAACATGTTAAATTGATGAAATAAAGTAAATGAGGATTTTTTTTATGAATTTTAAGTCATTTTAATTCTTGGAAGAATTTTTGGAGGTCAGTGAACATGGTGAAAAAGTTGCTCACAAGTTGACATGTTTAGTTTAGATAAGATAGTGTGATATTAGGTCAAGAAACTAGTCTACAAGACCAATATTTTCCATTATAACATATGATATTTATATATAAGGATGGTATAGTGATATCATATGACAATCTACATGCATTAGGATTCATGAAAATTGTCTACACATGTGTTGGAGGTCTAAGTAATCATGACTGGTATTTAAGGTAAATTGGTAGTTTTGAGTAAGTTACAGAGATGTCGTTGAGTCTTTATCTCTTTAGTGAAAGTATTCCAAGAAATTGGTGATGATCTTGAGGTCATGAAGAACATATTTACATGTTTTTTTTCTCATAATTTAATATCTTAAGGGTGTTTTAAGCCTCATTTTGCAAGACAGACATTTGAGGTATACAGGCCTAATAGACATTTTGTCCTAAAAGAGGTTTCATGGTATGAAAAAAAGACACATGTATAATAAAGCATAGAGGAGGTTAGTATAGGTCCTTTTATAAGTGATTTAATGGTTTCCAATTATTGGAGAAATCCATCTGGGCTCAAGATAATCAAGCTTTGACGTTAAGAAGATAGACCTAATGCAATTAGGTCTCCATGAGGCCCAAAAGAGAAATGAGGCCTAATTGAGTTATTGTTGACCAAAAGGGGTCCAAAGTTAATTTTAATCATATTTATGAAATTTTATAAGACTTATTCTATTTTTGACCTAAGAGGTTGAAGGTGTGTGGCTGACCAAGTGGTGTGTGACCATGAGGATGGTATATATACAAGGTAGGTTTAGACCTTTTGAAGGTAAGTAATTGAAGCGAATGAAATATTGATTGGAGAGTAGAAGGAGGACTTGAAATGAGACCATAATAGTAGATTAAAAGTGTGATGGGGTATCTGAGTTGGTACTAAGTCACTTAGAGAATTAGTGCTTCCTTGCAAGTAGGTGCTTGTTAAAGCCTAGTCAAGTAGGTACTTGACTGTACTGGAAATTGGTGCTCTAAGTTGAGTTGGTGATCAATATAATTTGATATTTTATTTTATAGGATAGTATTCCATTTTTAGGGATCATAGTGGTTTTTCTTCCCCTTGAAATTTTCCCACTCATATATGTGTTTTGTGTTATGCTCTTGTTTCATGTTCATGTGATTGACTCTTTATGCATTGCTATATCATTGTATTGCTTTGATGGTTAAAGGAATATTAAAGTACATCTGAATGAAATGTTTTAAACATTTATTCACCCCCTCTCAGTGATTATGTTTCTAATAATTTTTATTAGAGTTTGGTCCTTTGAATCAAGCCTAACAACTTAAAGGAGATCCTAGAAGCACAAGCATGTCTAGTCATCAAGCACAAGGATATTTCTCAACCAATAAGGCTCCTCTATTTAGTGAGA
Source organism: Torreya grandis (assembly GCA_037957365.1). NCBI lineage: Eukaryota > Viridiplantae > Streptophyta > Pinopsida > Cupressales > Taxaceae > Torreya > Torreya grandis. The sequence continues at coordinate 2,018,093 of JARHVA010001863.1, read as the reverse complement.
CTAACTATGCATTTTAGACCCTTATAATGAACACCTATATAATGTCCTTAGGCTATGATATATGGAAATCTATTGTTGATGGATTCACTCTACCTTCTACACCACCAACTGATGTAAAATGCAAGAAGGGAAGTGAGAATAACTCTAAGGTAATGAATGTCATCCTATGTGGTCTTTCAGAAGTATAATTTGTTAAGGTCATGCACTATGGTATAGCCAAATGGATTTGGAAAAAGTTACAGACCATCTATGAAGGAGATACCAATGTTAAGTTGTCAAAGTTGCAGACTCAACGAAGGTAGTTTGAAAGTTTGAGAATGAAGGAGGATAAAAAAAATTGCATCTTATTTGTTGAGAGTAGATGAAGTGGTAAATTTCATTAGAGGTATAAGAGAGAAGTTAATAGAATCAAAAATAGTACAAAAATTACTAAGATCTTTGACTTCTAAGTTTAATTCAAAAGTGTCTATAATGGAGGAAATCAAATATATTAACACACTACAGATGGATGAGCTTCATGACATCTTGACTGCCTATGAAATGAGAACAAGTGATGGAAGACCTTCTAAGAACTACATTCAAAGCTAAGAATAAATCACAAGGTAATAAGTCCAAGGATGATGTTGATAGAGACATTGATGATAACAAGATATAAGCCATGTTTATTAGAAAATTAAGGAAAGGATCACGTAAGTATAAGGGCAAATTGCCATTCAAATGTTTCAACTATGGTAATATTGGTCACTTTGCCTCTAAATATCCTAACAAGGATAAAACTGATCGTGATGGAGAACATGATGATTATCATGGTGATGATAAGAAGGTATATAATCCTGACAAGAGCAAAAAAGGGTTTCAAAAAGTATGAAGGAAATAAAGGGTCATTCAAGAATAAGAGAAGTTTATATACCAAAGAAGACAATAGCTCATATGATTTAAGTGACACTACTACATATAATAGTGTTGATGATAGTGATGACCATGATAGAAATAAAACCTTATTCATGGCTATATAAATAAACAATGAGGGTTTCTAAAAAGGGAAAATCCTTATGGATGATTAAGAATCAAATGAAGAAGAGGTTGAAGTGATTCTTGAAGCAAAATTGGTGAGTGTTTTATAGGAGTTGAAGTTTCAAAGAAGGAAGAATCAAAAACTAAGATCATTGGTCAAGAGTTGTGAGGATAAAATCAATCTCATTGAAGAGAGACTAAGAAAAAACACTAATAAACAAGAGGAGATCATCAAATAGTTGTAAAATTGAATTTAAATTATCATTTTAAGCCTTAAGACCAAAGAGGAAGAAGGTATCAAGTTTGGAGTTGAAATGGATTCCTTGAAGTCAGAATTGGATCAGGCAACAATCAAGTTGAAGACACATAATTTTTTTGAAAAGAGTATTGAAGTTCTTAGTGATATCTTTATTATTCAAAGGTTTCCACATGACAAGATATGTTTTGGGTTCAAAGAAGAACAAAAGGAGAACAAGGAGAGTCAGACCTCAAAGACCTATGCATAAGCTCTCAAATCTAAGACTCAAGTTGATCATTAACAAGTCAAGAATAACTTGAAACCTTCAAGAGACAACAAAGGTAGAGGTGTATCATTCAATATCAAACAAAAAATATATGTAAATTCATTCAATGGTTATTGTTTCTCATGTAATCAATATGGACATAGAGCTATGGATTGTAAACACTATGCAAGAATCAATTCCTCATGGAAGAATAGGGTGAATGTCCATTAAAACAATAGAATAAAAATACTATGTTATAATTGTGATCAAAGATGACATATTTCAAGGGACTATAAGTTGAGGTATATGAGAAAGGTCAGTCAAGACAAAAGGGTATACAGTCATACCATTGAGAAGTGGATCAAGAAGTTAGACCATGTGAACAAGGTGAAGGGGGAACAAAAGACTAAAGATGAAGAATCTATGAGACTGCCTTTCACATCCAAGATGAAGGCATGAAATGGTATATATATAGTGGTTGATCAATCTACATGACATGGTAAAAGATCAAGTTCATCTCATTAAAGAAGAATGTTATAGGAACAGTGAGATTTGGAGACAACGCAACTGTCAATATAGTTGGCAAGGGTATCATAAGTTTGGACAATGGAAAGACCAAGACATAAAATGTGTTGTATGTGGAAGGTTCAAAACATAATTTTCTTAGTGTGAGTTGAATGGGAAACTAATGACACACACTAACCTTTCATGATAGAGGGTGTGAGATAAGGAGAACCAAGTCAAGAAGGCTAATTTTTAGTGCTAAGAGAACTAAGAACAATCTATATGTTTTAAATGAGATCAAGAAGGAGAGATGCTTAGTGATCAAGATGGATGAAATTTGGTTATAGAAAAAAATGTTATGCCACCTAAACTTTGATAATTTGGTTAAGATAAGCATTAATAATTCTGTGAAGAACATGCCTAAGATCGCCAAACCAACAAACATACTTTGCAAGGCATATCACCATGGTAAGTAGACTAGAATAAGGTTCAAGTCTAAGGAATACTTTAATTTAATATATTTGGAGTTAATACACTTTGATATATATGGGCCTACAAGAATCCAAAATATTCAAGGAGATAGCTTACTTTATGCTACTCATAGATGACTACACAAGAATGACTTAGGTAGCATTCTTGAAAGAAAAGTCAGAAGCTCTTGAAAAGTTCAAGGCATTCAAGGCCCTTGTTGATAATGAGAAAAATGGTAAGATCAAGTGCTTAAGATCTGATAGAGGAGGAGAGTTTTCATCTAATGATTTTGATGACTTCTATGAGGTCCATGGGATAAAGAGACAGTTCTCAGTAGCGGAAACACCTTAGTAAAATGGGGTGGTGGAAAGAAAGAATAGGACAGTTTAAAAGATGGAAATAATTATGCTAAATGAGTCTATATTATCTAATGGATATTGGAGAGAGGTAATGAGCACTACAGTCTACATTTTGAATAGAGGATAAATAAGGACTAATGGAAACAAGACCCCATATGAACTGTGGAAAGGCAGACCTACTAATGTGGAAGACTTTAGAGTGTTTGGGAGCAAATGTTTCATCAAAAGAGATGAGGAAGACTTAGATAAGTTTGATTCCAGGTCTGATGAAGGTATATTCTTGGGATACTCATTAGTGAGCTTAGCCTATAGATTCTATAACAAGAGGTTATAAAAAATAGTGGAAAGCACTAATGTGAAGATTGATGAGACAAGGAAATCACACTCATGGTCAAAGGATACATCAGAGAATCTGGACTTCAAGAATGAAGAGGAAAAAATAAAGGTTGATGAGGAAGAATAAAAAGTTAAGGAAAGATAAGACTCAAAAGGCCCCTCAAGATAGATTCAAATAGATCATCCTGAATTACAAATTATTGGGAACAAGGATGCAAGTATGTAAACAAGGAGAAGAATGGTAAGTAATCTAAATCAATAAAATATTGATCTATTGTCTACAATTGAACCTAATAACCTTTTATAAGCAAGTAAATACAAGTTTTGCATAGGTGTTATGAATGAGGAGTTAGACCAAACAGAAAAGAATGAGACTTGGGAACTAGTTCCTAGGTCTAAAGACAAGAATGTCATTGACACAAAACGGGTGTTTAAAAACAAGTTGAATGAAGGTGGTAAAATCAATAGGAACAAGGATAGACTTGCATGAAAGGGATATGCACAAATTTAATGGGTAGACTTTGAGGAGACCTTTGTATTAGTGGCAAGATTGGAGCCCATCAGATTGTTTCTAGCATATGTGGGATTCAAAGAGTTCAGTGTACCAAATGGATGTCAAATCTGCATTTTTTAATGGAAACTTGGAAGAAGACGTATACATACAAAAATTTGAGGGTTTTTCACTATTAGGTAATAATGAATACATTTTTAAATTTAAAAAGGCTTTTTATGGTCTAAAGCAAGCTCTTAGAGCTTGGTATGCCAGATTAGATAGTATCTGTTGGATCAAGGATTCAAAATAGGAGTTGTAGATAGTAATCTATATATAAAGACATAAGATGACCATAAGTTGATAGTATTTCTCTATGTGGATGACATCATATTTGGTGTAAATAATGATAACATGACTAAGGCCTTTGTAGAGGTGATGAATAAGGAGTTTGAGATTTCCATGCTAGAAGAACTATCATTATTTCTTGGGTTGCAAATCATTCAATCTAAAAAAGGTATATTCATTTCACAAGCCAAGTACATAAGATAAATGTGGAATAAATTTGAGATGAAATATTACAAGGTTGTTAGCACACCTATGATCATAGAGTATAAGTTGGGTAAGGAAGATGAATCTCCAAGGGTCAATTAGACATCATACAAGTCAATGATTGTAAGTTTGTTATACACTACTACCTCTAGACCTAACATCATGTAAGCAGTAGGTCTTATGGGAAGGATTCAATTAGATCCAAAGGAAAATCATCTCCAAGTATTCAAAATGATACTCAGGTATCTAAAGGGGACTATGGAGTTTGGATTGTGGTATCTAAGGAGTAAGGAATTTAATTTGACAACCTATATAGATGCAGACTGGGTCTAGATGATAGGAAGAGTACTAGTGGAGGAGCTTTCTTCTTAGGTGGGTGCCTATTTTCATGGATAAGCAAGAAGAAACCATCAATGGAATTATCCACCTATGAGGTTGAGTACATTTCAACAACTTCATCTTGCACTCAGGTCCTATAGATGAGACAAAACTTAAAAGACTATAAGGTGGAGTATGATAGTCCTAGCCCTATATATTGTGATAATACAAGTGTTATAAGCATCTCAAAGAATCATGTCATATACTCAAAGACTAAGCACATTCATATCAGGTATCATTTTCTAAGAGAGTAGGTAAGTGAACAACGTGACAAACTTTAATATATTTCTATACAAGATTAGATTGCAAACATTTTGACCAAGCCACTTCCAAAGGAAACAATTGGACACCTAAGACAAAAATTGGGTGTAGTTCCACTTAGTATTCATTAAATAAATCAAGTGCTTAGGGGGAGATAATTAAGTGGTTCATTAGCTCCAAGTGAAAGTGAGTAGTTTTGAGAAGGTATGCATGGAGATAGGGGAATCATGTTTGTACAATGCCTCATAAACTCATAATATTGTATATTGAATTTTTTGGTTGCAAGAGGTGTGATCCAAGAAGCTGCAAACATTACTTTGTCATTTATGTTAAAGGGGGAGAAATTTAAAAATTAGGGGGAAGTTTATTGTTGATATAAGTTTTTGAGAGTGGTTTCCATCAATGATAAAGGGAGGTATTGTTGAGTATTGGCATTGATGGCAAAGGTGCATCTTGCATGAGGTTGATGTCATTGAGAGAGTAAACCTAGTTGGTAGTATGTTGATGTGACAAGGGGAATTGAGATAGTGTTGTCATTAAAGGATTTTTTCATGAAAGATAATTTGAAGGAAAATAATACCTTATGGTTTCATGATGGTACAGGTCATTGATGTCAAAGTTGCATAGGAAACCTAGTCATGAGCCTAATCATGACATGAAGAGGTGTGTGCATGAAAATGAGTGAACACATGAATTAAAAGGTATTTTGGTACTTTTTAAGCATGATAACAAAGTATTGAATCATTCATGAGAGTTTTATACTAAGCCTATAGGGGTAAGGCCTTCAGACTAAGCCTACACCTAGACCTCTCTTAGACCCTACTTGGCCTAATGAGGCATGAAGACCATATTTTAAGGAAATTATGCATATTTGAGCATGGAAAAAGGTAAGATAAGTTTTTTTATGCATGTTCACAAATTTTGAGGTCATGGTTTGAAGGAAATTTAAAGAAACATTGTTTTAGGCCTTCTTGAGTTCATAGAATGAGGTCTCAAGACTTGAGAAGCACTTTTAGACATTCATGGGAATGTTTAACCTCTACATGGGAAAATAAGATGTTAAGGAGAGATGGGAAAGGTTCCTATCTAAGATATTTAGGCATTGGTTTTAGATTTAAGGGGTACTCCTTTATGAACAATCATTAACACCAAAACCTGTGTTAAACCTCCCCAAAACCTTAATAAGGAACTGATGTGAAAAATATTATTTAAATAAGATCATAATGGTCTAAAATTATTATATTAATTATTGGATCATGTAGTAAACTCTCTCAGGTATCTCCAAGTGGTGGTGGTTAGTCAGATGAGAGAGAAAATATGCATATATAGGCTTATTTATCAAGAAGTTATTGTATCTCTCAAAAGTTGCATTAGTCAAGGAAAGACAATGAGTGGAAGAATAATATAGAGACTCATAATTCATTCCCATTATGGTTTATTTATATTTTATACCCTTAAAATATGCTAAACCATACATCTAAGTTAGCTAGTTGCAGACAGACCTAATGGTGTGAACAGTGCAATACCCAAACATAAATGAGAAGATGGATTTGAGGGTCTGAGCATGTTAGATTGATGTAACAAAGTGAATGGAGAGTTTATTTGTGACTTTTAATTAATTTTCATGCTTATAATAATTTTTGGAGGTTAGTGAACATGGTGAAAAATTTGCTCACAAGTTGACCTATCTGGTTCAAATAAGACAATGTGATATTGGGTCAAGAAATTAGTCTGCAAGATCAACATTTTCCATTAGACCATATGATATTTATATCTAAGGATGGTCTAGTGATATCATATAACCATCTACATGAATCAGGAATCATGGAAAGTTTATACATAGGTTTTGAATTTCTATGTCATCATGACTGGTCTTTTTAAGGTAAATTGGCAGTTCTGAGTGAGTAAGTTGCAAAGATGTTCTTGAGTCTTTATCTCCTAAGTGAAAGTATTACAAGAAATTGGTGATGACCCTAAGGTCATTAATAACCTATATACATGTTTTTTTTTCATAATTCAATAGATTAAGGGTGTTTTAAGCCTCATTTTTCTAGATAGATGTTTGAAGTACACAGGCATAATATGATAGTTTATCCTGAAAGAGGTTTCATGGTATGAACGAAAGACACAAGTCTAATCAAGCATGTAATAAGTTATTATAGGTCATTTTATAAGTGATTTAATTATTTCAAATTTTTGGATAAGGCTATCTGGGCTCAAAAAAAATCAAGCTTTGACACTAAGAAGATAGACTTAATGCAATTAGGTCTCCATGAGGGCTAAAAGGGAAATGAGGCCTAATTGAGTTGTTGTTGACCAAAAGGGGTCCAAATTTAATTTGAATCATGTTGATGAAATTTTATAAGATCTATTATATGGCTAACCTAAGAGTTTGAATGTGTGTGTCTGACCAAGTTGTGTGTGACCATGAGGATGGTATATATATAAGGCAATTTTAGGCCTTTTGAAGGTAAGAAATAGAAGCGAATGAAATCTTGCTTGGAAAAAATAAGAAGGTCTTGAAATGAGACCATAACAATAGATCAAAAGTGTGATGATGTGGTTGAGTTACTTAGGGATTTGGTACTTCCTTGAAAGTAGGTGCTTGCTAAAGCCTAGTCAAGTGGGTGCTTGACTGTATTGGGGTTGGTGCTCAACAAAATTTGATCTTTTGTTTTATAGGAAATTAGTCCATTTGCAAGGATCACAATGGGTTTTCTTCCCCTTGAGGGTTTCCCACTCATATATGTGTTCTATGTGTTATGCTCTTATTTCATGCTCATATGATTGGCTCTTTATGCATTGCTATATCATTGTATTACTTTGATGGTTCAAGGAATGTTAAAGTACATCTAAATGAAAAAAATTTAATATTGATTCACCCCCCTCTAAATTATTGTGCTTCCAAAAAAAGAGGTGTATCATCTTTCCTTGAGATTAGAAGAGAATTTACCAAGAAGACAACAATAAAAAAAGAGGAAAATAAATAAGCAAAATAAGACAACATGTGATCAAAAAAGGAAAAGTTGGTCCAAAGTAGGAATAAGAGACCGATGCAATAAAAATTCACTAAGGACATAATAGGAATGGACATAATCATAACCACGGTCATTAAATAAGTATATAAATAAGATTCAATGAAATACATTTTAAATGTGGAAAAAATGGATGTAAATCTTTTGAATGTCTAGAATTTCATTATAAAGGAAGGAGGTGTGATGCAAGAACACATGTGGCACAAGCAACAAATGTATAAGAAGAATTTTCTAAAGTATAAGTTGAGAATGGATAAAATATGATGTTTATAAGGGTGTTATTAAAACTAAAAAACAAGAAGAAGAGGAACATGGGCAACAAAAGATAATATTTAAAACCTTGTGTGAAATTGGTGATAAGTGATATAAATTGATCATTGTTATTGATATTATAAAAAATTGGTTTCTATGGAAGTAGTTCAACAATTTAATTTGAAGTGTTCACATCACCCAAATGCTTATAATGTGTCATGGCTACAAAAGGGACACCAAGTTACCATTTCAGAATAATGTACAATCAATTTCCACATTTGGAATTACCAAGAGCATGTCCTTTGTGACATAATACCAATAGCCATTTGTTATGTCTTTCTTGGGATACCATGTAAATATGATATAAATGTAATCAATGATGGAAAAAAAACACTAGCTTAAAAAGAATGGAAATAAGTTAAAATTATAGCCCACGAAGAAAGAAGAAAAAGAGGACAACAATGTGATGTTGTACTCTACTCAATTTTTTTTAAATAGGTGGAGAATAAAAAGATGTGTTTGACATAGATTCAAAAATTAGAAAATTTGAGAGAATAGTAAAAGATTTAAATTAGAATATATCATACTTGATGACATGTCAATTGGTTTTCCACCAGTGAGGATCATTTCACACTGTATGGCGCTAATTCCATGTTCAAGTTTTCCAAAAAAGTGCATTACAGAATGACTCTAATGGAGAGTGAAGAAATAAATAAGCAAGTCCAAAATTTTTTAGATAAATGATCGATGAGAGAGCTTGAGTCCTTGTGTGGTACCAATAGTACTAACACCCTAGAAAGGAGGAGAATGATAGATTTGCACATATTATAGAGTATCCATAACAACATGCTATTATCCAAATAGTCAAAAAGTAATAGTTTATATAATTATTAGAATGTCACTTAGTCTAAAGATTAATTATAATATTACTAATAAATAGGTTTAAGGGTTTTACATAGTTTTGTCTCAATTTTTGCTCAGTTTAGGGGACTCATGTACAGGATGTGTTCCAAGTTATCATTAAGGTTTTTGCTTAGAAAATCACTGGATATTACTTAGTTCTAAAATCTACATACACCCAAATAAAAAATTGGGGGCATGTGTGTGGTACATGACCACCTCCTCGCTCAAATTTTGCACCAGTCTCATAGATGGAGTGGCAATACTTGTCATTCTCTACAATATGTACACTAGACTCATATCACACTATATTTTTCACCAAAAATGAACCTTATTTGATATGTAGCGGCTGATTTACCCTTTTTACACTAATTTTTGCTCCAAAATAATATATTATAATTCATAAAAGGATTCCAAACTATTTGTAACAACCCTGTTAGGTTAGACATAAAAATACATGAAAATTATTTTTTGTTAAATTAAAGCACACATATACAAGTAGACTACATATCAAGAGTCTAACATAGATCACAATAATGCTTGAATGATAAAAATAAGTACACATTACATTTTAGATCACAGAACTCTAATGACATGATAATGCTTCATAAAATGGACATAGAAAAATGCAACAACTTAACCACAGATGATACAACTCTACTATCACCAATGTCAATATATAATAATAAGTAATTAGAATTCTTCATGATAATACTTAACAGTAATATTCAATATAATATAATATACATAATTTAGATACCTGGCTCCTCGAAGCATGAGTTCTTAGACTCTCTAGTATCTATGGCAATCTCAAGTGTTTGTCTCAATAGTAATACTACTGTGGGGGAGGGAAAGCATCATCCAAGTGCTTTACCACACTAAGAAAAAACCAACGATCCACAAAACTAATCCCATCATGATATGTCCCTTCCTTCATAAATGGGTAGATAGTGATGGTGCAAGAATCTAGAGAGACAAGTTAGTACCCATGTGTTGTATGATTTCTAACTAACTAAACATGCAGTGTATCATATAAAACTCAATATATTACAAGATATTACACATACATGTAAACCATAATAATGAAATTATAATGTCTCATTAAATATACTTTGGCCCAAAGTTTTACACATAATATATATAATGATCTAGATCAATCAAGTTCATACACACCACTTGATAGGACCGTCTTCGACTAGCATTACAATGCCAGTAAGCCAGTGAAGTCCATCTCACTCCTTAATCCACATTACCAATTTAGATTGGTCAAATATAAATTTAAACATAAGATTCATCAACTTACATCCTACCAATAAATGCATCACATGATGTAGACACCTAAATCTGGTCGTTGATAACCTCCAACCAAGCTTTTAACTAATTTCTACCCAAAACACATAATTTGGCCTAAAAACACTAAAACATGTTGAATGATGTGTAAATGACATATTCAAATACTGATTTTAGCCAGGGTATCCCTAAATGGGGCAATGCAATTTATGGGCCAGCTAACTTTGATCAGTTCAGTTCAAGTCAAAATGCCAAATTTGCACCTGCATGCTCTAGACTGCTCTTTCCTATCAAATATTTTGCACAAGACTCGTGTCTTTGTTATTTGTTTATGGAAACATCCTAAATGGGAATATGCATCCATCACATCTAACAGTGACTTCTAATTCCAATCTAGTCATATTTAGGACCAATAACAAAGCATTCTGATCAATTTGAGTAATTTGTGCATAAAGTGCTTAATCATGTTTAAGAGCTAATTAACCCAAATTAAGGCCTAATAAAAAATTCCATGGAAACTTGTTGAATAATTTTTTTTGGAAATGTATATTGAATATCTGCATCATCAAGTGACCTTATTTTTTGAGAAGACATCCCTAGGCCATAAATGCCACAAATATCAAGATTCATGCCCTCCATGCCTGATCAATGCCTTCCATGATGCCCTCCATGCCTCTTAGTTGCCCCTTATTCCAATGCCATTACGAGTATAATTAAAAAATTAATTCCAAAAATTGAATTAATCCTCAACCACACATCTCAATCTTGAGATGGATGGTTGAGATTGATTATGATCAAATCTAAAAATCTATAAATAGGAGGCCTCACAACATCATTTATAAGCTTAATTTGTACAAAGTTATAATTCAAGATTACTTCCAAAAGCTTCAAGAAACTAGTGTTATAATGACAAATTGATTCCAAGCCACAAGCCAAAGGTGTCAAGGAGAGATGGAGGTTGTTAAGATTCCATTGCCAAGGACTTCATGAGCACAAGCCGAGCAAGCCACTACCACAACAAGCATTTTGGAGAATACAAGGAAGGTAAAAGATTTTTCTTTTATATTTTAGTTGTGTATTTCATTCATGATTGTTAAATAATCTCTCCCTAGTGTCTAGGCCTAGAGATTTTATCTTATTAGTGTGTTTATTTCATCTTGTTTTTATTTTGGAACTAACACCATACTAACCATCCTCTCTTGAGTCAAATTCCTAGATCACATAATGGCATGCCTGGTAGGACTAGATGCATCTCACACATGAAGAATATCATTTTTCATCTTTAAAATCTTAATTTGGATCATTAAACTCTTGCAAATTGATTTTGTAACTTTATTTTGCCATTTTTGGTTGCCACGGGTTTACACATTAACCAACATTGGTTATTAAAACCATCATCGATTGGCATAGGCGTCACCGGTCATTATGTATGTAATTGATGTTGGTTAGATAACCATCATTGGTTAGTAAGTGTAACCAATGTTGGTGGTTATAACTGACGTTGGTCACTGTGTTTTCTTAAAAACACAAACCCAAGAGCTATTTTAAAATGCTTGGTTTGGGGTCATACGGACTCCATTTTGGATGATTTTTTTTTTTAACCAAATGTTTTCTCTTAAATTTTCATAATTTGGAATTATTTTAGCTTCAAGTTTCATATATTTTTAAAAAAAAATTGTAAAATCCATTTAAAATATTTTAAATCTAACATATTTGCTTTTGGGGTAATGCCTTAAGGGTAGACAGGTAACTAACGGATTTCAAGTTTGATAAATCATGTTTTAAAACATATTTTACATGATTTAAAATGAATTATGAACATTATTTTGGTGCTTAAAGTAATATATAAGGTGCTTAAATAAGTATTTTTAGCATTAATTTTTAAAGTTACAACTAAGACTAAGGGGTCAAATGAACACCAGTCAATCTTTCGAATTTGGTGCTTAAAAATGAACTCATATTTCTAAAAGTTTATTGTTTACAATAGTTATTTAATCAAATCTTGTTTGGAAAAAAGAGGTGCGTTGCATGTATGCTCTTCCATTTATCCCTTATAAGGAAACCTTGGAATCAAAAGCACCATTCCTATTACAAATAGCCTAGTCCAAGACTTAGAAAGAAAGTCATCTAAAGCACTCCTTAAAAACTCATCAAAGTTTGGGTGACCTTGAATACGACCCTAAAGTCTTTATACTTTCATCCTTTATTTATTTTTATGCATCTTGGCTTGCAAGAGGGACTTCATCACCTCTCACGAGTTCTTTAGGGAAGCTTTGACCTGGGGTTTCATCTTTCGGTATTGACTTCATTTAGCTCCTTTGGAGTTGCACATGGGATGTAGTGGCACTTTGGACATCGCACTGCACTGAGCGAATAGTAGGATGTAGTGGTTGCAAAAAGGACTAGATCTTTTTGCAACAAGCTAAGTGATACGAACCCAAAATTTGTGTTTTTATTTTGTATTGTTTGGTGTAAAAGTCATTGTGCAATTGATTCCCCTAGATTATTTGGATACTTGTTATATTTTAGATAAATTCCCACTTCTCATAGAAGTATTATTGGTGCAAGTTACACCTCAAGGACTATGCCATAGCACTGTCATTTGAGAGAAGGAGGGGGGTTTAAAAACCCTACTATATAATGCACATTTATTTTTGGATGAACCCTTAAATCCTCTTAAATGATGTATATTGATGGATTCCAATAGTACCAAGCAACCTTGTCAATTTAAGATCTAACGGTGATTAATCAATTGGTCTTATCCTAGATTAAAGTCTTGTTTAGAGTCAAAACTTGGTGTAAACAAACAATCCCAAACCAAATACATGGTCCTCATTTTTCTTTGAGTAAAGTTGTGTTATGTTGCCCACGTGAGATCATCCATTTGCCTTGTTCAAAGTTCATCAAAAGTTTGAGAGTCATATCATCCACTTTGGCATAGTTATGTTGCCCAATCGAGTCTAGACCTTTACCAAAGTTTTTTAAGTCCTTCACTTATAATTTAAATTCAAAATTACACCTTGACAAGTTCATAGGGTTGATGTGTTAAGTGGGTTCACCATTTGCACTAAACTTGAGGGAACTTAGGTTTAATTTCCAATTTAGGTTGAAGGTCATTTTGGACTCATAATCATTATCATCACTTGATAGACTTAATCTATTTTTTGCTAAACACTTACACTTTAATTCTATACACCACAGTATGTTGAGTTAAGAAGGGTAGTGTTATGCCATCAAAATTATGGAAAAATGTCTTTGCCTTAGAGAGTTTTTGAAACAAATTTTTTTGTCACACCTTTTGGGTAGTATAGCATCATTATGCTACCCAAATCATTTCAAACTTTGTTTCATGGACCCTTTTACATAGAATTCCAAATTTGTTCCTACATATTCAAATCAATCCAAGTGTACTTTTGATCTTTATCTAAAGCACAGTTATACTGATTCACCTTTGTCTAGCTTGTTTGTCAAAAAGAATAAAGTTTTATACCATTATTTATGAGAAAATAAACTATTACTAAGGTGTCTTTTTTTTCATACCTTATACCTAGTTGACCAAGTTCATGTCCAAGAATTGAATGCCGAGTGTTTTTTAGAAGTGTTTCAAATCTGTTAGATTAAAACTTTCATCTGTTTTCAAAGTCTAGATTTTGACATCATTTGGCCAAGATTCCTAGCACATGCCTTTTTTGAGCCTAGTTTTTGACGTCGTATTTGGCCAAAAGACTTAGCAACTTTTAATTTCCTAGATTAGATTGATTTGAAACACTTTGACCTTAGAGTTTGGCATTTCAATTTTTTGATCCATTTACTTGCTCATCTTTGTGTGAATAAGGAAATGTTAGATATTTTATGCTAGCTCTCACAAATATTTGCATAAACCTTTTGATCTTTTTGACAAATCTAGACCAAGTTGAAGGCATCATTTACTTTAGATTTTATCCTTTTTAGAGTTTGTAGAACTCTTTGACCTTTTATCGCCAAACATTGACTATGGATCCCAACATGTATTCCTACACTCGTAGTGGACTCATGTACAATCTGGAGATTAATAATGTAGTTGCATAGGAAGAAATGGTGCAAGACCCCTATGCAGATAACATTGCTTATGAGATGGATTCTTATCCCTCTTATAATACTCAATTAGGGGCACAAAGCCAAGATCCATTGGCTAACTATTTGGTTAACACACCACCTTACATAGAATAGGACCAAGAACAAACTACACAATACTTAGTTACAATACCAATAGTGGATGAGCCAGTAATTCAATAGCCATATTCTACTAATTTAGCTTCCACGTATGATCCATTTTTTTTCGTAACATTTGTTAGAGAACAAAGACAAGATTTTGGTTAGGGCCATAGAGGTAGGGGCTAAGTTTCCAATAGACTTCCCCCATGAAAATTTACCAAGTCTAGTAAGAGTGCCCCACAATATCATTTACGATCAATAGGATTCTTCTAGCAATCCTATGGCTCTAGTCCAAACAACATACCAAGACCCTAATATATCTAATCGAGGCAAAAACATCATGGAAGATCACATTAACCAAATGCAAACAACATACCAAACTTACCTAAATTTAGCACATGATTTCAATCAGATGAACATGGTGAGTAAGCCCCTTATCTACCTAGTACCTTCAACAGGAGTGTTGATGGAATTAACTGGACAAGAAAATCTAAGTTTTGACCCATTTATACAAAATGTTTTGATAGATAACTTGATACATATGCCAGTTATTAAAAAAGTGTCTTCAGCTTCTACATTGAATTATGAGCCAAATGTAGTAGATAATGTGCAAACAATGTCCAATCTTTATCAAAGTGGTACTAACACACAAACAACTAGCCAATAATGTGTGCCTATAGTTAATCCCATGAGCAAATCATCATACCAAGAATAGGAGTTTCTGCACCCCAGCCTAAACCAACTGTTTCCTCAAGTGTACAACTTACAAGATTAGATAATCAAATAATGGCTAATGTTACACCTCAATGATAGAATGTGATGAATCCTACTCCCCCTCAACAAGTAGTGAGTGGTATTCCACAATAATAGACACAATATAGTGTATCAATGTAACAGAGGATGAATATATTACCACCTCAATCAAGGGCACCTAATATACCACCTCGCCAAGTAACGATGAACATACCTCTTCTATCGTAGACTAATATGCCAATTCAAAACCATGAAATGACTAATAAATAACATGTAAATATTGGTCACTGATAGATGTTGAATCTACAACAGGCTTTTACTTTTTCATAGGGATTCGTGTAACAAAGAAGTCCCCATGTTTCTTAAGTACCTACTAGACAACCGTTGGCTTAAAATGTGCCACAAATTTAGAGACAGGGTCTTGATCCACAAGTTCCTACTCAATAGCAAGGTTTTATTAGTTGATAGCATGTCTATTTTCAACCACAATAGGCAAAGTATAGTTATATCCCTTTATCCCAACCACAAAGTCCTCCAAGTCAAACCTTTATTGTCAATCCAAACTAGAACATCATGTAGCCAAATGTGAAATTTTAAGTACATCCCAATCCACGTATGCATATTCTTGGTCTATTTCTCAACCAAGCCAATATACCCCAATAGGTGTCTCCATCATACCCTAGTCAAAGTGTCCCACTTGTGACCTCCCAACCATCTAGCCAAACCAATATTCTCCCTCAAACTAATATCCATCTAGTTTCCTATCCCAAGAATTGTAAAATATGAAGGATGCAATTATTGCCATTTAGGTGGGGAAGTAGACTAAGAAGTTCAAATTAGATGACGTATGTTCTTATCTATTCAATATGGAGTATTTTCAGATACCATTTCCTCTAGGATATGAACCAACCAAATTTGATAAATACAAAGGGAAAAGTGACCCTAAGGTTCATTTGATGAAATTCTTTGTTGCATGTCAACTAGTGGCATATAGGGACATATACCTTTTGCTATTGTTTCCAAGGAGCTTGGCTAGACAAGCCTTAGAGTGATTTTTAAAGTTTCCCAAGAATTTAGTAACAAACTTTGATGATCTTTCTGATAAATTTATGTAGCACTTTTCCTATAGTCTTGAGCATGAGATTTCATTAGTGGACTTGACACAAGCAAAGAAAAAAGATGGGGAAAGTTTTTCAAGTTATTTATAGTGATGGAGAGCCCTTAAAAGTCATTTCACTCATAGTTTAATAGATAAATAATTCATTGTTGTGTTTACTAAAAATTTGCATAGTAAGATAGACTATCATCTGGAACTGCAATGTGCACATACATTCAAAGAGATCATTGATAAAGGTTTGTTGATCGATTAAGCACTCATCAATAAAGGAATCATCAAACTTAATTCTACCAATTAGGGAGATAGCCAACAACAACATCCTAATCAAGTGTAAGCATTGCAACCAACACAGGCCAATAATCAAGAAAGACCGAAGTAATTCAATTGAAATATGAATGTTATGGAAAATAGAATAATTGAATCCTATCATGTGCAAACTATGCAAACCTCATATGCACCACCTTTTCAACTTACTCCTACACATCAACCTCTCCAACCAATGTCGTAAGCACAATAACCAAAACCTACACAATAAATAGAGTAACCTTTACCAATGCAAACCCCTCCTCCTAGGAGAACCATGACTACACGTAGTGTCTTTAGTGACCTAGGAGAACCTATTAAATCTATATTTTGTAAGCTTACCACTGTTAATCTGATTAGTTGGCCTATATCAAAGCATTATTCGTAAGGCATTCCTTACCCTAATTGGTACTGTGAAAATGAATTTTGTGACTACCATCAAGTCCATCAGCACAATCTATGAAGATGTGTCCAAATCAAGCATTTAATTGAAAATATTTTGGAGAATGGGGAGATAAAACTAGATAGTGGTGCTTCCACTTCCAATCAAACTCTTGGGATTTATCAAAACCCCTTTCCCCAACATAACAATCAATAATAGTAGAACAATCAGAAATAACAACAACGCTCAGTGCAGTAGCAAAATTAGTAGTATCAAAATCAAAGGTTGAACCAGTAGAATCAATAGAATCCACAATGACAAAACAATGGACAAAACCAAGGTCAAAATGATAACAACCAATAAACCTACCATGTAGTTGTACATGACTATAACAGGTTTGTAGGTCATATTACAGGGGGTAGCATTAATACCATCTCCATTAATCCTAGACCAAGCACTAATTATCCTAAACCATTTCTAAACAATACTATTTATCCAAATTACATGGATAATCCTTCTTTGACCTAAGAGTGCATACAGGCAAACTAACAAACTATGACTTCCCCTTTTGGATCTTATAGTGACAACTCATTCTTGCCACGTGACCACATTTAAGTGTACCAATAATCGAGACTTGTCTTATTTGGTCCCATACCATTTCCAACATCAGTTAGTAATAATGATCCAGTATTTAATCTTGATTATGCAATCACAACTCAGAGATCAAATATTACTATCCCAGGCCCTCAACCATCTACCACTTTATTTATCATCTAACCAATCATTCAATCTTGAAATAAACCATTCATTACTAACCAAGACAAGAAGTTTGATATTATAGACCAATTACAAAAGACACCATCACAAATTTCTATTTTGGATTTGCTATGAACATTAATAATCCACAAAAACATCCTGAATGAGTTTTTGACCCAATCCATTGTTGCTAGTGACATATCCTCTGATAACTTTCAAGCTTTGGTTGGACACCTAGCTCCAGCCCAACAAGTCACATTCAACCAAAGTGATATGTCTTCCCTTGGCTCACGCCATAATAACCCATTATACATAGAGTTTGTATTAGATGGCATAAAGTGAAACATGTCCTTATCGACAATGGATCTGGCCTCAACATAGTGTCTCTCAAGCTCATCAATTTTCTTGGGTACACAATGACAGATCTCCAGCTAAAAATAATAACTATTAAAGCCTATGATAATTAAGAAAGAGAGTCATAGGGCAAAATTAGTTTTCCAGTTATTAGTGAGCCTTTAACCCATGATACACTTTGCCATGTATTGGATCTTGAGTTATCATACAACATACTTCTAGGTAGGCCTTGGTTACTTGAGATTCATATAGTCCTATCAACATTACACTAATGTATCAAGTTTTCCCACTCAGGGATGGAAGTGAATATTCTAGGATATTCACACCCATATGAACATTGCAAGCATCATGAGGCCAAATTTCAAAGCTATAATTATTAGTATGGTATGAATCCCAGTTCTAAGTAGGATAAAGGAAAAGTTATATTTATTGATCCTTCACTAGATAATTATATAGATCCTAATACTTTGGATTCCCTTTTCCACATGCCACCTCTTAAAGCTTCTAATCATTTCACCATTTTAGATAATGGGCTGGGAGAGTATGTGACTCATGATACATTTCATATTGTCGATATTCCTCAGAATTTGAAAACCTTTGGGCAACCTAAGGTCATCCCACATATGCACTGGCAATAGAAGAACAAAGATAAGGGCCCTATCACATTTGTACCAACATCTGGCCTAGGACCTGACGCTCTTGAAGGGGATGAATCATGGCTATACAATGATGACCAAGTTGATTGCTATAAAAATGCAAAGTATCATATTCCCAATAAGATTATGGAGCATCACAATTATGAAGGAAGAGGCCTCAAACCAAATCAACAAGGAACCATCAAGCCAATTTCCATGACTAAGTATGAAAGACCTTATGGACTTGGATTTAAACTACATGAGGGTGACCCCACATATTTTATTCAAACTCCATCACTAGCGACTAGTGATGATGATACAAATAATGAAGCAGAGTTTGATCATAGCCTTACCTTTGATAACCTAGCTGAAACCAACCTATTTGATAACAATGCCATTTGTACCCTTACCCAAGCTAGTCATCATAATCTATTGCCATTATATTATCCCCAACTGATAGATTAGAACTATCAAGAATCTAGTCTATCAATTGATGAGTTCCAGCATGATGAGGCATTCTATGATTTCTTAGGCCTTAGAGACAATGTTCCATTGGGAGATCACAAATCAAGATTCTTAATCGCATTAGATCCTGTAGCCTATTTTGGAGAGTGTGTGAACACCCTTAGCCAAAAGCAAATAAGTAAAATATTGAGGTCCCAAAGTGAAAACCTCTTTGAGGTGCTTTCTAACCAGGGAAAAAGTGTAGATAAAGGCTAGTCTAGTGGTGAAAACCTGTTTTAGGCACCATTAGATGGAGGTGTTCATTCTTCTTTGAATTTAGACCAGGAGACCACTAACGATGAACTTGCCTACAAATATGAGTTTAGTTTTGAGCAACAACAAGTATTTGACAAAACTATCCAAGAATTTATAACTATTTTTATTACATGGATAAATCTCCCATTAGGAGACTCAGATTCATAATGCCTAGGAGAAGTCGAAGAGCAAGTCCTAACAAAGGACCCTGACATAGTCCAATAGTTCAAGTCGTTGCTTACTATCCTTGAAGATGGTTTGACCCTCCTAGTCAAAGATACAACAGAGGTAAACATCTGGACTCTATCAACCTAAAATGGATAAAATTAGGTACATCCCTCATTGAGGAGGAACGTGACATTTTTATAGCTCTATTGAGAGAGTTTGTGGATATATTTGCATGGGCCTATTCTGACATGCTAGGATTAGACCCCACCTTGATTTTGCACCACCTTGTGGTTAATCCTGATGCCAAATCAATAAAATAAAAGCTACATAAGATGTATCCACACATTGTTGTATTGGTAAAGAAAGAGTTGGAAAAACTCTTAGAAATAGGATGTATTTGATCCATTGACTACTCAGAATGGATCTCTAATGTAGTACCTATTAACAAAAAGCCTAAAGGAATTAGAATTTGTATTGATTTTTGAGACATCAACAAAGCTTGTCCTAAAGATGATTTTCCATTACCTAATATCAACATGATCATTGACCCCATGGTAGGTTATGAAATGCTTTCACTCATGGATGGCTTGTTAGGATACAATCAGATCATAATATCACCAGAATATCAGCATAAAACAACATTCATCACTCTATGGGGAAAATTTTGCTATCAAGTGATAACATTTGGCCTTAAGAATGCAAGATTTACATATGAAAGAGCCATGACTGTCATATTCTATGATATGATGCATGATATTATTCAAGACTATATCGATGACATATTAGGAAAATCCAAGACCAGGTATGATCATCCAACCGTGTTACATAGGATATTTGAAAGACTATGAGAGTACAAAGTCAAACTAAATCCAAATAAATTTGTGTTTGGTGTAACTTTAGGTAAATTACTTAG
Organism: Torreya grandis; assembly: GCA_037957365.1. Classification (NCBI taxonomy): domain Eukaryota; kingdom Viridiplantae; phylum Streptophyta; class Pinopsida; order Cupressales; family Taxaceae; genus Torreya; species Torreya grandis. Next base: position 1,997,414 of record JARHVA010001863.1, on the reverse strand, counting down.
CTTCATTGTATCTCGTAGAGGTATTGAAGTCAATCTAGCTAAAGTCCATACTATAACCAAGATGCCACCACCAACCAATTTGAAACAACTCCTTAGTTTATAGGGCAAGATCCAGTCCATGCGATGCTTTATCTCTCAGTTAGTAGACAAGTACCATCTATTTACACACCTTTTGAAGAAATGAGTTGCATTTCACTGGGATGATCACTGTCAAACAACTTTTCAACAACTCAAGGACTATCTTGTTAATTCACCTATTTTATTACCATTTATGTCAGGAAAGCCATTCTTGTTATACCTATCAGCTACTAATTATGCTCTGGGGGCACTCTTGGATCAACATGATGAAAATGAAAAGGAGCATGATGTTTACTACCTAAGTTGTACCTTGGTTACATATGAACATAACTATGCACATGTTGAAAAAGCTTGTCTAGCCATGGTTTTCATAGCTTAAAAATTGTGTCATTGCATGTTGAATAATCAAACTATGATCATTTCAAAAGTATATTCACTCAAGTATCTACTATCTAAAACAACTTTATAAGGTAGAATGGCTAAATAGATCATGCTTCTTAGTGAGTTTGACATAAATTATGTTAATCAAAAATCAATCAAAGGACGAGTTCTTACAGATCAACTTGCTGAAGCACCCCTCATGGATACACAACCACTCAAGTTTCCATTTTCAGATGAATCCATCATGACTATTATTGATAAACCCCTTGAGGAGTAGCCCTGAAAGATGTATTTTGATGGTTCATTCACTACACATGGATCGGGGGAAAGCCTATTGTTTATTACACCACAGGGGGATCTAATCCCTAAATCATTTAGAATCAGCTTTCCTTGTACAAACGACATGGCTGAGTATGAAGCACTTGTTGCAGGACTTTGATAAGTAGTGCATTAGAATATATCTCATCTTCAAGTTTATGGTGATTCTTAGTTAATCATCAATCAAGTCACAACTCATTTTTAGACCAAAGATGACAAGTTGGTTCTATATAAAGCCATGGTTGACACTCTTAAAAAACAAATTACCAACATTCAGTTTGAGCATATATTGAGGGCTAGTAATAGAACTACAGATGCCATGGCTACTATTAGCTCTCTAATTCGACAAATAGTTAAAGCTAAAAAGTATCAGTTCCTCATCAAGAATTTGTCAGCACCAGCTCATGAACCTTCAATCATTGCCATGATTTGTGATATTATTGGTCCTAATTCTATCTAGTACTTAGACCTTTACAACTACCTTCATGACCAAGTTCTGCCACCTAACCTATCTTGAAAACAAACTAAATCCTTCATTCAACATTCCACTTGTTATACTTTACTTGGATCCACTCTTTACCATCATAGTTTTGATGGAACTCTACTTCATTGTTTAACTTCAGTAGAGTCTACATTAGCATTAAGAGAAATTCACAAAGGAGTATGTGGATCCCATTCTAGTGGGGTAGTCCTATCCAAAAATATCTTACATACTAGTTATTATTGGCCCACAATGGATGTAGATGCCACTACATATGTAAAAAAATGTGACAAATGTTAATAACATGCTAATTTGATTCATGCCCCAATAAAAACTCTAAAAACGATGTTGACAACATGGCCATTTTTTACATGGAGACTTGACCTCATTAGGAAGATTAACCCCACTTCATCTGATGGCCATAAACATATCCTTACCACCACTAAATATTTCACTAAGTGGGTTGAATCTATACCCCTCAATTACGTGATGGGAAAGTAAATTTCTAAATTTATTTTCAACCAACTCATCTACCGCGACGGTATTCCCTCTGACATTATATATGATAATAAAGGATCATTTAATAACAAATATGTAGACCAGTTATGTACTGAATACAACATCACACAACACTTTCTACAATATATCACCCTCAAGGTTGTTGGGTGAATATTTTGTCTATCAGCTAACTGATGAGCAAAATAAGTCTCTTCAACCACAGCATAGGGAAATTGGTCAGCCAGATGTGCAAGTTTACTACATCAAAAGGGGACAAATATCTCCTCTCATCAAGGGGGGGTTCCCTGTAGATATGCAGGAGCTATATACTATATGTATAAATAGAAAATAACACTCAAGGGTAGGATAAACCATCCATCTCTCTTTTTTTAGAGATGATGTTCACAAATCAAAAGAAAAATCTTGATGAAATAATAGAAGACACTCCTCTTCTTTCAGAAGTGTTGTTCAGCAAACAAAAGGAATCTTTCGAGTGATGACAAGTAACTGTTATAGGGCATAGTAACACAACAAGATGAAATGAGGCACAAAGTCTCCACCTCAACTACCAAAGAGTGAAATACAAAAGACAATGAGGGCATAAAGTCATCCCAAGGTCTTTTACACAAAAATAGAATACGAAAGATAATGAGGGCACAAGATCCTTTACATAGGAATAGAAAAATAGACAAACTAAAGACAATTGTGGTAGCATAAAGTCTCTCCACAACTAGATTTAGGACACCTACCTGATCACTTTCACTAAATCTACTTATTCAATTAAATAAACAAAAAATGTTTTAAGGAAATAGACATAAGAATAATTTCCCCAACAACCAAGCTATTCCAGCATAAAGTCTGAAAAGTCACTTGTTTTCTTATTCAAATAACAAAATATGATCAACAATCTAAGCTCAAAGTCTCAGTAATGCCTTTCAATTTGGGTAGAGTTTTGTTTTTGATCACAGACAGAGATCTCTCAAACAATAAGAGAGTCTAATATATAGTGCTCCAAGAAAGACTTGGATGCTTTGTTTCACAAAAATGGCCTATAATGCATTCAATGCCTTTAATGCATTTTAAATTTTATCCATGGGCTCTACTGGAAATGAGCATCGATCTTTAATATGGGCCACCTGATGTGTTTCCTAATGTGTGTGTAGCTGTTTGCTTTACTCATTGCAAAAAAATAGGCCACACCATTGAATGTTCACACTCTTTTGATGTCCACTTGGTGGGTTGCTTTACCTTCTAGAAACATATCCTATGCACAGATATTTTTGATCTTTCTCCATCATTCCCCCTTTCCTTGTTGTATTTCATCCTTATCTATATGATCTGAGCTCTCAGGCTATCTCTTTAGTCGGTTGCTGAATTTGTTCACAAGATCTGTGTTGTATTTGAAAATCAACAGATATTTCATTATCTTAAATTTGACATTCACAGGGACGTCAATGGTTCAATCACTTCCCTAGTTCAATCGCTTTCTTGGTCTTTGATTTAACCATCTCTTTGTTTGGTGCTTCCTTTAATCTTTGAACCAATATTCTCTGCCCTCTGCAAGGGCACCTGCCCTTAGTTCACCGTCGTCCACAAGGGCACTTGTTCTTTCGGCTTTGGGACACTCCTTTGAATCGTCCACATTGAACCTTTGAACTGTTGAACCATTTTGGTTCAAGGTTAAATGATTCAATGGTTCAATAGTTCAATCACTTTATTGATCTTTGTCTGGAGCTTCTTTTGAACCATTGAACTTGTGAACATTTTAACCTTTGAACCGTTGAGCCATTTTGGTTCAAGGTTCAATCAGTTCATTGGTTAGTCTTTCAGGCTTTGAAAAAGGTCTATTTTGCTCATCACCTACCCTCTACAAGGGTATTTTGGCCTATGGGCTTTAGGGCACTCCTTTGAACTAACCACTTGAACTGACTGATTAAACCTTTGAACCATTTTGGTTCAAGTTTCAACGGTTCAATGGTTCAAGCACTTTCTTGTGTTCCATTTATTCACTTGACCGCTTGAACCAACTGCATTAAACTTTTGAACCTTCCTTTGGAATCATCCATTGCTGCCTCTTTCTTTGCTTGAGGTTGCTTTCCACTAATGTCAGCAAGTGACATGTGGCATCTTTCACTGTGAAACAGGGGAGGACACTTGGCAGCTTCTGTTGGGCTTTACAAAGGACACATGGAAACTTCCATTACTTTTTAAATACCTTTTAAGAGTCCTACAAAAGATGACACATGGTAGCTTCTATTGAGCTTTGTAGATGACACGTGGCACATTCCACTGCATTAAGAGTTACTAGAAACTGTATCCCGATAGATGACACTTGGCAGCTTCCACTTCAACTTTATAAGGGACACAAGGCAACTTCCACTGCATTTTGTGGTTTGATATTTCCTAGAAGGAACTTGCCCTTCGGGGTCTTGAGAAATGGTCCACTATCCTTAGTGTGAGCCTCCCGCAAGGGTACCTACCCTTTAGGATCTTTCGAGCGGCCTTCAGGATTTTATTTTCTCGGTAGTTTTTTTCTTTTTCGACAGACTTTTCCTTCAGACAAAAAGTCTAAAGGAATTCCTTCAGACAAAAAGTCTAAAGGATTTTTTCCTTCACCATTTTATCGCATTCTTTTCTCAAAAGAGAGTTGTGCCCTCCGTAAGGGCTTGTTCAAGTCCAGAACTATCCTTCGGGCTTTTGTAATGGTTTATCTATTCTTCGCCTACCTTCTGCAAGGGTTGTTTGTCCCTAGTTCACTTTTTTTAAGGAATTCTCTGTCTACTTTTGCTCGCTACCCTCATTGCCCTCTGTAAGGGCACTCAGCTTCCAAGGTTGCCTTTTAGATTTTTGCAATGGTCCACTTTGGCTCCTAAGTGCCCTCTGTAAGGGCACTTGTCCTTCAGGCTCTTAGAAGACCCCTTTGAACTTTCTGATTGAAAAAATGGCTAAGTGTTGAACTTGTTTCTTTCCTACAGAGTTCGTAGAAACCAACCTGTAGAGTCTGTAGAAATGAGTCCATAGAAATCTTCTGTGAAGTTTGTAGTTCCACCTACAGAATTAGTAGATTCAAGTTCATAGAACTGAGGGAGTCTATAGATTCAAGCCTGCAGAGTTCGTAGAAATGAGTCTGTAGATTCCTTCCTACGAAGTTCATAGAACAAAGTCCGTAGAAATGAGTCCTCAGAACTTAGCCTACAGAGTCTATAGATTCAACTTTGTAGAGTCCGTAGATTTTGAAAAATCTTGAAAAATAGAGAATTTGAATGTCTAGAACAATTTTTTAGAAGGAGAGAGAGGATTTTGGTCTGTTGGACCAAAATAGTTCAAAAATAGTTCAAATGTTGTCCAAAAATGATTGATATTTTTAGGGGACAACAGTTGGCTCCAGTTGGGGAACTTCCTTCAGTTGAAAACTTGGAACAGCTAAAGGGAGTAGAAACCAGAATCTTCAGTGCCTTGAAGTATGCCATTGGGACATGGAGTCATGCTAACCAAAAAGAAAGGCGATAAAAACAAAAATAAAAACACAAAAATAGAACTAAAGACTATACAAATATACATATGTATAAGCTGATCTTATCTGATACTTCAAAAGTTGAAGTGTTTCAGATGCTGCCCATTGTAAGGTAATTAAAAGGGCGTACCATCTTGATATTTCAATTGGAAGCTGTTCTCACCATTGAGTTGATGAATAGTAAATAGGCCTCTCCAAAGAGAGTCAAACTTCCCATGCATCCCTTTTGGTTCTCTTCTCTTGTCCCACAACGGGACTTGATCTCCAACCTGGAAATCATGATTTTTTGCCTTCTAGTCAAAGAGCTTCTTCACCAGACTTTGATGGACAAAAATTTGGTCCACCACCATAGTTCTCTGCTCATCTAGCTCAGTCAAGTAGATGATCCTTTTATCAAGGGGGCTTTCATATGTCTGATCTTCAATTGCCTTAGCCAATTTTAATGCTGATAATTCTAAGGTGATTGGTATCTCAGCATTGATACCATAAAGAAATTGGAAAGGAGACATACCAATTGCTCTCTTTGGTGTAATTATGTCTACCCATAGAGCATCAACCAATGCTTTATGCCATGTCCTTTGGTTGTCATCCACTAGCTTCTTGATGATAGTCACCAGGTTCTTATTACTTGATTCGGCTTGTCCATTCCCTTGTGAAAAGTAATCAGAAGAGTGAGAGAGGGTGATCCCATAGTAAAAATGAAATTGAGTAATCTCCTGAGAAGTGAAACAAGATGCATTATTTATGACAATCTTAATTGGGACCCCAAACTTGGAAATGATATTCTCCTTGAGAAAATTGCACACTACTTTTGAAGTAGCATGCTTGGTTGGAATTGCTTCCACCCACTTGGTTAAGTAGTCAGTTGTTGTAAGGACATAATCATGTCCAACACTTGAAGATGGGTTTACGGCTCTAATAAAATCAATTCCCCATTGTTGGAATGGTTTCTCTATGACCATTGGCTTGAGAGGTAGGGCAGCTAACTTGGGTCTCCCAATAAACTGCTGGCACAGTTCACATTTTCTTACCCACTTATATGCATCTTGGAAAAGAGTTGGCCAGTAATACCTAGCTCCCAGAATTTTATGGGCAGTCACAGAAGCAAAAAAATGTCCTTCACAGGCTAGATTGTGGAAGAATTTCAAAAGTTGGCTTTGTTGTTCCTTGTCCACATAGTGAAAGAATACTCCATCAAGGCTCCTCTTGTACAGGCCGTTGTCCCAAAGGACAAAATTGGCAGCTTTCAACTTGATATTCCTCCTTTATTTGTAAGATAGGTGAGCAAGACACTCACCATAAGTAAAGAAATGAACAATACCTAAATACCACTCATTCGTGGTAGAGACAAAGAGAACTGTCAGTGTGTCTTTCACCTCTGCTTCTTCATGCTTTGTTCCTTCTGGTTTGTTACTAGTAATTAATTGGCATAAGCCTTTTTTTCATACTAGCTTTGTTGGTTTGATAACTAGATCAAACTCTTAGATCTTTGCAATCTAATTGCCTCTTTTCATCTCAAAATCCTACTGAGTTAGTATGGATTTGACCGTGGTATCAAGAACCAAGGCAGTAGTGTGAGAATTCAAGATGTAGAAGCAAAAATGCTTGACTGCCTTCACCACTGCATAATCATGCTTCTCCATGTTTGAGTATTTCAGCTCATGAGCTTTGAGAGGGTAGCTCATGAAAGAAATGGGAGATTCCATACCTTCTTCATTCTACTAAACCAGAATTGCTAAAAGTGTGTGTCCAAAAGCATAACTATATATGATGAACTCTTTGTTGTAGTTTGGACAAACTAGAATTGGGGCATGCGCAATGGCAGTCTTGATATCCTCAAATGTTGACTTGACTTCTTTAGTCCAGCTAAAGATGGCCTTTCCTTTCATCATGTTCACAATGTGTCGAGTCTTCTCAGCAAACTCAGGGATGAACCTTTGTAAAAAATTCACCTTTCTGAAGAAAGAGTGAACAACAATCTTACTTGTAGGCAAGGTAAGCTCTTGAATAGACTTGACTCGATCTGAGTCAATCTTTATGCCTTCTTTGGACATAATGTGTCTGAGAAATTTCCCCTTTGTTACTCCGAAAATTGACTTCTTGGGGTTCAAGGAAATGCCATTCTAGTGGCAGCGATCTAGCACTTATTGCAAGTGGCATATATGATCTGGGCGATGCTTAGAAAAGACGGTCAAGTCATCAAAATAAACTACAATGAACTTATCCATCTCATCCTTGAAAGCAAGGTCCATTGCTCTCTGAAAAGTGGCAACAACATTTATCAAGCCAAATGGAATTTTTTGATAAGCAAACGTGCCCCAAGATGTGGTAAAGGCAGTCTTGTGTTGGTCTACTTCACTAACTTCAACTTGATTGTATCCTGAGAAGCCGTCTAGCATTGATAACATCTCTGAACCGGTCACTGTCTGAAGCACTTGATCCATGATGGGCAAAGGATGGTTATCTTTTAAAGATGACTAATTCAGATTCCTAAAATCCATACAGATGCAAATTTTGCCATTCTTCTTCTTCACAAGGACTATGTTGGCAATCCATGTGGAATGATGGATTAGGAAAATTATCCTAGCATTCAGTATTTTTTGTATATCAAATAGAATAGTACCTGATATCTTTGGATTATACTGTTGGGATTTCTATTTGTAAGGCACTAAACCATCCTTGAGAGGAATTTCATGGTGAATTTCCTCAGGCCTGAGTGACTTTAGATCATCATAAGAGTATGCCAAAACATCCATGTAATGGTGAAGCAGGTCAGTAAATTTGAGTTTTTCCTCTGGAGTATAGCATTTTTCAATGTTCACCATCTTGGGATTTTCCTTGGTACCCAAATTTATCTAATCAAACCCTTGGGAGGAGTTTGAATCCATTTATTGCTATTTGATGAACCTGTCGTGCTTATCAAACAGTTTCTCAAGAAAAACCAGTCCTTTGGGAATTTTATTCCCTTTTAGTTGTAGGAATTCTTCACTTGCGTCTGAATTCATTTTAGGAGTTGATTCAAGTTTCTTGGGCTTACTGCCTTCGAAGTGAAGTTGTTCAAAGCTATCTTTTTATTCTAGAAAATGGATGATTTGGTTGTCACCATTGAACACTTGCCAATGATTGGCATTATCAGGTACACTTAGTCTAAATACTAATTTGATAGTGTATTTGTTTCCTTTGAAGTCTACGTGAGGAACTAAGAGAGTTGTTGAAATAGCCAGTGCATCAGCTCGGTCATTAGATTCCTTGGGTATGGTAAAGATGTTGAAAACATCAAAGCTTTTAATTTAATCCTAGACTAGATTGCGATAGTGGCATAATCTCTCATTTTTGGTTTGATATAGGTTCCTTACCTAAAAAACCACTAGTTCAGCATCTACTTTGGCATGAAGGAGTTTCATGCCTCTATCTCGAGCAGTTTTCAATCTAAGCAATAGAGATTCGTACTCAGTTGTGTTGTTGGTGTTGTTGAATTGCAACTTGTATGAAAAAGGAAAAATATCTCTTTGAAGAGATATCAACACAATTCCAGCCCCTGAGCTGATAGAAGAATTGCTGCCATCAAATTCTAAGATCTAAACATCATCAAAAACTAATATTTCCTTAGATTTCTCCTTGCTTGGAAGGGGGAATTCTTCTATTGTCTTACTTGAGTCAATTCCTAGATCACCACCTACAGGACTTTCATCTACTGAAACATAAATATCCTCTATGGTTAAGAAGTAATTACCCATGCCTGAAGATTCAAACAAAATTTGAGCTTCAGGGGCTGATGTCTGAGTGACAACATATTTTGATTCCTTTTCAAGAAGCAGCCTCTACATGATGCCTTTGACAGGGATCCTTGCTTCAGACAGTTCCATGCTCAATTCTCCACCAACAGCCTTGGAGAAATTTTGCCCTAGTAGAATACCATAGGATGTTAGGACATCAGCCACCAGAACTGTCATCTTGATTCTCTTGTCTGGGAATGCTACAAATGCAAACTGGGTGTCCTTGATTTGTCCCAGTAGAGGTACTTGTTTATTCTCCATGGAGAAACATCTCCCAAAGGTTTTGGTCAGTGTGAGTCTAAGAGATTCTACCACTTTAGCAGGCATGACGTTGTCAGATGCACCTGAGTCTATGATGCAATTGCTCAGTTTGTGACCATTTATCAACAAGGAAACATAGAAAGGCTCTGTTTTCCCAGGGGTAGTTGGAAGAGTAATGACAAGATTATTTGGGATTGGCATGTTTTTTGAGGAATCATGAGTTACCTTTTTAACATCTTATCCTATAGGGACAGCTTTATTCTTCACACACTGAACTAACCTATCTAACTACTCGAGATTGGATTGCAAAAATTCAACTTCAGACATTTGAATTTTGGTCTTCTTGACATGGTCAATTATGTCAAATGACTGAAATGGATTAGGAATAGAAGGGAGTTCATCTTTTTTATTTTTAGGAGGGGTGGTACTGGTCTATGGAATTGAAGTTGAAGATGGAGGAATGCTTGATGTACTTATCTTTTTATTACTCACTGGGTTTTTTGGCTGGAAAGGCAGAGAAGTTCCTCGTTTGGAAATTAAAATTATAGGTTGAGAACTTTCCCCTATTTTTTCTTTATCAGCTTGCTGGGCTGACTAGTTCTGGGATCAGGTGAATATGGCATATGATCCATCAATTGCTTCACTTTTACCTCTGGGTTCATCTTGGTAATTCAGGAAATTAATGTTGGAGTCACCAGCTAATTCTTCTTGGCCTTCTACAAGGATATCAGTGTCATTTTCTTGGTTCAATTCAAGCTGGAAATAGAAATTAGATTCTATTTTGAGATATCCAAATGTTGAATTGGTTGGGGGTGCTTTAATGGCAAGTTTCCCCTGTGGGGGAGGAAGATGATTTGGTTGTCCTTGATTCTTGGCAGCATTGCCTTGGTATGACTGATTAAGGAATTTCCTTCTTGGCATATCCTAGTTAGGAGGAGCAGACATACCTTGGGCCATTTGTCTTTTCAAGGCTAGCAGTTCATTTGCCAGCTTTTGTACCATTTGATCAATGGTGCCTACAGGTGAGTATTCAGAAGATGAAGAAGATTTACCTCTATTTGGGTCTCTCCTTATCTTTCCTGCCAAGATAAGGTCATCTTCTACCTCAGTAGCCAAATCTTGAGCTATGGCAAGGTCTATTTGGTCATCACGTCTCAGCAGAAAACTCACTTCAGGCAACTGTGAGTTGATGAAGAAGCACTCAAGATTCTCAAGTGTAGGCTGAGCAATGATAGGAATTCAATTCTTGAGCTTGTCAAACTTAGCAATGAAATCCCTCATAGGCTCATGAGGTTCTTTCTTCATCTGTGTGAGTTGGTCCAATAAAGCATGTGCATCTTCTGCAGGCTTGAACCTGGCTTCAAATTTAGCTTTAAGAGTATCCCAGTCAGTCACTAACCTGGCCTGCAGATGGTAGAACCAGTCTGCAGCAGCACTTTGTAGTGTTTCCACAAAAAACCTAACTGCCACATCTTCAAATTACACTCTTATTATGCCACAGGCTATGCTGAAGGCTGCAATGTGTTCATCAAGGTGAACTTTCCCATCACCATAGAATTTGAGAAAATTCTTTTTTGAGCTACGTAGAAGTTCATGCAGGGGTGGAGTTAAATTGAGTGGGCCGAAAGAGCTACCCCAAGGGCCTTGAACTACCATTGTATGACTATGGAAAGGTGGAATAACAAATCTCAGAGGGGTAAGTATTGACAAAGCTTTATTAATAGCAAAAATGGAAGCTTTGCCCGGTAATGGAGACTTGACTTTAGTAGCAGGAAAGCTCCTGATTCATTGGAGGTGAGATGATGAAGGAAATAGATAAAAATTACTTTGTTTTACCAACTTGAATACAGGGTCAACAATACCTTTAGCCCTTTGGCTTTGCGTATAACATGGAGTTGCCAGATTGTAGAACAAAAATGGGAAAGAACTGGCACTGCTTCAGCTTGAAGCTTGAGGCTTCAAACTGTGTGTTCTATCCCAGTTGGCATGGAGGTGGAGGGAGATGGTAAGGCTATAATGATAATGGGTAAGACATAGAATGGAGTCGCCAGAGTCTATAATGGATAAGGGTAGGGATTGCTTCAATCTGAAACTTGAGGCTTCAGATTGCACGTAACGTCCCCAGCAGAGTCACCAAAAATTGTTGGGTGAATATTTTGTCGATCAGAAAATTGATGAGCAAAATAGGTCTCTTTAACCATAGAATAGGGAAATTGGTTAGCCAGATGTGCAGGTTTACTTCATCAAAAGGGGAAAAATCTCTCCTCTCATCGAGAGGAGGTTTCCTGTAGATATGCAGGACTATATACTATATATAAAAATAGAAAATAACACTCAAGGGTAAGATAAACCATCCATCTCTCTTTTTTTAGATATGATGTTCAAAAATCAAATGAGAAATCTTGATGAAATGACAGAAGACACTCCTCTTCTTTCAAAAGTGTTATTCAGCAGACAAAAGGAATCTTTTGGGTGATGACAAGTAACTGTAACAGGGCACAGTAACACAACAAGATGAAATGAGGCACAAAGTCTCCACCTCAACTACCAAAGAGTGAAATATGAAAGATAATGAAGGCACAAAGTCATCCCAAGGTCTTTTACATAGAAACAGAATACAAAGGATAATGAGGGCACAAAGTCGTCCCAAGATCCTTTACACAGGAATAGAAAAATAGACAAACTAAAGACAATTATGGAAGCACAAAGTCTCTCCACAATTGGCTTTAGGACACCTTCCTAATCACTTTCACTAATTTTGCTTATTTAATTAAATAGACAAAAAAATGTATTAAGAAAACAGACATAAGAATAATTTCCCCAACAACCAAGCTATTCCAGCACAAAGTCTGAAAAGTCACTTGTTTTCTTAATCAAATAATAAAATATGATCAACAATATGAGCTCAAAGTCTCAGTAATGCCTTTCAATTTGGGTAGAGTTTTATTTCTGATCACAGATAGAGATCTCTTAAACAATAAGAGAGAGTCCAATATATAGTGCTCCAAGAAAGACTTGGATGCTTTGTTTCACAAAAATGGCCTATAATGCATTCAATACCTTTGATGCATTTTAAATTTTGTCCATGGGTTCTGCTAGAAATGAGTGTTGGTCTTTAATATGGGCCACCTAATGTGTTTCTTGATGTGCATGCAGCTATTTGCTTTACTCGATGCAAAAAAATGGGCCACACCATTTAATGTTTGCACTCTTTCGATGTCCACCCGGTGGGCTGCTTTACCTTCTAGAAACATATCCTATGCATAGATATTTCTGATCTTTCTCCATCATTCCCCCTTTCCTTGCTATATTTCATCCTTATCTATGCAATCTGAGCTCTCAGGTTATCTCTTTAGCCAGTCACTAAATTTGTTCACAGGATCTATGTTGTATTTGAAAATCAATGGATATTTCATTATCTTAAATTTGACATACGTAGAGACGTCAATGGTTCAATCGCTTCCCTGGTTCAATCACTTCCTTGGTTCAATCACTTTCTTGTTCTTTGATTGAACCATCCCTTTGTTTGACACTTCCTTTAATCTTTGAACCAATTTTCTCTACCCTCTGCAAGGGCACCTACTCTTAGTTCACTGCCCTCCACAAGGGTACTTGTTATTTTGGATTTGAGACACTCCTTTGAACCGTCCACATTGAACCTTTGAACTGTTGAACCATTTTGGTTCAAGGTTCAACAGTTCAATGGTTCAATCACTTTATTGTTCTTTGTTTGGAGCTTCTTTTGAACCATTGAACTTGTGAACCTTTGAACCTTTGAATCATTGAGCCATTTTGGTTCAAGGTTCAATCAGTTCATTGGTTCATCTTTTGGGCTTTGAGAAAGGTCTATTTTGCTCATCACCTGCCCTTTGCAAGGGTACTTTGACCTATGGGATTTGGGGCACTCCTTTGAACCGACCGATTGAACCTTTGAATCATTTTGGTTCAAGGTTCAACGGTTCAATGGTTCAATAGTTCAAGTGCTTTCTTGTGTTCCGTTCATTCACTTGACCGCTTGAACCAACCGCATTGAACCTTTGAACATTTTTTTGGAATCATCCATCACTACCTCTTTCTTTTTTTGAGGCTACTTTCCACTGATGTCAGCAAGTGACATGTGGTGTCTTCCACTATGAAATAGGTGAGGACACTTGGTGGCTTTCGATGGGCTTTACAAAGGACACGTGGTGGCTTCTACTACTTTTATTGAGATTCCTACAGAAGATGATATGTGGCAACTTCTATCAAGCTTTTTAGATGACATGTGACACATTCTATTGCATTAGGAGTTACTAAAAACTGTGTCCTGATAGATGACACTTGGCAGCTTCCACTTTGACTTTATAAGGGACACGTGGCAGCTTTTGTTGCATTTTGTGGTTTGATCTTTCTCGAAAGGAACTTGCCCTTCAAAGTCTTGAGAAATGGTCCACTTTCCTTAGCGAGAGCCTCCCACAAGGGTACCTACCCTTCAGGATCTTTCAGGCATTCTTTAGGCTTTTATTTTCTCGACAGGTTTTTTCTTTTTCGACAGACTTTTCCTTCAGACAAAAAGTCTGAAGGATTTTTGCCTTAACCATTTTGCCACATTCTTTTCCTGAAAGAGAGTTGTGCCCTCTGTAAGGGCTTGTTCAAGTTTAGAACTATCCTTCAGGCTTTTGCAATGGTCCATCTATTCCTCGCCTGCCCTTTGCAATAGTTGTTTATCCTTGGTTCACTTTTTCAAAGGAATTCTCTTTGTCCGCTTTTACTCGCTGCCCTCTGCAAGGGCACTCAAATTGATTCATTGCCCTCCACAAGGGCACTCAACTTCCAAGGTTGCCTTTTGAATTTTTTCAATGGTCCACTTTGGCTCCTAAGTGCCCTCCACAAGGACACTTGTCCTTCAGGCTCTTGGAAGACCCCTTTGAACTTTTTGATTGAAAAAATGGCTAAGTGTTGACCCTGTTTCTTTCCTGTAGAGTTCGTAGAAACCAACTTGCAGAGTCTATAGAAATGAGTCTATAGAAATCTTCTATGAATTATGTAGTTCCACCTATAGAATCAGTAGATTCAAGTTCGTAGAACTGGGGGAGTCCATAGATTCAAGCCTGCAGAGTCCATAGAAATGAGTCCATATATTCCTTCCTACGAAGTCCATAGAACAGAGTCTGTAGAAATGAGTCCTTAAAACTTAGCCTGCAGAGTCCATAGATTCAAGTCTGTAGAGTTCATAGATTTTGAAAAAGCTTGAAAAATGGAGAATTTGAATGTCTAGAACAATTTTTGAGAAGGGGAGAGAGGATTATGGTCTGTTGGACCCAAATAGTTCAAATGTTGTCCAAAAATGACTGATATTTTTAGGGGACAACAAAGGTAATGGCCAGGTCAAGGCATCCAAAAAAACATTGTCAATATTCTCAAAAATATTGTTAATGATGCCAATCATGATTGGCACCTCCAGATATTCCTTACCCTTTGGGCATACCATACCAATCATCGTACCCCCACAGGAGCCACTCCATACTCACTTGTTTATGGTACTGAAGCCATCCTTCCCATTGAGGTTGAGTTTCCTTCACTATGCATCTCTTTCAAGCATGTCTTAGATGATCATGACTATCGAGTAACTCACCTGCAAGAGCTAGATCTACTTGATGAAAAAGGCACAGCCACACTCAATAATCTTCAAGCATATCATAATCGACTCAAAAGCCACTATAATCGACATGTGAAGTATAGAGCATTTAAACTTGGTGATCTTGTTCTTAAAGAAAACAAAAATAATACCATGATCAAGAAGAAACATAAAGGGAAATTCAAACCAAATTGGATAGGTCCTTTCATCATCATTGTAGATTATGGATCAGGAGCATACATGCTTGCCACACTAGACGATGATGAACTTATAGAGCCCATGAATATTATCTTTTTCAAGTGGTACTATGCTTGAATGCTAAGGTGTATTATCTGTAAGGACTATTTTAGTTATACCATTTTATCACTATTTTTCTTTGTACACATAACACCCTTATTCATCCTCTTTCCTGTATTTACTTCCCATTTCTGACGTATCGACCCAATATGTTCTAAAGCCTAGCCTATTTGACCTTGGTTTTTGTTATTCGTTACATAGTTTTAGCATCAAGGTATCTGATTAGTTCATCAGTTGGTTCAATTATTTTAGATAGGGAGCATATCTTGGGATAGTGTGACAAAAGTTTTGGTAGCTGCATCCTCCATTTTTTAGTCCTTTCTTACCACCAATCTAGCTACTAATTATAGCTACCTTTGGGAAAATTACTATCATTGATCTATGTCATTGTGTCCTAGTTATAATCTCATATGGGAAAACTAAGGGAAATACTAAGCCTTGACATACCAACTTGCCACTTCTTATGCCATATTGTGTATTTTTACCAATTGTGCCTATTTTGTTTGAATTGGCTACTGCACTAGTCAAATTCTTTCGTTGAAATGGTGGAACTACAGTGACTTGAGGTCCTATTTTAGGACTATGTAGGTAGCGCTCAATACTTATTGAGGTCAGCTCAGTCACCTTTTAACCCACATTCTTGCCATTTTGAAAGCAACCTAAGCCACACTCTCACCATTTTGTGAGCAACCTAAGCCACACTCTCACCATTTTGTGAGCAACCTAAGTCACACTCTCACCATTTTACAAGCAACCTAAGCCACACTCTCACCATTTTATGAGTAACCTAAGCCATACTCTTACCATTTTGTGAGCAACCTAAGCCATGCTCTCATCATTTTGTGAGAAATCTTAATTTGAAATCTCTAACCATCTTGTGAGCTTGAACCATTTAGTGTCTCATCATTCTCGATTGAGTTGTGACACTCCAAAACATTTCCAAAAATATTTCAAAAAATTATTAGAAAGGAACAAAAACATTGACCACTTCTTTACCTTAAGGATTCTGAGAACCCTTACTAAGTTATAAGCAAATCACTTGTCATTTAGTTTCCCCATCCGTCTTGGCCTTTTTTTTCTCACGCACTTGCTAATTTGCAAGATCATTCCATTCTTCTATCACATCTATTCTATTTGTTTTCATCAATTATCTCATTCTTCCCATTCCCTAAGAGAACTACATTTGGCCTGAAATTTTTTATTGGATATTACATCTATAGAACTATGTAGGTAGTGTCCACTTGCCTAGTGTATATGGAGACAGATCGGCCACCTCTTTCCTTTTATTCTATTCCCTTATTTAGTTCATTTGTTAAGTTGTCACCTATTTTCTTAAGGGTAATGTTCGTAGGATTTTTTATTACATTATTTGTTTGTTTTTGCTTTTTTTTTTAATTTGTTTGCCTATTTATTTACTTTCATTACTATTGCCTTGATTCAATTTATGTGTGTTCATTGGATGATTCCTTGTCCACACTTACACTTGAATCCATCCTTATTCATATGCTTACATTGGCATCATGGTTTTTATTATTAGTGCATTATTTTCTATTGAGTATTGAATTATAGGTGTCAATTCTTATGCATATTTTGGCTAATTCTTTATGATGTTCTATCATAAAGCCTACCATCACATGCTACACTAAACCTCAGCTTCAAGAAGTCTATTCAACAATGGCAGCATCTCTTCAGTACCACCATCCTAATTCCAATCCCAATCATATCTTAAACAAAGTAATTGACTACGAAAGAATTAAAATCTTTATTAGTTTGGATAAGCATCTCCCTAATAGTAGGTTATTCCAATTCATCATTATGATCTGTGTCAAGTTATCATCATCCTCAACCAAGTTTATCATGTTTTCCATAATCAAGGTCCAATGATTATAACTGCCTATGGGCAAATCATTGCACATCATCCCACCGACATTTCTCAATGATTATAACTTCCTTTGGTAAAATCATTGTGTTGTCACCAATTTACTTTTTTTGCCTATACAGGGGCATGTTATTATCTTGTTTGTTTGTCCTAACTGGGGTAGCTCCATCTTCTCAATGATTATAACCGCCTTTGGGTAAATCATTGTGTTATCATACCACGTTGCCACTATCAGGGTACAATGCTTATAACCACCTTTGGGCAAACCATTGTGCACCATCCCACTTATATTATCAATGATTTTGACTAATTTTTCACTATCATTTTGTTTTCATCCCATCATCTTTCCTTTCTTTGGTCCCCTCATTTCACTTCTTTTTTTTCGAGGGATCATTTGTTGACCCACTTATGCCAACCATTCCCTCAAGGGGGAATCATACAATTAGTATATCATCATTGTAGTTATAGGCATGTATGACCTTTTCATTATTTGAGAAGATGTTACTATGCTTATAGCTTGCAATGCTTTTCCAAATATGGGCAAACTATAGACACCTAAATCTGGCCGCTGATAATCTCCAATCAAAATTTTGACTAATTTCTACTCAAAACACACAATTTGGCCTAAAAACACTAAAACATGTTAAATGATGTGAAATGACATATTCAAATACTTATTTTGGCTAGGGTATCCCTAAATGGGGTAATGCAATTTATGGACCAACTAACTTTAATCAATTTAGTTTGAGTCAAAATGCCAAATTTACACTTGCATGCTCTAGACTACTCTTTCCTATCAAATCTTTTGCACAAGACTCATGCTTTTATTATTTGTTGTTGGCAATATCCTAAATGGGAATATACATCTAACACATCTAATAGTGACTTCTAATTCCAATCCAATCAAATTTAGGACTAATAACAAGGCATTCTGATCAATTTGAGTAATTTGTGCATAAAGTGCTTAATCATGTTTAAGAGCTAATTAACCCAAATTAAGGCCTAATAAAAAATTCCATGGAAACTTGTTGAATAATTTTTTTTGGACATGAATATTGAATATCTACATCATTAAGTGACCTACTTTTTTGGGAAGACATCCATAGGCCATAAATGCCACAAATATCAGAATTCATGCCCTCCATGCCTCATCAATGCCTTCCATGATGCCCTCCATGCCTCTTAATTGCCCCTTCTTCTAATGCCATGATGAGGATAATTACAAACTTAATTCAAAAAATTGAATTAATCCTCAACCACACATCTCAATCTTGAGATGGATGGTTGAGATTGATTATGATCGAATCAAAAAATCTATAAATAGGAGGCCTCACAACATCATTTCTAAGCTTAATTTGTGCAAAGTTATAATGCAGGATTAGTTCTCAAAGCTTCAATAAAATAGTGTTATAATGCCAAATTGATTCCAAGCCAAGCCAAGCCATAAGCCAAAGGTGTCAAGGAGAGATGGAGGTTGTTAAGATTCCATTGCCAAGGACTTCATGAGCGCAATCTGAGCAAGCCACTACTACAACAAGCATTTTGGAGCATCCAAAGAAGGTAAAAGAGTTTTCTTTTGCATTTTAGTTGTGTGTTTCATTCATGATTGTTAACTAAGCTCTCCCTAGTGTCTAGGCCTAGAGATATGCTATTAGTGTGTTTATTTCATCTTATTTTCATTTTGGAACTAACACCATACTAACCATCCTCTCTTGAGTGAAATTCCTAGATCACACATGACACACTATACATAGGAGTAATACCAACATATATTTAATCTATCAAACATATGTAAGAATTTTTTATTATATTCTATCCCATACTATAAATAATGATTATAAATATACCCTTAAGTAAACATATAATTTAACTGTAAAATTCAAACAATGTAAATGGTTTTCAATTATCTACAACTTATGGTAACCCATATTATCATAGTCTAGTCTACTAAGATTTAACTACCAGTTTTTGACAATCAATCATATGAAGTAGTCTCAAATACATGAAAACATAAGCATTATACAAGTAACTACATATAACAGAGCAACTCATTATTCCACGAATTATAATAACATTCCAACATAAAAATTGCTAAATTCTTAGAGTTTGCATGCACACATACACAAGTCTACCCATTATAACAACACACGCTATCCACAATAATAAATAGTATGTATACAGTATATAGACAAATGCATATATGAGTTAGGTATAATAACTATAGCAAGTACCATCTAGGTACAATATACTTTTATATTGTAGTACCCTATGATAACCCATACTATCATAGGTTCCTAACTACATAACAACACACAAAACAAATTTATAAATTTTAAGACTCAATTGGTCCATGTAGATAATAAAAAGCAAACAATAAATTATTATACCACCTAGGTATATTCTGCATACAAACATACCAAGGTATCTCAACATAAAAGCATGAATCACAATACACCATTATTTACTAAGTATAACTATATATTTAACACACTTGTATGTAATTCTCACCAGCATCTATTATTGAATATATATGACTAACAGTCATTCACATTACTATTAGTGAGTCAAATAAACCCATTATCTTATTAACTTATTTGCTTCTAGGAGATTGTTCCAAAGGTTATAGTTCCCAATTCCTATGAAGCTTAATGACTTATTTAAATCATCTAACAAATTATAGGTATAATCTTTATATATTAGTACTTTTACATCCTAACATGCACTACATGTAAATATTCTAATGCTATGCAATCTCTAAACCATAGTTTAACATTTTAGTTGTAACTACTAAGCATAAAAATCAGCAAATGAATTAGCTATAAATACATGAAACATACTTTGCATACCATCTCTAGAAGAACCAAAACTTCATTTTCCCAAAACACAAGTAATCCAGATTCATAATCAATTTATATTTGGGGGTTTACAAGCAATCATTTGCTAAACTATTCTTAATCGATCCTTTAATATTTCACCTAGCAATATTACTTAAAAGAATGTACTCCAGGTTTTGACTACACTATAAGTCATAAACACTTAACTTGATGCATTATAAAACTTGATGTAATAGTTTTCTTGGTAAATAAGAGATTTAAAATCTCTTCAAGGTTTAAATCTCAATAGAGGGTAATTATGTTCAACTGTTCAACTCTAAGGTTAATTTATTCTACGTTTGATAATAAACTATTTAATTAATGAACTTTCATTCTTATGATAATCTTATAACCAATCAATTCAGAGAATCCTAAACCTTTATTCAACCAAATAGGTATAATCAACACACTTAAAATACATATTACTACATTTCTAGAGTCATATTATATATACTCACGTGAAGTTCAAAATGTATATATATTTATCAAATATTATTTATAAGCCAATAATATATCTACCCTTATGGGGTCTAAGATAAATTAATAAACACGTTTATGCCCATTTTCAATATTCCATAACTTGTTATTAAATCAGATATATAACATGCACTCTCCCCAGGAGTGTTTAACTATGGCTTTTTGAAGAATTTTTAAAAGGTTTAAACACTGGTTTTATGTTTTTGAACTATTTATAAAACTCATTCATTTTCTACTCTAATAGATAAATAAGTCATAATATCCTCATTACATGTAAATATGTCCCTTAGTATTACCTGATGCATGGACAAAATAAAACATATTTACTTCTCATTTAATAAACTATGTTCATGCTTCGGATATGGGTCAATTATAAAATTATTTATCAAGGATTTAACTAATTACGGTATCTCCATTCTTTATCAGAATTAGTTTGTCATATTCTATATTTGTGTAAAACCCATATATTTTCAATTGCATTAATATTTTAATAAATATCATTGCATGAATATTTTAACAAATATATAAATGTATGAGTATTTTAACAAATATATCTGGCTAGAAATAAAGCATAAGACAACTTAGAGAAAAATAAAATTGATCTATATATCCATCTAGGAATCTAATATATTTTCTAGCTCTGTGGTATGGGGCGATGCATCTATACAATAATTAAGAGCATTAATAAAAAAAGGAAATATATAAATGATTATCCAAGATGCTCAGCATGCTGGAAAAGAGAATATGATGTCAAGCTAAAATAAAAAGATCAGTAAATATATAGATTTCCATCACTCATTGGATTAAATATGGATGGAATATATAATATGCCGCCATAGAGGAATAGAAAACTTGTTTAAAAGTAATGGCAAAGATAAACATAAAGATCAATATAAATAAATATGCCATTATTATGGATGGAGCAGCTAAAATTGGGTGACACCATAGAGGGAATAGTAGGTTGGAAAACATAATAGTAGAGTCATTATATAAGTTGACACCATATAGGAGAGAAAATCCAAATTTTTAATAAAGACAATAGCCGATTCATAAATTTAGGGTGATGCCATGTAGCTATATAGCAAATTAAGAACATTTAATAATAAAAATAGGTATATTTTTTATCGTCCATATTACTTAGTTTGTTGGAAATAAATTAATGATGCCATAGAAAATAATAAAGCAAAATCTATTTAAATACAACACCATCTATATAGCTGGGTTAGACTAAATAAAGTGACACCATAGCTATGTTGGACATAGTCATTGATGTATGAAGGATTTTCATTGATGTCAAATGCTATTATGTATTAATGACAAAGGTGTTGAGTTGAACAAACTTGTTATAGAGCCCCATGGAGTTCTGTGTGTACTTTGATTGTAGAACCCCATGGACTTGTGTGTGTACATTGAATGACTATCATTTGCAAGTATCTCTTTATGGTCTAAGTTCTAAGTCAAAGGATACATAGAGCAAATGTTACAAATGCATAAGGTTGTGTGTGCAAATGTTTCCATACTTAGTCAATTTTACACCTTTGTATTTATCTAGGGAATTCTTTCAGAGTAAGTGACTCGAGCAATTCCTTCAAGAAAATGGTTTAGACTTTGTTGGACAAATTATCCGTAACAAAGTTTTTGAAGGAAATGAATGCAAGTTGGAATTATTTTGTAGAAAGTGGTTTGGTGATTTCTTTCAACAAAATTGGCTAAGTCTTTATTTGCAAAAAATCAAAGGGCAAGGGGACCGTTCAAAGTTTTCGAAGGGATCTTTTCAAAAAACTGAAGGGTACTTTGTAAAAGTTTTGAAGGGCATGTGACCCAAACAAAGTTTCTAAAAGGACATTTTGAGAAGCCTCCAAAGGTACATTGCAAAATGCCAAAATAAAAAGACACTTGGTATTTTGTCAAGGAAATTGTCCTAAAGCCCCTTAGATGAAAAGGACCCAAACAAAAATCTTGAAGGATACTTTTATAAGGCTCTAAAGGGCATGTGACCCAAATAAAAGTTTAGAATAGGTCACTTGGAGAAGATCCAAAGGACACTTTCAAAATAATGGCATTGATGAATTCTTTCAGAGAATTTGTCTAAGGCAAGTGGACATTTACAAAATCCTGAAAGGTATGTTACAGAAGTTGCAAAGGACACTTTTGAGAGAAGGGCATAGATGAATTCTTTTAGAGAATTTGTCTAGGGTAAGTGGACAATTACAAAATTCTTGAAGGATACTTTTGGATGGAATAGTCTCTTACAAAGTTTTTGAAGAATATTTCAGAAGAAGAATAGGTCACTTACAACATTGCCGAAGGATAAGGTCAGAGTCTTGTAGGGAATTTTTAAAATGCCAAAGGGTCAAGGTGTGTTAAAGATAGAGCAAGTCTGAAGAGATCAAAAGAGCAAAAGTGTTACATGTATGCCAAACAAAATAAGATGAAGTCAACATGTCAAAGTTTAACGACCAAGCCAATATAAGATCATGCATCTTTAAGAGATCAAATGGCATGTGGAACTTGGATGGAAAGATCGATGGACACGTTTCAAAGTTGGAACAAAAAATAAATGAAAAATCATTGAACTGAGTTAGTTACAAGAATCTGGTGAGATGATTAAAGGATATAAATAGTAACAATTGAATTGAAATGGTTATTGTAATTTTATAAGTGTGGAAATTGATGCGATAAGGGCATAATTTGAAGAGGATCAAAGAATGGAAGTAAAATAGTCATTTACTTGGAATGAAAAGAGACAAGCAATAAATGCAAAATATATAAATTAAAGAGACTCATCTAAGTTTTTGTTGATGTAATATTCCAAAGTGATGAAGAGTAGGAAAGAAAAATTGTCATCTTTTCATTTTTGAAATGAGATGAGTCGAGCCATAGATATAGAAATATGAGACTCATCTGAGCATAGAGGAATAATGTTCAAATTAGAAGAATACCAGAGTGTCAAATAGATAAATTTAGACATAGAAAAAGGGTGCAAGAAGAGTGAAGATCACATAAGAGTGTGTTGAATGAGAAATGAGTGATCGTAGATTAGACATGCAACAAAGAATAGAGACTTGGATTCTTTTGTAAATATGATTCATGAATTTTAAGTGTAAATGTTTGATCGGTTAGTGCCACAAAATTACGCTAGCTTAGTGCTCAGTATAGGGAGTGGGTCCTTCCTTAGAGGTGGTGCTCTTAAAATAGGGGATTGATGTCTCCTTGGGAAGGGTGTCCTTAAATATAACCAACAAGGTTCAGTCACTGAGACAAACTTTGTGAGGCTAGATTAGAATAGTAGCTTCTAGCAATATTCTCATCATGGTTTTTCCCTTTGGGTTTCCACGTATAAATTTGGTGTTGTGCTTTTGTGCATGTGATATCTTTCATTTATTTGTTTAAGATTGCATTTGTTTAAAATTCATCTTGAAAGTTATAAGTAATTATTTTTTGAGATATATTGATTCACTCCCCTTCTTAGTAGATAGGTGTGTTCAATAATTGGTATTAGAGCAAAGGGTTCTAAAAGAGAAGTTTAATTAGCTCAGGTTGATCTTGGATTCTGAACACAAAATGGCCAGTCATGAAGGAAGTTCATCAAACAAGGGACCTTTATTTGATGGGTCTAACTATGCTTTTTAGAGCATAAGGGTGGAAGTGTGTTTGACCTCCTTGGGGTTTGATGTTTGGATGTCTATTGAGAATGGATACACACCCCCTGCTATTTCTCCTACTGATCAAGAAGTGAAGAAGGCATGTGAAAATAATGCCAAAGCAAAGAATGTTATTCTTTATGGATGGTCAAATAATGAGTTTTTTCAATTCATGCATTATCAAAGTGCAAAGTACATATGGGTCAAATTAAAGAGCATATATCAAGGAGATGACAGAGTAAAACAAGCTAAGCTTCAAACACATAAGGTATAGTTCGAGAGCCTCAAGATGAGTGAGGAAGAGAATATTGTAGACTACCTCCTTAGGGTAGATGAGATTGTAAATGCAATCAGAAGACTTGGAGAGACAATGGATGAATCATTCATTGTCAAAAAGGTTTTAAGATCTCTAACAATAAATTATGATTCTAAAATTTTTTCCATTGAAGAAGCAAGAGATATGAACAAGCTCACAGTAGATGAGTTATATGGAATTTTCACTACATATAAGATGAAGCTGGGAGATGCAAAGTCATCCAAAAGAGAAGCTACTTTCAAAATTTCTAAGTAGACAGAAGAAAAAGAATCTCCTAATTCTGAATCTAAGGAGGTTGATGATGTAGAGGCCAATTTCATCAGAAAATTAGAGAAGGGCTCAGGCAAATACAAAGGTAAGTTACCCTTCAAATGTTTTAATTGTGGAAAGATAGGTCACTTTGCTACTAAATGTCCACATAAAAGGAAGGATGACTCTGATTTAGCTAAGAAAAATCAAAAGGAGAAATCCTATTATCCCAAAAAGAAGAAAAGCTTCTTTAAGAATAAAAAGGGGTTGTACTCAAAAGAAGATAGTGACTCAGTTGATGACAACAGCAGTTTAAGTGATGAGCATGATAGTGCTTTTATGGCCAAACAAAATGAAGTTATATTCATGACTTATGAATAAACTTATTTATGCCAAAAAGAAGAGGACTTAGATGATGAAGAAGAAGAAGGAGAAGTAAATATGGAATGTGAACTCATTTGTGCTTTAAAAGAAATTGACAAACTTAGAAAAGAAAATTCTAAAGAAAATAAGCTTAGTTAAAAGGAGTTTGAGAAATTAAATAAAAGAAATGAGGAATCAAATTAAATGATAGTGAGTTTGAAGACTCAAGTCGAGGAGGCAAAGAGGATAGTGGATGTGGTCAAAACTGATTTGCAAGAAAAATCCTTAGAATTCTTGAAGATGGAGGAAGAAATCATGGACCTAAGAGAAAATCTCAAAAAGGCCAAAGAACAAATTGACAAAGGCCTGAAACTGAAAGGAGAATCTACAATATTGGATGAGATGATTAGCTCATAAAAGCCCCTCAAAGAAAAATTAGGTCTTAGGTATGAGAAAGGGAAGAGTCCCACATTGAGTACAACTGGGAATCTATATAAAAACTTCAAGGTCATAGCAGAATCAAGAATCAAAAAAGAAGAAAATCACATTCCTGAAGAGAAGAAGAAAAGTAATAACTTTGTTCCTACAAAGACCAAGGTTACTGCTGCAAAAAACAACATAACAGTAAGGAACGTGAAGAAGATAAAGTTTAGGAGACCTCCTTTATATCCCCTAAGGAGAATGATAAGTGGGTATTCCTCATCATTTTATGGTTATTGTTATAGCTATAATCAATTTGGCCATAAAGCAATTGATTTTAAGATTATACCTAAGAGAAGGATAAGTTTCTTAAGTAAGATTTCATTTGCCCCTCTCCTAGATCTAGATGTTTTATGCTACAACTGTAATAATTTTGGGCATATATCAAAGCATTGTAGAATAAAGCTTATTAAATCAAAGTCTAACAATGCAAAAAGGGTTGAGACTCTTAAAGTGAACAAAGGCTCACAAATCAATGACATAATAAAGGAAAGTATAGTCAAGAAACCCAAGGAAATATGGAAAAATAAAAATCAGTCTATGATCGCTCAAACAACATTGCATGCTAAAGAGAAAAATATATGGGTCATAGATAGTGGTTGCTCAAAGCATATGATCGGTGACAAGAGTAAGTTCACCAAATTGAGTGAATACAAGGAAGGGACTGTCATCTTGGGAGACAATATTTCAGTCAAAATTAGAGGCAAAGGAACCTTGCACATTGATGGCAAGATACCTAAACATGATGTTCTTTATGTTAAAGGACTAAAACATAATATGTTGAGTGTAATTTAGATGTGTGACAATGGCTATAAAGTCATATTTTATGTCTAAATTTGTGAATTAATAAGGTCTAGAAAAATTATTGCACAAGGAAAAAGGATTGAGAGTAACATATATAATTTGATTGAGGTAAATGACACAAATTGTCTCATGGGAAAGATTGATGAGAGTTGGTTATGGCATAAAAGGATGGGTCATGTTAACTTTAACAATTTAGTCAAAGTAAATTCTAACAAGTGTGTAAGACACCTGATTAAGATAACCAAGCCTGCTGACACAACGTGTAGAGAATGTCAGCTTGATAAACAGACTAAGGTCTCATTCCAAACTAAATAGTATGCAACTACAAAACCTCTATAGATAGTTCATACTGATCTTTGTGGACCAAACAAGATAAGAGGTTTCAAAGGAGTGTATTATTTCATGTTATTTGTAGATTACTACACTAGAATGACATGGGTAACCTTCTTAAAGGAAAAGTCTCAAGCCTTTGAAAGATTCAAGATATTTATAGCCATGGTTGAAAATGAAATTGGTAGAAAGATCAAGTGCCTCAGATCTGAAAAAGGTGGTGAATTCACTTCAAATGAATTCATAGACTACTGTGAAAAGCATGAAATTAAGAGACACTACTTTGTTGAATGAACTCCACAGCAAAATGGAGTTGTTGAAAGGAAGAACATGACCATTAAGAGATGGCTAGAATAATGTTGAAAGAAGCCAACTTGTCAGATGGTTATTGGAGAGAGGCAGTCCAGACAATAGTATACATCTTGACCAGAGTCCAATTGAGAGTAAATAGTGACAAGACTTCATATGAATTATGGTATGAAAAGCTTAATTTAGTCAAGTATTTTAGAGTGTTTGGAAGCCAATGGTACATTTGAAGGAAAGAGAAAAAGCTAGGCAGTTTTGAGTCAAGATGCGATGAGGGAATATTCCTTGGTTATTCCACTCATAGTAAAGGCTATGTTTGCTATAAAAAAGACTGCATAAGCTAGTGGAGAGCATCTATGTTAAAGTTAAAGAGATCCTTGAATAAGAAACTGAACCTATAATGGATATCATAATTGAGAAACTAAAAGAAGAAGTTGAGGATGAAATATCAAATAATGAAGAAGAGATAAAGAGGACTGAAAAGGCACTCTCAAAGTTTGTTCAAAAGGATCATCCTAAGGAGCAGATCACTGGCAACATGAATGAAGGAGTCCAAACAAGGAGAAGGGCAGAAATATGCAAAGAACATGTAAGTTTTGATTTACTATTTGAAATTTTGCCCAAAAGCTATGTTGAGGCCAACAAAGATGAGAATTGGCAAAAGGCCATGGATGAGGAACGAAGTCAAATAGAAATGAATAAAACCTAGTAGCTAGTTCCAAGACCCATAGACAAAAATGTCATAGGCACAAAATAGGTCTTTAAAAATAAGTTGAATGAAGATGGAGTTGTTGTGAGAAAAAAAGCTAGACTTGTTAGCAAAGGATATGCTCACGTAGAAGGAATGGACTTTAAGGAGACATTTGTTCCAACGTCAAGATTGGAAGCCATTAGAATATCTTTAGCATTCTCAGTTTTTAAGAAGTTTAAAGTCTATCAAATGGATGCTAAGTCAGCGTTCCTGAATGGAAACTTGGAAGAAGAAGTCTATATTGAACAACATGAAGGTTTTTAACTGACAGATGAAGAAAACTATGTGTGCAAATTAAAGAAAGCACTATATGGTCTAAAACAAGCACCTAGAGCATGGTATTCAAGGTTGGATCCATATTTAAAATAATAAGGATTTATCAAAGGATGTGCAGATAGTAGCTTGTATGTTAAGTCTGAAAATGGACATATGTGGATCATAGTTGTCTATGTTGATGACATCATTTTTAGTGGCAGCAGTAATAATATGTGAAAAGAATTTGTAAATCAAATGTAAAAGGAGTTTGAAATGTCGATGTTGGGAGAAATTTCATTTTTTATTAGTCTACAAGTTGCACAATCCAAAGAAGGGATATTCATATCCCAGACCAAGTATGCGAAGGAGATGCTCAAGAAATTTGGTATGGAGGACAGAAAACCAGTTAGCACTCCCATGATAACTAGATTTAAGTTGACCAAAGAAGATGAGTCCCCTTATGTGAATAATATTATGTATAGATCAATGATAGGTAGCCTGTTGTACCTAACTACATCAAGACTAGACATCATGCAAGCTATATGCATGGTTGCAAGATTTCAAGCAATTCCTAAGGAATCACATGTCAATGCTGCGAAAAGAATCTTTAGATACATCAAGAGCACAATTGACTATGGTTTGTGGTACCTTACAAGTGAATACCTCACTTAATTGTATATGTAGATGTTGATTGGGTAGGAAGTGTGGATGACAAGAGAAGCACTAGTGGTGGTGCATTCTTCCTTAGAAATAGACTTGTGTCATGGCTAAGAAAAAAACAAGAGTCGGTTACGCTTTCTATAGCAAAAGAAAAGTATGTAGAAATAGTAGCATGTTACACCCAAGTCTTGTGGATGAAGCAAACTCTCAAAGACATCAAGGTAGAATACTAAGAACCTATTTCTATTTTTTGTGATAACTCAAGTGCCATAAACATATCTAAGAATTCAGTGATGCATTCTAGAGCCAAGCATATATCCATCAAATATCATTTTATGAAAGAAAAGATTGTAGATCAAGAGGTCAAAATTGAGTATGTGCCAACAAAGGACCAAATTGTAGATATATTTACCAAGCCTCTTCCCAAGGAGCAATTTGAGTATCTAAGAGAGATGTTGGGAGTAGTGGCTCCCACACCACATCACTAGCTTTTAGTGATAGGGCATGAATCTAGGGGGAGTATTGAAGTAACATTATTAACTCATAGATTAAGAGAACAGGCAGTCTAGTGAGAAAGTTGCAGTCCCTTTACTATTTGATGACAAAGGAGGTGACAAAGGTGTGTTGGCTCTAGATCATTATGCCTATTTATACAGAGATATGTTGATTATTGATTGGTCTTTTAGACCAATGCTATATAAATAATCATTTGTAGAATATTGGAGCCAAAGAAGCTAGTTTTGAATGTGTCTACGTAGATTTTAGACAAATGTGCCATTGCCTAAGGGGGAGTTCCTCACAAAGTGTTTTAGACTATTAAGTTCAAGGATTAAAACAACCAAGATGTCAAAAAAAGAGAAAATTATTGACATATTATGACAGAGACTCTTTGTCATTAATGTCAAAGGGGAAGAAAGTAGAATAGAGACATAGAAGTAAAGTCATTCTGATGAGGTGATTGCCATCAATGACAAAAGGGGAGATTTTTGGACATAGTCGTTGATGTATGAAGGATTGTCATTGATGTCAAATGCTATTATGTATTAATGACAATGGTGTTGAGTTGAACAAACTTATTTTAGATCCCCATGGACTTGTGTGTGTACTTTGATTTAAAATCCCCATGGAGTTGTGTGTGTACTTTGCTTGCAAATCCCCATGGAATTGTGTATGTACTTTGAATGACTATCATTTTCAAGTATCTCTTTGTGGTCTAAGTTCTAAGTCATAATGATACATAGAGAAAATGTTACAAATGCTTAGTTGATTTTGCACCTTTTTATTTATCTGGGGAATTCTTTTAGAGAAAGTGACTCGGGCAATTCCTTCGAGAAAATGCTTTAGACTTTGTCGAATAAATTGTCTACAATAAAGTTTCTGAAGGAAATGAATGCAAGTTGGAATTCTTTCATAGAAAATGGTTTAGAGATTTCTTTCAATAAAATTGGTTAAGTCTTTATTTGAAAAAAGTTGAAGGGAAAGTGGACCATTCAAAACTTCTGAAGGGATCTTTTCAAATAGCCGAAGGGTACTTTGCAAAAAGTCTAAAGGGTAAGTGGACCATTCAAAGCTTTCAAAGGGATCTTTTCAAAAATTCGAAGGGTACTTTGCAAAACATTTGAAGGGCATGTGAACCAAATAAAGTTTTCTAATGGACATTTTGAGAAGCCCTGAAAGTTACATTGTAAAATGTCAAAAGAAAAAGACACTTGGTATTTTATCAGGGAAATTATCCTGAAGCCCCTTAGATGAAAAGGACCCAAACAAAAATCCTAAAGGATACTTTCCTAAGGTTCTGACGGGCATATGACTAAAACAAAAGTCCAAAATATGTCACTTGGAGAAGATCCAAAGGACACTTTTAGAAGAAGGGCATTGATGAATTCTTTTGCAAAATTTGTCTAAGGAAAGTGGACATTTAAAAAAGCCTAAAGGGTATGTTGCATAAGTTTTGAAGGACACTTTTAGGAGAAGGGCATAGAAGAATTATTTTAGAGAATTTCTCTAAGGCAAGTGGACAATTAAAAAAATCTTTAAGGATACTTTCAAATGGAATGGTCTCTTACAAAGTTTTTGAAGGATATTTCAAAAGAAGAATAGGTCACTTACAACATTACCGAAGGATAAGTGTGGAGTCTTGTAGGGCATTTTCAAAATGCCAAAGGGTCAAGGCGTGTTAAAGATCAAGTAAGTCCGAAGAGATCAAAGGAGCAAAAACAATACATGAATGTCGAAGAAAATAAGATGAAGTCAACATGTTGAAGTTTAATGACTAAGCCAATATAAATATCATGCATCTTTAAGAGATTGAATGGCACGCAGAGCTTGAATGGAAAGATTGACGGACACATTTCAAAGTTGAAATGAAAACAAAATGAAGAACCATTGAAGTGAATTAATTACAAGAATCTAGTGAGATGATTGAAGGATATAAATAGCAATGATTGAACTAAAATGATTATTCTAATTTTGTGAGTGTAAAAATTGATGCGATAAGGGCAAAATTTGAAGAGGCTTAGAGAATGGAAGTAAAATAGTCATTTGCTTAGAATGAGAAGAGATAAGCAACGGATGAAAAATGTATAAAATATAGAGATTCATCTAAGTTTTTATTGATGCAATATTCCAAAGTGATGAAGAGTAGGGAAGAAAAACTATCATTTTTTCATTTTTGGAATGAGATGAGTTAAGCCATAGATACAAAAATATGAGACTCATCTGAGCATAAAGGAAAAATGGTGGAATTGGAAGAATACCAGAGTGTCAAATAGATAAATTTAGACATAGAGAAAGGGTGTAGGAAGAGTGAAGATTACACAAGAGCATGTTGAATGAGAAATGAGTAGTTACAGATTAGACATGCAATAAAGAACAAAGACTTGGATTCTTTTGTAAATTCAATTCATGAATTTGAAGTGTAAATTTCTAATTGGTTGGTGCTATCAAATTAAGTTGGGTTGGTGCTTAGTATAGGGAGTGGGTGCTTTCTTAGATTTGGTGCTCTTAAAATAGGGGATTAGTGTCTCTTTTGAATGGGTGTCCTTAAATGTAACCAATGAGGTTCAGTCAGTGAGACAAACTTTATGAGGTTGGACTAGAACAGTAGCTTCTAGTAACATTCTCATCATAATTTTTCTCTTTGGGTTTCCACATATAAAATTGGTGTTGTGTGTTGTGCTTTTATGCATGTGATATCTTTCATTTATTTGTTTAAGATTTCATTTGTTTAAAATTCATCTTGAAAGTTATAAGCAATTCTTTTTTGAGATCTACTGATTCACCCCCCCCCCCTCTCAGTAGATAGGTGTGTTCAACAAGCTATTCCTAACAAGTTAATATTATTAATATACTTCAATATAATTAAAAAATGGTTTCTAAAATAGTTCAAAAAGAGCAATATTTATCTCAGCTAGATTTAAATTAGATTATCTAAGTCATTGTCCAAAGTCTTGAAAAAACAATCTTAAACAAAATAGGAATTTTACATACAATGGCTGGTAAGTAATACAAATCCATCACTCAACAATTTAAAACATCTCCTACCTCTTAGGTTTGTTGGTATACTATTTATGCTCCTCTCTACATCGTATCTCCTTTTTTTTGCTTAATTTCTCCTTCCTCTTCTAGATATATAAGGCTTAGCTTTTGTTTTTAAGAGCTTTTATCAATATTTTAGTAATTTATTATTTTTCTTTCTTTATTTCTTTTTGTTTTATTAAATTTAAATGTTTCTTGTTTTATTTTTATTCAATTTTTTATTTTCCTTTTACTAAAATAATCCCCTTTTTTATATTTAATCTCTACTTTTGTTTTTTATTTTATTTTATGAAAAAATAATTAATTATTTAGTTATTTAGCTTTTCAAAATAATATAAAATTTTAGACAAACATAATTGGTAACCCAAACCCAAAATGTGCTTACCCCATTATGCACCAATTTAAAATTTAAATATTTTAAAGTAATTTAATAAAAATGTCTAAAATCATAAATACTCTGTATTTTAAATTTTTATCTTTATGTGTATTAATGGCATGATATTTACCTATAATAGAAAGCCATAGAAAATGATATTTTAAGCAAGAAATAAACACATGATAATTAATTAAATGCATTTCTACCATGACTAACTATTGTGTGTGTATAGGGTTTCGCTAGCTCTCTATCGACTTACGATGTCTCCATCTACAACAACTTCTTTAATAATGTTATCCCTCTTGTACGCTCAAGGGAATAATTCTTCTACATCTACCTCACAAAACACAAGTCATTAGATCATTTCACATGATAATCATAAGCAACAATATATAACTGAATCAATACATTAATATACTCAAAATATAAATGCTTACATAAACCAGTTTATAATAAGTAATCATGTATTTACATCTCACTAAGCAATATTCTAATATCTCAAAATAACATAAATTTTCAAGCTTTAATCAGAAATATATCCAAATCTAAATTTGTTAATTATAAATATCCATGGATAATCTAACCAATTTATCTGGTGAGGAATCGAGATGTAACATCCTTCCCCCGTAAAGCTAGTCATCATCTTCGATGACTCTTATTCAATGATAAGTTCTCAATTAAAAAAAATTCTTAGATAAGCAATAACATGATATATAATGTCAAACTAAGCAAATAATTGAGATATTACTTGTAGAACTCACCATAGTTCCTCCAAGTTGCACTATTTCTAGATTATTGGTCTCATAAGACCCTACCCAATAACATCTTCCAATTAATCAAACATGGTTATGAGTATGGATTATACAAGCTATCAAGCTCCACAATATCCAAAGAATATCATTACCATACCAAGACTTCATCCTTTGGCTTGTGAAAGCAATCAATCTCCATGTCACCCTATTGTTACCATTTCAACACTTTATCCTTTGGCTCATGCAAGCAATCAAGCTCTATAATGTTGTATCATTATCCAACCACAGACCATTCCTCATCTAGTACTAATTTCATCCAAACCTCAACTGATCCAATCATTTGAAGATCAAGCTATGTTCAAAATTGGTATTTTCCAACTCATTAGAAACCAAGACTAAGAAAAGTAACCAATCTAAGATAATTTTGTTGAACCAACCACTTGTGATAAGTAAACCTGTGATGAATCGCATATTGATCTTATATCAATTGTCAAGGAGTCTCACTTTGATGAGCTAGTCTTTACTGAGTCACTTTTTAATGATTGTAACTACCTTTGGGCAAATCATTACCTCGACCATATGCCTATTTTTAAAGATCCTCTTATTGACAAACTAGTCTTTGAGGAGTTATCTCTTAACCATTTTCCCATCCTAGAGGAGTCCCATCCTGAAAAAATATTTTTTGTGGAACCCATTATGACATCACATGCCATCACTTTTCTAATACCAAACATTCAATGAGACATTATTGTAACAGAGTACCCATCAGATGAAAAATCATATTTAGAGTCAGGCTTTATTCTTGCACTGACATCAGATTTAGCATCAAAATCAAAATCAAAATTAGTTTCAACATTGAATTCAAAGTCCATTGAATCAAATTTAGATTCAGAAATAGAATACATTCAAGACTGTTATAATATTGGTTACGCATGCCTCATAAATCAATTTCAATACATTTATGATCCTTCTACAATTTTTGAGGATGAGTAATTCAGCATTGACATGAGTTATCCTAGTATCTTTTATGAGGATTGTATAGCCTCTACCCATTCCATTACCATTCTATAGGCCATTACCACCAACCAACATAGCCATATTATTGACATTCCACCTCCCATAAGTCTTGATTGGGACTAATAGAATCACACTTTATTGAACTACATCCATGGAGACATAGCAATTGAAGAAGAGCAAGGAGGTCAAGACCAAATTTATGCAGACAAAGAATACTCTCCTAGTGAAACCTTTTTGGAGGCACTAGGGGACATGCAAAGTTCAAACTCAGCATCTTCTAGTGAAACCTTTTTGGAGGCATTAGAATACAATCAAAATCAAAAGCCAATATTCATTAGTGAAACCTTCTTGGAGATGTTACAAGATAATCAAGACAAATTCATTGGTGAAAACCTCATTGAGGCACTAATAGTTGAGCATAAAAGTCTTTCACTACTTGATGAAGACAGAATCAAAGATCAAATCAAAATAGCTTTCTATTTACAGCCTAATCAGATGGTAGTTACTCTTCAGCCCAAATAATAATTAAAATTAGGGGTCTTATTGAGAGAATATTTAGAAGTCTTTGGCCCCACCACAACCAAAGTTATATTGAATATAGCATTAAAAACATTACATATGTATGAAATTCCCGATCTTCATTTATTTTCTAACCACTACACATTCCATTATCATCTGCCATTCTATTTCAAAATCAAACCTACCATCCATTATTTGTCTTTATTTACCATCCACAATTGCACTTTCCTTTATAGAGGTTACAAAGATACCTTGTCTCGACACTTAAAGGAATCATAATCAACAACCAATGAAGATCACAAAAGCATTTTTAGCATCCAAATATATAACTAGTTCTTGATAGAGCAGTTATTCAGATGAGGTGTGAGGTAGAAATTAACATGATTAATTATTTTGTTTGTATCATTTGTTGATTAGGACATGCATTTCCACTTCAACAAGAATAACAAAATCATATGCCATTTTACCATACCCAAGCCACACACATCCAAAATCCAAAAACCAACAATCACCCAAGCTAAAAACATGTACTATACCATTTCATTTGCCATATCCATTTGACATTGTCGCATACCTATCCATTCACCCCATCACTTGGGGGAAACCCTCTTATCATTTTATCTAATCTATCAAAAACCATCATTTTACTAAACAAAGACCATGCCATCCTATCATTCCATTCCTATCTAGATGAAAACCTAATTTTAGTCATCCTATCTAATCCTATTTTGATCTTGGTTCCTTTGGTTCTTCTCATATTTTTTGTGAGGGGATTCTGATCAATTTTTAACAATCAATCAAATATGTGTTTATAATGGCATTCTATGAAAATAGTGTGACAATTGATCTGGAAAAATAACTTTCATTTTCTATCCTATATCAAATTTGGTTTATGTGAGCCTAATTATAACCACCTATGGGCAAATTAGTGTTTCAATGGTCTTGCTACTAATTATAACCACCTGTGGGTAAATTAGTATCAATGATCTATGTCATTGTATCCTAGTTATAATTGCCTATGGGTAAACTAGGGGCAACACATGTTTACCATTCATTATTGCATCACCTTGCCATTGTTGTTTTCATTTGACTGGCCATTTGCTGGATTTCAAAAGTTGTTGAGACCTAGTTGGTTTTTCCCCACCTTTTGTGTGGATGGAATTACTATGACTTGAGTTTATTTCAGGACTATGTAGGTCATGCTCAATTCATGTTGAGGTCACCTCAATCCTCTTTTCCATATGCTCTCATCATTTTATGAGCAACCTAAGCCAAATGCCCTCGCCATTTTGAGAGTAGATATCTTGTCATTATCTAAAGAGTTAAAATACCTCAAAAATTCAAAAACATTTATCTTGTCTAAGCCTAGTTAGTTATCCTCGATCTATCCTACTAGGGCAAATTCATTATTAGGATGTTTTCATTTGATTTTGTTTTCAAGCTTTCTATTTATTTTTGTATTTCAAGTTGTTTGTTTGTTTGTGTGCTTTCCATGTGTTTGTTTGTTTTCTTGCACCGTTTTTTT
Organism: Torreya grandis; assembly: GCA_037957365.1. Lineage (NCBI taxonomy): Eukaryota > Viridiplantae > Streptophyta > Pinopsida > Cupressales > Taxaceae > Torreya > Torreya grandis. Next base: position 1,961,080 of record JARHVA010001863.1, on the reverse strand, counting down.
GCTTTTAACATTATTGTCTTGGCTCGGTCTATATGTATGCATTGGGTGATTCCTTGCACACATTATTCTTGAGTAAACATTATCATCATGGTTTTTATCATTGGTGAATTAATTTTGAGTGTTTATTGGATTGAGAGTTAGTCCTTACACATATTTCAGGATAGTCTTCATGGTGTTCTATCATGATGCTTACCATCACATGCTACAGCAAAAATTAGCTTCAAGAACGTCTATAATCAATGGAGCCAAAGAAGTTTCTCCTTAGCACCTTGGCAAATCCTTCCATCTCACCCTTGATTAAATTAACCCATTAGCCATTCTATTTATATCATTGCTAATTAGGATGAGCATCTCCTCATTGGTAGGTATAACTAGATTTTTTTTGATGATTAAATTTTTTTCTTCTATCCCTTTTTTCATTACTTTGTGTATCTTTGTATGCCTGGTTGTTTGTGGCTTTTTTAGTCATTAGACCATTGCATCTTTGTTGTCACTCACTCATCTTTAATCTATATTCCAGGTTATATCCTTGAGTTATGCTTGTTAATCTACCTTAACTAGGGCACAACCATATCAACATCATCTTTAGCCAATCCAGGTCCTTTTAATGATTATAACCACCTATGGGCAAATCATTATTTAGACTTTTATTCCTAATTATAACTACCTTCAAAAAAATCAGCATCCTTTTTCAATCAATACATGTAAGCATTTCTCATTTAGATTAATCTCAACCATGGGTTAGTTCCACCTTTCTTCTTGCTTCTTTTCAAGGGACCATCTATCCACATATGTGATGGCTACTACCTTGAGGGGGCATCATCATAGGCTTCCTAAACACTCTTTGGAGCTTTTTTTCAACCATCATCTTCTTTTTGGCATGCAGGCCATCTCTCATTATTTGAGAATACATTGATATGCCTACAATTTGTAACATCTTCCCAAACAGGGGCAAACTATAGACACCTAAAAGTGGCCACCGATAACCTCTAACCAGGATTTTGACAAATTCTTACCAAAGTGCACAATTTGGCCTAAAAACACTAACACACACTAAATGATGTGTACATGTTATACTCAAGTGCTAATTTTGGTTAGAGTTTCATTAAATGGGTCAATGCATTTTATGGGCCAGCTAACTTTGATCAGATCATTTTGAGTCAAAATGCTAATTTTGCACTTAGGTGCTTTGGATTGTTCTTTTCTATCAAATATCTTGCACAAGACATGTGCCCTTGTTATTTGGTTTTGACAACATCCTAAATGGGATAATAGATCCAACACATCTAACATCGCAGCTTAATTCTAATCCAATCAAATTTTAGACCAATAACAAGACATTCTAACCAATTTGAGTAATTTGTGTACAAAGAGCCAAGGTTTGCATCAAAGTGCTTAATCATGATTAAGAGCTAATTAAACCAAATCACGAGCCTAATTAATAATTCCATGGAACTTGTTGAATAATTTCTTTTTGGAAATGAATATTAAATATCTACATCATCAGGTGACATCATTTCTTGGGAAGACATCCCTAGGCCATAAATGCATAAAATAGCAAGGTTAACCCCTCCCATGCCTCATTAAGACCCTCCATGCATATTCAATGCACTATATCCCAAATATTAATAGGGATATTTGTAGAATGAATTTCATATTTGAATTTATTCATGGTCACACATCTTAATCTTGAAATGGATGGTCATGGTTGATCCTCAAACCATTCCAAAAAACTATAAATAGGAGGCCTTGCCTAATGAATTTTAAGCTATCTTGGTGCACAGTTATAATGCACAAATAATTCCAAAAGTCATTGCAATTAGTGTTATAATTCTAAATTGTTGATCCAAGCCAAGCCAAAGCCACACAAGGTGCCAAGAAGAGATGGAGATAACCAAGCTTCCATTGATGTAGACTTCATGAGTACAAATTGAGCAAGTCACTACAACAAGCATTTTGGAGCATCCAAGGAAGGTGAAAGAAGGTTTTTTTTACATTTTAGTTATTCTTTCCATTTTGTTTTGTTAACTAATCTCCCCTAGTGTCTAGGACTAGAGATGTATGCCAATTAGTATGGATTTATCAATTTATTTTCATTTTGGAACTAACACCAAACTAACCACCTCTCTTGAGTCAAATTCGTAATTCACAAAAATTTCCCCAAAAAATAATATTTAATCATTTATCAAATCATGAGAATAAAAAATACCCTTCTCATAATGCTAAAAAACTAAAGGCTTCAGCGTAAATCAATCTTCTTGAATATTTGGGTCTATGTAAATCTAAATGGACCCTTGGCCCTTATTTCATGTCAATTTATATGTTTACTATTATTTTAACATTTTAGGACTTGGTAAGTGTAAATAGTAGGCTATTAAAGGGTTGTGTACAATATGTGAATTGAGATAAATGTAACAAATAGCTAACATAATAGGTTTTTCTTGAAATAGTAAAGACGGTGAAAAAGTGTACTTATTTAGAGGAAAAAGACATTTATATAGGTTAGAATGCTAGAACCGGCTTGCATATATGTCAAATACCTTTTGTTCTAGGAGTATGGTTGAAAATAGGTCTCAGACAGTAGCACCCTTATGGGATAGTAGCGTTGACGGTGCTAGTGTCCTATTATGGTGATAGTGTCCTTTTGTAATAAAGTTGCCTACAACTTTTAGAGATGTTATGGGATGGTTTTAGGTACCTATAGGTGATATGGTAACTTGTGTAAGTTAAAATACACCATTATTTCACTATATCTATTTCAAACCCTAATGAATACCTGCACACATGAAACAATAAATGAATCAAATGTAAAATAAAGGAAAAAATTGGGTTGTGGGATATTACAACAATGCAAGATAGAACCCATATTGTCTTGGTTGTTGCCTACATTAATCTCAATACTATGGGTATTTGATAACATGTAGTTCTCCTTTAGGGAATATGCATAATCAATGCACATGATATGTTAGAATGACTTTCACTTAGGCCCTTGTTTGATCAAGCATGCAAGTCTAAATGTGATAGTTGAGTAATATGCAGTATGTTGAGTTGTATTATTCACTGATTTTATGTAATTATGTGCCATGATAGTAAGTACTAGATGTAAAATGCCTTGTGAGGATCTTTATATAGAAGGAACTTTGATTTGAAAGTAAGACCCTTATTCATTGGCTAACAAGATATAAAAGAGGGGTAAAAACATAAGAGAAGGCTCAAGGGGGGTTAGGACCCAAAACATAGAAGAGAATGACCATTGGATACTATATTTAAGGGTGTTATTATCCTTAATCGCCCTTTTAGACATGCAAAATTGGTCAATAGGTTTATGCTTAGTATGGCCAGTAGAAGAAGTTCTAGGTTAAACATATTTGAGGGGTGATAGTACACTTAGTCAAATTCACATTCATATTTTTATTTTAAGGATTAGATTCCTATACTTTATGAACCATCATTAACAAGTTGACTGTACTTTTTTGCTTGTTATTTCCCACACCCTACAGGTTTTGCCTCTGTTTGGATAGGTTCATAGAAACCAATTATTAATATTGTTCTCAAAGGATGATGAATCCATCCTCTCATGTTTCCCATGCTTGGTTCCATTTTTTAAGATGATTTCATGAGCTAATTAGTTCAGATTGTAGGAAGATGTCACAAATGGAGATTGCAGTTAGGTTTCACTACTTGCAGAAGGTTTGGTTCTCTATAAGGGTCTCTAATTAATGTGAAATTATTCCCTTCATGTTTATCATGTCATAGTAATCACCTTCTTCCATGCTTGGTCTCAAGTTCACGTATTGATCAAACACATAGTCACATGGGTCACACAGTCAACTCCTTACAAGTTTTCACTTGCAATCATGTTGAACCACATGTATAAAGCTTGTATAGCATGCTCATGGAGGTGTAGTGAAGGTTTCAAGGTGTTGAAAATGTATTTAGAAGCATGAACAAACAAATTAGACCTCTTAAATGTTAAAAAGGATTGTGATAGTCAATGTCATATACATACACAGTCAACCCATTGAAATGAGCATCTATAGGAGTTTAAACATGTCAATATGATGTATTTGACTTGTTTAGAGTATTCCAAGGATGAAAGATCAATTTGAAGACTTGATAGAGGTCTAATATTTATCACAAGGTAATTTACCATGCATATTACTGATGTTTCACCTTCACTACCAGGTCTGCAACATTGCAAGTGTATCTCCAAGTGCCTCATAACAGACTAGTCACGTTGGAAAGAAGAACTTTGACCTTGTTAGATTTTTTCATATGATTTAAGGATCCATATGAGACCCTAAAAATCTATAATATTTGTGTTAAGTTCATACTACATTCACATAATTTATACTTCCTTCCCAATACTCTTGTCTACTATTAATTTACCTTTGGGTGCCCTATAGGAAGATGATCATATTAGAAAAGGCATATTTGATTGGTATCTAGTCCATAAATGTTGAAAAGATACATTTTAAGATGTTAAAATTGAATATAATTGATCAAATGTCCATACATTGTGCATTATTTAGAATATACCTTCACTGCCTATGTCACACCTACAAACATCACCTACAGGTTTCCATAGAGACTAAGCAAGACTAGATATCATTATGGGGTTTGATTGAACCTTTCCTCAAGGTCTTAGAGTGATGAAAGTATCATGGAACCCATATTTGAAATGTTATATTGTCAAGTAGACCTAAAAATTTGTATCCTTAGATGGTGACTGAACTCAGGGATAAGTTTCCCTAAAACACAAAATAGAGGCCTGAGGCCTTTTGATGATAACATATAACACTGTAACATGGAGTCTTTATGGATCTAAATGTACCCATGTTTTATCCATATCCTAGGGGAAGAGATATGTAAAATTAAATGGATGTGTGACTAGAAGAACATAGTGTTTGGAGGCTCCTAAGTCAAGCTTTTATTCACTGCCAATCTTCAGTGTTCTCTAAAGGAAATTTATCTTTCATGATCTTACACCCTAAGATGGCAATGTAAAATCAAATCCCTATGGTAGTTGGTTAAATTTAATTTTATAGGGAACATTGTTGGTATATATGCCATCAATAAGGTCTAAATTACAAGACGTTATCCCCATCAACACCTATAAGACCCCTGTTCAATCAACTATAGTTAACTATGGAAAACAGTGAGCTAGAAATGTGGTGATCTTAGTGTTGTATAGTATGAATGAGATAAGAATAGATTTAAATGGATGAAAAATGATATTTGAGAACTCCAAGAAAGATTTTAGTCATTGTTTCAAGTTCCAAACATGCAGATATGCACCTACAGGTGCCTCTTTCAAGCAAATTACAATTGTTACCTCTATCAAGATAAGTGTAAAGTCTAAAATGAAGGAGTTATCAAGGAAAAAAGAACTATTGGAATGATGAAAAGCTCATTTAAGGTGTTATATATCATATTAAATTCTCAAAATAATATAATAGATCAAAAAAGGTCCCAAGGAAACCCATAGTCCACAAACATGCATAAAGTATGCCTTTAGGATTTTGGAGAATTAAAAGGGCTAAAGATGAAATCAAGCCTTGAAATATTAAAAAGAGGGTCCTCATAACTTGAATAATCCCATCATGCCTTAATTTTATCTAGGATAATAGAAGAGATTCCCTTTGTTTTGTCTCAGATAGAGGGCACTCCAAAATGCATAAATCCTACAGACTTGGTGGATAAATGCTAACAAGGTGAGTTGAGGATTGATTCAACCTTGCAGGAGGGTGTGGTAAAGTTGGGTTAGATATATAAAAACTTGAATAAACCCCAAAACACATTATAAACTGAGCATAATGGTGATCCAGGCAATAATTCAGGTGATAATTTGGGTGACAGTTCTACCCCAATTGATGATGGAACTTTTGGGAGCCATAACTTTTGCATCGTAGCTCCATTTGACTCGCCATTTGAATCGTTGGAAAAATAAGAACAACGGGAACACCATGAGATGGAATTGATCTCTGATAAATAAAATTTGACACCTGAAAACCCAATGGAAGTTCCCTAAATTTCAATTTTAGTAGTGCAATCTAAAAATAGTAAGTTTCTAAAAATAGTAATTCCTTAAATTTTGTATTATTTTAAAGCTTGGAAGTTACACCACTTAATCTCCCTAAAGATTGGTGACCTTACACATCCTACCCTAGCTTTCAAAATGGATATAAATGAATATGTAACCTAAAATGGAAAATCAGACATCTCTTCCCAAAGATAAGCATATAGTTGTATTGCAATCTTGAGTAATAATACATCTCTTCTCAGAGAATTCATTGTTACTATGTTATTTATATGTTCTTGAAATATTTATCAACTAGAACTTCTAAGTTTTAGATCAGTGGTATCATAGCAGTTTGTCTTGAGAGTGTATGATCTCGAGGATGAGGTCAGGCTACAAGGATCTTGGGTGGAAAACAACAGAGCTTCCAAACTATCCACCTATTCTATCCAAATGACTTCAAATGGTAGATGACACCAAGACATCCCATCCTTTCAAGGAAATGGTGAATGAATCCCTCCAATGGCAACAAGCATAGATGATGCAAAAAAATTCCCAAATTCTTGAACAACTTTTGATGGGAAATTTTGGCTCCTCAGTTGCACTTCCTGGCTCCTCATCCATGGAACGTCCTTTCAGTGCACCAACACCCTTCAAGGTTCAGGTGAATTTTGATATTCTTACATTTGAAGGCAAAATCAATGCTGATGTAGTAGAAAATCGGTTAGATCAATTGTCTTCCTACTTCTCTATAAATAAATTCAGCGATGGAGAAAAGATCACTTTTGATCTTTTAAAAGCATCATTGCCCGTGAAAAACTGGTGGGAAGTGTACAAAAAGAGGTTCAATACAGATGACATTGGCCTTGAAATGGAACCTACCTAGGATGATTTCATAGAATTAGTGAAATAAGAATACTATCCCATTGGAGCATATGATGATCTATACATACAGTGGCCACAACTTTGCCAAGGTAAGGACCAATCTATTTAAGATTACACAGACATTTTTCATTCTTTGTCTGCAATATTGGGCATCCAAGAAAGTGAGAAACATAAGACTCTCAAATATCATGGTGGACTATAATGGTACATACGGGGGTAAATGGAACTCTTTAATTTGGAAACCCTCGGTGAGGCATACAAATTCACAGTGAAGATTGAGCAGAAGCATGGTAGAAAGAATACGAAGAGTCAGCCCTCAAAATGGAAAAGTGACAAGGAAGGTCAAACACGAGGCCAAAATTGGAAGCAAAAGGAGTTTCAAGATAAGAAACCCCAAAAGGGGAAGGACGAAAAATGGTGTGATTACCACAAAATTGGAACTCACTCCAAAGAAGAATGTCGAGCCATCAAGTCACTACTTTCTGAGTCATAATACTCGACATCTACTACTCTATCTCATACACAACCCACAGTTGAAGAGGATGAAGAAGAAATTGTAGATGCTGAGCCCAACACCATTGTCACTTCATCATAGACCCATGAGGAAAGGCCAAATGACAAGGAAATATTGTTTCACTCCAAATTATGGGTAAAAGGTATGCCTCTACATTTCATTCTTGATAGTGGGAGTCAAAAGAATTTAATCTTTGCTAAAGTTTTGAAAATTCTAAATCTATCCATGAAGCCTCATCCAAAGCCATACAGTATTGGATGGTTGAGTCCAGGGAGAGACTTCTGTGTCACCCATCAGTGTCTTCTTTTATATGTAATAAAACCTTTCTAAGATGAAATCTTGCGTGATGTGGTCAATCTAGATGTCTATGATGTACTCCTTGGTCAGTCATTCATGTATGAGCGACATGGCATCTATGAATCATGAACCTAAAGAATCACCCTCACTCTTGGAACATGGAATTATAGGGTACCAGAGGTACCACCTCCCACATCTGTCTCCCTAATCAGTGTTAAGCAATGTAATAGATTGGTGGAGAAGACAAAGCAATTTGTTCTCATGCTGGTCAAACCACAAAAATCCAAGAAGGCTGATGTTGCAATCCTGACTACACAATCAACACAACAACAAAAGCATATAGGATGAATCATAGGAGAATATGATGACTTATTCAAGTCACCCATAGGAGTTCCACTGCATTACCAGGTAAAACATTCTATCGATTTGATCCCAAGATCGCCTTTGCCTAACAGTCCTGTGTATCACAAATCAGTTTTAGAAAATGATGAGATAAAAAGATAGATTCAAGAATTGATCCAAAAGGGTCACATCAGGCCAAGCTCCTCACCCTGTGGCAGCCCAATTATCTTGGTGCCAAAGAAAGATGGAACATAGAGGCTTTGCATTGACTATCAAGCCTTGAATAAAATCATTGTGAAGAATTGCTACCCTCTCCACAGGATTGATGACCTGTTGGACCAACTCCATGGTGTGAAGTTCTTCACCAAAATTGATCTCAAATCTAGCTATCACCAAATTCCCATTGATCCCACTGATGTCTGGAAGACTACATTCAAATCTAGGGAGGGGCTCTTTAAATGGTTGGTTATGCCTTTTGGCTTAACTAATGCACCTAAAACCTTCATGAGGATGATGGATGACATCTTATGAACCTTCACCAACTCATTCATGGTTGTCTACCTGGATGACATACTCATCTACAGTAGAACATGGGAGGAACATTTGCATCATGTTTGTAAGGTGCTTCAAAATCTTCAAGAGCACAAGTTGTATGCAAATCTTGACAAATGCACATTCAAGATGACAACAATTCAATACCTCGGGTACATTGGGAATGAGTAAGGGGTCTATGTTGATCCAAAAAAGATTCAGGTTATTCAAGAATGGCCCACACCAAGGACCCTCACAGAACTTCACAACTTCTTGGGTCTTGTAAATTTCTATTGCAGGTTTGTTCTTGGATTTTCACATGTCACTTGGTCACTAACCCAAGTGACTAAAGGAGGAGCTAAAGCTACATTTTAGTGGGGTGAAATATAACAAAGGGCATTTGAGAATTTGAATAATAGACTTTGCTTAACTCTTATTTTTGCCTTGCCAAATTTGCATCAACCTTTTGAGTTGATGACAGATGCATCTGAATATGCCATGGGAGCTGTCATCATGCAACATGGCCATCCTATTGCATATCATAGTGAAACTTTCACTGATACAGTCAAAAAAAATCTAACATATGATAAGGAGCTCTATGCCATTGTGCAAGCCTACAAATAATGGAAACACTACATCTTGGGGAAAGAGACAGTCATCCACACTGACCACAGACCATTGGAATTCATCCAAACACAGAGAAAACTACAAAATGAGAGGCACCAAAAATGGGCCATATATCTTCAATAATTCCATCTAATCATCAAACATGAAAAGGGGAGCTCAAATACAATTGTAGATTGTCTGAGCCACCCACCAATTGTTGCACTCACAACAGTTATTGACCTGTGTGGACATGAGATTGCCACTCGGGGTGCTCTGTATGAAGCAGATCCTACCTTTATTGATACATATCAAGTGCTTTAAAAAGGTAAACATGTTTCTAGTTTCTATTTGTAGGATAATATCCCCTGTCATATGGGGCACATCTATGTTCCAACTGTAGAGCAATAGAAGATGATATGAGAAGCACATTTTAGTAGGACAACTGGATACTTTGGTATAGAAAAGACATTGCTAGTTCTTCAAAAACACTTCTACTGGCCCCATGTGTGAAAGTATGTGGAAATATGTCTCAAATCTTGCACCCCATGTGTGATAGCCAAGCCAACAAATATGAATCAAGGATTATACACGCCATTGCCATAACCAACCAGGCCTTGGGAATTTGTCTCAATGGAGTTTCTCTCAGGTTTGCCCATTTTAAAACATGGTAAGGATTGTATTTTGTGGTAGTTGATCATTTTTCAAAAATGACTATCATGATTGCTTGTAATAAAAATATATCTGTTGAAGAAACTGCTCAACTATATTTTAGTCATGTATGGCTCCATTTTGGTCTCCCCAAGTCCATTGTCTCAGATAGAGATAGCAGGGTTCTTGAGCATCTCTATTCCACTCTATGGAAGATGATGGATACCAAGCTGATGAAGTCCACAACCTTCCATCCATAGACTGATGGTCAGATAGAGGTGGTGAACCACTTGATTGTTCACATGATTCAGATGTATCACTCTAAACATCCACGCACATGGGATGAGGGGCTTCTTTTCATACAACATGGATATAATCAAGCCCTACATAGCTTAACCAAGCATAGTCTATTCAAAGTATGCATTGGGTTCCAACCCATGGCACCAATTAATATAGCCATTCCATTTTCCACCATGGAATACACACCTCATGGAAGATCTGAGGCAACAAAAGCAACAAAGTTCATTGAACAAATGGAACACATCCAGCAGCAAGTTCATGACATCCTGGAGAAGATGAATCAAAAGTATAAGCAATGCCATGAAAAACATAGGATTGTACACCATTTTTCTATGGGTGACTAATTCGGGCAGCAATTTAAGTGACAATTCAGGTGACAGTTCCACCCTAATTGATGATGAAACTTCTGGGAGCCATAACTTTTGCATCGTAGCTCCAATTGAATCGTCGTTTGAACCGTTGGAAATATAAGAATGAGGAGAACGTCTTGAGATGGCATGGAGATATACTTGATGAATTTTGACCTTAAAAAACCCAATAGAAGTGCCCTAAATTTCAATTTTAGTAGTGTAGTCTAAAAATAGTAAGTTTCTAAAAATAGTAATTCCTCAAATTCTGTATTGTTTTAAAGAATGGAAGTTAAAACACTTAATATCCCTAAAGTTTGGTGACATTCCACATCCTCCCCCTACTTTTAAAATAGGTATAAATAAAGATGAACTCGAAATGGAAAATCAGACATCTCTTCCTAGAGATAAGCATATAGTTATATTGCGATCTTAAGTAATAATACATCTCTTCTCAGAGAATTCATTGTTACTATGTTATTTATTTGTTCTTGAAATATTTATCAACTAGAAATTTTGAGTATTGGATCAATGGTATCAGAGCGGTTTGTCTTGAGAGTGTATGATCCTGAGGACGAGGTCAGGCTACAAGAAGCTTGGGTGGAAAACAACAAAGCTTCCAAACTATCCACCTGTTCGCTCTAAATGACTTCAAATGGTGAATGACACTGAAACATCCGATCCTTTCAGGGAAATGGTTAATGAAGCCCTCTAATGTCAATAAGCATAGATGCTGCAACAATTTTCCCAAATTCTTCAACAACTCTTGATGGTAAATTTTGGCTCCTCAACTGCACTTCCTGGCTCCTCGTCCATGGAACGTCCTTTCATTGCCCCAACACCCTTCAAGGTTCAGGTGAATTTTTATATTCCAAATTTTGAAGGCAAAATCAATGTTGATGTAGTAGAAAATTGGTTAAATCAATTATCTTCCTACTTCTCTGTATATAAATTCACCGATGGAGAAAATATCACTTTTGTGCTTTTGAAAGCATCATTGCCCGTGAAAAACTGGTGGGAAGTATACAAAAAGAGGTTCAGTATAGATGAAATTGGCCTTGAGGTGGAACCTATTTGGGATGATTTTATGGAAGCGGTGAAAGAAGAATACTATCCCCTTGGAGCATATGATGATCTATACACATAGTGGCAACAACTTCGCCAAGGTAAGGACCAATCTGTTCAAGATTACATAGATAATTTTCATTCTTTGTCTGCAAGATTAGGCATCCAAGAAAGTGAGAAACATAAGACTCTCAAATATCATGGTGGACTACAATGGTACATAGGGGGAAATGGAACTCTTCAATTTAGAAACCCTTGGTGAGGCATACAAATTCAGAGTGAAGATTGAACAGAAGCATGGTAGAAAGAATACGAAGAGTCAGCCCTCAAAATGGAAAAGTGACAAGGAAGGTCAAACACGAGGCCAAAATTGGAAGCAAAAGGAGTTTTAAGATAAGAAATCCTAGAAGGGGAAGGCCAAAAAATGGTGTGATTATCACAAAATTGGAACTCACTCCAAAGAAGAATGCCAAGCCATCAAGTCACTGCTTTTTGAGTCACAATACTCGACATCGACTACTCTGTCTCATACACAACCCACAGTCAAAGAGGATGAAGAAGAAATTGTAGATGCTAAGCCTGATAGCATCATCATTTTATCACAAACCTATAAATAAAGGCTAGATGACAAAGAAAGATTGTTTCACTCCAAATTATGGGTAAAAAGTAAGCCTGTGCATTTCATTCTTGATAGTGGGAGTCAAAAGAATTTAATCTCTGCTAAAGTTGTGAAAAGTCTGAATCTATCCATGAAGCCTCATCCAGAGCCATATAGTATTGGATGGTTGAGTCTAGGGAGAGACCTCTGTGTCACCCATTAGTGTCTTCTTTAATATGTAATAAAACCTTTCCTAGATGAAGTCTTGTGTGACATGGTCAATCTAGATGTTTATGATGTACTCCTTGGTTAACCGTTCATGTATGAGAAACATGGCATCTATGAATCACAAACTTGAAGAATCACCCTCACTCCTAGAACACGGTGCTATAGGGTACCATAGGTACCACCTCCCACATCTGTCTCCATGATCAGTGTTAAGCAATGTAAGAAATTGGTGGAGAAGACAAAGCAATTTGTTCTCATGGTGGTCAAACCACATAAATCCAAGAAGGTTGATGTTGCAATCCTAACTACACAATCAACACAACAACAAAAGTAGATAAGATGAATCACAAGAGAATATGATGACTTATTCAAGTCACCCATAGGAGTTCCACTATATTGCCAAGAAAAACTTTCTATCGATTTGATCTCAGGATCACCTTTGCCTAATAGTCCTGTGTATCACAAATCAGTTTTGGAGAATGATGAGATAAAAATCTAAATTCAAGAATTGATCCAAAAGTGTCACATCAGGCCAAGCTCTTCACCTTGTGGTAGCCCAATTATCTAAACACCAAAGAAAGATGGAACATCGAGGCTTTGCATTGACTATCGAGCCCTGAATAAAATCACTATGAAGAATCACTACCCTCTCCCTAGGATTCATGACCTGCTGGACCAATTCCTTGGCGTGAAGTTCTTCACCAAAATTGATCTCAAATTTGGCTATCACCAAATTCCCATCAATCCCACCGATGTATGGAAGACTACATTCAAATCAAAGGAGGGGCTCTTTGAATGGTTGGTTATGCCTTTTGGCTTAACTAATGCACCTGCAACCTTCATGAGGATGATGGATGACATCCTACGACCCTTCACCAAATCATTTGTGGTTATCTACCTAGATGACATACTCATTTACAATAAAACATGGGAAGTGTTAGGTTGTGGAGCTAAAAGCTTCACCAAGATGCAAACAAGAGAAGTTACGGAGGATGCAGAGTTGCAGAGTCAGTTGCAGGGAAACTGGCATCGGTCTGATCAACTGACGTCGGTCAGATAACAGTGAAGAACTAACCAGTGTCCGTCACCAGTCGGCTGACATCGGTCATAGAGGAGCCGACGTCAGTAGCATGTGCGTGAACAGGCAGTTTGCATGTTGATCCCAGAGAGTCTATTTTTGGACTGTTTGTTTGCATGTCAAGGGCTAGTTGTAGTCTTGAGTTGCACGTCTAATTATTGTAATTAAGATAGTCTAATTATTGTAAGCATGAGATCTATATATGGACTCATGGCTTGTATTGTAAACTTGTAGCTAGTGAGTAAGAGAGCAATAAGCTCCTTCAGATAGAGGAGAGCAATGGTGCGTTCCTCCTAGTGCCACAGTACCAAGGTGGGTACTGGTTTGGAGAATCAACAGGGTTCTTTGTATGTGTATGATCTTGGTCAGCATGTGTGCATGACTTTCTATAGGAGATCTACAATGGTGAGTAAGGTCTAGTGATTTGCAGGTAGCAGCAGAGAGCAGGAGATCCACTTGGAGTACAGTTGTGTACTTGATGTACTGGCAGCGTGTTACTGACTGGTTGGAGAGGTGACCATCAATTCTGTATTAGAGTTGATTTTTAGGACCGAGAGAGAGAGGGAAGAAGGTCTTGAGGTGTGGCGAACCTTTGAGGTGGAGGAAGAAGTGGCATCTTCCTTATTGTATATTCTTCTGAGTGATTATTAATACAAGATAGTGTATTGTCTCTCATATTCCTGTGTTGTTTCATATTTCTAGTTACTTATTGATTTTGGTTAAATTCTGTGTTTAGTTGCTAATACAAGAAGTAATCATATGTGCTCTATTGGTAGAGCAAGATCCTGACACAGTGGGATCAGAGCATGTTTATTGTTCTAGGTTCCTAACAAGTGGTATTAGAGCCTTGGTTGTAGGTTCAAGAGCTGATACCATCAAGTGGTATCAGAGCTTTTGGTTGGGTTGACTAACAGGTGGTTCAGATCTGGTAGTTTTTTTGATTACAGGTCACTCTCAAGGGTTTCATATTGAGTGGGAGTATAGCAATGGCAGAAGATAGTAAGCTACAAATGGAGAAACTGAATAGCATGAATGGTCTGATTGATGGAAAGAAAGAGCAGGTAAAAAGAGATTGTTGGTCGGTAGAAGATCAGCGTGTAGAAGCATATGTTGCAGGTGATGTTGCACAGGATGTTCTGGATAAAATAGAATCTTTGTTTACAGATTCTTTTGCCTCTTTCCATGCAGCCCAAAATAGAGCATCTTTTCATGGGTATGTCTTTGGAGACTTTGGAGATATTTATTTAGGGGTTAGAGAGCCTTGTCAGTTTATTGACGAAGGGGAAGTGAAGCTAAAATTGCAGGCGGATAACACACAGGGGGTGAAGGAAGTCATGCAAGTACCAGTCTTGGAGATGAGTCTAATTTCTTTAGGAAATTTGGGTGATGAGAGATGCATTGTAACTCTCACAGCAGATATACTTGAATTAGATGGTGGTAAGAAAGTAGGTATCCTTTATCTATCTACTTATAATACTAATTCACCTTCTGTTGCAGAGATGTGGCTTCGTAGGCTTGGTCACATATGTAAGAGGGGAATGCAGGTTCTCAAGCAGAAGATAGATGTTTTTGACAAGCTAAAGAACTGGAAAGCCTTGGTGTTCATGGAGGAGATGACGGACAGAGATCAGGTGAGGGAACTAAATTATTTTGAGCAGAGTAGGTTTGATTTGATCAGGATTTTGATCCATGGAGAGCTCGCGGGTAAAAAGTTATCACTCATAGACAAACACAGGTACTGGCATCGGTCAGAGAGTAACTGATGTTGGCAATAGGAAGACTAACGTCAGTCATGAAGGAACTGACATTGACAGAAAGGATACCAATGTCAGCCAGGGAAACGACATTGACAGTCAGGGTCAATGCAGGGAACTAACATCGGTCGGGAGTAGACTGGGAGATGGCCGAGATCGGTCACTGGAACGGATGGTGGGCGGACAGCAAGCTGTCAACAAGTCTCAAACACTCATGTCAAGGTCATAAAGGGTAAGTGAACCTCATATTCATTGTTCACCTTCTTTTTATTGCTTATTGATGGTCAAGTACCAGGAAGATGGAAGAGGCAATGTAGGTAGAATCCAGAAACAGTGGGAGCTTGGCATGGATGAGGAGTGTGAGTCCTTGGAGAAGAACCAAATAGGTGTTTTTTGGTAGAGTTGTCAGCTGGAAGTAAGCACTAAGAGACGAAATGGATTCCCAAGTTAAAGAAGAGAGTGGATGGATACGTGAGACGGAAGGCCAAGGCATATGGTCTTGAGGAAGCTGTCGGACAGTGGTACAGGTTTTGACAGGTGGATGACTAAGCATGGCTTCAGTCAATGTCAGTGTAACTATTGTGGTTTTGTCTTACCAGGTGGATGATGAGTCGCGACATTATCCAGTTACTGTATGTGAATGGTATACTAGGTATAGGTTCAGAGATATAGGGTTTTGCTGAGCTAAGGGTAAGGTTAGTTTAGAGGTATGTCAGGAAGAATTTAGAGCAGTGAAATTCTTTGGCATAAGAGACATGGAGATTTTATCTCCAGTGGGAGCTGATGTGAAGACGGTGTTGGCGAGATTCTTGTTATGCAGGGACAAGTTCTTCACTACATGGATATGTAGGTTCAGATGTGGCAGGTTACTTGAATGACAGGGGTAGCATCACAGGTTGTGTGGTGGTTGGTCTTCAGGATTGATCTTGAAGAGGAATACAAGCCAGGGAATAATTTAGATGGTGTATAGGTACAGGTATAGGTGTAGCTATTTATCTCCAAGTGGGAGATTGTTAGGTTGTGGAGCTAAAAGCTTCACCAGGATGCAAATAGGAGAAGTTACAGAGGATGTAGAGTTGCAGAGTCAGTTACAGGGAAACTGGCATCGATCTGATCAACTGACGTCGGTCAGATAGCAGCAAAGAACCAACCAGCATTGGTCACCAGTCAGCCAACATCGGTCATAGAGGAGCTGACGTCGGCAGCCTGTGCGTGAACAGGCAGTTTGCATGTTGATCCCAGAGAGTCTATTTTTGGACTGTTTGTTTGCATGTCAAGGGCTAGTTGTAGTCTTGAGTTACGTGTCTAATTATTGTAATTAAGATAGTCTAATTATTGTAAGCATGAGATCTATATATGGACTCATGGGTTGTATTGTAAACTTGTAGCTAGTGAGTAAGAGAGCAATAAGCTCCTTCAGATAGAGGAGAGCAATGGTGCGTTCCTCCTAGTGCCACAGTACCAAGGTGGGTAATGGTTTGGAGAATCAGCAGGGTTCTTCGTATGTGTATGATCTTGGTCAGCATGTGTGCATGACTTTCTATAGGAGATCTACAATGGTGAGTAAGGTCTAGTGATTTGCAGGTAGCAGCAGAGAGCAGGAGATCTACTTGGAGTACGGTTGTGTACTTGACGTACTGGCAGCGTGTTACTGACTGGTTGGAGAGGTGACCATCAATTCTATATTGGAGTTGATTGTTGGGACCGAGAGAGAGAGGGAAGAAGGTCTTGAGGTGTGGTGAACCTTTGAGGTGGAGGAAGAAGTGGCATCTTCCTTATTGTATATTCTTCTGAGTGATTATTAATACAAGATAGTGTATTGTCTCTCATATTCCTGTGTTGTTTCATATTTCTAGTTACTTATTGATTCTGGTTAAATTTCGTGTTTAGTTGCTAATACAAGAAGTAATCATATGTGCTCTATTGGTAGAGCAAGATCCTGACACAGTGGGATTAGAGCATGTTTATTGTTCTAGGTTCCTGACAGGAAGAACATTTGCAACATGTTTGTAAGGTGCTTCAAACTCTTCGAGAGCACAAGTTGTATGTAAATCTTGAAAAATGCACATTCAGGATGACAGCAATTCAGTACCTTGGGTACCTTGTGAATGAGGAAGGGGTCCACGTTGATCTAAAAAAGATTCAGGTTATTCTAGAATGGCCCACACCAAGGACCCTCACAAAACATCATAGCTTCTTGGGTCTTGCAAATTTCTATCAAAGGTTTGTTCTTGGATTTTCACATGTTGTTTGGTCACTAACCCAGGTGACTAAAGGAGGAGCTAAAGCTACATTTAAGTGGGGTGAAATACAATAAAGGGCATTTGAGAATTTAAAGAACAGACTTTGCTCAACCCCTGTTCTTGCCTTACCATATTTGCATCAACCTTTTGAGTTGATGACAAATGCATCTGAATATGCCATGGGAGTTTTCATCATGCAACATGGCCATCCTGTTACATATCACAGTGAAACTTTCACTGATATAGTCAAGAAATATCTAACATATGATAAGCAGCTCTATGCCATTGTGTAAGCCTGTAAACAATGGAAACACTACATATTAGGAAAAGAGATGATCATCCACACTGACCATAGACCATTGGAATTCATCCAGACACAAAGCAAACTATGAAATGAGAGGCACCAATAGTAGGCCACATATCTTCAACAATTCCATCTAATAATCAAACACAAAAAGGGAAGCTCAAATACAGTTGCAAATTGTTTGAGTCATCCACCAATTATTGTACTCACAATAGTTCTTGACTTGTGTGGACATGGGACTACTACTTGGGGTGCTCTGTATGAAGCAGATCCTACCTTTGCTAATACATATCAAGTGCTTCAAAAAGGTAAACACGTTTTTTATTTCTATTTGCAAGATAATGTCCTTTGTCATATCGGGCACATCTATGTTCTAGATGCATAGCAACATAAGATGATATGGGAAGCACATTTCAGTAGGATAGCTGGACATTTTGGTATAAAGAAGACATCGGTAGTTCTTCAAAAACACTTCTACTATCCCCATATGTGAAAGGATGTGGAAATATATCTCAAATCTTGCACCCCATGTGCGATAGCCAAGCCAACAAATAAGAAGCAAGGATTGTACACACCATTGCCAGAACCAACCAGGCCTTGGGAATCTGTCTCAATGGATTTTCTCTCAGGTTTACCCACTTCAAAACATGGTAAGGACTGTATTTTTGTGGTATTTGATCATTTTGCAAAAATGGCTATCATGATTATTTATAACAAAAATATATCTACTGAAGAAACTGCTCAACTCTATTTTAGTCATGTATGGCTCCATGTTTGTCTCCCCAAGTCCATTATCTCAGATCAAGATAGAAGGTTCTTGAGCATCTTCTAGTCCACTCTATAGAAGATGATGGATACCAAGTCGATGAAGTCCACAACCTTCCATCCACAGACTGATGGTTAGACAGAGGTGGTGAACTGCTTGATTGTTCACATGATTCAGATGTATCACTCCAAACATCCATGTACATGGGATGAGGGGCTTCTTTTCATACAACATGGATACAATTGGGCCCTGCACAGCTCGATCAAGCACATTCCATTTTAAGTATGCTTTGGGTTCCAACCCATGGCACCAATTGATATAGTTGTTCCATTATCCACTATAGAATACACATCTCATGGAAGATCTGAGGAAACAAAAGTAACAAATTTCATTAAACAAATGCAACACATCCAGTAGCAAGTTCATGACATCTTGGAGAAGATGAATTAGAAGTATAAGCAATGCCATGAAAAACATAAGATTGCACACCAATTTGTTTTGAGTGAGAAGGTTTGGTTGCATCTTTAGAAGGAATAACTTGCAGGCCCACACAGAAAAATTTGGCCTCTACGATATGGTCCCTACACCATCACCAAAAAATTTAGACGAAATGCTTTTGAGTTGAACCTACCAGCCTACCTTGGTCTGCATCCAATATTTAATGTGAAACTCCTCAAACCATATCATCCACCTCTATTCAACACTTTAGTCATAGCAGAACAACTCGACATTGATGAGCTTGATCCATAGAATTTTTCTCCAGTGGAGGAGGATCAGATTATGGACACATGGATGAAGACAACAAGAGGATGCTCTATTCCGCTTTATCGAGTGGTCAAAAGGGGCCAGCTTAGCCACCAAGGTGAGTGGCTCATAGAGAATCAAATCAAGACACAACTGCCACACCTAATGAGAAACATTGATGCAATGGGGACCATTACTTTTCAAGGAGGGAGGAATGATCTAGGTAGTAATTTAGGCAACAATTCGGGTGACAGTTCCACCCCAATTGATGACAAAACTTCTAGGAGCCATAACTTTTGCACTGTAGCTCCAATTGCTCACCGTTTGAACCGTTGGAAATATAAGAATAAAGAGAATGTCATGAGATGGCATGGATCTCAGATTGATGAAGTTTGACCCCTGAAAACCTAATAGAAGTTCCCCAAATTTCAATTTTAGTAATGCAGTCTAAAAATAGTACATTTCTAAAATAGTAATTCCTCGAATTCTGTATTGTTTTAAAGCATGGAAGTCGAACCACTTAATCTCCCTCAAGATTGGTGACCTTCCACACCCTCCCCCTAATTTAAAAATAGGTATAAATAAAGATGTAACCTAAAATGGAAAATCAGACATCTCTTCCCAGAGATAAGCATATAGTTGTATTGCGATCTTGAGTAATAATGCATCTCTTCTCAGAGAATTCATTGTTACTGTGTTATTTATTTGTTCTTGAAATATTTATCAACCAAACCTTCTGAGTTTTGGATTAGTGACAAATTTTGGTTGCAGCTTCAGAAGGAATGACTTATAGGGCCACACAAAAAAAATTGACCTCTGCGATATGGTCCCTACACCATCACCAAAAAAGTTGGAGAAAATGCTTTTGAGTTGAGCCTAACAAGGTGAGTTAAGGATTGATTCAACCTTGCAAGAGGGTGTGGTAAAGTTGGGTTAGATATATAACAAATTGAATAAACCCCCAAAGGCATTATAAACTGAGCATAATGGCCTAGATTCACAAAGGCATAGTCAATACCTACTTGGTCTAGTCTAGGCCTAAAACCATCAAAGGGTCTGCTACCACTTCTAAAATTAGGAGAGAATTACAAAACCTTATAACAGGGTTTTAGGGAGACATAAGGTGTATTCAAACTATTTCTATCCAAATAATATCATATGGAATCCATATTTTGGCTCAAAACCAATTCAAGGTATGCAAAATGAAGAAGCAAAGCTTGAGTATGCAGGTTTGAGAGCTCACACCTGCTAAGAGACTTTGCATGGGAGTCTAAGAGTTTGAGATATGTTAGAGAGTATCTCTAAGAAGGTTTTAGTGAATTTTTTTTCCAATTGGACATTAAACTTGTATGAACAATCCTTAGAGGGCAAACTCACTCTAAACCCTCTCAAACCCTTACTCGAGAGCCAATTGGGAAGATGAAGAAAAATATGCATCTAGGAGGCATGGAATGAGCATGAAAGTGGTTAGACATTATAGACAACTCTCCAGAGCTCTTCCCTACTAAGTTGAGTTGTACCCTACCTATAAGGATGGGGTACAAAATTGGTTTATTTGATATTTTTGTGTGTTATGAAGGTATGGAGGGGTTTCAATAGATGAAATAAACTTTGGGAGAGGGGTTGGGACTTGAATTAACCCAAAATATTCATTTATTACCTTATTTAAGTTCCTAAGTTATTCTGCTAATGCCTTCATCTCAGTCAGTCAAATCTAGCATAGTAAACAAGATAGTGGGAGAGTGACAACTCTAAGTGGGATGAATTTTAAGGTCTATTTGAGAAATATAAGGACATGAAGGGTAATCACAAGTGTCATTCATTCCTTTGTATGGAATATTTTATAAAGCTAAAGAGAAATTTGGTGCTAAGTGTGAAGGGTAAGTGAAAGAGGAGTTATTCGGACTACAAGGAGTGACAACTCATATGAAAAAGAATCATAATGATTAGGGATACAACCAATGTATGTAAAATAATGTAACTACCCCTCCCCCTTAGTGTAATCATCACATCTATCCCTAGTCTATTATGGATGTTCCAAGAAGGCCAAATGATGAAGGCAGTTTTTTTAGCAAGCAATGAAGAATCCTACACCACATTTCATGAGTGTCATGACTTAGAAGGACATTTGGCCTATGAAACCTTACATGGTCTATCTTCTAATTTATTATCCTATATTTTTAACTCCTCTCAACTTGAAAAATTTTCTTGTGACCCTTGGACTTCATTCTTTTCTCCTCTCTCTCCAATTTTATAAGTAATGGCCATTTTGGCTCTTGTAAAAAAATATCACGCCATGTATGGCAAAGACCTACTAGTTTTGACATTATATTTTGTCTTAGAATAATAAATTCAATCTGGTTTGAGTTCATATACTATCTTGTCAAGGTGTGTGAAGATATGTATAGTGAATAGCTAAGAGATATCTATCTATCCTTGCTTTCTCTCAATATTTCCATGTTTGATGCAAGTGATTCCAGTCTAGTAGGTCATATGAAGTGTTGCTAAGTGTATGGATCTATTCTTAAGTCTACAATGAGCCTTAGTATCTAAAACTAATATATGGTTTCTCTTATCTTGGATATCCTTCATGCATGTCACCTTCATATTGAAACACTAATGCTAGTGCATTCTAGGACTCTTAGACTAGTGTTGTAGGCTTGTCTCTTTATGAAATAAGTATGATAGTATTATGGAAGACCTTATGGTGTATCACCCCATTATATTAGTTCCATTTCATGCAAACTTATATCCCTTTTCCCACAAATAATCAACTAGTTTAGGTGATAAACACTCCAAGGCATATTCAAGGAGCTACCCCTTAAACTTAGAGGTCTACCTCCACTATAGGTGCACCCACATACCTCGAAGTATTCTCATGTTGCCCAAATCTAGAGGAGGCTTTAACACCCTCCTATAGGGTGAAATATTTAGTGATAATGGTTTCAGCATGCTCGATGGGAGCAAGTTCCAAGAGAATGGGAAGATTGTTTGTGTGTCTTTCCTCTAATCAGATTTTGGAAGCAAGTAAGTTAGCACCAATGACAAATCTGAATGAAAACTTCTAGTTGTAATCAGCCTAGGTGTCCTTTATTAAAGGTTTTGATTAGTACTTGCATCTCATTTAACATATGAGGTTAATATGAATAGCTATGGTGAATACCCCTATCATGAACCTCCCTAACAACCTTGTTATAAACCATATTATACCCCTCAACAGTCCTATCACAATGGCTACCAATCCAATGAGCTATGGCAGCCCTATGGTTCTTCATTTTCCTCCCCATATATACATTATGTTTTTGGACATCCCTATGGGAAAGGCTACCAAGAAACCTATCAAGAAATGTCTTCCTATCAATCCCAATATGAGTCCTACTAGCCATACCACGATGCCTATCAAACTCAAGAGGATTCCTATGAGTCTAAATCAAAATACCAAGAGGCAAGATGTGAATTCTTAAAAACTCAATTACAACAAGTTAGAGCTGGTCTTGACCCCCATAATTACTATCCTACTCCTCCATTAATCCCATCTTACATAAAATATTTGTTGGGACTCATACCATAGTTGTTAGTTAATGAAGATGATATGAGAACATGGGATGATCAGTATGATGTGCTCCCTAATCACCTCATGAAATGGATAAAAGGTGTGGTCTCAAATTGTATGCAAGTTTTGGATATGTTTGAAGATATATAAGGAACTTAATAGGAGATCAAAGAGCAAATGGAATTAGCAAAGAAGTGTGCTCAATGCTCAATAAAAAGGCTAAGGATGTGGGAAGATAAGGAACCTAAAAATAAACATGCTATTGTTGAAGAGCCTCAAGGAAGCTATTAACAAGGTGCAACTTCTGCTGATGTAAGTGGTTTTCCTTTTAATCATCCCAAAGGGTCACTTCCTCATGAGCTTACTAGTGCAGTCATCTTTCCTAAAACCACTCATAAGCCCTCTCCTTCGCCTCACACTCCATATCCAATTCATCGGCCTTCCACTACACCTAATATTCCATCCCACATTCATGAGCCTATTCATCAGCCTCCCACCTCACCCCTTCTTGAGAAAGAGCCCATTTTAAGGGAAGTCAATGAAGAGGAAAGAGATCAAGTTATAGCTAATCAAGAATATGTCACGAGTGACTATGAGGAAGAAATCACCATAGGGACTCCCCTTGGTGAACACTAGGGCAATTCTACCATCTTGAATAAAGAGAAACATACTAAATATTCTTTTATAGTTATCCATGAGGAATGTGGCCAAGACCTGAAGAGAAAGGTGTTTGAAGAAGACTCCATATCTGATCATGATGTTGTGGATGATCATCTCAAGCATTAAGTTGAGTTTGTTATCAAGAATGAAGGTGAAGGTCAAGTCACTCCTCAATAAGTTTCATTTGTAGAAGAGTCTCATGAGACCAAGGTAAAAGTTGTTATTGTTTAAGGTGACTAAATACCTCAGCCTAATTTTAAACCACCCTTAGATGCATTGGATCATAAACAATATCAACTTGATGACTTCATACATCAAGAAGAGAAGGTTGAAGAGGTGGTAGTCTTAGAAAATAAGGAGGATAAGGATGATTGGCAACAACAGATGGAAATCTTTCAAGAGCTTGAAGAGATTTGTTAAGTTGAGGGCCAAGTACATGACAAGGTGGAAAAATAATTTTCCATAGAAGACAATGACCAAGATTGGGTGGACTATGTGGAGCTCTTTGATAAGCTTGAATAACTTACAGCTGAAAGGAAACCTAATCTTATTGAGAGCATCATAGAAACCTAGAAGGTATGTCTTTTTGAACCACCATTGAAGGTCATAGTTATAGAGTCTTATGAGAAATTTCAAGTTGTTTGGATGCAAGAATAGTTCATTTCTATAGCTAACCTAGTTTGAGCTGCTTGGTTTTCATTGATCATCATGCCAATAAATTTGGCAAACATCATGAAGAAGATGGAGGCATCAATGCCAAGAGTCAAAAGGCTACATGCCTCATTAAATCCTTCATTCCATGAAATAAGATGGTTTTCAAACTTCCCATTTGATCCAAGAGGAAGTGTTTTATTTAGGTTAGTTTGTGTTTGATTCAGTTAGTTTAGTTTTTGTGTGTGTGTTTCATAAGTGCTCATGAGGCACATGTGTGTGTTTGTTTGGTTTATTATCTTGTGTGTTTTCTCTTTTTGGTTTTCTTATGTTTTGGTGTGTTATCAAGGCAAATTGTATGTCAATATAGTGTATAGGTGACTCCATGGTCCAATGGATAGGATTAGGCTATTGGTCATGGCATAGTAAGCATACCACTCTTGGGAAATCACCAAAAATGTTGACCATTTTGACCACAACTCAAAATGGGTCAACCCCCTATAATCAAAAAATTATATAGGGATCTAATATAATGTCATAGGGTGTATCATAGTTGATTATATGTCATTTAATGTCATTTTATCCTTGTTCATGGTCTAATTAGTCTTTGTGTCATTTGATGTCATCTAGGGGTCATTTTAGAGCATTAAATGTAAGTGGTACGATTTTCCAAGAAATAAAAATGTTCTAAACTCACCCTTAATGTCCAATATGTCATTCCCTATCATACATGTCAGTTTATAATTGAAAACTTGAATGTGATAACTAAAAATCAAGAAAGTAAGTGGAAAAGAAGGAATTTCAAAGGTTGTACAGCTTATAGAGAGAGTGGAACATATGAATATATTATATAATGGATATTTAACTTCCTTAGACTCATTTCAATGCTTTACATGCTTTTTAAGTGTCAAAAATCATTATGCTCCTTCATCGCCCTTCTAGACATGCAAAACTAGTCAATAAGTGTATGCTTAGTACGACCAGTAGAAGAAGTTATAGGTAAAATGAATTTGGGGCATAATAGTAAACTCAATAAGATTCAAATTAATTTTTCTATTTTAAGGATTGGCTTCCTATACTTTATGAACCATACTTAACAAGTAGACTATACTTTTATGTTTATTTTTTCCCACATCTTGTAGGTTTTACCTCTATTTAGACAGGTCCATAAAATATAGTTATTGATATTTATCTTAAATGATGATTAACCCATCCTCTCATGTTTCCCATGCTTGGTTCCATGTTTAAAGATGATTTCATGAGCTAATTAGTTTAGATTGCAGAAAGATGTCACAAATGGAGGTTGCAGTCAAATTTCATTACTTGAAAAAGGTTTGGTTCTCTACAAGGGTCTCTTATAGATGTGAAATGATTCCCTTAATGTTTATCATGTCATATTAATCACCTTATTCCATGTTTTGTCTTGCAAGTTCATGCATTGATCAAGCACATAGTCACATGGGTCACACAGTCAACTCCTCACAAGTTTTCATTTGCAGTCATGTTGAATCACATGTATGAAGCTTGTATAGCATGCTCATGTAGGTGTAGTGAAGGTTTCAAGGTGTTGAACATGTCTTTAGAAGCATGAACAAATAAACTAGACCTTTCAATTTCCAAGAAGGATTGTGATAGTCAATGCCATATACATACATAGTCATCCCATTGAAATGAGCATCTACAAGATTTTAAACATGTCAATATGAGGTATTTGAATTGTTTAGAGTATTCCAAGGATTAAATATCCATTTTAAGACTTGATAGAGGTATAATACTGATAAAAAGGTCATTTACCATGCATATTAACCATGTTTCACCGTCATTGCCATGTCTATAACATTGCAAGTATATCTACAAGAGCCTCATAGTAGAATAGTCACATTGGAAAGAATAATTTTTACCTTGTTGGAAGTTTTCATAGGATTTAAGGATCCATATAAGACCCTAAAAAGTTATAATATTGGTGGTAAGGTCATACTACATGCACATAATCTATACTTCCTTCCCGATACTCTTATATGCTATTACATTCACCTTTGGGTGCCCTGCAAGAAGATGATCATACTGGAAATGGCATATTTGATTGGTCTATAGTCCTTAAAGGTTTAAAATATACATTTTAAGATGTTAAAATGGACTAGAATTGATCAAATGTCCATACACTACGCATTATTTGAAATATACCTTCACTACCTATGTCACACCTGTAAGTGTCACCTACAGGTTTCCACATAGACTGAGTAAGATTAGATATCATTTTAGGGTTT
Organism: Torreya grandis; assembly: GCA_037957365.1. Classification (NCBI taxonomy): domain Eukaryota; kingdom Viridiplantae; phylum Streptophyta; class Pinopsida; order Cupressales; family Taxaceae; genus Torreya; species Torreya grandis. The sequence goes on along the minus strand of JARHVA010001863.1, from coordinate 1,934,680 downwards.
TATTGAACCTTCCTCAAGGTATTTAAGTGATTAAAGTATCATGGTATCTATGTTTGAAATTCTAGATTGGCAAGCAGACCTAAAAATTTGTATCCTTAGATGGTGACTGAACTCAAGGATAAGTTTCCCTAAAACACAAAATAGAGGCCTGAGGCCTTTTTATGATAACACATAACACTATAACATGGAGTCTTGATAGATATAAATTCACCCATGTTTATCCCTATCATAGGGGAAGAGCCATGTAAAAGGAAAGGGATGTGTGACTAGAGGAACATAGTGTTTGGAGGCTCCCAAGTCAAGCTTTTATTCATTGCTAACCTTTAGTGTTCTCTATAGGAAATTGAACTTTCATGACCCTACACCCTTAGATGGTAATGCAAAATCACCTCCCCATGTTAAGTGTTTACATTGAAGTTTAGAGGGTGCATTGGTGGTATATAGGTCATCAAGAACGTCTAACTTTCAAGATGTTATCCCCATCAACACCTATAGGACCCCTATTCAGTCAACTATAGTTATCTGTGGTAAATAATGAGCTAGAAATGTGGTGTTCTTGGTGTTGTATAGTATGAATTTAATGGGAATAAATTCAAATAGATGACAAATGATCTTTGAGAACTATTGGCCATTTTGGCCCACATATCAGGGTTTCCCTATAGTTGGAAGGAGAAGCCTAGCAAGGTCCTGAGGAAGTAGAAAACCCAAAGGATTAAAAATGGGTCCAACAATGCAAGTAGAGGGATCCAAGCAGGATCTCATGGTTTTCATGAGCATACAGGGACATGGACTAGATTGACAAAGTCTTGAGAGATCATTATAACTCTAAAGGATTGAGCAAAGGTTGAATTATGCAAGCTTTAGTGACTAGACCGTCACTAGGACATCTTTTAGAAATAAATGGACCAGTCCACTTGTGCAATTTTTATCTTCACCTAAGAATCCCTCATGAGCCAAATGATTATAGCACCAATAATTTCTACATGCCAGGATCATCCTCTAAAATTTTAATGCCTACACGAGCTTTTTGGCTCAAGTTATAAGCTTCTAAAGTTGGACCTACAACATAAGATGTTCACGCTAACATCAAATTTAAGATCGAGCAAAATAAATCCTTTTGATCTTAAATTTGATGGTTGTACAAACATAATTTTATGGGAGTGAGGACATCAATTTTAAGTTCATAAAATAGACCTTATAATTCAAATAGTGGGTCCCAGCAGATATAACGGTCCTTGTTCAATCATACATCTTGATCCAACGATGTGAGATGAGTCAAATAGTCAAGGATCTCAAGAGATTTACACATGGAATAAGCACATGAGTTAATAAACTGACACTAGGATCCTAAAATCAAATATGGGGCTACCATATGGTGTAAGCTTAGACAGAGTTGACAAGTCAAGGGCAAGATCAATGACTCACGGTCATTCATACCAATCAGGATCAATGGTGCGAGAAGGGTCAATATGTCAACAGGTTGAGTCAGATATCGATAGCCAATATGAGCCCAATACTTTTGATGGAAGTCAAGAAACCATTTTTGATGAAAGAAATAGGTCTTGCAGAATCATCTTATCATCATTGAATCTCAATTGAATGCCACAAAAAAGGACATAGTGATGCAGTCAGGTATAGAGAACATAAAGAAACTATCATTAAGGCTAAATATGGACTTTTGGCTCAAGGGTTTGTGTCATAGAGGGATATTTCTATGACTATGTTCATCATTGTTATAAGGAGGAGCTAGATTTTCAAATGGTGCCATGAAGGTATACATGTAGCCCCCAATAGTTTCATCTCTAGGACCAACTGCATGAAAAGGACCCCTTCTCTTTGTTATGCATGCCACAACGAACCAGTTAGGAACAATTAATAACAAGACAAGATCTTAACAAACTAGCCTAGTTATAATAACTACATGGATGGTAGAACCTAACTCTGAATAACTTGACTTCACCATTGTAATGAAAAGGAACATCAGTGTAACTATGTAATCACTTGAAGTAGCGTAAATCAATCAAAAGGGTTTGAATGAGCATAATTTGCAGAGGCAGTTGTAAAAACATTTCAAATGGAGTTGAGCTCATTTTATTCCCTTTTTTAGTGTTAACTCCCTCTCTCTTGTTTCATTTCTTTTATAAATATAGCCTTTGAGCTATTAATGATGATTCCTAAGGTTGGTATGACTAGACTGCCAAAATTATATTTTGCACCTCTTAGAGTAATGAATAGAGAATTTTACAGTTATTTGCTAATCTGTATTTAGTGTTTTTGTGTTTGTTTGATATGCAAAAGTGGTTCTTATCTTCCCTTTGTAGGTCTAATCTCAACATAAGTGCTATCAACTTTCTTTGTAGGTCATACAATGTGTCTTAGCATTGACCTCTCAAGGATATAGTGGACAACCAAATTTAAGTGTCTTCAACCAGACCTTATTTTCATCATTCCCTAGTCTGAGTGTATCAAACTGATCCCTATATGAAATACTATTGTATAGAAACTATAGTAAACATTGCATTAGCTTCTTTCATAGTCCATTAGTGTGTTAAAGAGTCCGAGCTTAAGAAGGGATCTGATAAATTCATGTTACATCATCACATATTAGAATAATTTTCATTTTATGCAATGTCTTAACTCTTTTCACCCCAACTCATTTAGGTTTTAGAAATAAAGGTCCAAACTATCCTATCTAAGGAGCTAGCCTCATTAAAAACCCTAGCGATCTAGTTTAGATATAAGCATCCCACAACCTTAGATCATTCCCATGTTAGTCTAGGTATGGGTCAAAATTTAACAAATCTAACCTATATTGGGTGCTATCTTAATTGATAAAAGTTATGGCACACTCGATAGACCCACCTATTTGTATAATTTTGCATATCTAAGTATAGTATCAAATTCTAGAGTTTCATTTCAAAAATTGCATATTTTTCATGCCCCCAAAAGTTGTCACAAGATTCTCTACAAAAGAGAAAGGGATAGATTTCTCTGAGCTATCTTTCCAATCAACAAAGAAGAAGAAATCCTCTCAGTCAAATCCTACACCTACACCTCTTGTTCCTCATGTTCAAGCCAATATTATTCAACTAAACATTGTTATAAATCCCACACCTCATATGGTTGTTCCTAAAAGACAAGCCTTTATGCCATTGTGATAGTCCTTTGAACCTTACCCAATGGGATTATATTCCAATCTCAGCTTTGAAGCCTCTTCCTTATTTTATAGGAGAAAATCTAGTTCCTCCAATAGAACATATTATAGATCTTGCTAACCTATGTTCAGTGCATCATGTGACTCAGTAAAATGTAGCAATGAGGTTCTTATTTCAAAGGAAAATCACTTCAATGGTAGAGAGGATTGGCTCCTGCATCAATCTATAATTAGGATGAATTTGGAGAGGTCTTATGTAAACACTTTGAGGACAAAAGTGACTACCTTTCACTCATGGAATAACTTACAAAAATCAAGAGATTCCTCTATGACTTCATGGTGGATTTCAACTATAGGTTCAAGAAGACCTAGGATGGAATTCATGCAGTGATCAAGCCTACACCCAACTCTAATTTTCTATACTATCTAAAGGCTTTCAATTTAGATGTAGCTGTGATGATTTAATCCATGGGAGGGAACACTCTACCTGAAGATTTTGAAATAGTAATTAAGGCTAAAAATTTCCTTATACAAGCAGGCAAGTTGTCTCCAAGGCCATCGATGCCTCTTTTTCTAGAGATACATCCTCCTACTCCAATTATTACTCCAGTTCTAGATTTAACAAAGTTTTATCAAACTAGGGGTGATCAAACTGACATATTAGGGAGGATAGAGAGTCTTATCAAAGCTTAAAATAATAATTTGGTTGCAATGAAGAGGCAATAAGCTCCACCATATAGGCCATATAAAAATACTAATCTGAATTATCAGTACAATAGGCCACCCTATCAGTCCAATCAGCAAGGACAAGGGTAGTATCCTCAATCAAGGCAATAAAATCCTAATTCTCCAAGAAATTATGGAACTATTGTGCCAAATCAAAACAATTATGCTTAGGAAGGGCAATTGAACAATTAGTGGAATCCAAAAAATGACATGGCGATGGTGCCATCTGGTGAGAGCTCACATCAGTCTTATATTGAATAGAGTTCATCCCTTCCTCCACATGAAAACTAGTCAAATAAGGAGGCTTCTCTGCTAGATGGATACATTCCTTCATTCAATTAAGCATAAGTTCTAAATCAACAAGGAGGAGAAAATGGTAGAGCACCAATTGATACCACATGCATGAATTTTCAAGAAGGGGAACATGTGTTTGAGCATGTAGCAGCTAATATGGGACAATCTTCACAAAGGATAAATGAACTAATTACAACTCAAACAAGGGCTAAGAAGAGGATGTTAGAGGATAACTTGGGGCAACCTAAGATTTATTCATCATCTCTATAGACTAGTCAACAACTTACTTCTTCAAATATAGCTGTTAGAGTTCCTGTAAATCAACAAATGCCCCAACCTCATGGACAGCAGCAGAAGTCCCCCTTTATTCCTCATGTTACTTAAAGGCTAACTGATGCTTCTACTTCAAAGGTGCAGTCCAAAGGTACTATCTTCATTTTAATATTATGGATCATTTGAAGAAAGCTAATGTAACCATGTCCATGTATGATGCTCTATCTATTCTAGTGTAAAAGGAGATTCTCCGACAAGAGCTCTCCAAACTTCCTCATGTGGAAAAGATAGTTGATAAGGTGAATATTGTTTTCATCAATAATATCCAGCTTAGCCAAGCCTCTAACCAAGTTCCTAATAAAATTCCAAGAAAATTTCAATTTCAAAATGTTATTCATCCTTCTGAGGTTGTTAAGCCCCCCATTTTATCTGTCAGTCATCATAGGGGACAGTTTAGTACACAATTGCATGTTAGATTCAAATGCTTCAACCTTTGTGATGCCTAAATCCATAACAAATAAGCTTGGGATCAAATATGTGCCTAATGAAAAAGGTGTTCTTAAATTGGATGGATCCCCGACTAATATAGTAGGCATCTTGAAAGATCTTCAGATCACATTGACAGCCTGTCAAAATTGTGTCATTAATCAAGATGTAATGATGGTAGACCTACCTCAATATTTTTCCCTATGCTTGTATAGGGACTTTACTACAAATATTGGAGGATATTTGTCATCTGATTGGTTAGACATGGTTTTTAGTACTAGATATGGAACCAAAGTTATTATAAGATTTGAGCCTATCTTCAAGTTCCACCTAGAACCCCATATGCCTAATCTTGCAAATACCAACGATGTCATATTTGAAGAGGTTGAAGAGATTAATGAAAAAGAACCCCATGATCATCTTAAAGGCATATCAGGTCTATACTTGGATGAAGGTGCAACTGATAATAATGTATTTTATCCCCATAGCAATATTGAAGAGGTAGACTTAGGAGTACTCTGCATGCATGAGGAAGGTGGCGGTATACCTTGCTTAACTAACACTGCTCAAGAAAAGGATGGTATATGAACTTTTTTCTTTGATGGGTCAAGGTCAAAGAATGGAAGTGGAGTGGGAGCCATGTTTACTTCACCCTCAGGTCAAAATTACCATTCAGATGCAAGACTCTAATTTAGTTGCACCTCAAATAGAGCTAAATATACGCACTTTTGCATGGTTTGTAAAAAGCAATAAAGAGAGGTATCAAAATATTCCAAGTCAAGGGGGGACAATGAGCTTGTATTGCAACAAGTGAGAGGCCTAAGTTTACTCAAGAATCACTATTTGAAATCCTATAAGCACTGATATGGGACCTCATGGAGGATTTCTTCGTATTTAATATCCAGTCCATACTAAGAGAAGCAAACCAATTTGCATATAAGCTTGCAGCCATTAGTGCCTCATATGAGATTGCATAAGAATTCAAAGGCAACCAAAGCTAAGGTAAGATCAAGCTTATATGTAGACCAATTGTACCTTACAATGAGGTGACTTGGCAAGTCTTTGATAATGATGATTAAATCATATGTTTTCTAATGCAAGAGGTAGAATTATGCCATAAGAATCAAGACAAGTTCCAAAATCAATATGATGATCAGATAGTATAACTGAGGTCTAATAAGCTACCTAAAGGGCTTGTGACATTATAAATCATCTTCAATGAATATGACCAAGTAAGAAAAGGGAAATCATACATCTCAACTAAGGAAGAACACTATGAAAAGATAGAGATCTTCAAGAACAAATTGCTAAAGCTAAGAAAGGTCAATACAACAGAGGAAAGAGTTGCATTTGGTACTTTGTGCCAAGAATTTTTTGATATATTCATTTGGTAGTATAAATAATTGAAGGGGTTTGACCCCAAACTTGCACAACACACCATTGAATTACAAAGCAATGCCAAGCTAGTCAGGCAGAAACAAAGGCCTATCAATCCAAGAGTGGAGGACCTCATGAGAAGAGAACTCTATAAATTGATTGAATCAAAGATAATATTTCCAATTAAGCATTCCTCATGGGTGGAAAACCTTGTGCCAATGAGGGAAAAAAATGGAGATATTCATTTATATGTTGATTTTAGGGACCTTAATAAGGTGTCCTTAAAGGACCATTCCCCATTGCCTTCCATGGATCAAATTCTAAAAAAGGTGGTAGGTTTCAAAGGTTCTCATTGCTTGATGGTTATTCTGGCTATAATCAGATCATAGTCAAAGAAGAAGATAGGCATAAGACTGTCTTCACTACAAAATGGGACTCTTATGCATATGCTAAAATGCCTTTTGGACTCTTTAATGCTGGAGCCACCTTCCAAAGAGCAATGGATGTTGCTTTTCATGGTCTTTTGAATGATATGGTTTTAGTTTATCTTTATGATATAATAGTATTTTCAAAGAATATTAATGATCATCTAAAACACTTGAGAGCTATTTTTGATATATGTAGACAATTTGGAGTTTCTTTGAATCCAAATAAATGCATTTTTTCAGTGTATGAAGGAAGAATTCATGGGCATGTGATGTCCAAAGTTTGTCTTTCCATTGATCCAGAGAGGATAGAATAAATCCTTGCTCTATAAATGTCTAAACATAAGAAAGAATTGTAGAGCTTCTTGTGTAAGATCAATTTCATCAGGAGGTTCATTCCAGGATTTATAGAGTTGGTCAAGCCCCTCACTAATATGTTGAGAAAAGGCAAAGAGTTTACATGGACAAGATAAGGTAAGAGAAGTTTTGAGGCCATCAAGGAGGCCATATTTCATGCCCCCACACTTCTAAATCTAAATTTAAATAAAGAATTCTATTTGTATGCTTTCTCTACATTAGATGCAATTTCATCCATGCTTATGCAATAGAGTGATGAACGTTTGGAGCAACCTATTGCTTTTTGCAGTCAAGCTTTGGAAGGTTATGAGGAAATATATATCTTTGTTAAAAAACATGTACTTGTTGTTGTAAAAAGTTTGAAGAAATTTAGACATTTAGTTTCAAACAATAAGATTATACTAATGGTAGCTCATCCAAGTATGAAATATTTCATCCTCAACAAAGATTTAAATGAAAAAAGACCTAGATGGGTCACTAAGTGCATGGAGGATGACATTGAAGTCATGGTCACAAAGCAGAAGATGTGAGTATAAGAAAAAGAGACAATCCTGGTAATTCAAGACACTCAACATGGACCTGAAAATACTCCTCCTACATGTTGGACATAGAATATTGCTAGATTTATTTGAATAGGAGAGTGTCCAATGGACTTGAATGCATCACAAAGAAGACACTTTAGGGTGCAATCAGTGTCATACATTCTGATTGATGGAGTGATGTTCAAAAAAGACATTGGAGGTATGCTTTTAAGATGTGTTAAAACTAGCCAATTTGATAAGCTTCTCAATAAATTTTATGATAGTCCTTCTAGAAGCCATTTTTTAGCCAAGACCATAGCTAAAAAAATCATTAGAGATGGTTACTTTTGGCCCAATTTATTCATAAATGCACATGCATGGGTTAGGAAGTGTGCAATGCTTGTAAGGAAATATGGACTGGTTGTTATGCCATTGAAGCCTATTTAGGTTGAACAACCTTTCATGCAATGGAGTTTATACTTCATCAACATTATTCATCTTTCATTTAGTGTTAGTCATAAGTGGGTCTTGACAACTACAAATTACTTCACCAGGTGGGTGGAAGCAGTTCCCTTGAAGGAAGCAAATGAGAACTTTGTGCGTGAGTTCTATGAGAGTCTAGTCACCCATTTTCGAGCACCTTCCACTATAATACTAAACAATGCTTTGACATTTAATAGTACAAAGGTATGTGAATGGACTCTTGATCAAGGTATTTATCTAACATCTTAATCAAATTACTATCCATAGGGTAATGGACTAGCTGAGTCCACTAATAAGAACTTGATTCAGATCATCAAGAGAATAATGGAAGATAATCAGAGATCTTGGCATATAAAGTTGAAGACTACCTTATGGGTTGATAGAATCACCCCCAAGAAAGCCACTAGTCATTCGCCCTATCTCCTAGTCTATGGAAGAGAAGTAAGGCTACCAATTTCAACAACTTCCAGCTTTGGAGCTTGCACACCAACTAGAGCTTCTAGAAAGTAATGTAATGGAGGTCAAGATGAATGAACTGAGAGAATTAGAAGAAATAAGAGATGATGCCATGCACACCATGTGGTCCAACCAACACCAAGTGAATAAGTCATTTGACAAAAAATCTTTTTCAAGGACATTTTAATAAGGTGACATAGTCCTCAAATGGGATGAGGACCGTCAAAACTAGGAAAACACTCTAAGTTTGATAGTGTTTGAAATGAACCCTATGTCATCACAAGTTGCAAAGAGAGCAATGCCTTTGAGCTTACCAGATTGAATGGAGAGAGCTTTCCCATCCTTGTCAATGGGAGGTATCTCAAGTTCTACTATTAGTTTTATATCTTGCCCCTTTTACATAGGTAAATAAGTTTATCTTTCCTTCAAGTGATCTTACACATTATTCTATGTGCTTTGTTTATTATTGTCTGGTCTATTTTTTTGATTTGTTGTTGTTTTCCCCATATTACTCCAAAAGTGTTTCCAGAAGTTAAGCAGAGTCTTTTTGTAAGTAACATTTCATTTGTTTAGTCATCTTGAGTAAGCTTGATCAAAATCTAGGTCCCATGACTAGCAAGCTGGTCAAGCCAATGGAGTCACTAGAAGTGTTGGCCATTTTGGCCCACATATTAAGGTTTGTTGGCAGTTGAAAGGAGAAGCCTAGCAGGGTCCTAATGAAGTAGAAAACCCAATGGCTTAAAAATGGGTCCACCAATGCAAGTAGAGGGATCCAAGCAGGATCTCATGGTGTTCGTGAGTATGCAAGGGCATGGACCAGATTAACAAGGTATTGAGAGATCATCAAAACTCTGAAGGATTAAGAAAAGGTTGAATTATGAAAGCTTTGGAGACTAGACCATCACCAATACGTCTTCTAGAAACAAATGGAATAGTCCACTTGTGCAATTTTTATCTTCACCTAGGAAGCCCCCATGAGCCAAAGGATTTTAATGCAAGGAAGTTATACATTCCAAGATCATCCTCTAAAATTTTCATTCCCACGTGAGTTTTTTGGCTCAAATTATAAGCTTATAAAGTTGAACCTGCAACATAAGATATTCACACTAATGTCAAGTTTAAGCTCAAACAAAATAAACCCTTTTGAGATTAAATTTAATGTTTTCACAAACATCAATGATGGTCACACAAAAGTCATTTTATGGGAGTAAAGATGTCAATTTTAAGCTCATAAAATCCTAACATATCTAATGGTCCTCACTCAATCGTACATCTTGATCTAATGGTGTAAGATGAGTTAAACAGTCAAGGAGCTTAAGAGATTGACATGTGGCATAAGCATGTGAGCTGAAAGACTAATAGCAGGATCCTAAAATCAAACACAGGGCTACCACATGGCATAAGCTTGGAAAAAGTTGACAAGTCAAGGGTAATATCAATGAATCTTGGTCATTCATATCGAGTAGATCAACAGTGCAAAATGAGTCAATATGTCAAAAGGTTGAGTCAGATATTGACAACTAGTATGAACCAAGGACTTTTGATGAAAGTTGAGAAACCATATTCGATGAAAGAAAATAGGTATTGTGAGATCATCCTGTCGCCATTGAAGCTCAATCAAACACCACAAAAAAGGACATAGTGATGTAGTCAAGCATAAAGAACATAAAGAGACCACTATTAATGTTAAATATGAACCTCTAACTTGAGGTTTTGTGTCATGGAGGGATATTTATATGACTATGTTCACCATTATTAGAAGAAAGAGCTAGCTTTTTAAAACATGTAGCCCCCAACAGTTTCATCTCTAGGGTCAACTGCATGAAAATGACCCCTTCTCTTCATTGTGCACGCCACGATGAACTAGTTAGGAATAATTAACAACAAGACAATATCCTAATAGACTAGCCTAGTTGTTATGACTGCATGGATGGTAGATCCTAGCTCAAAACAACTTGACTTTGCCATTGCAATAAGAAGGAACATCAATGTAACTGTGAAACCACTTGAAGTAACCTGAATCAATCAAAAGGGTTTAAATGAGCATAATTTGTGGAGGTAGTTGTAACAACATTTGAAATGGAGTTGAGCTCATTTGATTCCCTTTTTGAGCACCAAAACTCCCTCTCTCTTGTTTCCTTTCTTCTATAAATATAGCCTTCGAGCTATTGATGATGATCCCCGAGGTTAGTACGATTAGACTCTACTAGAATTATATTATGCACCTCTTGGAGTAATGAATAGAGAATTTTGTAGTTATTTGCTAAATTGTATTTAGTGTTTTGTGTTTGTTTGATATGCAAAAGTGGTTCTTATCTTCCCTTTGCAGGTCCAAGCTCAACCTAAGTGCTAGTAACTTTCTTTGTAGGTCATATAATGTGTCTTAACATTGATCTCTCAAGGATATAGTAGACAAATGAATTTAAGTTTTTAAAACCATACCTTATTTTCATTATTCCCTAGTTTGAGTGCATCAAACTGACCCCTATATGAAATGTTGTTGCATAGAAACTATAATAAGCATTGCATTAGCTTCTTTCATAGTCCATTAGTGTGTTAAAGAGTCTAAGTTTCAGAGTGGATCTAATAAATTCATGGTGCATCACCACATATTAGAATAGTTTTCATTTTATGCAATCTCTTGACTCTTTTCACCCCAAATCATTTATATCTTAGAAAGAAAGGTCCAAACTATCCTTTCTGAGGAGCTAGCCTCATTAAAAACATTGGAGCTCTGGTCTAGATATAGGCATCCCATAGCCTTGGATCATTCCCATGTTAGTCCAAGTATGGGTTGGACTTGAACAAATTTGACCTCTATTGGGTGTTATCTAGATTGCTAACAATAACTTAAAAAAAGCTTTTAGGCATTGTTTCAAGTTCTAAACATGTAGATATGCACCTACAAGTGCCTCTTTCAAGCAAAACACAGTCATTACCTCTATTAAGATAAGTGTAACAAGGAATAAAGAAGTATTAACATTATGCATATCTCATTGAAGGTGTTTTAGATCATATGATATTCTCAAAACAAGAGAACAAAGCAAAAAAGGTCCCAAGGATAACCCATAGTCCACACACATGCATGAAGTCTGCACAGTCAGTACTTTCACAAGTCTACCTTCAGGGTTTGAGAGAATTAAAGGGGCTAAGGATGAAATCAAGCCTTGAAATCTTACAAAGAGGGTCCTCATAACTTTAATAATCCCATCATGCCTTACTTTTATCTAGGATAATAGAGGAGATGCCCTATGTTCTGTCTCAGACAGAGGGTACTCCAAAATGCATAAACCCCGTAGACTTGGTGGATAAATGCTAACAAGGTGAATTGAGGATTGATTCAACCTTGCAAAAGGGTGTGGTAAGTTGGGTTAGACATATATCAACCTAAATAAACTCCCACAAGTGTTGTAAATTGAGCATAATGGCCTAGACTCACAAAGGCATAGTCAACTCTTACTTGGTCTAATCTAGGCCTAAAACCATCAAGGGGTCTGCTACCACTTCTAACATTAGGAGAGCATTCAAAAACCTTGAAACAATATTTTAGTGAGACATATGGTGTGTTCAAGCTATATCTCTTCAAAGAATATCACATGGAAGCCATATTTTGGCTCAAAACTAATTCAGGGTATGCAAAATGAAGAAGAAAAGCTCGAGTATGCAAGTTTGAGAGTTCACACCTGTTAGGAGACTTTTCATGGGAGTCTAAGAGTTTGAGATATCTTAGAGAAGGTCTCTTAGAGATATGTTTTCCAATTGGATGTTAAACCTGTATGAACAATCCTTAAAGGGCAAACTCACTCTAAACCCTCTCAAACCCTTACTAAAGACCTGATTGGGAAGATGAAGCAAAAGATGCATCTAGAAGGCATAAAATGAGAATGAAAATGGTTGGACCTTATAGACAAATCTCCAGATCTCCTCCTCACTAAGTTGAGTTGTAACCCTACCTCTACGGATAGGGTACAAAATTGGTTTCTTTGACATTTTTGTGTGTTGTGCAGGTATGGAGGGGTTTAAAGAGATGAAATCAACTTTGGGAGAGGGTTTGGGACATAAACTAACCCAACATATTCATTTCTTTCCTTAGTTAAGTTCCTAAGTGCTTTTCCTAATGCCTTCATCTCAGTTAGTTAAATCTGGCATAGTAAACAAGATAGTGGGAGAGTGATAACTCTAAGTAGGAGGACTTTTAAGGTCTATTTGAGAAATATAAGTCCATGAAGGATCTCTATAGGTGTCATTCATTCCTCTATATGTAATGGTTTATAAAAATTAAGACAAATTTGGTGCCAAGTGTGAAGGGTGAGTGAAAGACGAGTTATTTGGACTACAGGCAATGATAACTCATATGCAGAAGAATCCTGATGATTAGCGATGAATCCAATGCATGGTGGAGCATGTCTACTACCCCTCTCCATTAGTGAAATCATCACATAGGTCACTAGTCTGTTGTGGACATTCCAAGAAGTCCAAATGATGAAGGTAGCTTTCTAAGAAAGCAATGAGGAATCCTACACCACATTTCATGAATTTCATGACTTGAAAGGACATTTGGCCTATGAGACCTTACATAGTCTATCTTCTACTTCATTCTCCTACATGTTTAACTCCTCTCATTTTTACAAGTGTTGTTATGACCCTTGGACTTCATTCTCTTCTCCACTCTCTCCAATTCTATAAGTAATAGCCATTTTGGCTCTTGTAAAAAAATACCACACCATGTATGGCAAAGCCCTACTATTTTTTACATTGTAATTTGCCTTAGAATAATAAATAAAATTTGGTTTGAGTTCATATATCATCTTGTCAAGGTGTGTGAATAGGTGTATAGTGAATACTTAAGAGATATCTATCTATCCTTAGTTTCTCTCAATCCTTCCATGTTTGATGCAAGTGATTCCAGTATAGCAGGTCATATGAAATGTTGTTAAGTGTATGGATATATTATTAAGAGTAAAATGAGCCTTAGTATTTTAACTAATCTATATTTTCACTTACCTTGGATAGCCTTCATGCATGTCACCTTCATATTGAAACACTAATGTTAGTGCATTCTAGGACTCTTAGACTAGTGTTGTAGGCCTTGTCTCTTTATGAAAGAAGTATAATAGTCTTGTCAAAGACCTTCTCATGTATCACCCCCTTAGATTAGTTTCATTTTATGCAAACTTCTATCCCTTTTCCCACAAATAATCAACTAGTTTAGGTGATAAGCACTTCAAGGCATATTCAAGGAGCTAGCCCTTAAAACTAGAGGTTGACTTCCATTATAAGTACACCCACATACCTGAAAGTATTCCCATGTTGCCAAAATATGGAGGAGGCTTGAACACCCTCCTATAGGGTGCAATATTTGATGACAACACCTATGTTATTAAATAACTATGTATAGTATGTGAATTGAGATAAATGCAACAAATAGTTAATATAATGGGTTTTTCCCAAAATAGTAAAGACAGTGAGAAAGTGAACTTATTTGGAGAAAAATAAGCATTTATGTAGGTCAAGATGCTAGTTAAAGATTATGGATATATCAAATACCTTTTATTCTAGGACTATGGTTGAAAATAAGTCTCAGACAATAGCGTCCTTATGGGGATAGTAACACCAATGGCACTAGTGTCCAATTATAGTGCTAGGGTCATGTTATAGAGCTGCCTACGACTTATAGAGATGTTACAAGAGGGTTTTAGGGACTTGTAAGATATCTAGTGACTTTTGAAAGTTCATATCTACCACTATTTCACTGGATCTCTTTCAAACCCTGATGAACACCTGCACACATGAAACAAGAAATGAATTAAAAGCAAAAGAAAGGGAAAAATTGGGTTGTGTGATGTTATGATCACATGAGATATAACCCCTGTTGTCTTGGCCACTACATACATTAACCCCAATTCTAGGGGTCTCAGATCGCATATAGTTCTCCCTTAAGTAATGTGTCTAATCAATGCAAATAATGTGTTAGAATGACTTTCACTTAGGCCCTTCTTTGATCAAGCATGTAAGTATAGATGTGATAACTGAGTAATATGCAATATGTTGAGTTGTATTATTAACTGATTTTATGTAATTATGTGCCAATTTAGTGAGCATTAGATGTAAAATGCCTTGTGAATCTCTTTTTATAGAAGGAACTTTGTTTTAAATGTAAGACCCTTGTTCGTTGACTAATAAGATGCAAAAGAGGAATAAAAACATAATTAAAAGTTTAAGGGAGAGTTAAGACCCAAAACACAAAAGAGAATGACCATTGGACACTAGCGCTAATGGTTCTACTATCCAGATAAGGGTGTTAGTGTCTTAAGGTCCTAAAATAGAGCAAAGACTAGGCAAAACATACTAAGGGCCCCTGTGACTGGGTGGGGATGACTTAGGACCATTAGGGGTACACCAAATAGGGAAAATGAGTCATAAGAAAGACCAAAAGAATAAAAATGACCATGTGAATAAGAGCTACATTCATCACTAAGACCTTCATGTGAAAGAGCAACAAAAGACATAGTACTTGGGTTTGTTTGACCAAATTAAGGTGTATATAATTGTACACTTATTTATGTATAGTTAATTTAGTTAAAATAAAGTAATATTGATGTTATGGTCAACTTTGGAAGCCTAAAACCCATTTGCACATCATCATAAACATATCCATTACTTCCTTTGCACTTTTAATCCTATTGCATGGGTATTTTTTAATAATCATGGAAACCTATTAATATTGTACTACACGGTCCTGAGCATTACTTTTTCACACCCCCTTTAACTAAATGTGCCACTTTGCCCATTTATGACTTCCCTATTTATAGCTATTGTATATCGGTACACATAACAATATTTCAAAATTTTGTATTCAAAGTCTCATATAAATAGGCAAGTGTTGAACTTCATCAGATTATTTATAACACATCTAACATTTAGCATATTACTAATACATGAGAGGCTTGTTCTATTATTATGAGGTTTTAAATTATTTCATTAGTTTACTACATGGAGTTTCAATTTTAGAGGGCTAGTTAGTGGACACTAGCCACTCAAACACTAATGCAAGCCCCTGATCTATTTTCCTTGACCCTCTAGGTCATAAATTCAACGATTGTAGGCACACACAAGTTACAAAACACATATTTATGGTAGGGAAGAAAATATCATAAGTAGGTGAACAAACCTATAAATGATTGTAGGTACACACATTAAGATGAGTGTTTTGTATAGATCTAAAAACCTTTTTCAATTACATGTATCTAGATTAATTTTTTTGTGACAAACCTTTTAGAACTTTATATATTAAATATGCCATTTATATCTCCTTGTAATTATTATATTACTATTTAACTTGGTAATTAATCATTATTATTGTATTTACATGTATTTTGGATATTACAAACACCTATAAATGGCCCCTAAGCATTTATTAGTCATTATAATATATAATTTTAAGGTACATGTTATTTTTCAATGATTGGTACATTAGGCATTATTGATTCATTTTGTCATTTGCCATTATGTCTTTCCTCCTTCTCTCTTCTCACTAATTCTATCCTTCTAATTTTGAGGTCCTATGGTGGTCCTCCCACAAACATACCCAATACTATTTTGGGGTCTTGAAACATTCCTAGTATGTTTTTTGGGTGGTCTTGGTTAGTTAGGATGTACATGTGTTTTGTGGTACTATTTTATTTACTTTTTTGATAATTTTATGTCATTTTTCATTGTAATAGACCCTAATTTGAATTTAAGCTATCTATAAATATACATACATCTTAGTGCATATAGACATCATTTAGAAAAACATATACCATTTATTCTCTAAACATTATTTTGAGCATTTACAAACATTATAGAGAAATCAAACAAGCATTTATAGGGCATTAATTATAGCATTGAAGTTTATATTATAGACACATTACATGACACTAGTTTTCCTTGTTATGAATTACTAAAATTTTTAAATAGTTATTTTTTTTATTGTACACCATTGAGGGGCTTGAAAAAATATCAAGAAAATCCCAAAAACATGCCTAAAAACACATCATTTTCCATATCATTTTTAGGATTCATTGCCCAATTAAGGCAAGTAGAAGAAGAGCTTTTTCCCAATGATCAGCATAAAGTTTCAAATTTTTTATTAAGGTTTTTCGAGCCCTAGATTTGTCAAACACACTTCTTAGAAAAATTTGCATTTGCCTAACTCTTCCCAAACTCATTATCTCTATGGTTCTAACACCCATAAATGGAACTTGATGGTTTAGACAAGGTCCTTTTTTTACCATAACTTTATAAGGTTTTGTCTTTGGTTTACCATAACTTTTCAAGGTTCCCATTCTCTTACCACAAAAACTGGTTTCCACTATTAGAGTTCAACAACTATCTCTATATACTTTTCTAAACCCTCTATTCATATTTATACTTTGGTTTTGTAAAATTAATTAAATTTGGTCAAGTTGTAAGGAAACTTGCTCTGCTAGGGTTAGCATGTTTGTATTATTCTTGATTTTCTTGTCTCATTTTCCCTATTTCAAATTGCCTCTATAAGATTTTCAAGACTAGCTCATATTTAATTTGACCTTAACTCTATCCCTTGGGTGGATTTTGTTTCTTTAAATGGCCCTCAACCAATATATCCTAACCACTGTACTGACTTGGTAAAGATGGTGTATAAATGAGCTCAAAAATTTATCCTCCTTGACTTGATTTGTTTTTACAAGTAAATTTTGTTGAATTTTTTTTATATGGTATGAAAATAATTATCTCAATGCTTATTATGTGGATCACATTCCCTCTGAGGATTCCCTCAATACAAGAGTTGAACACCATTGGGAACCCTTGGGGTTTCATGTTACTAGTGTTTATAACCTCTTAGAGCATTTCCTATTCTCCTTCAAGGAACCCTCGCATGAGCAAAATCTTATTTCTTAGTCAAATTTTTGGTTCATTATGAACACCTTTACAATTATGTCTCCATGGTCTTGTAATTTTAAGGTTTTTGAACAAACCTCTTTTAAGGTCCCTATTTTGGTCAAGTTATCAAGTCTTCTACTTCCACTATGGTCCTTCATCTTTGATATTTTCAAACTCATAGGGTGTGTGATTTACCATGAATTAGATAGGTTTTATTTTGCATGCCCCAACAAGCGTGTTTGTGACAATGTTGATTTGATAAAAGACTTATAATAGTCTATTGATATTCAAGTAGGACTAATCACTTTTCATGAAAAATCACCTATATTAAACTTCCAAACATGTGCTTTCATTTTTAATTTCCCCATGATAGTAATTGGGACTTGCCCTCATGGTTCACTCAAGGCCTTTTGTCGATCAAGTGTTGCCTAAAAATTAACTATTGCCTAAAAAGCAAAATGCAACTAAAAAAATGATGGGTGGACCACTATGGAAACCAACAAAGCCATTGTTGGGAATACAAAATCTAAGAGAACTTTGACTTCTCCCACTAGTAAAACCCAACAGGGTGAAAAAAAAGGATAATGTTGTCCCTTCTCACCTCATGTATTCTCAGTCTTTCAATTTTGTCAACTATCCCATTGAGCCAATTTTCTCAAGTTAATCACATGTCGATTGTTTATACTAATTTTAGGACTGTCAAATGACTCCAAGATCTCTAAACATCATAGATTACATGAAACCCTAGGATTAGGTGAGAGCAAGATGCAAATTAAAAGTGAGCTTCATAAATTTTCATTATTTAATTAGCCAAAAGTACAAAAGAGGTACATTATATAGTGAGATATTAGGTCACCATAAAGGTAACAACTCAACTCATGATTAGAAAACACACTTAATGGATTTTCCCTAATGACTTAACAACCCTGAGCAAGTTGACTAACAAATATTAGGTAAAAAAAAGTGGAAAAAAAACTACACTAACACCCCCTGAAGTGTAGCTTAGGTGGGCAAGAATAATTGGGTCCTGACAATGAGACCTAAAGAGGTACCCAAGCATAATACAACTACCATAACGTGAAGAAAAGGAGATAACTTATAGGACAAAATGCCTCTCCTAAAAGATAAAAAAAGTGAGAAAAGTGCATACTCTAAGGACATCAGGCACAACCAAAAATGCATCCATAAGTGAGAGTAACAAAGCACATGAAGAGGAAAACTAAGAAGTCCCCATATAAGATGTTCAAGCTGTCTACATTAGATCTCATAGAATGATAAATGTCACTAATGAGATCCTCTACCTAAAGATTGAAGAAGCTTCATCCACATCAAAGAATGTTTCTTCCCTTTGCCAAAGGAAGAACATGGATGGTTTACTGAAATTCTACCCATTTTACAGTAGAAGATGAAGGAGGCAACAATATAAAGAACTCTAAGTAAGGTCCAAAATAGAAGTGTGGCATAGGTCTAACAAGATAATTCATAAGAACTGAATGTAATCCCACTGACGTGAACCTATCATAAGTAGGTGCAATAAAGAGTGGATCACCCTGGAATAATGAATGTGTCCACTAAGTGGTTGATGGATCTCTAACCAATGAATTGTGTTCCTTGTGCATAGCAAGATAGATAACTACTCTATATAATGATGGTGCAATAGAAGCAGAGGTTGAAACTAACTATGGAATGCCTTGTACCTATGGAATATACTGACCAATATTTGATATGTCCTGGATCAATTTACCTTCACCCTATAATGTCATAAGTGTACCAAAGGTAGGTGGATCAAGAACTAACTCTTCAACATCTGTAATGTGATAAGGAGATGGCGGAGGTGTGTCCCCATCACTATTGTAGTCATTTATGCTAGAAGAAGAGTCATCAATCTCAGAGATGTGTTCAAGCTCAAAAGTGTCATCAAGTACAGGTGAGTCTAATGAAGAAGAATGTCATGGAATGTTTGTTGAATGAAGTTCCATGTGAATTGGAGAGCATAACTCAATAACCCTCAAAGTTAAAGAACATACTACATATGAAGCATGTAGATCCATAGACTAAATATTCATAAGAAGAGAAGAGTTGTTGATGCTCTCATAAAGTGTACTCTCACTAGAAATTGTAGAGTCCTTTGAAATACCAATCTGTGATAATTCTGGAAGAATATCATCATGCATAATAATGAAAGTAAAATCTACAATGGGATATCTAAGGTCAAACAAAATATCATCTTGTAGTGATGGCTTGATAGAAGGAAGAGAACTATCCATCATGGATGTGTCAGCACAAAAAATAAGAGTACGAGGAGAGAGTACAATGGTCTCAAAAGAGATGATAGGAAGAGGAGTAGAAGTGATAAATATTAGCATGATCTCTGAAAAGAGTTGAAGGATGCTCCAAATAGTGATAGGTGTATGAACTAAATCTAGAAATGTTAATAAATTGACTAATTATACAATCTTAATCTAAGTTAAAGTCAACCTAAGATATAGAAACAAACAAATAAAATAATAAATGCAAACTTATACCTCAAATAAGCAAGTTTCCTCCATTGCGATGTAAACTTGATTTGCTCTTCAATAATGCAGTTGCTCACTATTCCAATGTAAAGGGGAACAAGTAGCATTTTGGTGCAAAAAGAGTTTTTAGATGTTTTGATTCACTTGTAAATTGAATATAACTTCGTTAGAATAAGTCAAGATGGATGAAATGATGGTTTTCAAGCTTATTTATAGTTTTCTAGAGGAAGATCCAATGGTGAAGGATTATTTGGATTTTTTAAATGATCTAAATAATCAACGGTGACTAATGAGTCCTCACCAATGATGATGATAACCATTTAAAATTGTTGAGAGAAGTATGGGAATGGTTAGCACAATCAGCAGAAATAAGTCAAACTTCTTGACAACTTAGGGATGACTCAAAGGAGGTTGAGGAAGTCACAGGTTTGGTTGGGATGAGTCAGCATGTGAGGGAGAATAAGGTAGAATATGTTGGGTGAGGTGTAAAATCTATATTTTATATTTAAATAAGCATTTAAAAGTGTGCACAGTTGATTAACTTGATTTATTCAATTGTTTAAATTTGGAAGGAGATGTCCTAAATTATATTAAGAACAATTAATAATAGGTTTTTGATGCATTTCAACACAAAATATAATTTAGGTGTCTATATTTACCCTTATTTGAAATAGTCTTGTGAAGTAAGATTATTTTGAATAATAATAGAAGAAGTATAGTTTTGATGATTAATAAAGATAAAGCTGCCCCAAATGAAGGAAAATGAGGGTGGTGATGCCCCCTCAAGGGTTTGTGCGATAAAATGGACAAATGCTTGAAATTGATGAAAAGAAGAAAATGATAAAGTGATTTGGATGAGCAATAAATCAACTTATTATAGAATCATTGTCAAATTTTCAAGATTTAGGCTATGTAAAAAGGTTTCCCCTAATTAATCAAAACTAGAGTACTGATCGAAAAAACAATATTTATACCGTTCAAAGATTACATGTTTAGTATTTGCTAATGACACAGGGATCAATTGAGCAATTGTGGGAATGATATATCCTAGTAATAATAAGCTACGTATCTAAAAACATAACAAATATATTTAGTTTCAAATTATAATGTTAAATTTATAGAGATTGATGGTTGCAAGATTTTGAGAAAAATTTGGAATAAGTATATATAATGTATCCTAAAATTTGAAGTTAAAATGGAAGAAGAATGAGTATAATGGAGGGATGGGGGGGTAATTTTTGAAATGGGATAAAAATAGAAATAGAAGAAATGGGTTATAGAAATTCATTTGTGCAAATTTGATTTTCAAAGCTATTTGTTGAGAGAATTTGATTGGAGAGATTTGCTATGAGGTCTTGGAGGAAAAATGGATTGCATTCCACACCAAGAGCACCATTCTAAATGAGTGAGGAGATTTTAAAGACTTGAGAGGAGTGGGCCTCTGCTAAGTTAGATTTTGTTTTGAATTTTTTGCATTTAATGTCATTTATTAGGGCTTAAAGTTGACCGAAATGAATTCATGGATGATCTGTCTGTGAATTCAATAATGAAAGTTATGAATTCGTTTAGAGGAAACTATGAATCCATCAAACATAGAAGCGAATTTGTAGAACATTGTAGTGAAATCATTTAAGAGGTATAAATTGGGCATAAGGGATGATTTCATGGTTTTACAATCTCAAAATTATAGAATAGAGAAGTGAAATCATAAGAGTGGGTCACAAAATTGTCTAAAGACGTAGCAAAATCATTTTAGGGTAGAGTGTGAGTAGGAAAAGGTGAAAGTGAATGGTTTAGAAGTGAAATTTAAAAATTTAGTAGCAAAAATGCTTATTAGAGAAGCGAAACTAAGATTTTAAAGAGGAAAATAAGATTTGAGAAAAGATAAACAAGTGGTATGAGAATAACATATGAATGATTTGATTGAAAATGTTGATTTGAGAGTGTTTTTTTTTATAACAATTTTGACGTAGGGATAGTGGAATATTATGCTGAGTAAAATTAATTAGACGCTAACATGTTTGAATTGTAAGAGGTATTACTAATGACAACAACATGAGAATGGAGGCCTAGAGCAATGGCGTGAATGGCTCGTTTTACAAAGTATGAGTTTAGCATTTTAAAGGCTACGGGTTTATCATATATTATATAGATGTCAAAGATTCGAAATGATAGGGCATTGTTAACAACACTTATTGAGAGATGGCATATTGAGACTAGTACGTTTAACTCATTGATAAGAGAGATGATAGTTACATTAGAGGATGTTTATTAGATTCTAGGCATTTTGATATGAGGGAGATGTGTATACTAGGGTCAGGGTCCATAGGAGATTACATTATATAGGATTTTTGGTGATGGTATGATTCTTATTATTTAGAGCAATGTAGATGTAGATTATTGTACTAAATTAGAAATGGATTCTTTGTTGAGTGTGCTTATGGTTATTGTTAATGGCATTATGCTAACTAACAAGAGTGGAAGGTTATGTCTTATTGGTCTATTAGATGTGATTGTAAAGATGATATAGATGGGGGAGTGATTTGCATGGAGTCCATACATACTAGCATACCTATATAGGGATTTACATCATGCAACTTATATAGATGGGAGTGAGATTAGACCATCGACATTACTATAGGTATGGTGCTAAGAGCACATTGCTCTAGAGAGGCCGATTGGGCACATGATGACTTGCATATAGACTATATGATGACTCAGTGCGACATTATCAAGACACATGATTATAGCATGGAGAGATATCACATAGATAGGGTGATGAAATATTTTTGGGTTAGGCAACATATACCAGTTGGTTCATATGTATTTGCATGATCAATGAGAGAGAGAACACATTGGGGTATGACCATTAATCTGGTGATAGTTGGCCACAGTTGTAGACTGTGAGATGGAGTGATCAGAGGGCTATTATTGATGAAAGAGTTGTGGATGGTTATGCAGATTAATGGGCCTGAAAACAACCATTGAGATTGACTATACCATATGCACCACCATGGACATGGAGATAGAGACTGGTTGGTAGTTTGAGCAAGTAGCCATGAGGCATAGGATTGGGAGCCTAAATTAGGAAGGATGTTATAAGAGATAGGGGATGCTCATGAGCATGAGGTAGAGGACATGTAGTGGAGATTAATGAGTTGCATGATGTTAAGATTACAAAGATAGAAGATGTTAAGATTTTGTGTGAGGCAGGGGTTGACATAGATGTGGATATAGATATTCATTTTGATACAGAGTAGAGGGTTATAGGGGAGAATCCACCGATAATGATTGATTATGAGGGGGATAGAGAGGGGTAGGATGTAGTTATGAGAGTAACATAGGAAACTCGGGTATATAAAAGGGATATTATTAGTTCTTCATGCACTTCAAAATCTTGGGAGGAATAGGCTTTTGTGGATAGACTCCGTGAGGATATCGGAGCTCATGACAGGGAGATAAATGGATTACACAAGGAGGTGTCCAAATTATAAGGAATGGTGGATGGTGGGGGGACTAGACTATGGAGATTATATGATTACAATCTAAGGTTGATTAGTTATAAACTGTTGTTGATTGGATAGATAGAGATGACATAACTATAATATTTGTGACACGTGATATGGAGACTCAAACTCTAGATTATATAACATTGGCACAATGCTATAGATATGAAAGAGACACTACCAAGACTAAACTAGTAGAGGTGAGGGTATTAATAGTTGGATAGGGATATATTGTGACATTATATAGGGTGATGAGGGCCATAGAGCAAGCCACATATTATAGGAGATTATATGAGGAGGTCATGCCACATTCTCATAGGGAACATCTTTTAAAGAGTACTCTATGAGATGATCTGCATCAGGAAGATTGGTACAGTCGATTGAGTTAAAAAGGTCAATAGGGTAAGTACAGTGTGTGATGGGTCCTCCACGAGGCACACCATGAAGCAAGGAGATATTCCTGAGACTAGATAGTCCTTTAGAGGGATAGGATGAGACATGACATAGTATTTAGATGATGGATTTATTCATCGATGTATATATACTTGGAGATGTATCTTTTTGTATAGACACATTTGATATATATATTCATGATTTTTATGAGACTTTGTACTGTGTGGATGGACATTATGGACTATTTCTATGGATTTTATATGGACTTTATGTTGTGTATGATTATATTTAGCACTGGTTATATTTCTTGCATTTTGATTTATGCTAGCATATTTTAATTATTTCATCATATGGGTTATGGATTATGGATGTTGTGATGTATGACTAGATTTATGTATGGATAAGAAATGTGAAGTAGTTTCTTTATTTTTGTGTTTTGTTCTTGTTGGCATGTTGTTATCATTGATGTCAAGGTTGATGTCATTGATGTCAAGGTTCATATAGTGAAGGTGGATGGTGAGTGGTCATTGAGGTATGTGCATGATATGACAAGGTGAGATTTTTGAGTATTGTATTTTCTATTGATTGATTTCAAAGTTCAGGTCAACTTGAGTATGTGAGTGATGTGAGCATGGAAGGTACAATTCATAGAAGATGTTTGAAGACAACTAATGTCTGCATAGGAATCCATGTGACAAGATGCATTTTAAGGCAAGAGAGAATTTTAAGGAAACTAATGTGTTATGGTTTCATGAAGGCACATGTTAAGGTGTCAAAGGTGTTCAGGTGCATAAAAGAGAGATGTCAAGTCATATGATTCTTGGTCATGTGGTTTTAGGTCTGTATGAGGCTGTGGAAGATTATTATCATCAAAAAAAAATGGTGCAATGATATGAGTGAGGTATAATGTATTATATCTTCTTGTATGATGTTTTGTTGAGGTTAAGACATGGAAGGAATAGGTCAAGGCATCAAGTGTTTAATTTCCTAAGCCTAGTCATGGCATGAAGAGACCTTGTGAGAAGGTATGCGCATGGTGGATTGGGGAGATGAGTACACACAAGAATAAGTGGTTGCACAAGTTTGTTTGAGCATGTATGAGATGCATTGGAACACTCATGAGAGTTTTAAGGTGAGCCTATAGGGGCAGGACCTTCAATTTAGGTCTGCATCTAGACCTCTCTTAAACCTTGCCTAGCCTAATGAGGTATCATGATATGTTGTCAAGGCATTTGAAGGATGTATGATAGTGTTCAAGCATGAGATAGGTGGTATGGCATGAGAGTGAGATGTGTATCAAGATAGTAATATGTTAAAGAGCATGGAAAGAGGCATGAAGGTTAATTCAAGGCCTAGTAAGGTATGAAGACTATGGTTTAAAGAGAAAGAGAGTGTAGTCTAATGGGGTATCACGATCAGTTTCCAAGGCAAGTATTAGTAGATAAGCATTAAAAAAGGTTATCAAAGTTATTTTATGCATGTGTATGAAGTTTGAGGTCCTATTTTGAAGGACAAGGCATGAAAAGTTATTTGAAGGTCTCTCAAGTGCTCAGAATGAAGGGTTCTCAACTTGAGAAGGATTTTATTGTGCTTATTAGGCTTTCAAACCTTTGAATTGGAACTTAGTATATTCATGGTAGATGGGTAGTGACCTATCTCAAAATTTCAAGCACTATTTTTTTGAATTTAGGGCTTATACTTTATGAACGATTGTTAAGAGTAGAAATTGATTTAAACCCTCTTAGAACCCTAATAAAGACCAAATGTTGAAGATGTTGCTCAAACATGCTAAAGATGGATTGAATTATTTAGGTAAGCTATTGCATCTTGTAATGGACTATCTGAAGTACCTATAAGTGGTATTTATTAGAGAGAGGAGAGAGATAATATTGAATTATAGGCTTATTTCTAAAGAAGGTGATGTAGAATTCAAAAGTTGCATTGGACATAGTAAGCAAATGGATGGAGGAAGAAGGTAGAGACTTATGTTTCATGTCCATGAAGTTTTTTGGATATGTTTTGGCCTTCAAGTGTGCTAAACTAGTCATCTAAGTTATCTAATCACTAACAAGCTAAAAGGTGCAAATAATGAAAAACCCAGGCAATAATGAGAAGATGAATTGGAATGTGTTTTCATGATAGAATGATGAAACGAAGTGCATGGATATGTTGTTTGAGACTAGTATGTCCTATTCATGCTTTGTAAAGAGCTCGAAAGTCAAGTATAGTGGTGAAAACATTGAATCCAAAATGGCTTAACTAGTTCTGGTGTGATTGTGAGGAGAGAGTCTAGAGATTGGTCTATCTGTCTAATATTTGACATTAGACCTTATTGTTTTTATGTTTGAAAAATTCTATAGATGTTAGAGAATCATATTCAAAAGTTTCATTTGACATAGTAATAAAATGGATGGAGGAATAATATGTCAGGATCTTGCTCCACCAATAAGAGCACCTATGATTACTACTTGTATTAGCAACTAAACACATAATTTAACCAGAATGATAAGTAACTAGAAATATGAAACAACACAGGAATATGAGAGACAATACACAATTGTATTAATAATCACTCAGAAGAAAATACAATAAAGAAGATGCCACTTCTCCTTCCACCTCAAAGGCTCGCCACACCTCAAGACCTTCTTCCCTCCCTCTCTCGGTCACAACAATCAACTCCAATACAGAATTGATGTTCACCTCCACCAGTCAGTAACACGCTGCTAGTACACTAAGTACACAACCGTACTCCAAGTAGATCGCCTGCTCTCTGCTGCTACCTGTAAATCACTAGACCTTACTCACCATTGTAGATCTCCAAAAGAAGCCATGCACACCTGCTGACCAAGATCATACATATACGAAGAACCCTTCTGATTCTCCAAACCAGCACCCACACTTGGTACTGCGGCACTAGGAGGAACACACCATTGCTCTCCTCTCTCAGAAGGAGCTTATTTATCTCTCTTACTCTCTAGCACTTGTTTACAATACAGCCCATGAGTCCATATATAGATCTCATGCTTACAATAATTAGACTACCTTAATTACAATAATTAGACACGCAACTCAAGACTACAACTAGCCTTTAACATGCAAACAAATAGTCCAAAAATAGACTCTCTGGGATCAACATGCAAACTGCATGTTCATGCACAGGCTGCCGACGTTGGCTCCTCCCTAACCGATGTCGACCGACTGGTAACCGATGTCAATTGCTTCTTCACTGCTATCTGATCGATGTCGATTGATCAGATCGACGTCGATTAATCAGATCGACGTCGATTGATCAGATCGACGTCGATTGATCAGATTGACGTCGGTTGCCCTGCAACTCATTCTGCAACTCTCTGGAACCTCCATAACCTCTGTAACTCCTCTTGTTTGCATCCTGGTGAAGCTTTTAGCTCCACAACCTAACAGAATATAGAGACTTATGTTTCATGTCCATGAAGTTTTTTGGATATGTTTTGGCCCTCAAGTGGTTAAACTAGTCATCCAAGTTAGCCAGTCGCTAGCAAGCTAAATGGTGCAAATAGTGAAAAACCTAAGAAGCAATGAGAAGATGAATTAGAATTTGTTTTCATGATATAATGATTAAACCAAGTGCATGGACATGTTGTTTGAGACTATTATGCCCTATTCATGCTTTGCAGAGAGCTTAGAAGTCAAGTATATTGGTGTAAACATTGAAGCCAAAATGGCTTATCTAGTTCTAGTGTGACTGTGAGGAGAGAGGTCTAGATATTACTCTATATGTCTAATATTTGACATTAGACATTATTGTTTTTGTGTTTGAAATGTTTTGGAGATGTCAAAGAATCATATTCATGCATTATAAGTCTTTGAATGTGTCTACACAGATGTTGGAGTTCAAAGTCACCATGACTAGTCTTTAAGGAAAACTGGAAGTTCTAAGTGAGTGAGTTACAGAGGTGCTCTTGATCCCTTATCACCCGAGTTGAAGTTTCTAATGCATATGGTGATATTATTGAGGTCATGAGGTTTTAGTATATATAATTTATTCTCATGTTTGTGTGGCTAAATTATGTGTTATCTTCAATTACTCAAAGATAGAATTTGATGTGTGTTCAAAGGCCTAATCCTTATCTAGGTTGATTCACAAACTTATTTCCTCATTTCTACCTTTGCAATAGTGATGTTCCTAAGAAATTTATTAACCACCTGAATAGTTCTAATGGAGTGTTTCAAGTGGTGGATGGATCTAAAATGTGTCATAGTACTCAGAGTATGTTAGCTAAGGCCTATTTGATTATTATATGAAAAGGTTGTGTCATGTATAGAGGTGTAGAGTGTTCTAAGGGGTCATAAGGTAACGTGTCCTCAAGTAGACCTAATGGAATTCGGTCTCCATGAGACCTAAAGAAGGATTTGGTCTATTTGAGTTATGGTTGACCTAATGTAATGATTGATTCTTACTTTTAATGTGTCCTAAGGCCTATTGTGTGGCCAATCTAAGTGGGTGAGTGTGTGTGGAGAACCAAGAGTTGTATAAGCAAGAGGCTTGTATAAATATAAGGCAATTTTAGGCCTATTTGTGTAAGTAGAGAGGATGTGATTGAAATAATACATTGTTAAGCATAAGGAGGTCTTGTATACCATCAAAGGAGTGTATAGGATCTATAATGAATATTTGATAGTGTAGTTGCATATGAAGATCAAGGTTATATGACCTAATCAATCTTAAAGAGACCCAGTTAAGCAAAGAGGCCTAGAAGGCAATTTAAGAGGGTTAAAGAGTGTGAAAAGCTAAAGAAGGTGATCATCTTCTATTGTGTAAGAAACATAGTGTTCTAAAGGTGATCAAAGCAATTAGGTGGTTGAGTTCGTGTTGAGTCATCTAGGGGGTTGGTGCCTCCTTGCAAGTAGGTGCTTGTTAAAACCTAATCAAGTGGGTGTTTGACTAGTTGGGGTTGTTGCTCTATGTGTAATTGGTGCTTCACTAAATTTGGTTTTTATATTATATTAACTTAGTCCATTTACATAT
The DNA here is from genome assembly GCA_037957365.1 of Torreya grandis. Lineage (NCBI taxonomy): Eukaryota > Viridiplantae > Streptophyta > Pinopsida > Cupressales > Taxaceae > Torreya > Torreya grandis. Next base: position 1,905,801 of record JARHVA010001863.1, on the reverse strand, counting down.
ATCAGTGGGTTTTCTTCCCCTTGAGAGTTTCCCACATATGTGATGTGTTCTTATGTTTCATGTTTATATGGATAATTGCTCATGTTTGCTAGATCTATATGTTTGTTTGAGTGGTTCATGATTGCTTAAGTGTAAATTAAAAGAAAGGTTTTGAAGACTGATTCACCCCCCTCTCATTCATTGTGCTTCCAATAGTTCTTTGAATTGGATTTCCAATAATAAATACTTTTGAGTAACCTGATTTTTAATATAGCGTAAAACACATTACCACCAATGATATTGAATAATCATGATGAATGTTGATGTTTTAGACATACAAACTAAATAAATAATAAATTATGTAAAAGAAAAGTACGTCATGATATAGAAAAACTATAACCATACTATTATGCACTTCACAAAATAATCTTGTCAAACACACAGAAAAATAATAATTAAAAACAAGATGTGAAAACAAAAGTAATATAAATGCTATAAACATATAAAATGTTGATTCAAAAATATTAATAAAACATGATACACAAACAAATGAACAAATGGTAATTCTAAAGATAAACAATTGATACATTGAAAAACAGTTATAATGGACAAAGTAAACAAAAAAGGAAATAACCATGTAAATGGTTAAAGATAAAATGAAGTAATAACCAACTTAATGGTTAAGGAGAAAAATGGATTAAATAATCAACTTAATGGTTAGGGATATAAAATGAACAATACAACAATGAAAACAAACAAGGGATTGAGTATAAAAGCTGTAAGCAAAGATTGAACATTCTGAGTAAGATCTTTACAATTATAGCCAAGAACTATGCTACGTATCAAACAATCGATAAGGAAGCATAAGGATAAGATAATATGAGCTTGGGTAAATGAATGATGGGGAAGTCAATGGTCAAGCAGGCCCTATAGACCCCATGTCTCAAAGTGTTTTCTACATAATCCACCCTAGACAAAGTCCATGTGGGGATATCAGGCTAGATGTAGTTCTCCCAATATAAGAAGTGATGAGAAAGTGTGCGATTAATGATTCATTTAAGTGTCATATGAAAAATATGTGCATGTGACCCACCCAAGAATGAGTGAACGATGTGGAAGTTAGCTTAGAATGGTATATGTGTTGAGGTCGATGGCTACTTTTTTAATTTTTTTTAATAATATTTTGGGATTTTTAAAAATAAGGAATATAAAAGACATTTTTTTGCCATCATGAGCAAGGATGTAGGTTCACATGTAAGAATATCCTATAACTTAGCATGCTATAGGATAAACAACTAACAAACAACAAAATGATAAATGTGGGATTATATAATAGATTGCTAGAACACGATGCCCCCAAGTAACTAGGATGAATATAGATAATGATTTACATAAAAATGAAAATGGGTGTATTTATTTTGATTATTTATTGTTGATATATGAAAATGATGTAACATGATGGATATGCATGAAGCCTTGTGAATGTGCTAACAATTATTGTGCAGTTGATAACCAAGTTATTTTATTTATATAACATGTGACTTTCAATTTGCAGCAAAATAATGAAAGAAGGAATATGATAAGTATGAATGATGAAGTTGAAAATCAAAATTTTGCATGACAAAGGAAGTTGACCTAATCCTTATGAGAAAAGGGGAAAGTGTTCTTCTTACTAAACTAAAAAAATACTAACTTTATTGGATATGTCTAGAGAGAACTAGCCTTGATAAAATTAGTAAATTGGATAAAGTTACCCTTTTTATCATAGATATATAAACAAGTTGTTTGAACACTTTTTATTTGGACACCTTTTGATTTAAAATTTGATACTTTCCTTTGTGACCCCCTACATATAGCTTCATGTGACTAGGAAGACACATAATCTCATCACCAAAGTCTATACATAGGCAAGTAAGGGTATCTCCCCCCAATGCTAATCCTACACAACTAGTGAGATGCACAAGCTCAACACCAAAAATCAACAACGGGTGAGAGATTTGGAATTTGAATTTGATTTTGCATAAGTTGTGGAGAAGGGTGTCACTTTATTCAGAGGGATTTCACTCCCAAGTTTTGGCTCTATGCAACTAGTAAGATGCAAGGGCCCACCATCGAAGACTAAAATAGGTGAGTAAAGTTACCATGTTCCTTTTTGTGGCATGCCAATCTTTTCCACTTAGAAGAAACTATAAGAGGAGACTATGTGATGGACAAGATTCTAGACTAGACTATGGGCTGGTATTTTCTAAATTTTACAAGAAAATGTAGGAAAAATAGATTTACTCTATTTGTGAGAACTACGGAAAGAACCAATGTAATGCTAATTTTTAGAATGTTTTCTATGGGATAATAGGGTGTTATTAAAAGTGAAATGATATGATAAGCTACATTTTAAATGTTTGTGTTATGCGAACTGATAACTAAATAATCACCAAATGTAACATCTAATATGCAAGATAAAATATAAATGATAGCAAATGCAATGCAATGTGAAACATAATTGTAAATGAGCTTCCGTCAAGTGTCAAGGTACTTGTAGACAAGATATTTTGTTTTTTATTTTTTTTATTTTATAAAAAAAATTGGATTTATTAGTGTTTGAACCCAATGGAAGCTCAAGATATGCATACTTTTTTTTGTTTCAGTTTCTATCCCATGCCAATTCTATATAATCTATGTCATTCTGACTGGATTTCCTCTTCAATCTCAATTTCAATTGTCATTTACTTTGAATAGTACTTGACTAGGATGAGGTTGTTGGGCCCACCAAAAGTTATTAGCAAACCATCTAGAGTTTCATTCCCTATAAGGAAATCTTTGTTGAATAAATACATCCATATATAAAGTTCTTTGGCAAGGTTTTATGGTGATTTTGGTTTTTCTTGTGAAAATACAATTATGAAATAGACTCACATTAATATGCCTAATAGTAAAGCTAAACTCTAGAAACCTTATAAGAGTTCTTCATATCATCATAGAATTAGGAACCCTTTCCCTATAAGGTTACAAGCAATACTATTAAAAAATATCAAACACTAGGGACTGACAAGTTCGCCATGTATACAAAAAGTAATGTCTCTTACCCAACCACTACTGACTAACCACCAAATACTATGAAAGTCAAAATAAGATAGGTTTGTATTGACAATCCTTAATTCTTTGGCAAATCTAGAATATTCAAATTTGTTGTGATGTGCATCGGATGTGACCTCAAAATCATGATCTAACTCATTATAGTGTCATGTTACTAGATTAACATAATAACTATGTAATACATGAGTTAGGATTCATTCTTGGATTGTAACCAGAAGATCATTCCATGTTATTTCTCTTATAGTTGGCCTGATGTTTTCATTATTTTTGATATTGTCTTCATCAAACAATGAAGAGTTGATTTGTTCATCTATTGGTATCTTTAAGAGGTTTCCACAAAAAAGATATTTCTTATTAGATTTTTCGCTAGGGAGTGTGTTTTCAAATCAAATGTTTTCTTGGATCTTTATAGATGCTTAACTAACATGTTGTCATGGAATAAGTCCAATGATGTTTGTTTTTATGGGTCCCAATTGACATGTGTAGGAAATTTGATGTTAGTATATTGGACGAGAAAAGGAAGGGTAGTGCTTATGGAAGGAGAGCATGTTGTATGTTCCTCATAGAGGCTACCAAGAGAACTTATTTTGATGCTAAATGAAGTTTCCTCAATAACCATCAAAGGTTCGTTATCATTATCAAATGGATCTATTGAGGTGAATTTTGATGTTGATGATGAACTTGCTTTTAATGTCAAGATAGATTATAAATAAGATTTAGATAATAAATCTGATCTTGGTTTGAAGGTGGCCATAGGGAGGGCTTGCTGATTTGTGTTATCCATAAGTACTTTTTTCACTGGGCATTTGAAAATAATGGATTTAGGATGAAGATATTTTTGGAAATGTGGAATCTTAACTAATGAACTAAAGATATGTTGTTGTCCAATGACAGATAGACTATGTTGGTCAAGATAGGTTTGATCTAATATAGGATTTTGGTCAAAAATAATATCTTTGTCAAAAATGGGAACTTGATCAAAAATGGGATCTTAATCAAAGATAATTTTTTGGTTGAAGATAGGCTCATAAAAAATGGATGGTAGACCATGGTTGTCAAAGGTGGGTTGGTTGACTATGGATTGGTTGAAAATGGATGTGTCAAAAAGAGGTTTGTGAGAAATGGATGGAAGGTTATGACCTTGACTTAGAAATGGAGTGGTTTGTACAAGAAAGACATCTTGGCATACCCCCAAACTATGATTTTCAAACATGGATAAACTTGGATCTACCTTGATGTACCCTTTGTCAATCAAATCTTGGATATAATGGTTTAGTTTCGCATAATGGTTTGTAGAATGACCTTCAATTTTGTGATAATTACATTATTCGTTAGGTCTATACCACTCAAGTTTTGGGACATTTGGTTCAAAGTATTTGATATTTGGAAATATGACTAAGTTTGCAACGACCAATTTTTAAAATAATACATCATAAGGTTCCCCTAAAGAAGCAAATGTTTGCTTAATAGGCACAATTGTCGAGGAATCCAAGAACAAACACACTTGTTCTGATCCCACTTGTTAGGATCTTGCTCCTCAAAAAGAGCACAATATGATTACCAAATACAAGCAATTAAACATGCAGAAATATCTAGAAGTACAAGTAACTAGAATTCACAAATAACACAGAATATGAGAGACAATATACAATCTTGTATTAATACTTGTACAGAAAAGAATACAATACAGAGACACCATGCTCTTCCACCTTACAGAGGCTTCCGACACCTCAAGTGTACAGTAATTCTTCTTCAAAACACTCTCTTACCAAAAATGGTCCCAACACACAACTCACACACAGAATTGGTGTTCACCTCTCCAACCAGTCAGTAATAACCCTGCCAGTACACCAAGCACTCTAAATTACTTCAAGTAGATCTCCCATGAACCTACAACCTGCAATTTAATAGACCATACTCACACCTGTAGATCTCCTATGAGCTTGCAACAACCTGCAACTCAATGATCTTACAATGGAAGGATCTTCCTTGCCTTCCTTTTCAGCTCATAATTACAATACATGCCAATGGGTCTATAAATAGATTCCAGACTTAAACAATAACTTAGACTCTTAGTTTACTAATAATAGACACGCAACTCAAGACTCGAAATAGCCTTTACATGCAAACACTCAGTTTAACTAACTAACTGTTCGTGCAACGAACAGTTCTGGAACACACAGGCGACCGACGTCGGTCCCTGTCTAACTTGTGCTGACCGACGTCAGCTGACTCCCTGCCGACACCGATTGCCTTTTGCATTGATCATGATCGATGTCGGTCATATTGCCAACACCGGTTCTTCTAGAACTTTAGCAACCTTCTCTTCGTTTGCATAGTTGAAGCTTTTAGCTCCACAACCTAACAATCTCCCACTTGGAGATAAACAGCTGCAACTGTACCTGTACCTGTACATCATCTAGTTTGTTCCCTTGGCTTTGTATCCCTCTTCATGATCACTCTTGAAGACCAACCACCACAAAACCTATGGTGCACCTCTAGCATCCAAATCACCTACCACATCCACATCTACAAACCCATGTAGAAAATAACTTGACCCTGCATAGCATGTGCACCTGCTGCTAGTCCCTCTAAGAATCCACTGAACTACCATCCAATGCTTCTTTCCCAGATTGGCTCCAAACTTATGACAACTCCCACTGCTTGGGAAAACTCAGGTTTAGTACATACCATGCACTTAACCTCATTATGTGAATCAAGACACTGTTCTATGAACTGTCCAACCATCAGCGTGCTAACCGGTCTCACACAATCATCTTGAAACAAAGTCAATCTGTGACCTTCCATGTCCCTAGAACACACTCATGCCAAAGAATCTTGCTGCTCCCAGATTCCTCATGACACACCTCTGAACTAGCTTTACCTTTAGTTCAACAACTCCCTATATATGTAACCCTGCAACAAGCACATCATACAGTAATAGGATAATGTAGCTAATATTATCCAACCTCGTAAAGAGAAACACAATGATTAAACCTCTATTACACTGCAGCTTATTCAAGACCATATACCCAGGCCTTCTGTCTCACATGTCCATTTCCACTCTTCTTCATCCTGAACATCCATTCATCTCTCAGTGCTTCCTTCTAGCTGGCAACTCCATCCAAAACACCTATTTGGTTCTTCTCCAAGGAATCACATCCTTCATCCATGCCAAGCTCCCACTATTTTTTGGATCTACCTGCTCTGCTTCTTTAACAACTTCCTGGTTCTTTACCATAAGTGAGCAACAAGTAGTGTAAAGAAGGGAAATAATGAATTTGAGGCTTACATACCCTTTAAGTCCTCCATATGGGCACTTGAGACTCCTTGACAGCTTGTTGTCCACCCAAAATTCGTCTCAATGATCGATGCCAATCACATCTCAGTCTGCACCCGACTGATGTTGATTCCCTATGACTGTCTCATCACCGACATCGATTTCCCCTGGCTGACGCTGCTATTTATCTGTCCCTGAGTCACCAACGTCAGTCTGCACATAGCCGACGTCGGTCCCTGTATGGACGTCGATGCCAGTTTTCTAGCCGACGTCAGTCTCTGTGTTTTTCTTGTGAGAACTGACTTCTACCCATGAGCTCCTTTTGGATCAAACCCTTGTCCAAATCACTCTTGATCTACTCAGAATTCTTCTACCCCTTGTGCTAAACTCTTTCCGTCACCTTCTCCTTGAAAACCAAGGCTTTCCTATTCTTGTCACTAACATCGAATTTCTCAAGAAACGTCACCTTCTTCTTCTGCATACAGAAACCTCGATCCATGCCTTTCAAATCCAAAAGCATACCCTTTAACTCAAGAACATGCATCTCCTTCTTATTCATGTGACCAAGCCTATTAAGCCACATCTTCGAATCTACAACTGAAGTAGATAACCCAGAAAGAGAATCAGTAATACAAGTAGATAGATAAAGCATACCTACTTTCTTACCTCTTGCTACAACAAGTGCACCCTTGGTAACCTTCCAAGAGTCCACTGTGAGAGTTACTGTGCAACCCTCATCACCCAAACTTCTTACAAAAATCAAATTTTGCTCTAAAACTGGGACATGCATGACCTCCTTCAATACCCATGTGTTACCTATCTACAATTTCAGCTTCACTTTCCCTTTGCCAACCATCTGACAAGGTTTACCATCTCCTAAACAAATTTCTCCAAAGTCTCCCTTGACATACTCATGAAAAAATTCCCTATTTGGGGATGCATGAAAAGAGGCACCAGTATCTAAAACCCAAGATTCTACTTTATCCAAAGAACATACCAGAGCATCTTGTACAACGAACTCTACAACATCTGCTTCTTCTTCATGTCCTTCATGTTGATCTTCACCCGACCTGCAATCTCTCTTTAAGTGCCCTTGCTTTCCACACTTCCAGCAGGTTATTCTGCCATACCTGGACTTGGATCTCCTAGCATTAAATTTCTCCATTCGTAGCTTACTGTCTTCTGCCATTGCTCTACTCCCACTCAAACAGAAACCCCTGTGAGTAACCTGTAATCAACACACACTAACTAGATCTAATCTAATCTGTTAGTATCCCAACCTAAAGCTCTGATACCAGTTGTCAAGGAATCCAAGAACAAACACACCTATTCTGATCCCACTTGTTAGGATCTTGCTCCTCAGAAAGAGCACAATATGATTACCAAATACAAGCAATTAAACATGCAGAAATATCCAGAAGTACAAGTAACTAAAATTCACAAATAACACAGAATATGAGAGACAATATACAATCTTGTATTAATACTTGTACAAAAAAGAATACAATAAAGAGATGCCACGCTCTTCCACCTTACAGAGGCTTCCCACACCTCAAGTGTACAGTAATTCTTCTTCAAAACACTCTCCTACCAAAAACGGTCTCAACACATAACTCACGCACAGAATTGGTGTTCACCTCTCCAACCAGTCAGTAATAACCCTGCCAGTACACCAAGCACTCTAAAATACTTCAAGTAGATCTCCCATGAACCTGCAACCTGCAATTCAACAGACCATACTCACACCTGTAGATCTCCTATGAGCTTGCAACAACCTGCAACTCAATGATCTTACAATGGAAGGATCTTTCTTGCCTTCCTTTTCAGCTCATAATTACAATACATGTCAATGGGTATATAAATAGATCCCAGACTTAAACAATAACTTAGACTCTTAGTTTACTAATAATAGACACGCAGCTCAAGACTCGAAATAGCCTTTACATGCAAACACTCAGTTCAACTAACTAATTGTTCGTGTAACGAATAGTTCTGGAACACACAGGCGACCGACGTCGGTCCCTGTCTAACTGGTGCTAACCGACGTCAGCCGACTCCCTGTCGACGCCAGTTGCCTTCTGCATTGATCATGACCAACGTCGATCATACTGTCGATGCTGGTTCTTCTGGAACTTCAGCAACCTTCTCTTCGTCTTCATAGTTGAAGCTTTTAGCTCCACAACCTAACAACAATAATGTTGTTGATAGGTTGGGAGTTTTGAATTTGTTTTTGATAAAGTAAGGTGGCAAACCAGGGGCTGAACCCTATATAGTCAAAAAAGATAAGAAGGCAAACAAACAAAAAATGCCTTCAAAGAGACGACGGCACAGTCGAGAACAACAGACAGAAACAAAACACAAGTCATGGGAATACCAAAGTCAGAGAGGTCTCCCCTTACATAACTATTGATTTGATAAGATCATTGAGTTTCTCATTCTCTGCATTGTCAGCATACCCAATATTACCCACCATTCCAGCATAGACATGTTCAACAGAATTGTATTACAAAGCCCTTTGGTGAAGACCTTCTCCAGCTTCTGAATGCAGTCCTTCAGGGCCCCAGTTTCAATTTTCCAATCGGTCTCATTCTCAGTGCCCTCACTAGATTCCTCCACATACATTTTCCCCTTATTGTCAGTAGTTCCCATAGTGTCAGCACCCTGCTCCTCGGTAACCTCAAAATCCCTAGTAGCCTGCTTCCCTCCAATGTCCTCCAAAATTTATTGGATTTCCAGCTCCTCAAACTCTTCCTCTTGGGTTGCTTCTTCCGAAGCACTTTCTGAATAATCAATCAATCTGGCCTTTGGGATTGGTTTACCAACAATCTTCCCCGACCTTCACACTCCAGAGGGAAATCCTTCCTTATTAATTTTGGAAGGCTTGTGAGATTTGCCACCTTGGCCTCCTGTGGCCCTGCCTAGATTCCTGTGGGTCCCTTCCGTAGTCTCTTTAATATTTTCTTCCTCTTCATCAACCTTTCTCTTCTTGCCCTTCTTGCTCACAAAGGAGCCAAGGGTATCAACAGGGGTCTGATTTTCATGATGAGACCCGCGTGCCTCAACCTCATGATACAATGAATTATTAATGATTACCAAGACAGTACTATGGTTATCAAGTTTTGAGATCCCCAATGGCCCTCTCCACATGGACTGCCTCCGAAAGCTATCCTTGTCATCAATACGCCTCATTCCTGACAAGTCATCTCCTTTTGAATGATCTCCCTAATGTTTAAGAGAATATGAACACCTTGTCGCCACACCCTCCAACCTGAAAATTGCTGCCCAAGGTTGGCACAAGCATTAGCAACCCTGTTGCCTTCTTTGTAGGTATGGGAAATCTCAACTTTGGAAAACTTTTGTAAAAGAAATTGGATATCAGTAATGATGTCTTTTAGCTTGATTCTCACATTTGAAGCTTTATTAACGGCATCTATGACCATCTTAGAGTCTCCTTGTATATTCAAGTTCCTTATTCCTAGGGATATAGCTAACTTTAATCCCCATAGTAAAGTCATTACTTCAGCATAGTTGTTGCTCTGGCATCCAATTCCACCAACATAGACAGCAGACATCCATCCTTTATCATTCTTTATAATTCCTCCTCCACTAGCTTTACCATCCAACTTGGATGCCCCATCAAAGTTGAGTTTCATCCAGTTAGGTTTAGGGGGGATCCATTTAGTATTAAGTCTTTGTAGTATTTTGGAGTTATTATACCCAGGGATCTGGTTTAAAACCTTCCATTTGGCTACAATTTGGCTTTCAATTTGAGATAGGGGTTTCTCTGCAACATGAATATGAGTTGTTGTAACACTTTCCATAATGGTCTTAGCAAAGGAGTTAAACACCTGAGAAACATTTCTAGCAGTGTCCTTAAATTTTTTGTGATTGCGCTCTTTCCATAAAGTCCAACTCAAACATGGCAGAGCTTGCTTCCATAATTCCATAAGCTAGGGATGTGTGAAGGTTGGGTTTTAGTTAAGAATTACTTCTTTAAGGTCAGAATTGCAGACCCATTCAATACCAAAGTTGTTAAGTATTGTGCCCCATAATTCTCGGGCAAACTCACAGTGGATAAAGAGGTGTGAAATTGATTCCTCTTTTGAACCACACAGGAAACATTTGTTAACCAAAGTAAACCCTCTCTTTTGAAGGTTATTTTGAGTAAAGATTTTGTTATGAGCAGCAACCCACCAAAACATGTTAATTTTTGGAATAAGTTTATGATTCCAAACCTTTTTCCATACATCTTTATTCTGAGCTTCAGGAATGAGCAGATGGTAAGCAGATTTGACAAAGAATGATCTATTCTTATCTGGCCACCAGTATTGTTCATTTTCTCAGGGAAAGAGAGGGATTTTGATCTCCTGAATGCACTATTGGATCTCCCGAACTCTTGAGAAAAGCTTAGGCCAGTGCACACAGCAATCCAAAAGATTTTTCCAGCTCCTCATCCCATTGTTATTTTCCATATAATCACTGACCCTATCTCCAAAAAATTGGGTAGTCAAGTCAAAAATCTCTCCATAGTTTCCCTGTGTGATGAGAGCCTTGTCCTTTAACCAAATATCATCCCAGAATTTAATATGCCTGCCATTTCCAAGTTTCCATCTAATTCCCTGTTTGAGAAGGCTTCTACTTTTTAGCATTTTATTCCATATCACAGATCCCTGGGGTAATCCCGTATGTTGAAGAAAGTTGGAATCATCAATGTTATGCATGTATTTGGCATACATTATTTCTCCCCAGTCATTGTTTTTATGGATCGTGTTCCAACTAACTTTTGAGAGAAGGGCTTTGTTCATGTTCCTAATGGACCTAATATTAAGTCCACCATGAGATTTTGGAAGGCACACTTTTTCCCATATGTCTAAAGACATTCTCTATTTGTCTTCCACTCCCGTCCATAAAAATTTCCTTTGGATCTATTCTAGTTTCTCAGCAAAATACGTAGGAATTTTAAAAAGAGACAGGAAGTATGTAGGAATACCTTGCAGCGAAGCCCGAAGAAGTTGCAGTTTACTAGCACTGCTGAGTAGTTTCCCCTTCCAACCAAGAAGTTTCCTCTGCGTTCTTTCCACAATTCCATTCCAAAATCTAAGAGATACCTCTTTGACCAAGAGTGGGAGACCCAGGTAGGTAGCTGGTAGGCCAACTTCAACACATTCTAATATATCAATGATTATATGTCTAAGTTCATTAGGAGTGTTGAAGAAATACACATTGCTTTTATGGAAATTTATCCTTTGTCCCGACTCTCTAGCATAATTATTTAAGATATTCTTCCATCTTCTAGCTTCAATCACCGATGAGATGCCAAAGAAGATGGTATCATCCACAAACTATTGTACCACCATAGGATGAAGGGAGGAGGTAGGTTTGATGCCCACTAGCTTTTCAATTTGTTATAGATTTGGGGGTGGAATGATAATAGATGGTAGGGCTACTAGAACTAGATTTTGTTTGCTAGTGTAATGAGGGATATTGGAATTAAGACTATAATAATAGTGGATGGGAGATTTGGTTGATTTTGGAAAATAGGATCACTAGTGATAGGATGCTGATGATGTAGAATGTTTTGGGATTCCCTAAGAATGAAGTGGGCTAGAGAGGTAGCTTGATCTTAGAAGGATAGATTTGTGGATCTGTGTTGAAGGTGAAAGTATCTAGATTTTGTAGATTTGTAAAGGTAGATGGATTTGTGAAAAAGTTTGGATTTGATGGATTTATGAACAAATGTGGATTTGATGTATTTTGGTTCAAGTTTGGGAATGAGTTGGATATAAAATCAAATGGTTGATTTTGATGAATGTGGAAAGGTTGGTTTTGATGGGTGTAGGAGCTGAAAGATTGATTTGGATGGAATATATTTAGATTTGATTGAATTAGGGTTTGATTTGTGAATGGTTTTTGGTTCAAGTAAATATTTGAAAGTGGTGATGAAGGTGAACCAAAGGTTTGATTTAGATTGATGCTAAGGTTGGAACTATATGGATCGTATTTTTGATTTGTGATTGGTGACTTTTGATTTATGGGTGGTGTGGAACTTGTAAAACAATTCACATAATTTTGACTACCAAAGCCTAAAAATTGATTTAATGTTGTTCCTAAAGTAAAAATTGAATGTTGATATATGGGTAAACATGAATGAGTATTCAAATTTGAAATTGATTGACTGATGTTTGGGTTCAATTCGTCGATTGGTAAACTTGAATGACCATTCAAGTTTGGACTTAATTGATTGATGAGTGATGTTGAATGCATATTCAAACTCATATTTGGATTTGTTGGATAATTGATCGGTGAGTTTGCAATGACAATTAAACTTTGATTTAGATTTTTTGGATGATTGATTTGATGTTGATTAAAATATGTGTGTGAATCAAAATTGCTTGGATATAATCCTAGGTTAATACAAGGATTATTTGGATTTGGATTTGTATTTATGACCGAATTGATCAAGGGATTTTTGAACATATCCATGTACCTTGTAATGGGTGATGTTTTCTAAGAGAAAAACTTAACTCAATAAACGAAAAAGACTTAAAACTAGACTCTAGTAAAGTAAAATACCAAAATGACTAAAAAGTTTGATTGATAACTAAATGCTTTTGATATTTAAGACAAATTTGAATTTAGGATGTTTGATACCTTTAAGATTCAAAAAGACTTTGTTTTCAATCAATAATAATGCAACACGTCATAAACACAAAGAAACAACAAACAAATTTCTATTATAAATAGTGATTCAATTACACATAAAAGGTGAAAAATTAGGATAAGGGTTGTGAACAATTTTTGGGCCTTCAAATGTCACTGATTCAGTCATAATTTTAGTTGCAGCCTAGTATTTTAAGGCACTAACTATGGAGAATATTACCATTCCCATAGCCCACTGAATCCAATTTCAAGGGTGTGTGGTAGTTTCTTAATGCTAACTACTAACTGATGCACCAAATTTGAATGACAAAAAAGACTTTCCTAGGCTTAAGGTTTAAACAAGATTATCTAAGGAAGAAAAGATGTGGAAGAAATAGATAAAGTGAATACACACTATTGGGTCTTGTCCCAAAGTGCCCAACATAACCGTAGGGGTCTTAGTGTGTTGACAATTGGTGATATCATATTTTGAGGCAACTATTAAAATCATTGGTATTGGAGCATGAAAGTCCCTCACATCACAGTTTGCTTAAAACAAAAAATCGCTTAGGTAATTGAAATAGTTGGATCTTGATTTATATACCCCACCATTAAACAGGGTTTGACCTACTGTGTAATGGTAAAATCCATGGTCAATAGAGCTCCTAGAAAAATAAATCAAGTTTTCATTTTTTATTTCCAAGTATCGTCACCAATGTGACGCCAAAGAAAGAGCATACATGGGCACCACTTGGGTAGCACATAAAATTATGGAATTATTTCCAATTCTTGAGTATTATCACCAATATAACACCAAAGGAAGAGCATACATAATTTCCATAATTACAAACATAATATTGAAGGAAAATAATTAATTTGAAATGAAACGTGATGTAATTACTAAAAACATTGAAAATGACAATAAAAGCTTTAGTAAAATAAAGGAAATTATTTTTTGTTTATACTTTTTTGCATATTATATTTGACAAGCATTCTGCAAATAAATGGATAGAATGTTTTATTTAGGATTAGTGTAAGGCAACTTGCAATGGAGCAGATAAAAACCACAAAAATAACATAAAAACTACTTATTTATGACAAATTCATAGTTACGCAGAAAGACAGAAAAGAGAAATTGTAATAATTCAAACACAAGAAATAAACATAATATAAAAACACATTATAAACAAATTCACACTTACAGAATAATTTTATTTGCATGTATGACAATTTCATAGTTATAGAAAAAAATTTACTGGTCAAAATAATGAATTCGCAATTTGTAGAAATGATTTTGCTGATAGAAAATGTGATTTCACTATGCAAAATGACAATTTTACCACTTAGAAGGACGATTTCACAATTGTAAAATGATTTCACTATCAAACCTACAAACACAAAAATAGAAAACACATATGAATAAATTCATAGTTTTATGATAATTTCACTACTCAATAATAATTTTACAACCAATTAAGATGAATTTGTAGTTAGAAGTAACAATTTCATGAAAAAGATTGCCAATTTTGCTATTTTCCTATAACAAAGAGTTAAAAAAATTAAAAACATAGACATAAGCAAAATGTGAGCAGAAAGGTGTTGGTGTAAATAGAGTTAGGAAAAATAAAATAAAAATGGGTCAAAAAATGATTTCATTGTTACGGGGTATAAATTTACAATTGATGTTTCCAAATTTGTAGTTACGTAGTGAACATACACAGTCGAATAGAAAACATCAAACAATGACTTGTAGCTTACATCAACACTCACAAAGACAAGATTAAATGCATATGCAAATACAAATAGTGACAATCAAATGAAATATGCTTTTTAAATGCAATTATGATGAATGTAGGATGAAAAAGATGAGGGAACTAGTCCCACCGGGCATGTAAAAATGTATGAATTAAATCTAGAAATGCTAAGAAATTGACTAATTATGTAATCTTAATCTAAGCTAAATTCAACTTAAGATAGAGAAACAAACAAATAAAATAATAAACACAAACTTATACCTCAAAGATGCAAGTTTCCTCCATTGTGATGTAAACTTGATTTTCACTTCAACAATGTGGTTGCTTACTCTTCCAATGCAAAGAAAAACAGGCAGTGTTTTGATGCAAAAAGAGTTTTTGGATGCTTTGACTCGCTTGTAAATTGAATATAACTTCATTAGCATAAGTTAGGATGGATGAAAATGATGGTTTTCAAGCTTATTTATAGTTTTTTAGGGGAAGATCCAATAGTGGATGATTATTTGAATTTTTTAAATGATCCAAACAATCAATGATGGCTAATGAGTCCTCACCCATGAGGATGATGACCATTTCAAATGGTTGAGAGAAGTATGGAAATTGTTAGCTGAGTTAACAAGAATGAGTCAAAATCCTTGACAACTTAGGGGATGACTCAAAGGAGGTTGAGGAAGTTGTGGGTTTGGTTGGAATGGGTCAATATGCGAGGGAATATAAGGTGAAATATGTTGGGTGAGGTGTAAAATCTAGATTTTTATATTTAAATAAGGATTTAAAAGTGTGCATATTTGATTAATTTGATTTATTCAATTGTTTGAATTTGGAGGGAGATGTCATAAATTATATTAAGAAGAATTATTAATATGTTTTAGTGCATTTCGACACTAAACATAATTTAGGTGTCTACACTAAGGCACATGGTGAACTGCACATGGTGATATAGATCCCATGAAATCTGTAGCGGCAAGGTACCACAAACCTTGTCACAAGTGTTATCCCACTTAATGTACTTGTCAAAATTAGTGGGAACACGAATTTGTCTATATAAGAATGGAATATGATTCTTTCTCTTTTTTATGAACAAGTGTTCCATGTAAGTACACCAAGAAGCATAGTTATTTTTTCCAAGAAGAACCATTAGTGTAGAATTAACTTTCCTCTATAGGTATCTCTCAATTGAAGTTAACATGACTGAGATAAGACACCAAAAATGTGCAAAAATGTGCAAAACAATTGTAATGACCCTCTAGGTATAAAAACATTGCATGCTCATAAAGATGATGTCGAACACAACTGAGAATGCATCCAAATGAGTAGTAAGTGCAAGAATCAACACAATACAAAAAAAAAGAATATGCATAAGAGACACCGATGAATACACAACACCACATAATACCCCCTCATAATTGTCAGTAGTGACCCCCCTAAAGTTATAAATACAAAGACACTCGTATAGATGTTAGACACCACTGAGAATATGTCTTGAGCAATTTATGCATAAATATGAAAGAATTAGAGGGATATTGGGATATAGCAATAATGCATCCAAGAGGTACAATATGTGCAAAAATAGATAGATATGGAAGGCCTAGAAATACCATCAATACATAGAGCAGAAAAAAATAGGCACTTTTGAAGAAGATGACACTCAAATCCGAGATATTGATCAAACATTATAGTTGTTTGAAAATATGTTCACATGAAAATTTTGGATGAGAAAAGGTGGTGGAAAAAAATTGATCAACTTCTAAAAAGTACTTGGAGCAAAAACTTGAATTTTTTTTGAATCAATTTTCTCAAAAAAACTTATGCCTCTATGGAGCAAAAGTTAAGCACTTTTAGTTTTGAAGTTACAAAGGGCTTATTTCTCATATGACTAGGGGTTAAGACCTATTTTGGGTACTTTCCCTCCATTTTTGATTGATGGGTGGGTGAGTGACATCATCCAAATAATATATCCATTTTGAAAATGAATAGTGTCACTTTCCACTATCTCTCTCACGTCAAATAATTTAGGGTGATCCACGCTTAAATTTGATGTCCTTGTGGTTGTCATAGGGGTAAAAGGGGTGATTAGAGAATGGAGCATGCTCAAACAAGGGTCATAACTCATTTAGACTACTTATAGGGTTAGAAAAACCCATCGTGCATGCTCATAGGAGGTTCAGAGTCCATGATCATTATTGGTAAAGGAGTATAAGTCCATTGATTATGCTGGTAGAAGGGCTAAAACCTAATAGATGCATAGACACTCATTAGAACTCGTCAGAACCTAACAGGTGCTTAGACACTCAATAAAACCTGAGAAGTGCATAGACACAAAGTGGAACATGATAAGTGTGCAAATACTCGTGAAACCTAGAGCATACAAGAACACTCAATAGAACCCAACAGGTGCAGGAACACATGTCGAAACCCAATAGGTGCACTAGCAAGGCCAAATGTCTATCGAGTGGGCAAAATCCATCAAAATGTTATGAAGCTTGCAAATGTTCATCGAAGGCTGTAATTCCATAGTGGAAAGTCTAACAAGCATGAAAATCCTACTAAAGAGTGAATGTATGGCTAGGCTTGTAAACCTAACACCAAAAGTCTGATAAACTGCCAAAATTGCCTTCAAGGGACATAAATTCCACCAAAGTTGGAAAACCTAAAAATATGCAAAAATTATATGGCTCCTCCAAAAACTAGTAAAGACTCATTTGAGAACTCAAAAAACTTAGAAAAACCCATAAATTATTTCTTGATTTGAGAATCCCATTATACAAATATACGTGAAACCACTCAAAATACCTTGAAACCCTCCAAAAATGATTAAAAATTATTGTCATGAAACTAGGTCATGTTTACACCGATTATAGGGTTTTGGCACATTCTAAATCTTATGGCATTGTCAATTTTGCAATAGGAGACTCTATCTATATAGTTTGCATGTAATTTCATTGAATGCCACCAAACTTATAAAAACTAAAAAATAAGAAAGATACCAAGAATGCTAATATGTAAGATCTCACCAAGGATTTTAAAAATGATAAAATGGTTGTTAGATCAAAGCTCTAATACCATGTCAAATGATTCCAAGATCTTTAAATGTCACCGCTGCATGAAACCCTAGGATTATGTGAGAGCAAGATGCAAAGCAAAAGTGAGCTTCATAAATGTTCATTAGTTGATTAGCCAAAAAGTATGAAGGATGTACATTATATAGTGAGATATCAGGTCACCATAAAGGTAATAACTCAACTCACAATTAGAAAATACATTAAGTGTATTTCTCCTAATGACCTTAACAACCCTAAACAAATTGACTAACATTTATGTAGGTAAAACCAAAAGCAGGGAAAAGGCTAGACTAATAAGGACATCCTCTGATAGTGTTCCTACCGCACAGAGGTTGCATAGTCTATCTTGCAGTAGCATAACTTCTCCAAGGGAAGAGAATGGGGCTAAACATTGATCCATTTCTTTAGGTTTTTTTTAATTGCCACACTAGTAGCCACTTTTGGTGATCACTTTATTGTGCTTAGTTCAAAAGATGACTTAGAGGATAGACATGGTGAGCTGCACATGGAGTATTCTTCTCAATGAATCCAATCTCATGAAACATTCGAAGTCTCACATAACCCTCTCATAAATTATTTGTGCATGCCTTTTGTTAAGGGTTGGGTAGTTTAGATTTTGTATGTTTTCAAGAAGTTAAGATTTCTAGGTTTAATTTACATATCTCTATGAGAAGTATCTGGCCTAATGCATCGTAATTTTACACTTTACATGAAGATGGACATGGCAGGGCATTTGGTTTTAACAAAAATTTCCCCATTAATTATTGCATCAAAATAATACTAATAACATAAGGGTATCTATGTTATGCTTGATATCAATAGATATTCTTTAGTTCTCAATGTTTATGCTCATAATGATGGCCCTGAGAGAATGATGCTTTAGAGATGACTCGCCAATAATCTACCTTTGTCCACTTGGCTAATTTTTAGTGACTTTATTATGATTGAGACTTTTTAGGATAAATTTTGTGCCTTCCCTACATGGTGGTGCATGGGGGAACATGAAGCTTAGTATTATTTTAAAAATCATTAAAGTTTAATTGACCTATTTTTTTGGTGATGTTCATTAATTAACAAACCTTGGTTCACTTGGTCTAATTTATAGGTATCATTGGTCGAGTTCTTAAATTGTTGGACTATGTTATGCTTTTTCAACAACATGTGTTCTCATTTTATATTTCAAAGGGAAAGTTATCATGGCTTAACCAAGAGCTATCATTTATAATCATACTCTCATCACTTGTAGATTGGAATGGGGAGGTGGTCTTAATAAATCCCCTCACAATATTTTTTTTAAATTGAAAAGTGCACTTTTATTAATAACATAGCATACAAATCAATGCTAATCATACAAAAAAATGGGTGGGAGAGTCACACCCCATAATGCAAAATACACATCAAGGTAAGCTTTAAGAGAGTAATCATGTCACATCATTAAAAAATAAGTTATACTACATAAGTCATAAGTGTTATTTAACCAAAAAAAGATACAAAACACAATAGAAAAAAACAAAGCCAAAGGCCATTAAGCAACAACAACAAAAATGGTGGTAGAGGAAGGGAACTATCTAACTTCCTCCCTAGCCATTGGTGCCTGTAGGATTTGTAGTATTAGGTACGAGCTCCCACCCATCTATTTGTTACTTTTCTTCAGTATCCTTCGTTTGTCAAGAGGTGGAGATAGTAAGATCCATGTGAAGAAATTTATCTCAGGGAGGATCCTCCCAACCATTTCCACCATTATGCCTACGTCGGTAAAAAACACTGCCCCCATGAGGAGGTGACTACCACTGGAGGTGAGGAGGTAAACTCTGCCCACTTCATGAGCTTCGATGCCAAAATCCTTGACCTCAACCCTGAGAGGGAGATTAATAACATGGGATATCCTAAGGTTCATGACTAATAGGACATGAAGCACTCTCGAAGTGGTTCATAAGGCTTTATAGGTCCTCCACAAAGTTTACCTAGACTTGTATATGAAGTAAAAAAAATTAAATGAGAGTAACTTTGTTAGCCATTGAGAAAATCCTTTCCATATCTTCATTATTAAAGTAGCATAGTTTTTAGCTTTCCATATATGAAAATAAATATCATCACAAAAAAACTACCAAAAATGTTGTATCTTGCATGTAACATGGTTGAGTCCTCAAGACAAACCATTTTCTAGGTAAAGATCTATGGAAGAAAAGATTGAAAAAGGTATGAATCCATTTTTGAGTTGATTGAGCATTTGGAAAAACCATAATAAATGATTTAAAGTCTCAGCTTTATAATAATCAAAACATACAGGATTTGAGACCCCTAGGTGCTTAAGTTGGTCTCTGATTGGTAGACCTTTGTAAATAATGCACCATATAAAATGAGTTTTTTTGGGCTAAATGTAGGATTTCCATAGATTATCAAACCTTCTAGCCTAGACGACATCCAAAGACCTTAGCTTCCATTGGTGGTTGAGGGTTTCACTTTGAATATGTTGTAGAGCTAAGAGATGATACCTAATCTAGGGTTTGTATCAATAAAAAGGAGCAGCCGTAGGACAATGTTAGTCTCTCTAATAAGGTACTCTAGTTGAAACACCAATTTTATGGAGACAATCATCAAGTATAGAATTTTAAATTTCTTGAATCAACTTTGTATCCTTAGGTTTGCGCTAGTATTTAATTCTCAACATATCCCATGAGAACCACCCTCTAGAAACTTTGTACAAAATGTCTCCAATAGTCTTGATTCTCTTTTTGAAGAGCTTGAGACTCTTAATCTAATGAACCATAACAAAATGAATGTTGTAAAAATGAGGATGGGAGACCGCCAACAAGAGTGGGAATTAATAAAGAGACCAGTTCTAAAGCCATCCCTAACCCAAATGAGGTTAGGTTTTAGAAGCTTAAGGGATTTTTATATGATTTTAACCATAATGGTGCCACCCACCTGAACTAACACAAGAGAAAGAATAAGACTTTGTGACTAAAGGTCTTTCTAAGCATTTCGGCCAAGAGGGGTTCCTTAGGTAATGTAATGCTTTAGTAGAACCTTCCATGCTTCATTCTCATATAGGCTTTCGACGATCCATTTCAAATTTAGAGCATAACCTTGGAGTCTAAATTTAATGAGCCCAAGGCCCCTAGCTTCTTTGGGTCTACAACTAATATCCCAAAAAACCCTATGCAAACCCTTGTGACCTTATAAGTTGGTCCAAAGGAAATCTCTCGACATCTTATCCAATTTAACATAGGTAGCTTTAGAAGGATCCAAACAAGAAGAGTAGTATACATGAGTAGAAGCCACCACTTCAAAACAAACTTGAAACTTCTCTACCAAGGAGAAAGGCTTGGTAATCTAGTAGGAGATCATTTTCTCAATCGTCTACACAACATAAGACCAAATATCAATAGGGGAGGCCCTAAAGGTAAAAGGAATGACTAAAAACTTAAATAGCACACCTAAAAGGATCTATTACCATTTATATACTTTCATACAAGGAGGTTTGGGGGAATGGATTGCCTATAGCATCAAGTCTTTTTCCACCAGATAGAAGAGATTGATGGTAGACAAAAATTATCAAAACATTCCATGAATTTTTTAACTAAAGCCTCTTCCTCCATATGAGTGAGAAAAGAATCATCTACAAAATGCCCATTAATGAGTTATTGGTTTCCCCTACAGGAGAGAGATGTCTTTCACCAAACCTCTAAATGAGTAGTTTCCCAAAAGGCAACTGAAACCTTCTACAACCAACACATATAACAAGGGAGCCAAGGGACAACCATATCTTACAGACCTAAAAATCTCAAATTTATGAGACTACACTCCATTAATGGAAATACAAGATCCAACACCCTAAAACAACATGTTAACAATATGAACAAAATGAGGGCCAAAGCTTAGAGCTCATACCATAACAATAATAAAGGACCTCTCAATTTTATCATAGGCTTTCTCAAAGTTAGTTTTCACAAACATGGCTTTATGACTAGAAACCCCAACCCATTCCATACCTTCCAAGATTGTAATAACATTGTCCTGAATATACATATTTGGGATGAACCTAAATTACTCACTTCTAATAATGAGGGGAAGAATGTGTTTCAAGCTGAGGGCACGGGCTTTGGTAATGACTTTTTTATGAGGCATTCAAAAGGATCATTAATCTCCAATTTGTAATAAGCTCATGATCTCAAACCTTCAAGATGAACTTGATGTTGCCATGATTAATGATGGTGCCCAAAGAATTGGACTAAATAGCTTAGAGTAGACTTTATAGAGATCACGACAATTAATGTCCCATAGGAGTTGATAAAATTCACATGGAAATCCATCAATCTTGGGTGCTTTATTAGAGGCCATCTGTATGGCCATTTCCTTGAGATCATTCAAAGAAAGAGGTCTATCACAAGTAACTCTCTAGGGTTCAGGCAACTTACATGGGACATATTTAAGACATTTTAAAGTTGTTTCTTCATAGTCTGGAGAGAAAGGTTGAGCAATAAAAATACCCTGGTAATGGTGAATAAAGGCTTGTAGAATGTCCTGGAGTTTGGTAAACCTGACATTAGCATCTTGAATGGCTTTAATCTAGTTTGTAACTCATTTGGAATAGAGAAGGGCAAATAATTATTTGGTAACTCTATTCCCTATTCTCAACCAATGCATTTTGGCTCAGAGTTGAATTTCTCAAGCCTTGTATGTTTCCTCAATCTTGAGCTTGTCTCTCCATCGAGTAGCTTGAATAATAATATTAACGTTGAGTGGAGCATGATCAAGTTCCTATGAAATCCTATGAAATTCATAGTATGATGCTTTGCAAGCCCGTTGTTGAAAGATAACTACTTAATTACAATAAAAAATGTAAAAAGGTGGTAGTTTATGAGATGGCATCATCCCACCCATCAATCCATCCTGTGGCCTCCAAGGGTCTTGTCACCAAATTCTAGATCTACTTAATACGGCCAAGAGTTTGTTCATGCTTAAGATGAGTTGTGTTGAGGTAAAACTGAGACTTAGGGGTTCTAGTTTGAGGGGGGCTTCATTCAATGTAGAAGTATGGGTTGGTAGTCTGAGTGAATGGCATTGTTAATAACTAAAACAAGATGATCCTTGGAGCTAGAGAATGAGAATTAATCTTGCTCAACAAGTAAATCCCAATCTAATCTTTTAACAACTATATTATGGACTTATCTAGGCTTGGACCAAGTGATCCAAGAATAAGTTGACTCTCTTATCCTATGGTGATTAGGATTAGAGAGATTGAGCTTATTGTACATATCAAACCATGCTTCATGCTCCCATATGCACCAACATATATGGAAATGACCTTCCTTGTCTTCCTTGGATTTTGCCATATTGAAATCCCCACAAATCACCTAGTGAGTGTCAAGGAGTGAGTCTACCAACCATCTCTAAATCAGGGCTATTTCAATGACATCATTGGAAGTATACAGGTTGGCCATCCCAAGAAGCAACCCATCAAAATAAAAAAAATTCCACACCACCCAATGGGTGGGGTCATCTCCCCAAGACATGATATTTTATGAAAGTTCTGGCATGAGCAACGTAATGACTTTTCTGCATCTAGGCTCATGATTAGACACTTAGCAAAGAACACCTATCCAAATCATACAAATAACATATTGAAGAAGAAAACCATAAATTTTAATTCTTTGCAAACATAATACTTTCATGTTACAAAAATTAAGACAATTGTTCTTGATCATGTATATATGAGTCAATTTAGTAAGGATGTAAACATTCCAAGAATAAAATATCATGGAAAAACATCAGGGTGAATGTTATTTCCATATTCAAGGTATGTGAGGGCTTCAAAAATTTTAGAGAAGATAAGCTTTGTCCAATTGCCTCACATAAAATCACCCATCTATAAAGGTCGATGCTTCTTTTAAACATACTCTCTATCTTTTGAAGGAGAGGGACTGTGAGACCATCTAAGAATAGTTTTGTGGTAAAAATAAAACACATCATCTTATGTGTCTGTGGTAGTCACCCTGAAAAGAGGTTATGACAATTTGGCAGATAAACCCTCGGGGTGTGAAGGCAAAATAGTGGGTGTTACTTGTTGTGTGTGAGCGAGAGATGGCATTACCTTGGTGTTATTTGACATGGCTTGAGTGTCCTTTAGGGTAAGGGAGCTAGTTTATTAACTAATTATGGGTTGATACACAATAACTTGCACTCTATAAAAACCATGTGAAGCTGATGCATTTTCCTTATTAGTCACAGTGGTCCATCAATCCATAGTGAAACTTCACAGTTTATTTTGTGGGGCATTTTACTCCTACAGAACACGTCACGAGTTAAATATTAAAGGGTAATATTGAATCATATGGTCTAAGGATTGAAATCAAAAACATGTATTGGGGAGGTTACTATAAAGCTCACACTATGAGAAATGGTTTTCACCAATTTGTATGTCAATGGTTCCTTCAAATCCTTGGCCAAGTCAATTTTAACATAAACTCGCTTCTGCAGATGAGCTCCATAGAACTTGGGTTGCTTATGACAAATGAATTGCCCTAAGGGTTTAATGAGTTGGTTAACAAAGGCCAAAGTAGCATAAAAAGATCGAGAAACTCAATACAAATTGCGATTTTAAGTTTGGCTTGCTTAGAGACTTGATACAATGGCCAACATTAGTAGAGCAAAAAATGAAACAAAACTTTAGTCATGTTTTTCACCCCTTCAATCTTAACACCATGGGGTTGCCAATGGTTTTGAACCCACTACTTGAGCAATATCTTTGGGGGGAACTCACCCCATAAAGTAATCCACAAGGGTGAAGGATTCAAACCGCTTGCATGCTTTGTCAAATTCTAGAAAATCAAGCATAACATCAGATTAAGGGGTTTTTGGGTTGGAAACAATACCTCGTGGAAGAACTTTGGGATAAAATTCCTTGCCTTCTTTGGTGCCATGATCATTCAAAGCTTTACAATCTATACCTGCATCAAATGATGCATGTGCGAAGGTAACAACCATTAATATAGGGTGTTATTACAAAAGTCATCCAATGGATAGAATGATGGCCTAACTCAGAGCAATAAATGCATAATAAAACCATAAAAAAATCTTGCCTAGATCTATGCTTGATCAGTAGTGCAACATAAAAGGCTTCAGAAGTATAAAACCCTAAAACTAACTCTCTCTCACTGCCGTGTGCAAATTTTTCAATACTAGTTGGTGTTAATCATGATATCTTCAATATATATATATATATATATATATATGGTTGCCACATTTGTCATACACTGCCAGCTAGGTTAAGTGGTGGAATGGTACAATCAACTTCACCACTGCTTTTATCTACCATTACAACAAACATATTATGCAAGTTTGGAAGTGCACCACATTATTTATAAGGAATACCACAGGGTCTCTTTTTTTCCTTGGCAAAGCCCCTTTGATTCTAATCACAAGCCATGGTTGCCTCTCTCAAACACAATATTAGATTGGTTGAAAGCCATGCTGCCTGAGGCACTCACATTAGAGCTTGTTTGCTTTTGCTTAAGATTTGTAATCATGCCTTTAAGGAATTCTTCAAATCTCTTATGGCCAAAGAAGCCAAAGAGAAAACTAAAGCCATAAATATAACTCATAACTATCTCACAACCCTGTAAAGCTATCCTCGACCTTCCTAGATCACTACAAGCTTGTGTTCCAAGTTTAGGAGTTTACAAGGAAGAGAGCATGTGTATTACACAAGTGTTTGGATGTGGTGCCTCATAAGTTGAGCCCTTCATCTCAAAAACTATGTGATGTTCCTCTTTTTTTGGATGAAATTTTAACTACTACATAATGCATGGCCAATGATAAGGCACCGGGGGTGGATGGCTTTCCTTATGAATTTTACAAAGTCACTTGGTAATTTATGGGCCCTAATTTGCTTTAGGCTTATAAAGAAGCCCCACACAATTTTTTTTGAGGGGCCATCATCAATGAAGGCAATATCAAATTAATTCTAAAGTTTGTGGACCTTGAACTTATTATTAGTTGGTGCCCAATCACTTTACTAAATATTTTTTACAAGTTCAACTCCAAATCCTTAGCACTCCACCTTCACCACGTCTTCCATGTGATCATTAAACCATAACAAACATGGTTTATTAAAAGTAGATACATTCTAGATAATATCATCACAATTTGGGAATGAATGGAACGAGCTCGTGTCTCTTAAAAAGGGACCATATTTCTCAAACTCTATTTTAAAAAGGTGTACAATCAGATTGAATGGCCATTTATCCTAGCCATGCGTAAAGCCTTGGGTTTGGTAATTTATTCCTTTTGACAGTTTAGACTCTATTTTCATAAGCCTCAGCTTGTTTCACCATCAATGGCCACAAGTTGGATAGTTTTGGGATTTTTCACTCCATTAGAAAAGGTTATTGTCTTGCCCTAGCTTTGTATGTCCTTACGACTGAAGCATTTGGTTATACATTTATTCATAGAGTAGACTCGGGGCTTATCAAGGGAATTATTGTCCCTGATTTCTCCTCTTAGCTCATCAATGGGCACTTCGTAGATGAATCTTTCCTCACACTTGATAACCAAGAGTCCTCATTCAAAGATGCGCTTCGCTTTCTTAAAATTATTTGCAAAACTTTTAGGTTAAGCCTACAATGGGCTAAAATCCATGTTACGAATAGATCATGATTCCCTTAGCATAGTGGCTTCAACATATCAATGGAAATGGATCTAGAAACGGGATTTTTTTTTGGTGTTCCTTTTACTTTTGATAAGTCTCCTTGGTGCTTTGACAATATGTTATTGATGGAGTGGGGAAAAAAATCACTCACTACTTACTAAGGCTCATTCTCTCGCAATAAAGTTTCAAGTCCACACCAAAATTCTTGTAGCCACCCATGTCTACTATTCCTCTTGCTAGTCTCCTTTTAATTATCACATGAACAAATAGTAAAGGTGTTTAGAGATTTTATTTGGGCCAATGCTAAGCAAACTTGTGGATTCCACATAGTTTCTTGGGACATTTGTTGACTTCCTCATGACAAAGGAGGAATGGGCATTATTGACATCTATAGACAAATAATAACTCTCTTTGTTAAGTGGGTCATTGAAACAATTGAGGGAAATGAGGCTTGAAAAATTCTCCTAACATACTGCATTGTTGTAAGTGATCCTTGTGATAAGAATTATTATAAAAATATTGGCTTGCCCACTTTTTTAATTACCCATGTGCCTGTCAAGATAGAAAGATCCTTTGTGGCTAAGAGAATCTGAAAATATTTTGAAACAATGAAACCCTTTCTAAAATGGGTCAGAGATGGTTTTCGTATGGGTCTCTCTTTTAATGACCACAACCTCTGGTGGTCTCTTGTCATGACCAATTCCAACCACCCTTTGGCAGAAATGCCAGGCATAAAAGCTCTTCAACTTTTTAGAAAAGGAATTTACATTGCTCGGGATTTGGTTTCCTCTCATGATTGGATCCCATGGTACTCACTAAAAGAAAAATATAAGTTTTTAATTCAAACTTACCTTTCATTATGTGTATTTAGGATTTGATGTCCAATGTCATGTTCCATAAGATAGTTCTGTAACCTCTACTTGCCTAGTGGAAGGACTGGCAATGGAATTGCGATAACACCTTCAGAGATTACTCTTTTGGTCTCCTACACCAGATCACAAGTCTGTTCTATATAAATTTATGCAAGTTAAATAAGAGATGAATTTTGAATTCCTTTCCAAGAACGTGGCTTGTTAGACTCATTAAGATTTGGAAAACTAAGCTCGTTCCCAAAATTGCTCATTTTCTCTAGTGTCTAGTTTATAAAGGTCTTCCTATAAGGGAACATCCCAAACACATTTGGATTTCTAACGTCAAGTCCCTGACTTGCTTCCAACTTGAAACCTTTAAAAACCTCTTTTGGAAATGTCTGAGAGCTTATGTTGCATGGCAATAAATTCATAACTTACTTCAACTTTACCACCCATAGTCGATTAATTGGCACATGACTTTTTTTGGGGACCAAGCTCAATGGCCTCCATACATACATTGCTTTTCTATGAAACATCTTCAGAGCTATTATTCTTTTTCAATTATGGAAGTCTAGAAATTCGACAATATTTAATAATAAAGAGATTTCTATAAATTTTCCTGTTAATGATAAAGTGCTTGTTATTTCGTTGACCTTTCTGTAGATTCAAAAATAATCCGAGAAGGTGGCCCTTAAGTTTTAGCATTTTCAAGAGCTCCTCAGCAATTGGAAGAGTGATCCTTGTATAATGAACTGTGTTCCTCCCAACCAACCCTTGCATGGTAGTCCTCCATTGACAACCAGATATCAGTGAAGTCGATCATAATTGTAGCCACTTCTCCTCTCCTTCTCCTTAATGAAGGGAATGGCATTTGCCACCACGTAGAAAATATGTTGTTGGCTTGTCTTGGTGGAATTTGCCCTTGCAAGATGGTGACCCAATGGGGATCTATGTGTTGCGGCCCCTTTGTTGGGGTCTTATAGTTTCTTTGGCTCCTTTCAATATCACATAGGATGGGTGGGTGACCCTAATTCTCCTTCAACGAAGCCCTCTTCTTGAGATGTTCCACTATCCAAAGACGATCCTCCTCCACCACCTTCTACGACTGCAACATATGCCTAATTTTTTTTGTTCGATAATACGTTAATGATGTTTCTATATTACTATGTGTAGCTGATAGACTTTTTATTTTAAATATAAGAAAATTAAACCGTAAATACCAACCGATCACTATTTTATTGTAATCATCTACATATCATATTTTATAATTAATAATTATATCGATGAGTTTCAAAAAATATATATAATATCTAATTTACACTATCACATGCGTTTGAAGCCGACTTAAAATGTTTGTGGATACTCATGTTTTGATATTTAATTGAAATCATCAGAATCCGTACACGTAAGTAAGTTACATGTTGAAGTATTCATCTTGAAGGAAGATGGGTGCCTTGTCCCCTCACGGTCTCACACGTTTTCTTTGACTATTTACCACTCATCCTCCACTGTTTTGTTTGGAATTGGAACATATCTGCTCACCAAAGATATTATCCCTCATGCTAAACTATGACACATCAATGCTCCTTGAGTGCAATTTTTTACACATATCCCTTAGACTAAAGCATCTCCATGAGAGCCACTCGCAGCGACGAACAAAGATTCCTTTGCCATATTATAGAAAAACGGTATTGATCCATACATCTTTTTCTTCCCTTTTTCTATTCAAGGGTGGAAGGTGTCACATTTTTGCCTCCACAGGTGGCATGAATGATAAGTGGCATGAATGATTCTAGGACCACATACGCCCCGCCTACAATTCTTTGTAGGCAAGTTAATGGCCATCCTCAGCAAAAACACCCTCACCATCATCATGTTGGTAAAGACAAGGCACACAATTCAAAACTTTTGATATGCCTAGGTCACCACTGGGGGACAATCTATTTCCCCCTTGTAGGAGACATAAACTTTAATAAGTTCACAAATAAAAATAAATAAAGGAATATCCTATAATAGATTCAGGTGCCACGCACCCACAATATCTAATCTATGTAAATACTTCAACGAAAACCCACACGAAACAAAAACATTAAAAAAATATTTCGGTATGACTCTGTTTGACTTAGTAACAAAAAGACACAATTAATCTTTAAAAAAAAAAAAAAAACTATAAATTTAAAGCTGTACAAGCTGTACACGATACCCTCATTTCTTGGTTGTTTTCTTTGAGCAGAGAATTCCGGAGCTCGGCGTTTAATGCAAATGTAAGTAACAGTTTTCGAGTATTTTTTCTTGGATTGTTGTTATTGGCGGGGGGGCTTCAAATTGAGCTTATGAGCGAAACAAATGACGAAGAATTGCTTAAATTGAAAGCAGCATGAAATGCAAACCCTCGCTGTTTTTTCAGCGGAGTTTAGTTAGTAATTGAATGAATTTGCCTTTCCTTCGCAAAAATTCCAATTTTTTTTCGTGGATTGTTGTTAATGGCCGGAGGGCTTTAAATTGAGCTTTCGAGCGAAACAAAGGACGAAGAATTGGTTAAAGTGGTCGCTGTATGAAGTGCAACGCCTCATTGTTTTTCCAGCAAGTGTCGTTTGTAATTACATGAATTTGCCTTTCCTTCGCGAAGCATTTATAGTATTTTTCTTTGGATTGTTTCTAAGGTTCCGCAGGGCTTTAAATTGGGGAAAAAAATGATGGAAAATAAGTTAAATTTGCAGTTTGAAGTGCAAATCCACATTATTTTTTCAGCAGAGTTTCGTTAGTAGTTACATGAATTTGCCTTTCCTTCACGAAGTATTTAGTAAAATTTTCAGTATTTTTTCTTGTATTGTTGTTAATGGCAGGAGGGCTTTAAATTGAGATTTTGAGCGAAACAAAATGACGAAGAATTTGTTAAATTCGTTTCAGTATGAAATGCAAATACTCATTGTCTTTTCAGCGGAGTTTTGCTAGGAATTGCATGAATATGCTTTTCCCTCCCAAAGTATTTAGTAAAATTTTCAGTATTTTTGCTTGGATTTTTGTTAATGGCGGGAGGGCTTTAAATTGTGCTGTTTCTCAAAACGAATGACCAAGAATTGGTTAAATTCGTTGCAGTATGAAGTGCAAACCCTCACTGTTTTTGCAGCGGAGTTTTGTTAGTAATTACATGATTTTGCCTTTCCTTCCTTAGGTATGTAGTAAAATTTTCAATATTTTCTCTTAAATTGTTGCTAATGGCTGGAGGTCCTTAATTTGAGGTTTTGAGTTAAAAAAAATATGATGATGAATTGGTTAAATTGATTGCAGTATAAAGTACAAACCCTCATTGTTTTTTCAGCATTAGTAATTACTCTCATTTTCCTTTCCTCTGCAAAGTATTGAATAAATTTTTCAGTTTTTTTCTTGGATTGTTTTTAACTGTGGCAAGGCTTTAAATCAATCTTTTGAGCCAAAAAAATGACAAAGAATTTTGGTTAAATTGGTTGCAGTATTGTGTGCAAACCCTCATTATGTTTTTGGTGTTAATAATTACATGAATTTGCCTTTCCTTCTTAAAGTATTTTGTAAATTTTTCAGTTTTTTTATTTGGATTGTTGTTAATTGCGGGTTGCCTTTAAATCGTGCTTTTGGGCCAAAAAAAAATGATAAAGAATTGGTTAAATTGGTTGCAGTATGAAAAGCAAACACTCATTTTTTTCAGTGGAATTTCGTTAGTAATTACATGAATTTGCCTTTCCTTTGTGAAGTATTTAGTAAATTCTTTCGGTATTTTTTCTTAGATTGTTGTCAATGGTGGGAGAGCTTGAAATTGAATTTTTGAGCAAAACAAATGACGAGGAATTGGTTAAATTGGTTGCAGTTTGAAGCCCAAGCCCTCATTGTTTTTTCAGCGGAGTTTCGGTTGCAATTACATGAGTTTGCCTTTCCTTCATGAAGTATTTTAGCATTGTGAGATAATTTAACTGTTTGAAATGCGAGATGTTTGAAATTACAGAGGCCAAGGTAAAGTAGTTTTAAATATTATTGCAGGTGGTTGATATGAAAAGCGGTATTGTTGGGGTTTATTAGTTCTTAAACTAAATTTTGATTTTTAAAGGTATTTTGAATTAAGCAACGTGTCTTTTTTTTTACAGGGAATGGTATAATATAAATTTTATGAGCGTGCATGGCTGCATAGCAGGTTTTTTTTCTTGAGTGATTTGGAGGCTCATAAAGGATTTAATATAGGATTGTAAAATTTTGAAGAAACAGACAGTTATACACGCAGAGGAGGATCTAGAATGCAGAATCGGCATATTAATACGGGTAATTTCTGCATTATTGTTGTTACTGTTGTGTTATTTATGGTTTTCAGTTTTTTTAAAATTAAGGCTTTATATTAGAAACATAGAGCTGTACATCCAACCAAAAAGTAGCTGCAGCTACATAAACTGTTTAATGTTCATGTATTTCTCAGGCTTAGGGTCTGTTTGATTCATATGCTTAGGAAGGTAGAAATCTAAACATTCAGTGTATTCAATGATAGTGTGTATATACTTGTATGTAAATTGAGAAAATTGAAGTGTTGTGTATATTGCTTTTCATGGGGTCAATTGGCAAGTTTGGGTTTACTTTCCAGCTTGGTCACGAGGTCAAAACCTATGGGTGCCAAATTTGAACAATATAGAAGGTAAATAGAAAGAAATCCTCTTGTGGGCTTCCACAAGGGGTCCCATATGCCAAATTGGCATCTGGCTTGGCCATGACCCAAAAGCTAGGTTGTTTGGGTACGGGTATAGGTGCGTCTCGGGTACGTGGGTACGTCATTTTTCAAAAACCTTGATTTGGATATGCCGTGGGTATATATATAAAGCCCGACGGGCTAGCCTAGCGGTGGTGAGCTGAGTGCTACAAGTGGGAGGTCTTGGGGTCAAATCCTCAGACTAGCCACTAGGCTCTGTGGGGCAGGCACCAACATGGTTAGCCGGAGGGTTGTAGCCCCTACATGGTGACTGAGGCATGGCTAGGTGGGGGTTTCCCCTTGAAACTCTTTCTACAACCTTTTTTAGCCCAATTGGCTGGCTCAAGTGGAGATGAGCTGTGTGCTACATGTGGGAGGTCTCGGGGTCCATTCCCTCGGGCTGGCCATCTAGGTATGCACTGGCTCTCGGATACTTGTGTCCCCGTTCAGTCAGGCACCGAAATGGTTAGCCGGAGGGTTGTAGCCCCTACACAGTGACTGAGGCACGGCTAGGTGGGGGGTTCCCCTTTAAGCTCTTTCTACAACCTTTTTTTAGCCCAATGGGCTAGCTCAAGTGGAGATGAGTTGTGTGCTACATGTGGGAGGTCTCGAGGCCATCTAGATTTGCACTGGCTCCCGGATACTTGTCTCCCCATTCGGTTAGGCGCCGAAATGGTTAGCCGAAGGTGCGTGGCAACAAAAATGTGTAAGGCCTGCCCTTGGACTTGTTCCCTGGGAGTAGTGCCCTAAAAAAGCGTGAACCTTTTATATATATATATATAAACAATGCATATTACTCATTTTTTTAGCAAAACACCTGAAAATACATAGTGTTTGTTCATTCAGTGCTTCAAAAAGTTCAAAGTAGACATTGCAAATACATTCAAATCTATATGAATAATCATCTAGATCTGGATTGTCCTCATAATCATGAATGCTGCTCCCACTAGCTACAGCTACACTTGGACCACTCCCACTAGCTACACTTGGACCACTCCCACTAGCTCCACTTCCCGTAGCTCCACTCTCCGACCCTTGTGTAGAACTCTCTTGATTGTCATCATCAAAACCAAGTAATGAAAGTTGGGCAAAAGAAGATGCGGAGGCATCCAAGTCTGTATTCTCTGGAAGGATATCCCAAAGTTTGTTAGGCCCTGGTATATAGCCCTCAGATTGGTGTGAAAGGAGGCGCAAATTGCAATAAAAAATTCCTTCCAACTGCTGCAAACCGAGCTTTTTTTTTGATTTACAGCAGCAAACTCTTGTTGGTGTGTTATGAGAGTGAAGGGGGCTATATTTATAGCGTTTAGAAGCAGATTAGGGTTTTTAAAAAAAAATATTTAACAGTATTTTTTAAATTTTTACCGTGATTGTTTTAGTTTTCCGCCGGAAATGTACCGGTACGTCCCAAAAACGTCTTGAAGCAGGCCGGAAATGGCACAAATGTTTCTGGGAAGTGCCTGGGATGTACTGGTACTGGAAACGTACTTGGGCTGGATTCGGGGGGGGGGGGGACGATTCCTGCAACATAGCCCAAAAGATAGCTACTATCTTTTACATTGCTTTGTTTTAATTTGAAGCTGCATGTTTCCTTTCGTGTAGATAGCTGTTTTCTTTGTTGTGGAACCCAAATTTATTTCAGCTGTTTTAATTTTTCTCCCCTGTCCTCAGACTTGTATGAAAGGAGGCGCATATTGCAATAAAAAATTCCTTCCAACTGCTGCAAACTGAGCTTTTTTTTTGTTTACAGCTGCAGACTCTTTTTGGTGTGTTATGAGAGTGAAGGGGGCTATATTTATAGCATTTAGAAGCAGATTAGGGTTTTAAAAAAATATATATTTAACAGTATTTTTTTATTTTTTTCTCTGACTGCTTTAGTTTTCCGCCGGAAACGCACTGGTACGTCCCAGAAACGTCTGGAAGCAGGCTGGAAACGTCACAGATGTTTCCAGGAAGTGCCCGAGACGTACCAGTACTGGAAACCTACCTGGGCTGGATTCGGGGGGGAGAGGGGGGAATGATTCCTACAACATAGCCCAAAAGATAACTACTATCTTTTACATTGCTTTGTTTTAATTTGAAGCTGTGTGTTTCTTGTCGTGTAGATAGCTGTTTTCCTTTGCTGTAGAATCCAATTTTATTTCAGCTGTTTTAATTTTTTTCCCCTAAAGATACCTAGGGTTAGGGACTCGACCCACGAAAAAAATAAAGTGAGAATATCAGCCAATGACAGATAATTCATCATGTCAGAGCTCCAAGAAATGAGAAAGATGGATGTATAAAGATAGCAGTTGTTTTAACTTTTTATTGATGCATGTTTGTACTTCTTTCATAAAATAGCGTCTAGCCACTTTGTTAACATTATGCAACTAAAACCTCTATTTCACTTTTCATTGTGTGTTTATTTCTAACCATTTACCTTCACAGCAGGTCATTGGATTTTTTTTGTTTTTTACCTGCATTTATATGTTTGGATGACATTTGGTATTGCTATGAGGACACTTATGCACAGGAGTGTGATTTGCCCCCTTTTGATGGAACCCTTGTGCTCATTTGCAGGTTATGAATTGATTTTTGAATTTTAATTTGTTTATTTTTTTGCTTGTTTAATCTTGGGTTAGGTTATGGGCCGCCTTTAACGTTGTGTGGGATGAAGCCTGAACTGCATACATAAGATTTGAAAACTTGGATTATACTTGAATGTGCGCCATGATTATTAGACTACAACGTAGCTACATGTTCACTGGAGTTATGGGCTACCTTATCGTTGGGTCAGGCCCTCTTACAAGTGCCTGTGATTACCATCACATCACAACCACAAAATCTGAAATTTGATTTCAAGTTTATGTTATTTTCGAGTATATAACAATCTATATGCTACAAGAGTTGAAAAGCTGCATTTGTTTTGAAGATAGGTCAAAGCAGGTTTACTCCTCAAGCCTATGAATTATCACTGAGAGGCAGCTCCTCCGTCCATTCACCAAGTGGCATTAACATGAAAACCCCTTAACATGAGGATTGCATATGGCAAGTTTTGCACATTGGTTATTTTTGGGATAAGTGCACTCTCTTATGGCTAGATCACAGCTCGATGGACTTTTATGGTTATTTGTTTTTGTGGCGATAAATTTCATACATGTTTTTTGTAGACACAGTAAAGGGAGTTGGTTGTGATATTGCTGTGGAACTTCTGAAAAACAGTGGAAGGTAAAGTGAATATGGTGTTTAATACCTACGTACACAATTCACAAGAACCCTGATTTCTTAGTCACTCACAACACACTTAAGAAAGGTTTTTGTTTCTCTTCTATGTCAAATGTTCATGAAGCATTTAATTAATCCTATAAGTTATTAAATAACCTGTTCCATAATGAGTAACTTGAAGATCTTATGGTTCAATTTGAAACTAAATTGTTGAAATTGAGTTAAGGCTTTGTGGAGCGCAAACATACAAGATGGAGTAAAAATGAGGACAGCTTCTAGGTTTTGTTTTGGTACATTCTGTTTAAATTTGATAAAACCCCTTTGATGTCTGGAGGTTATTTAAGCTGTTTTGCATTTCTCTTATACGTGCCTGTGGGTGGATTTGAACTTGGGTAACTTTGAAGAGAGGGAACCCGCTTTATGACTAGGCCACACTCTTTGAGTTAGGATGACTCCTAGATTCTAAGATAAATCTTTTATATATAATATCACTGAGTATAGTGTTTTGAATTCATGGGCCGTTGAAAAGTACTGAGAGCAACAGATAAAAATGCATGATTTTAAATTCATGTAAACCTTGTGGTATGCAAAATGCAGTCTTAATAGCATTCAAGAAGAATATTGTAATGAGCAGAAGCCAAACTTAGCAAAGTGATGAAGGTCACAGTGCCGAGCTGAACAAGAACAACATCGATTTGTTTTTAAGTGCAACTCTTATCAGTGCAATCTATCGAAAATGAACAAAAATGAGTGTTTACACTGACTATTTTGAATCGTATGTGATTCAAAATTTCAATGTATGTGTAAGCGTTGAACCGACTTACAACGGAGATTCTTGGAAACAAATTGACTGATGGCACAAACATGATTAGAAGATTATCGTTGCATTAGTATATTGATAGGAGCAGCATCAATTGTTCGAATGGCATTCACTATTGTACATCCAAGCTTGTTAGGAGAAGCAAATTTAAAGGGAAAGTCAATAAAGTAATGGATTAATATCGTAAAAGAAACCTCCAAGAGAAACATGCTAGCTAATCAAAGATGAAAGCAATACTGGAAAAAAACATGTTGGTTTATCAAAAGGGCATATCTAGGAAGATGAAGTGAGATGAAAAGACAGAATTATCACCTATGGCTAACAACCAATCAGCAGGCTCATTGCATAGGAAAATTTATGTGCACAAGATTAGGATCCACAACAACAACATAGATATTTATGACAAACTGTAGGATGTGGTATGTTGGACATTTTGAACATGGTCAATTCCATTTATGTGAGCAAGGACATTGGAGATGGCATCAGTGGATTAAGAGGATTAGACTGTAGAAAATCTAAGAGGAGAACTAACTGAACTAAGTTCTTCATGTGGGGTGATGGTAAATAAATGAATGATAGGATAAGGTGATCTTATATATGATAGGAAACCTATGAGGAGGTTGGAGGGACCAATCAACAAACAAACATTAATTGAAGCATTTCCTACATAGGAAACATCATCATTCGTATGTAGTTTACAACTTTACATTGGCTGTGGCTGTGTTCTGTTATTACTATGGGTAACAATTGGTTATGGTTGTCTTCTCTTATCACCATTGGTAAGAAATCATGTACCATATTGTGTCTTCTTGGAATCATTGTTTTCTGTGTCACAACTCAGACATGACTAGAAAGGAATTGACTGAATAGCAATCCAGTTTAACATTTGCCAAGATCATTCATGAGAAAAAATAAAGAAAGAATGAAGAAACAAATATCTTGCAGTTTGCTCTGATTGGAAAATTTTCAAGTCATTCATGTGATTTTCTGAAAGGGATTATCTATATCTTATTATCTGGCAATAAAGTATCAACATATGCACATCTTCTTAGGACAAAGTACTTATGATGTGATGGAGAAGATAGCTGGAAGAAGTTTGAAGCTTCAGAATACTTAGGTGAAGCATATACTCAAATAGTCAGATATACTTGCTTATCAAATGGCTTACCTAGTGGTCCCATGGAGAGGCAATCTGAAATCTAGGCAGCAGGTACTGTCGAGAAAATTCTGGTGCAGCTATAACATATAATGGTTCCATGACTGAATATCATACCTGCTTTGCTGCAACATTTTCGGAAATGGAATATAAAATAGGGCTTAATGTTATCTAAAAATTTCTCAGCCTGCAGGGAGTTTACATTTGGCACAAATTTCCAAACTAAATCTGAAGTGGGCATAGCAAAGTTTCAGGCCCCCACCTCCAGCAACAGCTTGAAAATGTCTTCTTAAACAATAGCCCTCTGTGCATATCAGGGGAGATTCTGTTTCTTTGTAATTTTCTATTTTAAGGTAATTACATGGCACCGCCTGGAGCAAAAATATAGTTCCTGTAGCCCCACTATGGGACCCCTGCCTTAGAAATCTGCAATGTATGTTAAAGAATAATTCCAATTGAGGATCAGGATCTTCTAAAGGTTGGTAGGTACATCATTGTAGAAGTTAGGGCTTCAGCAATGGCTGTTATCATATGCATAATCGGTAAACAATAGGAATTGATATTAAAAAACTAGAAATATTTGAGCATGCCCTTATGCTGTACTAGGTTATCAGATAGTAAAAGGAGGTGGTAAAAATGAAGGCATTGCATTTGCCTTCCAAACACCAAACAATGGCTGTGCTGAAAGGAACATAGATATGCTACGTTGCACCATTAAGTTTTAACCATCTACGTAGTTTTTTTAAAATTACTTTGAGATATTGCCAGACATGCCCATTTACACCTTAAGTATTTGTATCCTATGTTTTAGGTCCCAGCAGGACATATCTAGTTATGCAGGGCCATATGCCCCATACCCCTGCTCCAAGTATGCAGGGCATATGCTGGACGTATCCAGATATGGATGGGATATAAGAGCATATATCAGCAAAAATAATAATATGAAAAGGAAAACGAACTCAAAAAAATAAACTCAAGTTGATGATCATTACTAGATTGCAATTTGTATTTTGAACTTTTGTAGTTATTAAAATTAGGTTACTTGTCTACTTACAAAATTTGAATATCAAAATTTCTACATATATATAAACTACGTTACCGAACACTGCTGCCCAGGGGTTCAGGTACCGATATGGTATGCCCTGGGTACTGCTATGGGTTTGATACGCCACTGGATACGCCTAGGATGCTGCTGGGCAGATGTGGATATGAACCTGGGCATATCCGCAGCTGCTCAGCAGTATCCTGGGCATATCCAGTGGTGTATCAATCTTGTAGCAGTACCCAGGGCATACCATATCGGTACCTGAACCCCTGGGTAGCAGCATTCGGTACAGTAGGATATGAACCCGGGCATATCCGAAGCTGCCCAGCAGTATCCTGGGCATATCTGACAAGTATCCAGGGCAAAAAAATGTTTTTTTTTTTTTGGGTTTTTACTTGACAAAAAGTCAAATATGGACTTCAAAAAACAATAAAAAATAAAATGAAGTATTGGGGAAACCCTAAAAGCAATTTTCACACTCATTTTATCAATAGAAAACAACAACACCACATTTACTTCATTGCACATTTGCTATCTCACCTTCATTTTTTCAATTGCTTAGGACTGAAACTACTCCTTTTTGTTATTCCTATGCCCTTACAACTACCCATTTAGTGCTGAGGAGTTTAAGGAACTTGCAGCGAAGAGGATTGTTGATTTAAGGTAAGTTTTGTTCAAGGAGTTCAAGGAGCTTGCAGAGAAGAGGATTGCTCGACATAGAGCTAGCGGGTTCTTCACATGACCTACATAGTGGAGCTATTGGGAGTGACACTGTTATTGCTTGTGGTTCGAGTGAACGACATGATGATATTCAATGATGAAGACATTGATAACCAATATAAGTATAATGAATATGCTGATTTGACTTTGCCTTTTATCCATACATTTAACATTTCCACCATGTATTTGTTCTAAGACTAATCTAAGTTCAACCACTGAATATCATGACATCAGGGATTGAGTTATTTGTGTGTTTTGTGGTTATTTAACTTATTTTGTTTAATCTATATGCATATCATGTGATTAATTTTACTTATTTGTCTATATTGTAAATATTTTAAATATTATGTATATATTTTTGTACTACCATCCTCAAAAACGTATCTAGGACCCAAAATAATTGTCGTATTGGCATACCTGAACTCCATACTTGAACTCATACTGGTATCGGGATTGCATTGAATTATTAGTATGTTTTGTGGTTATTTAACTTATTTTGTTTAATCTATATGCATATTATGTAATTAATTTTACCTATTTGTCTATATTTTAAATATTTTATATATATTTTTGTACTACCATTCCCAAAAACGTATCTCGGACCCAAAATAATTGTCGTACTGGCATACCTGAACTCTATATACTCATATTGGTACCGAGATTGACTACATTGTATATAAAGGTGAAAATAGCTTTTTAGGTCATTGCCATGAGAGACACCAATTGTGTTATGCTCTCCCAAGGGGATTGTTTTTCCATTTACCTTATATGATGTTTTAATAGATGCCATATACAACACTACCCACCTCCGGATTGGAACATGCGACCTCCTCTATGGAGTACACTTTCCTTCATCGTTAGTCCCACTTAGGCACCACACCGTCCTCGCCCTTATACTACTAGAATTTCTTGGGGACTACGATATTTGTGCGTGCATGTTTGTGGAAAAGTAGTTTTTTAGGTAACCACCAAGCAAGACACCAATTTGGTGTATAAGACCCCCTTGTGGAAGCCCACAACATGATTATTTTTATAATTACCTTATATATTGTTCTTTTTGGGCATATATACCCTACCTCCCCTTTGGATTTGAACACCTTCACCATATATATATATATATCATTGTTACATCCCCATACCCACATCTTCATGTGACTATGTATATAATATAGTTGTACCCTTATTTGAATGGCATCCCGGTACCAACATCTATATCTCCATGTCTCCATGTGATATATATATATATATATAAAGAGAGAGAGAGAGAGAGAGGATGCTCTGAGTGGGGAAGACGAAAAGTCATCTCCATTGGAGATGATCGAAGTTACCTCCTTGTTTTGCATGTTGGATCACTCAAAGGAAGGTTGTGAGGGATATGTTGCAGTTCTCTATGGCATAAATTTCGAAGATGCGATATTGTTATTATTATCCTTGATTGTTCCCCCCTCCCCGGAGTAAGGTAATGTTTCACCCCACATAAAATCGGCTTGGAACTTACAGCTCCTTGAAAAATCTGTAAAGCAGACGGGAATGTGTTAGAGAGAGTTAATGATCAAGCGGGACATACTGATGGAAACAATATAATACCTTTAATGAATGAAAACAAATTAATTTGCATTGTAACTCTTCGACTGCAAAGGGAGAGGAAAAAAATGCAGATTCCTTAGAGAGATCATATGAAGAAATGTTGGCTCAGAAAGATGGCACCAGTGTAGAGGAAGTTAAATTTCTGGTCAATGAGACCGGTTAGACACGAGTTTAACAAAAGGGGAATTGGCGATTCAAGTATTTGACCTCATGTTATGGTTCTTTAGGAATTTAAGAAGCAATGTGAGTTTTTTGTTTCGTCAAGAGTTTAAACATAGATGCTGTAAATTAGATTGAGTCTTGAAAGCATATTTGGTCCAAGTCCTTCCATATCATGTGATCATGCAAATGGTAAAGATAGTACGATAATCATTTGTGTCTCTTAGTGGAAAGAAAAGATTGAGGTATATCTCCTCTTTCTGGGCAGTCTTGGAGGCTAATGGAATAAATTGGGGGGTAGCATCTATCCATGCACCCAATTATTACGAGGAAAGACAATGGTTATGGAATTGGATGTACGAAATTTTAGAAAATATTCCTTGGGTGTTGGGAAGGAGATTTTAATATTGTGAAGGACAAAGAAGATAAATTAGGGGGTTTATCTTTTGACTGGGAAACACAATGATTTATTCTATTGGTAAAAAATTGAAAGATTATTACATGTTAAAGATTCTTTGTGGAAGGGAAAGGGTAATTGGTTCAGGTGGTGTAACAAACAGAGAGGAAGAAACATGATTTATCATTTATTCTTGATTAGACAAATACCCATACAATTTGTAAATTTTTCTCTCCAATTCGATATTGCAAGGTTCTTCTTACACCCTTTCAAACCATCATCTTATTGAAATTCAGATTGTGTTTAAAGAATCTTCTCAAGTTGATTGAACATCTTCAAAGGTCTTTTATAAACTCAATTTTTCTTCATTTGAAAAATGAAGATTTTTTGGGTGCCATTAAAGGACCATGGAAGATAATGAAGTGCAAATCTAGTATTGAATCTCATATTCACAGATGGGAATTGTGTATATGATTTGGATCCTAGGAGAAATTTTGGGGACAACACTCTCACAGAGTTATTTTCTCTAACCCATGACCCTCCCTCCATACCCACCCTCTGTAGGGAGTATCGTTGTCTTCTTTGACATAAGAGATGGAAGTTCCTTGTGTCTAGACGAATTACACTCCTTGCTGATCCCCACCACTCACCTTAGACTTTTTGGCATACTCTTCTCCTAAGAAAAACCAGTCTTTGACATCATTCCCAAAGCATGGGTGTCTTATGCTAATTCCCTCTTCTGATGTTCTTGTCCATCCTGTTGTCACTCTGTTTTCTCCACTTCTTCCATCAAGATAGCTATTCTGAAATTGTGCACCAGCAAAGCAACTGATTGTGAAGGTCTCAAAGCTGAGTTCATCAAATATGGTGTGGATTCCCTTGCCTTTTCCCTTGCCAAGCTCTTTAATATGGTGGTTTATTTAGGTTTCCCTCAGTCATTGTCCTAGCACATTATTGACCCTATTCACAAGTCCGGAGATCTTTCTATCCTTGGCAACTACAAGACCATTATGATAGGGCATACATTTGCCAAACTTTATGACACGGTGTTAGACATGTAGTTGTTAAGAGTACTTGGAAAGGAATAATATTAGAGCTAGGGGGCATGTTGGCTTTAGAAGGGATTATCAGACTATCGATCACATCTTCACAATTTGGACTATTATTGAAGTAACTCGTCACATATCTACCAAAGTCTTTAGCTGTTTTGTTGACTTCAAGAAAGCCTTTGACTCGGTTCTGAGACACTTACTTTTCAACAAGTTGAGAGATATCTGCGGCTTGGAGGCTTTTTGAGACAATTCTTGGGTAGTTTCATACTTCTCATGGTACCATTGCGGTCAAGCAAAGATGTCCACTCTCACTGACCCTATTCAACATCTACATTGATGAGTTAGAGGTGTTTCTTCGGCAACATACCCATATGGATGATGGCTGTTTTTTGCATGAGGTGCTTATAGCTATCCTTCTTTTTGCCGACGATGTTGTCCTCTCACATTTTGCTGAGGGCTTACAACAACTTGATGCCCTTGCTCATTTTTGCGAACTCCAATAGCTTGTGGTCAACCTTAGTAAAACTAAGGTCATGATCTTCAA
Source organism: Torreya grandis (assembly GCA_037957365.1). Taxonomy (NCBI): domain Eukaryota; kingdom Viridiplantae; phylum Streptophyta; class Pinopsida; order Cupressales; family Taxaceae; genus Torreya; species Torreya grandis. Next base: position 1,863,101 of record JARHVA010001863.1, on the reverse strand, counting down.
TATCTCCAAGCACTCCATCTTCGGAATCAAATTTTTCTACAAAGCGGAACTTCTAGAGATCACATCAGCTGACACTTATTTGGGGGTCCAATTTTCTGGGCCATGTGTTAGCATGGAGGCTGCCTCTCATCTGCACCTTTGCAAGGGGTATGCCTCTCTGTCTTAGAACATTAGTGTTTCTAGATCCACTTCCAGGACATTTCTTCCAATTTATGCCTTTTTGATGCAATCATCAAACCTATAGTTTTATATTGTTCAGAGGTGTGGGGACCTAGCTTTGGGGCCGTTGACTGGGTCCGTATTGAGAGGGTTTAGACTTATGTTACAACACATGATCCATTGCAAGCAAACAGTTCCTCAACACATCATCCAAGTTGAATTCACTGCCCAGCTGCTACTCCTTGAGACTATCTTCAAGCTTACTTTCTACATCCATAGACTCAGAGCCTTGGGGAACACAACGTTTGGTTGTAAGAAATATCTATACGTAGTACTTTGCTCTTCAGAGAGGATTGCTTCACTGGTCCTCACTAGATGTCTACAATGTTGGTACTATGAGATTAGGTTACGACTTTCTAGTGGCATCTCTATGGATCAATTACTCCCTTTCATGTATTCCCTATGCCGAGGACGTCATCACTAGAGTTGCCAAAGAGGACATGTACAACCAGTATATCTAGGCCACTTGGACCTCCCCCCTTGAGCCACTCAGTTCCAAGCTTGCTTTCTACGCTGAGCATTTCTTACAAGTAGTGGATGGCATTGTTTGTTGCCCTTACTATCTCCAATGCTATTGGTCACATGGCTTGAGGTTTCCCTTTGGCTAGATGAGAGTGCGTTCTTATCAATTTCAGGTTGAAACAAATCACCACATTCTTTACCTAGATCGGATTTGTCGTCTTTGCTCCCTACAAGAGGTGGAGACGGAGGAACACTTCATCTTTAGATGCCCCATTTACTATGAGATTCGGGGAAGATATCACTGCCTCTACAGGGACTCGACCAACTTTATATGTACTTTCTTTAGATGTTCAGACCAATGGTCCCTGGCTCTTTATCTTCGTGAGGTTGTCATCGTTTGGCACAAATCCCTACAAGAGGAGCCTAGAGGCTCTAGAGCCCCTGTGTTGATTACCTCTTTCTTCCAGCCCATCCAGGGGATTGGTAGCACTAAGAACTGTTTGGACATTGATACATCACAAATTAGAGCCAATAGATCTGTTAGGTGGCACTTTTCTCATCATATCATTATTACTTATATTACTCAAATCCCCCATCTTGCTCTCTCTTGGCACCGTGGCCTTACTTCTTCCGGCAGGGGTGGCTTTGCCCTTTTTTGATGACATGGATCTACTACTTACTAGTGGCCCCATAGGGGCAAACTCACATTACGAGTTTCTTTTGTATTACATGTACACCAGCTTTGGACGCTAAGGGAGATTCTAGAGGAAGTGCTTCGCTTCCCCTTAGGATCTCCCAACCTGGACCCTCCGACATTGGGTACTCGACAAACACTATTAAATCTTCTCACAATGATTGATGATAGGTCAGACAACTCCACTTCAGGTATAGACACATATTTTTGATGAGGTCTTCGAGTCTTAATCAGCACATGCTTTTGGGGGCTCTTGTTTGCCCCCTATTGCTATTTGTATTGGTTCCATTACCACCTTTGTTAGTGGCACATTGCTTTACTTTGTCTTATGTACTTTAGCTTCTTGGATTCTCTTTCCTTGAACTTTCTATAGGTAACGGTTGTATTCTTGAGTCCTATTGACCTTCTTTTGGTCATTCGTTGACATTAATATAATTTCTTTCTTTGTTTCTTTTCTAATTTGCTACAACTTATATGTGTTATTTATGGAAGTAGATATTAAACAAAGAATCGGAAATAGAATTAGTTAGTAGAGTGATGCTTAAGAAGGTATAGAACTGTAACTAAAAATTATAAGTTTGAATGTTCTATACATGGCATTCTCTTGAAAGGAGATGAATGGTTGTCATATTTTTGTCTCTCTCTTCCATCTTGAGGCTTCTATCTGCCTACACATGTACATATGATCATACAATGGCATAGAATGGATAGAACTGTTATGTAAGATGCAACAGTTGCTCTTCCGCAGGTGATTTTTCACCTTCTGTCAGTTATGGTTTAGCTGCGTCAAAATGTTACGGTGAAGTCTGGTCCATAGGGCTTTGGCTTCCGACCTCCCGTGGGGAACTCCTCGAGTCATATGGGGGGCTCAGTCCCACTAAGGGCGGGAGCATAGATACTAAACTAAGACCATAGGTAGCTGGGACCACGGCGGATCCTCTGATGTATACCGCATGAGATTTGGTGCACCCTCAAGAAGTGTGCTGCCTTTAAGATTTTCAGTCTCTCCTAAACCATTACAACTGTTGTTGTGGTATCTGGTGGAGCACTGAAGGAGTTTGATTTGGTAGAATGTTGATCTTGGAGGTACCATGAACCTGAGAAGCTGGTTTAACGTTACTGCAGACCATAGAAAATGGTTTGAAAATTAATAGGTTTGGGCTTGGTGGTACAGCTGGTGATTGATTTGGCGCTGCCACTTGGATTAGTATGGAAGGATGTAAAAATTTCATGAGATCTTATGGTAGGACTAAGGCCAAAGAAAGAAAGGAAAATCACAGAAAACCTCTAGAGGATTTTATCAAAGTTGAAGATGAATTATAGAGGTGCCCTGAAATGATGAATTTTTAGCTAAAGCTCCAAAGATCAGAATATATCAAAATTATCAAGCTCAAGGAGCTAGATTCAGATCTGGAATGATTTGGTTAAAAGGAGGTAAGGGATCTAAATATTTTTCAGAATGCTGAAATTTTAACAGGGTAGATAAGATAAGATGAATATATTAATGTCCAACTAGTGACCACAAAAGTAGGTCAAAGGGACTGCAGATTACAGAAATGTGTCGGGGAAAAACGGGAAACCAAAAAGGTCTCTGAAAACAAGAAAAACAATGCTGAAAGAAATAGTATAAAACATGACAAAGAGTGACCACGCTCAGAGCCAGACCAACAAAGGACCCAATCATGCTCAGGTCCAACGAAGGGAGCAAAAGAATTGAGTAATCTCCAAGAATCTGTAAACGTCGGGTGCACGAGGATGATCCCTGAGAAAGTAGAACCAGGAGGGAACCCATCAAGAGTTCGATCCAATTCTCCTAGCATCCAAAGCCGACGAGAAGAAGCTCCAAATAGAAGTCTGACCCAAAGAAGGGGAGGTATGATACTTGCTCTGTCCTGCAATCCTCTGCCTAGAAGGAAAAGACCTCTGTGAAGGTCTAGTGGGTCTAGTCTGCCACCTGATGTTGGGTCTGAAGTGAATATGCTAATGAAAACTCGGGGAACTGTGAATAGTGTCTATGGGCCTCACTGATCTGGAATGTGGCGTTGTACCGATGTCAATTTGTCACTTAGTGCTTCTCCTCGAAGGTAGCACTATGAAAAAGGAAGTAATCCGCTGAGTGGAGACTGGTCTAGTGGGTCTCTGAATAAAATGATCACGAAGCTTAAGAGCTCTGGTCCTCATAACTAAAGAAGTCAGAAAGAGTCTGTGCCCTAAATAGGCAGTAAAACCTCCCTTTGATCTCATAGTAAATGGGACAGCGAAAGATGAAGTGCTCTTCGGACTCTGTCTCGTGGATGCTGCATAACTGACAAATCCTATCTGCTCGATCTATCTGGTGATCTATCTCAATCCTAAGCTTGCGAGACCCCACTTGAAATTGTCCTAATGGGATGCGAAGAGAGTGCATCCAATGGCTGAATGTATACTGTGGACGAATGATAAGCCCGTCACTTAGCTCCAAGAAGTGCTCTGCATAAAATGCCATCTTAGGGCGTAACCCCCCAGGGGGTTTACCCAAGTAGTATGGATAAACCATCTGTAAATATCATCCCTAATAATCCGGTTCAACACCTGTCTAGTGGGTAGAAGATGTGCTGGTGCGTCCAAGGAGTACATAAATGGAGGAAGTCGGTCCATCTTGATTCCCATAGACTCCAATAGTTCAGAAACTCTTGTATACCTACAACGTCCATGGGTCGAAGGCACTGAGAGAGCAAGATTCTTTGAAGAATAGTATGCTAAGTATGGGTATCTGTCACATCCACTTGCAGAATCAACAAACCTCCATATACGGTGTATGAAAGTGATCAAATCAAATATAGTCTCCAGTTGGAAGGGTCGGGCTCCAAACTCTGCAAGAGTGATGTGTTGGGGAACTGCCTATTTACATCTGATCATGTGGCGAAGTGTTTGGACCCTCTCAACAACAACGCAATCACCCTCATGTAGAGAGGGCCCCCAAACTGCAGATCCATAGAGAATTGTGGGTTTGATAAGTGTATCCGTGAGTGACATCTTGGAAGACATGCTGAAAGTGATGCCGAAAACATTGTTGTTCAAGGAGAGCTAAAGAACCATAACCTTTGTTTATTCTAGGCTGGAGTGCCTGCCTCAAGCTAAAACGTGGACCATAAAATTGCACTCCCAGATAAGTATAAGAAGTGGTAATCTCAACCTCCTTTCCTCGGAAAAAGAAATGGAGGTGGGAGGTCTTCAAGCCATTAAATACCATGAGCTTGGTTTTCCCCAAGGTAACGGTCAACTGTTGGAGATCACAAAAGAGAGCCAAAGCATCTAACTACCGTTGTAAGCCCTCAGGAGATCCACATTGTCTGCAAACAAGAGGATAGAAATTAGACCCTGGTGAAGAAGACACCCATCACTATCCTGAATATGTTCATGAAGAAAGGTCTCTAACTCATCAATGTGTATCCCAAATAAGGTTGGGGACAAAGGGCATCCCTGCTTGACCCCAATGGTACTAATAAAGTCTAAAATCCCATGAACCATGCAGAGACGACCAAGAACATTCTCGTATAATCTCATAATGGCTGCTAAGAGGGTGTTAGAAATGCCAATATTCCTAAGTATCTGGAAAAGTGCCTCTCTCGGAACAGAATCAAATGCTTTCCTAAAGTCTACAAAACAACAATAGGCTTTGGATGAGCAATGACGTGCCTCCTCAACAATGGCTCGGAGTGTGAAAATATGATCAATGGTCCAATGGGCTGGTCTAAACCCTCCTTATCCCCTACCTCTGAGGTGTCTCTACTCTAGCTCTCTATAAAGCTGCATGTGTAATACAGTAGCATACAATTTCGAGAATGTGTGTCCAACCATGATCGTCCTGTAATTATTAGGATTTGAACAGGACCTTGATTTGTGTATCGGGTGAATAATGTGATGTGACCAAGAGGGTGGGAAACCCAAACAAACCACATGGTTGAAAAGTTCAACCAAATAGCTTCCAAAGGCCCTAAAACCATGTTTGAAGAACTCGGCTTGGAAACCTTCTTCATCGGCCGCCTTGCTACTATTCATCACCTTCATTGCCTCTCTAACATTTGTGTATGTGAAAAAGTGAGAAGATGGTGGAGAAGCAACATGGGTTTGCGTTTGGCCAGGAATATCATAAAGGGTAGAGGGATGGGAAATCATGGATGTGGGATTAAGCTCGGTGGGGAGGGGAGAATGTTGTGGGAGGATGGTACGCCAAAAGAGTTTGGGGGAGTGAATGTAGGAAGCCCGTAAGATCCGTCTCCTTTGAGAAATAAAAAGACATTTCTTACGTCGGAGAAGGCAATGATAGGATGATTTTAAGGTTGGGTAAGAGGGGTGAGAATGGAGGAAGGCGTACTGAAGTTGATAGTGGAGAGTCCTGCAGTGATCATCATACCACTTATTCATGGGGCAAGATCTTTTAGATTGATGGGAAGTAGACGTAGATCTGGTGTAGTCAGGAAAAGATTTGAGGGCAGCTTCCCAAATAATGGAGGAAATACGTGTACTTGGAATTAATAGAACCAAGTGAGAAGAACTAGGGTTTTGGAGGTAGATGCTGGCGGATGTGAGGAAGGAAAATGTCAGAGTCCCCATCCTCAAATTGGAAAATGGTATGTGGTATACGGAAAGAGGGGGTTGTAACAAGAGAGGGGGAAATCAGCCCGGATGATAAAAGAGAGAAGAGCATGGTTCGCAAGGGTAATGAGAAAAATGGAAAAATAATGGATGAAGAGCAAAAGGTTCTGACTGGAGAAGACATAATCCACCACACTCTTACCTCCCCCATGAGGTGTACATGTGAAAGAGTGAATTTGGAAAGCAAGGCAGCCCATTAAGAATCAACAAATCATGAGATTCCCCCAACTATAAGAGGTGTCTTCCGTATGTTGTGTAAGGACATAAAACATTATTTGACCTCCTATGCAACCCCACTGACTCTAAATAAATCCCCTGTGTGTAGAGTGTATCAATGGAACGATCGTGGAGAGGTATCTGAAAGTCTTTGGTCTGGGCATTGAAGTCATCAAGAATGATAACTTCTCAAACAACTGAGAATTGAGAGATCCCGGTATACAAATCTATAAAAGGGTCCCCCTCAGGACCACTATGAATGGCATATGATGAAGACAATGGAGGAAAGTAACAAACTGCAATGTAAATATCTTTGAAAAGTGGGGCAATCCCATTAATCCGGACCTGCATGAATCTAGCAAATTCATCAGACACCACTAAAATTCTGCTCTGGAGTGAGTCTCTAAATAAACAAGCCACCCCACCAAAACCTGTAACCCCACCAGAACTCCTAGTCTTCTGGTGACAAGTTGAAAACCAACGGTATCCTGTAATGTCTGGGAGAGGCCGTATCGGGCTCTCATGAGTTTCTGTAATAAAAAGAATATTTGACTACCCAAGAGCATCAAACATTAGGCTTGGAGAAGACCATAAAGTACCGCAACAATTCCAAGAAGCAATGGAGATGTCATCACCGCCCATTGAGACCCGAGGTCGTTGTCATGCTGACTGTCCAGGGCGTGACCACCCCAGTGGGGGAGAATCACAAATGATAGCCCTACAATCTTTGATAACAGCCCACTTGTTCTTTTTCTTGGCAGCTACCACCTGAATATGAGCTTTTTGAAGCTCTTCAACTTGGAGTCGTGTGAGATCAGCATCTAAATTTTCTGTGGAAGGGCAAACAGCTTTTTTTTTGCTTTAAGAGCTTGCAGACGGTCTTCAACAGTTTGGAATTGTATAACAAGGGTGTTGTCCGGCAATGTCCAAGCCTTTTTAAGGGAGATATCTTTCAAGTCCAAGGATTCATGCAAGAACTCATGCCTTGCCTGTAGGGGATCAGTTGATTTAGGGAGGCCACGAACACGAAGGTTGAGTGCCTTGGTTTGACGTGCCTTTTCTTCTTCAAATTTTGCTTGGACAGCCAGTTCCACAACTGGACGTGCTTTCTTCCCCTTAACCATTTGAACCCATGAATTGTGTTCCTCAACCTGTTTTTGGATAGATTGTTGTTGGACTGTGGTTTCTTTTTTAAGGTGTTCGTGCCGAGTGATTATCTCGTATTGCTTGTTCTGAATTTCTGAAACCACTTCATCAAGCTGTTGTAGGCATAGAGAATCTGTGGGGGTGGCTGGAGTTTGTTCAAGTTTAGTGATTTGAGCTTGCAGACCAGCAATAATATCATCTTTCTCGTGCAACTGTGCCTGAAACAGTGACAAGAGATCTCGAAGTTCTGAACCAAGGGCTTCAATGCTGGACATCCGGGCGCAAATGCTAGCATACTTAAGTTTTGGGGTCAACACCTTGTGATGGCGAGGAGTCTTAAACTATCGTACTTAAGTTTTAGAGAGAAATTGGAAGCTATCCAGATAAATGATAAACGGTAAACTAACTCATGATTTGCAAGATCTAAAAAAGGGACTCTTTGAATTTTAAAGACCTTTTTACATCTGAAGGATCTTCTCAAAATATTAACATGAATAAGGAAATTTTCTCAAAGACGATTCATAGGAAAATTAACAGAGAGCAAATCTGCAAGCTTGATTGATATTTCAGCCTGGATGAAATTAGATGTGACATTTGGAACATGGATAATGATAAATCTTCAGGTATTGATGGTTTTCCTGTAGAATTGTACAAAGCAAACTTGGACATAGTTCTTGGGGCTTTAATTAATTTTTATAACGAAGCCTTAAGAGTTAGCACCCTGGGTACAGACATTAATAGGGGTGTTATTAAATTGATCCCTAACGAAGGGGATAAAATCATAAAACATTGATAAAAAATTGGAGACCAATAACATTGCTAAATGTATCCTATAAGATCCTGGCTAGATGTAGGGCATATAGATTGAACTCTATTCTTCCCCTAATTGTTTCTGAGCCTCAAACAAGGCTTGTGGCTGGAAGATAGATTCTTGATAATCTTCTACTAACTGGGACGGAAAGGGCTAAGGCCACAAAAAAAAGGGTTTGTATGGCACTCATAGATTTTGCAAAAGCTTATGATTGGAATAGCCTTTTGTAGAGATGATGCTGAAAGTAGTTGGAATTGGAGAAAAGCTTATTAGAATGACCATGGTTCTGTTTAAGGATGCCTCGGCACAGGTAGAAGTAATAGGAGAATTCTCTGATCCCTTTCTGCTACAGAGGTCTATTAGACAGGGATGCCCCATAGTCCCTTTACTTGTTATTGCTGCTGAGGCTCTGCATTGCCTTTTAAGAGATGCAGATGTTGGTCCCTGAGTCAATTTTATAACCTCTTGTAATCAAGAACAACCAATTGATGTTCAGGTAGCTGATGACACCTCCGTATATCTTGTTCTTGAACTGGAAAATATAAAAAGTATGATGTACAAACTTTAATTTTACTATTTAGCTTTTGGTTCTAAAGGAGGCATTCAAAAGTCTCAAATAATTAGCTGGCCTGATGTTCCTCCTAATCGGATAGATCAACAAGGCTGGCAGTGGGTATGTCCTAGAAAATTGTAATATATGATGATTAAAGATCTTCCCTGTCCTCGTTCTCCAGATATGATTTGGGATGTTAACATTTGGATGGATGTTCAATAGATGGACGGCACACCTTTTTTGATTTTACAACTAAAAATATATATGCTCTACTGTGTGGGAGAGGTTCCTATGTAAAGCTCAATGATAAGTGGGCTGTAGATGATACAGACAAATATGTCCCTGATGTTCCTGATGTCAATGATGTTCCTGGAGGTTTGAAATTTTATGTTATCATGTCTTGAGCTGAAAAAATATTATTTTAGATGGTTACTTATATAGCAAAAACTTCCAGCAGCTTAAACGTTAAAAATTAAAATCTATTGGTATGAAAGTTAATGATTGTCTACTTTGTGGCTCTCCTGAATCTATCAAACATGTTTTTAAATTGTACTTTTGCAAGATATGTTTGGAAAATGGATTTACATAGCTGGCAAATGATCATCAAAAGGCCCGTATGTTGGGAGGATATATGGACAGGATCTATTGGCAATGTTAAACTTGGTCCCTTGTTGGAAAATATTTGGATTATTGTGTCTACTGAAGTGCTCTGGATATTGTGGAAACATGGAAATTCTCATGCATTTGACGAGGGGGCTAGAAATTCTTGTGACTTCTCAAGTGAAGTCACTCTTTTAGCTGTCATCTTGTAGGTACAGTTGACATTGGAGATGCCTAAAGAGGTACTCAAGGAATTAGTGCAAGCTGGAAAAGTCCAAAAACAGTATGTTAAAGGAAAGGGTAAAATTCGTAAAACCTCAGCATAGGTTCAAGGTTATTCAAGTGACGTTTCCATTCACACGCCGGGTGATATTCAGTTTGTCAATGAGGGAAAACAGTTAGTGCCAATTGATAATGTCTCGGGAAATGTGGAAGAAGAAAATTCGAAGCACTATGTTAGCTCGACTTTGGCTCCTATTCAGTTACAGCCTTTGAATGCCATCCCTTATAATTCTCGTGCACAAGACGGTTTTGGTTCATGAAGTTTAAAGAGGGAGAGAAACGTGATGAATATTGACTGTGAAACAGGGAATAAATCTAAAGGTTCCCCTGGGGTTGCAAAAATTTGTTTGCAGATATCTTCATCTGTCAAATCTAATACACCACATTTTACTGGTAATTATGTTTCTAATAGTCTTGCTGGAAGTACTCTGTCTGAGTCATAGGAGTTCCGAAATTCTTCAATAGCTAAATATGTTGAAGATTATACTCAGAAAGCTGCCGGATTAATTGAGTTAGTTAAGAAGCTTATGCGGGCCAGTCGGGAAAATACAAAAGGAGATAAAGATGCAAGAAGATTCCCAGGTTTTAGGTAAAAGCAAGCAATGCCCAGAACAGTTAGAATCTTCCTCTTATGTGCCTAAGAAATTCCAACTTATCATTAACCTCAATGAACTTCTGCCTCATAGTTTCTAAATTCTCAGTTGAAATGCATCCTCAGAATACAGAGAATATTGTTGCTGCTTTCATCTCCTGTTCTGATGATCCATCTTCAGTGTCCCAGCATCCATCTACTGCTTTTCCAACCTCTGATTCAGCTACCTCAGATGATACCGCGTTCACTCCTGTTTGCTAAGAGGAAAATGATATCCTAGGAGTGGCAGACGGATTTGTTTTGCTGTCTTACCTCTTTGTTTTTTTGCTTTGATTGAGAGCTCGTAGATTGTGGTACGATTCATTCTATATCATATTGAGCTCCCAAGTCTCATGTAGATAGTTAAATTGACACGAAGCATATTAGTAAACTTTCAATTCCAATAAACTATTAAACACACACACACACGCACACGTATCCTAGAGTTCCAAAAAAAACTGTCCTATTTGTATCAATATCCATCCTGGTAACTAGGTTTGGGATGTTCCAGGGTAGTCTTTTTGGGATTCAGTTGAGAATTTTGTTCAAACATTAAATGGTGAGAGCTTCTTAATCTTACGTAATTCCAAGTGATTGAGTTTTTGTATTTTTATTTACTTGGTTTGAACTAGTCTACCTTGTCTACATTTCCCTTGTTTTTTTCTCTAGGTCTTATGGAACCTTGTGATTTTTATCATACTTAACCTTGGACTTTTGAACTTTTCTACCTAGTTTAACTGTAGAACCTTGTTCATTATATTTTCTTTGTACCTACATTTCCATTTGTTGTTTCTCAACGTTCTTGGAAGCATAGCTGGAATGCAGCATGTGTGTGAATGCATATGTAGCTCCCCTTGTTGATTTACAACTTTTGACCAAAGATATTGATTTTCTTGGTTCACAGCCATTGATGACAATGAAACAAATGAGCAACAACAGAAGCACCAGCCACAACAACTTGAACATGCTCAGAAGCTGCAGCAGCAACAGCATGCTACAATTGGCATGCTATCACCGCCTAGAGAATTCATGATGCCCCATACTCAACTTGATCAGTCTATGGTATTATTCTTACTCTTTTTTGTAGCTGAATTCCATATTCAGCTAAGTTGATTTTCAATCAGTACCAGATCATTTGTTTATTTTAGAAGGGAGGAGGATATCTGCAAGAGGAATATGATGAAGTGGACCGTGGAAAATGGTTTTATGGAATTCTCTATTTGCAATCACTTAATGTCTTAGGATGGATGCAAATAATGTCTGCAATTTTAACGAGGTAGGGCAGGCTAAGAAGAAAAACCAGTTTGTAGTTCAGTTTCTGTAAACATCTGACAAGGCGCTATTGTTTTTGAAGGGAGTAGATGCACTAAGGCAGGCTCCGACTGGCTATCCTTTCTTTGGAAACATAGTCTCGTATGGTCCCCAAGCTGTGGTATCTGAAATTCCTTTAGTTATTATTTATCTTGATTTTCTCCTTTTAATCGATCTTTCTGGTTTAAACTAAATTTACAAACAGTATTTAATGTTTGACTGTACAGATTCATCCGTATATGGTTGGACTGCAGCAAAGTGGCCTTCCATTGCCATCAGATACCATTGAAGAGCCTGTTTATGTAAATGCAAAACAATATCATGGAATTTTGCGACGCCGTCAAATGCGGGCAAAAGCCGAGTCTGAGAATAGACTGATTAAGTCCAGAAAGGTAAATAATCTGATACTGTGCATGCTACTTGTTTACAACAAACAAAGTTATTCTAAAATATATTCTAAAGATGTTTGGTCTGTACACAAACACAAACACACTTCTGATTATGAACCAACTAGAATAACATGAATAGTTGATATAAAAACTATGGAAGCAGAAAATACAGAAGTGGGAAACTAGAAGACCTAATATCTAGCTTATGATTTCTTGGAATGGTTATTTTGAATCGCATATGTCTTGTTCACTTGAGCACTTTCCATGTTAATTTACAAAGTTATGTTGCTTATTCCTAAGCACTTTCCATGTTAATTTACAACGTTATGTGGCTTGTTCCAGGTATTTCATTAGGCTTTGTCTACATTATGAGATTAGGAGAAAATGATTAAAATTTAGATTTTTTTTTGGAGAGTGTTTTAGCTTACCCTCTTCCATCGAGAGGTATGTGCATGCAGACAAAAGTGAACCAAATTTCTTGATCTATCATTGGGGAAAGCATGAGTATCTACGTACATGGTTTAGGTTTTTGTACTTGATGACCCATGTGACTAGGTGATTGGTACGTACACAGTAGAACAGTTAGAAGCAAGTTCATTCCTTAAGAGAACTTGAATCAATAGAAATGATTCTTGGAACTAGCTTTCTTCCAGGATATGAAAATTCTTAAAAGTATCATGTTGGATCCAACACGCCCCATTCTCAAAGTTCAAATGGGGACCCTCTTATTCTGGTTTGGTCTTTGGTTTGTAGGTTTCTAGATATGAAGTTCTGCCTTCTAAATGCTTCATTGATATTAACCAAGTCAGAATTCAAGACTTTTGAATGTAAGAAGTTCCATGTCTGATCTGCCCAGTCTAATTGTACCTCTAAAATGTTTTATTTCGATTTAAAAATGACCAAGACTTTATAATTTCTCATTATAAAGACTCGGTTGATATTTGGCATTTGACTTGGCTATTCAGAAATTATTCGAGCTTTGAAGTTGATGTGAATTCATTGTTGTGGACTAATGAATTTTGTTATGTGTCTAAACTTAAAAGTTGGCCTTTGTTTTACGCCTTGATGATGGATTTTCTCGTTTTTTGGCTAACTTATTAATGACTTTGTTTGCCTAACTTATTAATGACTTTGTTTGCCTTAGTTCTCTTGTCGCCTTGTCTTTTTTGCGGGTTTTTGAAGGCTTATAGTGGTCCCCAGATCCTTCCATGTGTCCAAATCTCATTGATGTTGTCTTTGGAGTTAAATCTTTTTGAAAAAATGACTAAGTTCTTTTAAAGCCTCGGGGCCTCGAGATGGCGCCATGTGGCACCATCCTGAGAGTTTGAAACCTCGAAAGCTCGGAAGCTCAGAGGCATTAGGGAATTACCTCCGAAGCTCAAAACCTTGGGGGTATTATGACATTGGCAAAGACTCGTGGCCCCAAGGCCTCGAGAAGATGCCGTGTGGCACCCTCTTGGGAGCCCAGAGTGATTACAACATTAGCCCAAAGCATGAAGAGCCTAGGACCTTGAGAAGAAACCATGTGGCCATGGTGTTGACAAAGGCAGATAGCAAAGTAAAGCTTGGCGGCGATGACAAGCTGCCAAATGGCAAAGTGGCACCCGATGGACAAAGCCAATAGCCTGGCAAAGCAAAAGGAATGCGAAGTTGAGAAGAAGCCACGTGGCCAAAGAAGATGAACCCGAACCACGTCAACCGGTTGAGTCATCACAAAGGGCACATGCTTAAATTTGACAGCTTATCAAAACATTAGAATGGCCCAAATTGAAAAAAATAAAATAATAAGCAATCCGGTTGGCTGTTAAGGGAGGTTTGATTGGTAAAGGGAGGTATGTGGAGCGAGATGGTGACTTCTTGACTTGAATATTCTCCCAAGTGGGGCGAAAGGAAAAATCATTCAAAATACTTGGTCCAAAAGGGTGAAGTGGGGGATCATTTCAGTTAGACATGTGTCACAACCGTGGAGAAAAGACAAAGTTGAATTTGGATTTCCTTTGAAAACGGAGGGAATATTTTAACCAAATGTAGTTGTAGTGGCTTGGAGGGGCAATTATTGCCAGAGATGGGAGCCTTGTGCTACTTGGAGACAAGTCCCATTCTCATTTCTATATAAGACAATCCGCATTCTTGTTTTGAGGGGGTAGATGTTATGCACCAAAACTCTGCAGAAATTGTGATAAGCTCAGTGCTCTCTTTTTCTTGTTTTGTTTTGGCTTGCGATTGTCTTCCTGGAGGGCACAGTTAAATGTTTCTGTAATAATATTGAAGTGGATACCATTATGGTTTGAATTCATGTTGTTCTTTAGTAATGTCCTTCATTTCTTGATGGAACATAATTGATTACAGTTGAGAAGAGATTGTAATGCTTTTTTACTAATGAATATGCAGTTAGATTGTGGAATAGTTAGTCAGATTAGTTCTGAATTTTCATTTTGTTTAACTTGAAGTTGTGTCAAGCCATCGTGTGTAGTAGCTATAGGCCTTTCATATGTTTTTATGTAATAGAAGTTTAGAGTAATATGTTTAGTTATTTCCTTAGAAACTTGTCCATTGAATTGCTTCGGTTTATGCTACAGCTAGCCTTGGTAGACAATGGTATAAAATCATTATTGGATAAGAATATACTTAGTTATAATTTTGACATATATATATACTTGGATAAGCACCGACTCTATTACATTTGAGAAATTAGTAATACCATAACTTTAGACTTAGTGCCCAAGTTATGTCACTAACACTCTTGTGCATAACTTGCTTGCAGTTCGAGGGCAATTGGTAGCTTTTTATTTTTTTATTTGATTTATGGGTTCTTCAAGCCCCATCAAACGGATATGCTCTTCTTGATTTTGAAAACCGTACACCTGCGATTTGCGTACATAACCTTTTCATACAGAGTACGTTAAACACTTGTCACTTTTTGCGGGGGTACGTGTGTTCGTATGGTGTATGGCGGTGCATTTAAGACATCATCACATTGCAACCTTTTATTCCCTAATTTTCATGGAGGTCTCTTGTGAATTTGTAGCCTTGGCACACAATGGTATAAAATTTCAGTATTAACAATCTTGTTTCAATTAAGGAACCACTTACTTTCTTGCCTTACTCTTTCTCTCCTTTTATCCCTTTTTATGATGAATATTCTGTCCATTGTATTATAATGTGATACCCATGTGAGCAAGGAAGCAAAATGACTTAAGCAAACATTAGTAATAATCCTCGGATGGTACGGAATTGATTGAATTTTCAGTTGTTAATCGCCATTGCTTACCCAGCTGAATGATTGGAAAGTTCTCGGCCCTTGGATTCAACCAGTTGAATCCGAAAAACGAGGGGACATTGCATCCCATGTGCTGCTATTTCCTTTTGTTCCATCAGAGCAGTTAATCCAATAACTGTTTCTGCTGTGGGTCACAAATTGAGACCAACACATCCTATGACGAAGAAGGTTTTACAGTCCACTATTGTGATTAATTATGTGGCTTGTGGTGAATGGGACTGTAAACATGAATATTGGGTTGCTTTATTATAGCTATTTATTCCTAGTTACTTAAATGGCCATTATGCAGTGCTATCAAAATTGACAATGAATTTGAGCTTTTGGCCTTTTTTTAATTTCTGTGATTCATCTTTGAAAAATGTTGATCATTGTTTTTTATCGACAATCAATAGACGGTGATTAGACATGGTTTTTCATGGAATTATTTTTCAAGTTTTGAGGGAAAAGGTATTTTAAATTTTATCTTGTGAATTTTAATTATATTTTCATTGCTTTTATTTGATCTTAAATGCTTCAATTTTTTTTTTTTTTGCTAGGTAAATATATATATATTACTACCTGCCAGCCCATAATCACATATTTTAGATTCTGCACAGGTGAGAAAAAAGACCATAACTATTTCCCACGTAAGTTGTGTAATTCCCACCATTAGAAAATCCGTTTAAACCATGATATCCCCATCTACATCTAGGCAGGTCGATTATAATGCAGTGGGCGCTTGTATCAACAGATGCCAGAAAGTCATTGTAAAACCAAAGGACAGAAGTTAACACAGGCAGCCAAAAACCACAGAGTAGCAACCAATAAGCAATACAGCACAACTGCACCCAGTTACCACCATCTGATTTTCATGGCACTCACGAATGGGATTTTAAAGCCACATATAGCACAAATGCCACAGTTACCGCCATCTGATTTAGACACCACTCACTAATGAGATTTTCCAGCTTCAGGAGATGATGTTAAATTCATCCAGGCGAGTGTCAAGACAGCTGGTCAGACTGTCCATTCAGGCAAGCATGTCACACTGAAAATTAGGAGCGGGAAGATTAGCAGTGCCACCCCCTGCCCTCCCCACCATACCCCCTCAAATCTCTGTTCCCAAAACAAAAATGGTGGTTACTTTTCACATCCATGAACACTCCACCATCTTAGCTGCTAGAACCAACGTCAAATTCCAATGCAGCGACAAAGCGGAGATGTGATGCAGGAGCATCCCTGGTGTGAAAGAATTTTACATCACTTTGGAGTTCTGAGTTTTGTTTTGAGGAGTATTGGGGCGCACATAAGTAGAGAAGGATGTTCAGCCCAAAATCATGACACGCTAGTTTTGGGAGAGGTCTCGATTGCAATACGGAGCACTAGTGCACAAGTTTGGACTGAGGAGTCGCGCCCCTAACCCTGAGTGCAGGAAACTTTTAGACACAAGCGCGCAGGAAACATTTAGACACAAGCACACAGAAGGATACAAAAGCAACTGGGAAGTCAAACTTTTGACACGGAGGCCACACCACCCTAACTGCCAAAATTTAAATAAAGCCTGCATCAGCATCAAAGGCAGGAAGGGCAATAAATGCAACAAATCAGTTAGCTGGGATTTTGGCGGCCTAATTGGATTCAAGCCTTCAACCGCTGACTTAGCCAAACACGTTAGAGTGCAATTAATCCGGTAGCTAAGTTGACCAGCGGGAAAGATCTTTGAGACCTTTCTGAAGGCCCTATATATAGAGGGCGAGGTGGACCATAGAGCAGAGCTGTATGCTGAAGAAAGGAGGAGACTGCCAAATTTTCCAGCCAAGTTAGCAAGAAGGAAGAAGGCAAGGTGGGAGTGTGTGAGCCTTGCAAGCTTGGGTTGTTTGGTGCAACATCATTGTAATCGAGCTGTAGCTCTTGTTTTGTGAAAATATATGTATTTTGTTTTGCACAAGCAATAAAACACTTTTGAGTTCTTGAAATTGTGTGTGAGGACCTTAGGCTGTGTGGATTGGCTTCTCTTCATTGGGAACCCATTCTACAACTTCATCAAGCTTGCAGGTTGTGCGCCACCTCCTTGATAATGTCAGCTACATGCACCTCTGTGAGCATCACAGCCTCACTGCCAGGTATCCATCATTACCTGCTGCTGTTGGGGATATAACTCGACCTCATCAGGTATATTGACACCATCACCTTCATCAACATTAAGCACATTCTCGTCTGACCCGTCAATTTTAACCTCCACCACTGGGACGCCAGTTAAAGATTGAATCTGACATTTGGTCAATACAGGTAGCAACAACTGCCACGACTTTATTTTCTTCAAACTGTGAAGGCAAGTTTGAGAGATACAATGGCAACACTTCGTTTCAAGGCATGGACAATGACTTACAAACAATTTCAGCACCTTATTTAAGAAGATGAGTCGTAATAATCATAAATGTTTATACCTTCAAAAGGCGCCACTGTTCTTCTCATCCTCAATTGTGCAACATGGAATGACAGTGATTGAGGGAAGGCCAACTCATGAGAAATTGCAGAATTAAAAGCAGCGGCATGTTGAAAAAAATCTCTGCCATACACATTAATGGGGAAATTGTGTGAGGCATAAAGTCCCAGATTTGGGCATTTGTCCTTCGATTTTCGCACGTCACCGCAAGGGCAGAGGCTGTTAAAAGTTGTTCTGGTGTATGTTTGAAAATGTCCACATTTTCCCAAGGATTGCCACCTCTCTTGACACACGTTAGAGAATGCAGGTAGTTGAGGCATGGATATAAAGCAGCCTCCACCCTTATATTAAACTCTTCAAGCTCCTCCCATGGTGGAACTCTGCCAAAGTTTTCTTGCTACCATGCCTTCAGCAAAAACCATTGCAATTGATACAAATACCGCATGAATTAGGGTGAAGAACCAAACCAGTTATTGGTCTTTGATTGACCACTATAGCAAACAATTCGAGCATCCTGCTTCTGCCCTTCACGGTGAATTATGGATGTTCTACTAATCCCACACATAACTTTACGCCTAGCTGTTGAGGCATAGATAATTATGGATTTTAATTTGGATTTCTTAGGATAGTACCCCAACCATATGGATATACTTATGTCATTATCAGTTGCTTTGGAATGATTTTGGAATGATAAGGCTTGAGGATTGTTTGGAGGATAAGTATTTTGTTTTATCTTAAATTATAAATTTTGTTTTGGAGAATAAGTATTTTGTATGTTCATTTGAACCATTGTAATTTGTTTGTAGATTCTCTGCGTGGGATTCAATTTTTGTTTTCCAAATGTGTCATATATGAAATTTAATGACTGGTTAGGTTTCTTTTTTTACCATAAATGGTGCACTTCGAGTCTGCTTGTCTCTTTAGTGCTGGAGTTTGCTAGTTCCCAGCTTGAGATTTGCCTCGGGCCACATAGCAAGATGTTGCCCATGTTTGCCTGGTCTTGCTAGGGATCTGCCTTGAATTCGTTTATGACAATCTTGCCCAAGTGGGTCTGGTCTTGCCCGGGACATCTATCTGGGTTAAGGGCTCTGTTGCCTTGAGTTTGTTTGATTTTGTGTTTGGGATTTTTTCCAGGGTCTGGTTGTAGTGGTCTTTACTGGGTTCTGCTTGAGACCATCTATGGTGTCTTTACCCATTTCTTCCCAATCCTTGCCTGCGGAACTGCTTAAGGTCCACTTAGGGCCTGACTGGGTTCGACTGGGGTCTACCCGTGTTTTCCTGAGGTTTGTGAGGGGCTGCCTGGAGCCAACCTTGGTCTTGCTGGGGTTCTGCCTCGCTTTTCTTGGGCATCAATGGTCATGCCTTGAGTCTTACTTGGTAACACCTGGAAATCTGCCTCAGGGATTTTCTGGGGTTCCATTTGCTTCCCTTATTCAGACCATCTGACAAGAAGAAGTTCTTGTATTTTTGTGAATTTTGAAAATTCTCTCGCCCCTTCCTTCCTAGCCTTCTAAATAACTTGGGGAAACATTATTTGGATTAAGAATATGAAGTTTTTATTCTTAATGATGTATTTGCCAAGTTTGAAATGTATACGAAGTTTTAGATATATTTGTCAAGAGAAAATCGTATTATTGAAGTGGTCTTGATTCTTTTGGTGTTTGTTAGTAGCAAGTGGGTGATATTCATTTAGTTAATGTTTTCATAATCTCTCAATACTCTTCTTCCCATTCATACTTCTCTCTTGCATTTTTAGACAATTCATTGCAAAACATAGTTCCACGGAGTTTCTTGACGGGGGGATGGGGGGCCTAAGTTTGGGGACGGCGGCGGGGGAGCGGTGCAAATACATATAGTACTTGAAAAATTAATTATAAAAAGATGTATAAGGAATAAGTATATTGCTTTGAACATCAACAATTTAACATTGTGATTTAATCATTTAAGTTTTGTCTTTTTATTTTTAACAATGAAGTTTCAAGTTTGATCCATTGAACCAATGAACATTGAAAATGAAAATGAAAATATCGAATTTAGAATTTTCAAAATTCCATAATGATGATTCTGTTAAAAAACAAAATAGTGAAATACTAAATACTAACTACAAATGACTCAATGAGTCAATGACTAATCATCATCAAAGTTCTCGTCGAACTCCTTATCGCTAGAACTGCTGGACTCCACACGCTCAAGCTCCTCCAAACCAATACCAACCAGCCCTGTCTGTGTAGCATCATCATCAATTTGTGCTAGCTCCTTTGGCTTTACATCCGATTTGGCTGCTGGACTCTCCTTGTACATAAGTGTGTTGCGGTCAATGAGATGCGAGGCACTATGTATAGCCACAAGCTTCTCTGCCCTCTTATAGGTGAACTTGTTCCTCTTAATGGAGTGGATGAAGCTATAAGTAGATCAGTTCCTTTTAGCAATAGAAGAACTAAAAACCTGGGACAATAAACGAATGGCTAGATTGGTAGTCAAAAAACGAGGCCCATGCAAAGTCCACCACAAAATTGGTTCCTCCTGTGCCATTGTTTCCCTATCTATTTCGGCCTCCTGTGAATATCCCCTAAGAGTGGCAAATTTTGTCAACTTAGTTTGAATGATGTTGGCCTCTATAGAATCGTACATTTTCTGAATGGCCTTCATGAACCCTGTCTTCACCTCAACGTCTTGTATAGGTGTAAGTTTACCAGGCCTTTGCACATACCACTTCGGGTTCAATGCATAGGCAGCGATGTGCAAGGGAGTGTTGAGCTTCTCCCATCTGTGATGAACGATCGGTTGAATATGTTCTGTGTAGAATTGCAATGTGGGGTCCTCTCGTACAACCTTTATTTGATCAAGCATAGTATCAATGCACTCATACACCTCTTCAAAGGTAGGTGCATTAGCATCCCCATATCTAATCACTGTGAAGTCTGGAGTAATAATGGAGACAATATATTTGGCATCAGCTCAAAAAACATCACTCTTCACCACCTCTTTCACCCTCTTCCCCCGCTTTGTTTTCGACTCAGAGCACTGATTCCATTCTGCTGTCATAACCATTAGTTGCAATGCCTCTTGTAACTCAAGCATCCTCTCCAAGAGAATAAAGTATGATGCATTCTTCTTGGAGAAGGTCCTGAATAGTGCGTGTGAAGTGTGGTGGTTGCAGATAAACATCTGCACATCTCTAGCATCACTAACAACTTTGATCCAATTGATTTTTTCCATGTCTTTCAGTGCATTATTCATGGCATGCACACAACAATGAGTCTACCAAATATCTCTGTAGGATGCCTCAATTAACTTCCCTACTGCTTTTGCACACACGGGTTGCATTTGTCATTAATTGCACCACATTCTGTGGCCCAACCTCCTCTATAGCATCTTTGAAGATCTGGAACTGAAAATCAGCATTCTTGCGATGCCATGAACAATCAATAGCCCTAAAAAAATAAGGGCTCGCTGTACTTGTAACCATGATATTGATGGGTGGACGATGCTTAATGTTTGTCCACCCATCCATGACAATGCTGCATCCACTTGTGACCTAGTTATTCTTCATTTTTTCATTAAAATATTAATCTTGGAATAGTTCTTATCCAAGATTGTTGTCCTCAATTTAGTTTCTTCTGATGGTCCTACTCTTATTATTTTTGCCACGACCTCCTTATAATGAGAGTGAGCCACATGGAATGGAATGCCATTGGCAAAGAAGAATTTGCTAATGGCATCCTCTGTCTCATCCTTTGCTTGCCCATTGAATAAATCTGCCAGTGAATTTGAAGCATCACTAGTCATCTTGCGTTTTCCCTTAGGCCTTGCTGCCCCTGAACTAGATGGATTCATTGCCATTAGTTTCTCCAAAGTACTAGAAGTAGAACTTTGTCTCTAATGACCCCTCCCCCTTGGTGGCAAAGTAGCAGATGTAGGTGCATCTTCTTCATTGGCACCCCATAATATACATATTTCATCCCTAAATTCTAGGTTTTTTTCCACCTTTTCACATACATCTCTATGCTTTTGCCTTGGGTAAGGAGGAGGTGAGAATTTGTTCTAGTCATGCTGCCAAACCATTCAAGGTCACATAGGTTGCACTTCCATCTCCTAGTGCCCCCAGATGTCCCAGGTTTTGATGGTACCTTGCTAGCAACATGTTGTAAAGGTTTCTTTGGATCAAAGGGACCCTTAGCATATTGTTGAAGGGCTTGTGAAGGGCAACTATAATTGGAACTCCCAACAGAACTATAGTTTGTTTTTCACGATCACTCTTCCTTGCTTCTAAACTAGGATCATCATGTGCATAATCTGAATCATTTTTACTTTTAGCTTCAACCTCAACTCCTTGAGGTTGACCCTCATCCTCACTCATGCTATGAGAATTCATACTAACACTGCAAGAAATGATAATTTTTTTTTCATTTTGTAAGTTATAATTTATAAAATTAAAATTTAAACCAGATATAATGTAAGGGATTAAATTTAAAATTAAGACAAGGATTTTTTTTTTTTTTTTTTCCCTTCAGGGCACACAAAGCATGTAAGCAGAGGATACACAAATATGAATCCTTGTTCTTAAGATTTAAAAATTAAAATTTAAGCATTTGATTTGAATGAAAATTTATAATTTTAAAATTTAAGCATTTGAATGAATGAGAATCACAAATAAATATTCTAATTTTCAATTTAGAAATTCAAATGATTCCATGACATGAATCAAAAAACAAAACAATTTACAAATGAATAATGATTCAATGAAACAAAAATTTAAAAATTAAAAATCAGAAATTGAAAGAATCAAATGTATAGTGATAGGGCCTACCTTGTGGGTGAAATGATGGACTTAAAAAGTCTTGAGTCTTCTTGGCTTCTCTATCCTCTTCTTGATTTCACTTTCCCTCTCCTAATGCTCTCTCATTCTTGCAAACTTCTCTCTCATACCTTGCTGCCTCTACTTTCAACTCTCGACTTCACTTAATGAAGTTTTTGTGTGATTTGGAATGTGAGAGGGAGAGGGCTTTTTATAAGCTTTTGGGAGGCCTTGGGGGGTGGGTGTGGAACCCACTAGCAATTAGGGTTAGGGTAGAGGGCTCAAAAACCCAATTTTTTTTTTTAAATAAAAAAGAAAACTCTTTATTGCGTCCCTCTGCACGGGGGATGCTTGGGCGTTTCCTAGGGGGTCGGGGGACTTCTGGACGTCCCCTGGATGTCCCAGAGGCTCCAAGACACCCCCCTTTTGAAGGGACGCCCCCTCTCAGAGGGAAACATCTCGGGGACGGCGGCGGTTCGTGGCGGGTTGGCTAGGGGATGTCCCCACGTCCCAGGGACGTCCTCGTCTCGGAAACGTGGGGTTTTCCGGGGGGCACGCGTCCCTGTGGAACACTGTTGCTAACTTGATTGTTCATGTGTAGATCTTCGTAAAGATGTGGCTCGTGATCATGTTGACATTTTGTTCCGAGATTTGTATGAATTTTATTAATTTACCATGCTTCATTTCAGTCGTCGGAAGCTAATATTTGCAAAGGCAGAAACAGTTTAATAGTGGGGCTAGAGAGAGCATATTTTATCAAGCATCAAGTTCTTGTAAATAAAGAGTTTATTTTGTGGATAGATTTTTAGGGGAATTGCCGAGTTGTATCATATAATGCCTCTATAATCATTTTTCTTTCTGAGCCAAACCTAAAATGTATAGATCATTATGGTTCCCGAACCAGCTGTATGATCTTCATCTTAGGGGTTTGGTTCTTTACTCTACTCTGGTGGTCCAACTATCCATCTATAGCCCATGATCCAGTCACATGAAGGAGAGGAGTTTTAGTTGATCAGTGAGTAAACGACCAACTATCTATTTGTATTTTTTGGGTGGTTCCACACCTCAACCGCACAAACGAATCCCCAACCCCCAATCAGTCCCCTCTATATATATGGGTGGACGGGCGGCGAAATGGGATGGATGGTCTTTCCACTTCAGTATCCAATATATATGAGAGAGGCTAGGCTTATGCTTATAAGAAAGAACGGTTCTGCTTTCAGGTTGCACCGATAAGAATGTTTCATCATTTTCTGTCCATTTATGCATGGCTACCGTAAAGATTCATGCCAATAATTTTAGTTCGGTTCCTTCTGTTTTTCTTTGGTAAATAAAAATTGGTCTTTTCCCTTTCAAATAAAACACACCTTGATAGTGGGAGGAAACTGAATTTCATATAAATCACAATTTTAAATATAATGTTACATGCCCATGCGATTGTTTTATAACAGTTACAATTAGGGGCTGCACAAATCACAATTTTAATTTTTAAGACTAATAGGATCAGGTTTTTTTCCTTACGTTTATTTTTGTCGTAATGCTCCGCGTCTGTTGAATCAAATGTCTACCATGGAAAATGTAGAGCTATGTTACTCTGTGAATTGTCAGATTAGTTTTGCTTTTTCTACTCGTGGAGATGTTTCTGACCTAACTAGATTTTTATGCAGCCATATTTGCATGAATCCCGGCACTTACATGCTTTAAAGCGAGCAAGGGGTTGTGGTGGTCGGTTTCTGAACACCAAAAAGGATGATAAACCTCAAGATGGGCTGCCTGGGGAAATGAGTTTCCAGCGTAGAGTTGGGCAAGATATTGAGGCCGGCAAGGCCAATACAGGAAAGGAGAGCAGTTCACAAGGAAACCTCAATGCTGAACAAACTCAGAGAATAGGTGATGTGACACAGCTGGAAAACACTGAAGAAACTTCTCATTCAGGAACAGTGTCTTCTGGAGTGTCAAATGGTCTGTGTCAAAATTACCGACAGAGTCAACCTCTTCATTCATCTGCATTTCATCTGTTTTCTGTTAGCAGTTCTGAAAGCGGACAGGTTGGGAGTATGGTTTCTAATGGAGGTCACCATACAGCAGTGGCAATTCAATGAAGTCGCTTTAAATGTAGCTACAGTTTTTCAATGTACTTGAAGTTGATCTTGTTTATAGCCTGAAACCTGGAACCCTACATGAACTGGTCAATCTAGATAGCAGTTTTTACAACGATGAAGAGCTGTACAAGTCAAAAGTCTGGAATATGTACACGGAAGAGGTTGTCTGTCGTGTTTTTGTTTTCGTTAATCAACAAGTGGTCTTGTGTTTACCTGGAGATCTTTTGTGGCCAGTTCTTGTATGTTAAAGGCTGTATTCCTGGTTTACATTTATCTCTGTAAAGACGCTTTATATCTCAGGCTTCGCACCCAAAAACTTGGAACAACTGAGCTGGAAGTTGTTAAGTTCCTTGATCACTCTTATGGAGTAGATGATGGAAGGCAGGGCTGAAATATTCAACCTGCCTTGAAAGTGGACCAAAGGCAATTCATTCTTGGCTTTTCTATGTTTTCATGTATTTTCTGGAAGTCATCAAAACTTTGTTGTAAGAGCTTGTGGGTTTTTACTTGAATGTGTGGAATTCCTAAATAATCTTGTGATATTTGGCTTGTGCCTGGGTTTGTCTTACTTTCCTCAGGCTCGTCCCTGGAGGTCGTGGATTCTCGAATTGATTTTCCATGGTAATGAAGCTTTCTCCAATTTATTTCTTAATGTTATTTTGAATGAAAATTTTAAGCGTTATTCACATTGATTATGATGGCATATTGACAGAAAGATAGGTATATGTTTGTCTAGATGAGTTCTAGATGTTTTGTTATTTACTGCTAAGTACATGATAAGTTCAAAGATTGTACCTTGGTTGCACATCAATTTGGCATGATGGTGGGAAAATAAGGTCTATGGTAAGTTCACCAAAACATTGTTGATCTAGGTTTACTGTTTATGATACACTTTAGGAGTTATTATTTATCGATAGGTTCACTTAACTGTCTTTTCTATGAGTTCTCTTGTTGTCGAATGTTAGTGTGATCTTAGATAAGCGTAGAATTTTTGTTAAAGGTAAAACTACTATTTTATATTATATTGTGGCCTTTGCCATGTAAGTTTGCATTTTGCCATATTCATCATACATTTCTGTTTCTCGGTTTAGTTACATTATCAGAACATACTTCATGGTTTATCCAGCAGAAACACATTCACTGCTAAACATGACTATGTAAGAGAATATGCCTTTGAAACTATCTATTATAACTCTTCTTAGATACTGATTACTCAGGCTATCACAAATTTCTTATTAAAAGGCTTTGAAACTACATATACTAGACTGAATACAAGACCAATCAATCGAATCATCGAGATCCATGGACAACTCCTTTCATATATAAAATGTGGAAACTTTCCGAAGAGTATCAATACCTATGCCTGAATCCCTTGGTTGCTGGATGCCTCAAGACTTCCATACTGAAGACTGAAATCAATTGATCTGCAAGGCATGTAAGTCATCAAGAAAGAGTAGTACATCTTTTGGCTCAAAGTACCTTAGACACATGTAAGTTGTCAAGAAAGAGTGGCACCTATTTTGACTCAAAAGTACCTTAGTAGTCAGATAGTGTATTCAACTTATTTCTGCCTACAGGAGTGCAATAATTTATGATGAGTACAATTTGACTACCGGTTAGATTGACGCCATTGACTAGGAGGGATCCTTTGTGCCTAAGGTGATCTGTAGAACATGAACGAACTGATAATTTGCAAGAGGGTAGGTTAGACCAATGACAATAGAAAAACTAGTTAAAAATTAAAGAGGAAGGGCATGTTGCATCATTCTTGAGCTCTAGAAAATGTAGTACTTCATCAGTATTATTGGTGCGATTTTGAAATTTTCTGTTTTAGGGTTTCAGGTTCCTTTTATTTATGGTTTTGTTTTTTCATTTCTACATCAGCGTTGTTATGCTTTTCAGCAGAAAGTCCAGATGCATTTATCCCATATATTAGGACAATAATTTACATATTTTGCATCAATTTTATGAATATTTATTGAACCTCCATACACTAATGATGGAGAGAACAAAAACAAGCATATTTGGATCCAAAATATGTAAATACGAATAAATTTCTTTTGCTTGATATCAGTTGGATGCATGCATTTGAGGTTCCACTAGACTTGCAAGGCTTGATACAAATTACAACTGTTGCCAAACATATTATATTTTCACTAATTAGTAATTTGTAACCTAAATCAACCATCATTGATAATAAAATAATTCTTGTATGTTGAGACAAAAAATATCTCAATCATGGTTAAATGTTGGGACGTGGACAATGCCATCCATCAAGAGATCGGGAGAGCACTCACTTGGCTACATGTCATTTATTTGAAATTGTGTTGATTATTGGAACATTCTAAAGGGGTTCTACGCCCAAAGCCTATGACTCCAAATGACTTAGCGTACTTTGGTTGGGAGTTGTACCTTAAGCCTTTGTATTTTAGAAGAATAATTGCATTGGTGTGTTGTATTTACCATTCATTCTTCATAATCAGAGACCCCTCAAATCTTGCCTCTCAAGGGACCTTTTGAGCAAAAAAAAAAAGGATTTTGAAGAATTGCGGTAGCCTCCTTTGGTGGGGACATATATATTATGCTCTCACATTTTTGGAGGCATTGTTTGGTGTGTAAGTTTTTATAGGAGAGATTTTAAGACTATCTAGGCATTTATCTTTTTCTTATTGTTATGATTGATTACAATATTTCACATGAAAGGATTTACACAAGTATGACTTACATGTCTTGGCTTTTCATATTTGTAGTTGCAAAATGACCAATTGCAACACATACATGATAATGAATACTAGCCAAGTTAGGAAAGATTAATAATCTTGAACTCATATACCTTGAATGCTAGACCATTTGAATTGTGAAAGAGGCCTTTTGTTTACTTCTGGTAAACTCTATGTTGATCCTCATAAATCTCTACAATTGTCTGAAAATAGTTCCTTTCTAGGTTTAAATTTCAGAGAGTATTAAAATGATATTTTCTTTATGGCATTAGCTAATAAATGTTTAGAATTTGATCATTTGGGTAGTCAACTCTCATTAGATGATTTTGTTTGGAATTCGCTTTAAAAAAGGGAGAGGTCATCCACCCCTTACAAGTATAATTGCCAAACTTTTCCATACGGATCAATCTAAAAATGTTCCATATTTTTTTGGAGTATAAGTTAGTCTTATGATTGTCATGAATGGGATGTCCTCATTTAAGGTTTTTGATGCAGTTTCGGTTAGGGTTTTCAATTAAGAGATGTCTTAGACTACACAACTTTTATATTACACAAGCGGAAATTGTAATGAAATACAACAATCATTCAAAACTTTATTTGATTTCACCCAAAACAATATATAAGACAATAAAAAAATAATACCACAATCTCACGATAAGATTCGTTTCAACATCAAATCCATAGATTTCAATTATGTTAACTCACAATCTTTACAAATAAGTTCTTAAGTCTTATGTTCTCTTTTTCAACTAACTCAGTTCGCACAACTGTAGGGGCATGTTTATATTGATGCAAGACCCACCTAACATTAAGTGTTTTCACTCCACTAACAATATTAACACACTTTAATGTGCCACCAATAATAAATGTCACAAATATTAATTGTCTTCACATTTCTAAAAAATAAGAACATGTTACAACTGAACTTGTCACAAAATAGGTCACGAACATTATTAAATGAATCCTTATCAATTTTCATGACATTTGGAATTAAATACCAAATGATCAGCAATGACTTTTTTACAAATACGAAGAGTCACACGAGATCATAAGACTTCATAGTCACCAATCTTCGTCCAAGCCTTCGTACCATAATCCTTAAAATCATTTCAAGACTGATATCATGTTTTATCATAGGGTTTTCAAATGATTTGAAACTCGATGCACAACTTGTGCAATGCAAGCACAATCACCTCCAAAAATCTCTTACTCATTTGTTACTGCAGTGAAAATCCTACTCTGCCAAAAAATTGTTGCTCAATATAAATCACAAACTGAAAGAAACATACAAAGAATCCTCGCATGGCTATGTGGTAAGAGAATATTATCATAGCATCTCTTTGTAGAGCTTCACATACTTAATTAGACAAAGGAATGGATACAAATGCGCGTAACAAAAGAATGTGTTGAACATTACAACGCAAGTGTGATCGCATGCAACACAACTAAACTAAACACATGCATAGCAAATGTAATGCAAAACAACACAATAGACAAATTCCTAAATTAACATATTTTTGGTTGATGCAAGATTGCTCGTGAATCTAGATGCTCTTGCATCAGGATTTATGTTTTATTTTAAATATTATTCTTTCAAATCATAATGGTTATATTATTTATTGTTCTAAACTTCTAAAAATTAATGGTGGTATTTAATCCTAAACTAACATATTTTTGGTTGATGAAAGATTGCTCATGAACCCAAATGTTATTGGATTAGGTTTTATGCCTTAATTTTAAATGTTATTTTATCAAACCATAGTGGTGGTATTATTTATTGCTCTAAATTTTTAAAATTTCTAGCTGTATTTAATTTTTCTTCTAAGCAATCATTCATGTGGCTTTCAAGGTTCTACAAGCATGCTCATGTATTTGATTTTACTTTCTTAGGGTTTTTGGGTTGTAACAATTGCTACATCAAGATAAATTCACAACGTAAGGTGTCTCCCCATTCATTCCTCCCTATAGACTAGGGTCTGGTTTTTAATTAAGGGCTTTGGGAAGTTGAGACGATGCCAAATTTTTGAGAAGTCGAGAGAGACTTTTGAGTACAAAAAGAGTTTGGCTAGAGTTC
This sequence comes from Torreya grandis, assembly GCA_037957365.1. NCBI lineage: Eukaryota > Viridiplantae > Streptophyta > Pinopsida > Cupressales > Taxaceae > Torreya > Torreya grandis. Next base: position 1,833,750 of record JARHVA010001863.1, on the reverse strand, counting down.
TCTGTCTTTTCTCTCCGACTTATAATTTGGAACAATTTTTATATCATATTGATTTTTGAAAGTATCCATTTTGAGGGAACCTGTAACACCTAATTTTGGTACATGGGCAGTTATTAGTTGTAAAGTTTCATTATTCTAGGGTTCTTGTGTGTTTGTCGATCATTGGTTAGGGTAGGATCTTATTATTGCATATCCCCCTTGTTTTTGGCTCTTCTTTGCCTTTCCCCCCTTATTCCCTCTCTCCCCTTTCTCTCTATTTATTTATTTATTTATTGTTTTCCTATATTTTTGGGCTTTTCCCTAGAAACATAGCGTACATTTATAGGGTGGGACCTTGTGACCCTTCTTTTTATGTCTCCAGTGGATTGTGGGTTTCCCTTGTCAGCTTTTCTACTTGTTGCATGTCGGCTTGCACACCAATATTGTCTATTTTAATTTGAGAAGTCTATAAATACATATGTGCATTAGTGTGTGCAGGTCATTTATCCACACAAGTAATCAATGTCACACATGTAATAAAATATTGCGAATGCGTCAAAGCATCAATTCAAGTATTTAGATTAAAAAACACATTTATTGTTCCATCATGCATTCATTCTAGAATAAAAATTCATATAGAGTAGGTTTTGAAACACTAGACTGCCATGCCGAACATACATTATACTTGGTATGTTGTTTTCAAAATTGTACAAGCATTCAGGGGCTTGCAAATAATCAAGTTAAGGGGAACATAGGCCGTGGAATAGATCTCCCTTTTTTAAGGTTTTCTAAATGTGGTTGCCTTATTACGGTTTTGAAGGAGACTAGTTTTTAAAAAATATGTACATAATTCCATGAAAGCAAACAAAGTTTTTGGATCCTTAGAGTTAATCGTCATATTATTTGTATGCACCTAAAGTCGTCTGCTTCATTTATCATCACTAATCGACTTTAATTCCATTTATCCCCTCTAATTACGTCCTAAAATCACCCCTTCTAATCATTTATTTAACATCCCCTTCATTCTTCTTTATCACACTAACCTTATTCCTACCCCACCAATCTATTAATCCTCTTAAATCATGTCTTATCGTATCCTAATCCCACTTATTTATTATTTGAGAATTTAAAATTCCCATGACCCACCTACCCACCTACGAAACCTACTCCTAGACTCTCCTACACTCCTAGTCCCTAATTATCTACCTAATCCCTATCTTAATCCTTCACTAATCCTAATTAATCTCTAAGGAGATCAGAATTTTGCAATTCTAGAACCTCTTCTAACTTGGCCTCTCCTCTCTAGAAGCCTCTATTCTAGAGGCTTCAAAGTAATTTTTAATTCTTTGGAAATTCCTCCACCCTTGATCCTCATGACTCAACTTTGAATGTAAGCCATAGATCTTCCCTCTCTCTTATATTTAAACAAACCAATCCTCCATTGAAACCAACTAGAAACCATTGAAGCCATATAATCTCCACTTAATCCATGAATCCACTTAATCTATGAATCCATAATCATAATCAATGAATCAAGCTATAATCATGCTGGAATTCTGAGTCTATGGCAATCTACAATCAACAATTCGCTTGAAGATCTTAGAGGGAGGCTAGTTGAAGCAAGGAATTGGTAAGAGTTTTTTCATCTATTCTGATGATAATCTTTGTTATTAGGTAGTTTGATATTTTTGGTTTAAATTGTCATATTTAGGTAGTTTAAATATAAGTGCTCAAAATTTTAACTATATTTTGGTGACCACGGTGGAAGAAATCCCTTTAATTTAATAATCTTGTATCCTAGATGTGTTTTTGGCAGTTGACTGATTGGGCAAGGAAGAAGGTCCAAATTTTGACAAATTATCACGGCCAGGGAAAGTGCGATTTTGTTTTGCAAAATTGCTCATTCATAGTTGCGATATTGTCCTTTGGAGTTGTGGTTTCCGCTAATCGCCAGACTTCAACCACTAACGACCAATTTTTTTGCAGGTTAACTCTGCTGTAAAACCACATATTTATGAATCGCGATATTGCCATTCAAGTCACAATTTTGATGGAAAAGTAGTGATAATGTCTTGACCGCCATATTGATCTCTAACAATTATCTTTTTGGCAGGGTTTTGACTTTTTTCACAATATCGCTAATTTGTGAATTGCGATTTTATGTTAAAATCTACAATTTTGTGTTAAAATCTATGATTTTGTCTTTATATTTATGGTTTTGTAGGTTGTAGTCTTATAAAATGTTTGGGTACCCACGAACAAAATCGCAACTTCAAAAGTTGTAATCTTGCCTTAAAAATCGTGATGTTGCCTTTAAAGTAGTGATTTTGCCTTTTTGTCAAAAAACTACTAATTTGCTTGTCTGTCTAACATTCAAATTTGTTTGTGTCTATGCAAGAAGCAGGGGAGGCTTAACCCAAAACATCTAAAACACAAACACTTTAAAACCCCCTCTCAACCACCTATTGTGAAACCACAAGACCATAGAAGTAATATTTGTTATTAGTCTTACTAGCCCTTGTTCATACTTTATGTTCATTTTACATATGTGAATAATTCTAAGTCCAAAATCTGTTGCTTGTCACTCCATTGCTTGTTTGACTATGTATTTGCGGTTTTGTCCTATGAAATTGTGATTTTGCTCTTCATTTTTGATTTTAAAATTATCTTTTTTGAGTGCATTTTTAGAATCCTTTTTAATGAATTGTGGGTCATTCTAAGCATCTCGCAAGGCCCAAATTGCCTTTGGCATCGGGAGTGTTGCACCTTGACCCTACCCTATACCGCTTGGGGTGCTGCTCTCGAACCCTGCAAGGGGCTTTGCCCCTTAACCCCGTAAGGGGCGCTGCCCCTTAACCCCACAAGGGGTGTTGCCCCTTGACCCCATTGGGGGCTACTGCCCCCAAACCCACATGTTATGGTGACCTCATCCAAAGAAGTTATATAGCCAAATCACGATTTTTTTTGTGGTTTTTATTAAGGCTTGTTAGACGAACATTTTGTTTCTTGCAGGGGTGAATCTAGTAACGATTTTGACTTGCTAACATATTCTTTTGTAAGTCATATTTTTATCTAACATCTTTGTCTTGCAAGTTTCCCCTCAAGAGTGTCAATCAAACTACTAACCATTTTCTTGCAGATCGCTTGTCAAAGATATTTTGGCATTCTAAAACTTATTTTTGTTCATCTAAAATTATTTTAATCACTAAATCGTGTTGTTTAAATTTTTTTGTATATTCTTGTATATATCTCACATCTAATTAATCAGTTAATTAATCTCTTTTTGATTTGCTTGTTTGTCATCTGAGGGCTATGGTGGTGTATGCTCTCCTATTTGCATCCTTGTGGTGATTTTTGAAAGATCAAAAATCACTAATAAACCCTCTCATTTTTATTTTCTAAAGGCAATGTGACGTGGAATTGACACCCACACACTTGACAAGTCTTAGGGGGATAGTGACCATGGATTTCACCACCACGAACTAATCTACACTCTGTGTTTTAACGGAGTATAAATATTAAGGACAACCATCGTTAGACTAAGCGGTTGACCTCATACAAGTCTTCCGTGAAGGGGAAGAGTTAATTCTTTGAACTAGGCATTAGACAACACCCTACACGGATTTGGGCCCCATCGTACCTAATGTATATCGGAGATGCCCTCAGAGATCCCATTCATCTTAGCATAAAACTTTTTGACCGTAACAAGTAACTTGCTGCCAGAGTCAGTATCAACTCTGAAGTGATTGTCATGTGTAAATAGGGTTGAGAGGGTTCACAAGATTATGTAACCGGTCAGCGGTCTACAGCCTCACCCGCAAAGCTGTTAGACAGTGCAGTTGTCGGGTTACACTCCCATTCAATTTACTAATCTTAGGTTTGTGGTTTGCTTGATTTGGTGAGTGTTGTGCTAGACTTGTGCTATTTGTGAGCCAAGTCATCATTTCACCCAAACCTACACACACCTATCTAGATATTTTGCACATATCATCACATCCTTATCATCATCCTCTTGTACATATTGTCTTTGTACATCCTTTTACTTGTCTCGTCCTATCTTCCATCACTCTCTTGTATTAATTCTATCCTTGTCTAGTCATATCCACTCATCATTGGTCATACCCCCATCACTTACCTATCCTAATCAAGTCTTGTCATCCCTCCATCACATCATATCATAGTCCAACCTCATATTCTTCACTTAGCCTTAACATCAATCATCTTGAACATTATCTTTATCACTTAGTCCACCTTGTCTATAACCAATCTTGATCACCTCCTATTCTAGTCTCATCCATTCATATCACCTACATATCCTAATCACATCTTGTCATCCACATCTTATCCTAAGTCCACTTTATCCATAACCAATTATTTGTCTTGATCTTGTCTTGCCTAGTCCACCATGTTCTCAACCTTAGTCCCAATCCTAGTCCAACCCATCTCATCCCCTCGTCTATACTAGTCCTCCTATCAAGTTTGCAGTCATACCATTGGTCTTCATCCATGTTGGCAAATAACATTATTATCATATCAGGGTCCTTATCACTAGTTTGCTTGTGTGTAATCAAGTTTGAATCAAAGTCAAAAACTTATCCATCTATCAATCCAATCATCTCATCCTATTTAAGTTGATCAACTTAGTCTTGAGCTAGCCTTACTCTAATCAATCCCCAATCAAAACCAGTCTCTTGGGTCAGTCTATCCCCCTGTTGAATCTTAGAGCTTGTCGTAGCTCACCCAGTCAAAATCCAATCCCAATCATCAAAGTCTAGCTCATGACCTAATTAGTCTACTTGAATATTGTCTTAACCCCATCAAACATCACATCACATCAAACATCTAGTCAAACTTGAAATTGCACTAAAACAAGCCTTTGTCCAAATTTGTTCCACACATATCATATCACACCCCTTAATATTTCTGTTTAATCCCCTGCCCCTGTCGATTGGGGTTGAAAAATCACATCACCCATACTTTCTACCATTGTGATCTATGGCATCCAAGACAAATCTGGTCAATACTCTGATTGAACAATGCCTCATTGCTAATAGGGATATGCTCATTTCTTGCCTCCTTGAGATGACCACTCAATGTACTATAGACTTTGACCCTGTCCATCCAACATTACTTCCAGTCCATATCTAACCATGTTAGTCAACCCCAGGTCTTCATTCTAATTCTCCATCCACTAGTCGTAGTCTGTCATCCACCGCTAGCTACACTAGCAAAGGGAATCCTATCCTAGCCACCTCATCTCCTATTCCATTCACCCAGTTGTGTCAATGATCATCTGATCCCAAGCCCAATGCACCCACATCTAAATCACAAAGTGAAGAGAGCCCCTATAATTCTCTTCCTATATACTTAGAATCCCTCTTTAGACAACTTGTCATCGCTAACATGATGGTTTATCCATCCATACAACATCATAATCGTACTAAGCCTAAGCCCTCTTGGTATAATGCCAACCACTACAGTGCATATCATTGAACCTGGGGGCATACCATTAATAGATGTCATAATTTCCAAAACTACATCCAAGACCTCATCCACTGTGGTGACATAGAAATTGAGAATGAATCAAATGAGTCTACATCCATGAGTGAAGAAGATGTCACATCCCAATTTCATTCTATAATTAATAATTTTTAAATTCATGGACTAATATGGTTATTATCTGATTATTATTGCTTTGATTTGAGCTTTATGACATATACTGTAATGGGACAATGATATTATTGATTAATATACATGATGTGACAATTGCATTTTTTTATTCTGTACATTGAGGATATATATTTGTTAATTTTGCATCATTAGTTGATATATATGCTGACTCAGACTAATATATATGATGACTCAGACTAACTACCTACTTATTATGAGGTGGATGTAGGACAAATCCTACCCTTAGAGCTAAATGGGGGAGAGTATCATCAGAGAAGATGGGCTAGATGAAATGATTGAGGGAATAACAGAGAAAATTATTAATAACCCTATACATACGCATATTATATTTTAAATGTTATATGCATAACATATTTTAAATGTTAGTGCGTAATTAAGAAAATCTTATTTGTGATTATATTTGTATGAAGATATAGTTCTTGATATGCATTAAATTTCTTTACTTCAATTGTCTTGATTTTTGAGAATAAATCAAGAAATAGATATTTAATTGCTATATGTAATAGTAATTAATTATACATTATCTTATGATTGAAAACAATTAGATAAATAAAACAATTACCATTATTTTAAAGAGCTCGAGTTATCCTAGAATGCTAACCTTGAGATTAAGTTGATCTAAACTAGTTTTGATTAAGATGCATGAAACTAGAAATCAATGCTTTAGTTATCAAACATAGCCTTATATTGAAATAAATTGAGAATGTGGTGTTGAGATCTTTGATAAGCAAATTAAATGCTTTAATATATTTTAAGCAAGATTTATGTTTTAATAAAGTGGTGTAATGATTTTAAATAAACAAATTTTATGCTTAATATTAAACTAAAAAAATAGATAACTTCAATTAATTAAATCAAAAGGGAGAATGGATGCTATGTATGGAGGAGGAACTAAAAAGAAGATTGCATGCAAAGTGTAGGCGTGGCAGAAGGAGAGGTGGAGGAGTTTTATAAATAAAGTGGAGAGCTTGGAAATTAAGGATGGATGGGCATAGAAGATAGAAAGAAGACAGAAAAAGAGATGAAAAGGAAAAAAAGAAGAGAAATGATATCAGTTTTTACCTGCTCAGCTTGGAAGTAATACAAATTTGGGTTTTGTAATTATAATTTTGTGTTTTATAGCATGGTCTACATTCATACTAGTGGCTATGTTTATATTTATGTTGACTACGTATTTCACTAGTCTGCATCTAATTTTACTAACTAATGTCAAGATTTGTATTACCTACCAATGTTTAAATAAGTTTGACGTCTCAATTTGTAAGGGAAACATCATATTTTGGCTACGTTTCTAACTATAAGGCCAACGTTTCATTCTTGTAAAGCTTGCGTATTATTTATTGAGGCTTACATTTTAATTCTAATACCTGTTGTAGACACTAAAAAACCATACACTATGGCTTTAAATGTCACATTAACATTTAAACCACTTGGACCTATTCCTCATGCATCCCCATGCTCTTTTAAATACCCTCAGAGCATTTCCTAATGCTTTAACTGCCAATCATTAGTGGAATTGGCTAAATTTAACTAATTTTGATTATGTCTCGTCGACCATCGATGGTATGCCCTCGAATACCGACAGTTGACCCTTGACTGCGGATGGTTATGTAACACAACCAAAAACTCTACCTCAATGTGTGATCAAAGGAGTTAACTGCACTCACTCATGGATTACTAGCTATCTAATTTTAGTCTATCGTTCACATGATCAAATGCATGTTAGACTGTTTCCTAAATTGTTTGTTAAATTCTTTGGTTTCAATGCCCCTTTGCCCTATATGAGGAGGTGAAGAAAAAGGTGAAAGGGATTCAAAATAATTCTGGTGCAAGAGATTCTGACTCCCAGGCAAATAAAAAAGCTTCTCAACTTAACCAAAACTAGACAAAGACTTGGAAGGCATTTCAACATCTCCACACAAAGGATTTGGTTATCGTCACTTTGCCCACATAGTTTTAGGCTCCCAAACAACTTCACCTTCACTCCAGGACTTCTCCAAGCCATCAAGCTACACAAATCTAAGTATCTTACTCTTGTTCTGAGTTTAGTTATTTAGTTGCAATAAGTTTAGAGCTTGTATCTACTTTCACCTCTCCCCACACCTCTGGTGTTGGAGTTCTATAACTTCAAGCACCCTCCTCTCCACTAAGCACCCTCTGACCATTTTCAACCATCTAAAATACCAAAACCTTGAGCTTGGTACCTCTGAGACCTTACCTTTGTCCTCACGACTAATCACTAACTGCAAAATACCTTATACAACCCTTTTGCAACTTACCCACAACCCCTTCTCTGTCCAAAGCCAATATGTCAAAAACTCATAATGACCACCGATGGTCAACCTTGACCACCAACGGTCACCTGTCTACCACCGACGATCAACCTTGACCACCAATGGTCACATGTTGACCATTGATGGTCAGCCTTGACCGCCAACGATTACCAGTGACCATCGACAATCATTATATAAATCATTTTAACCAAAACAACAAGCATTTATCAACCACCAACCTCAACCAAAACCCATATTTTCTTGACCTCTGTCACTACATACAATCAACAACCACCCGACCACACCTGAACCATACCTTGACAATTTAACATTCCTTTTAATGTTATTTTGTTAAAACAAACATTTATTTTTAAAAGTATTTATTTATTTTGATTAAGTATTTTGATTATATTAAGTAGTCGTTATCAACAATTTTCTTAACATTAAATTGTCTAAAAGGTGGATTGATAGCCTCCAAAGAAGTCTTGTACTTTTTGGATCTAGCTTGCTAGGCAATCCACCCACCTACATAACTAATCAACTATTTTCTAGTTGCTTTCTTATCTACAAGTCATCCTCCCCAAACAAAGAGAAGTATCTATAACCATCTGGATCACAAAACACAAACCAAATCCAGGTTCTACTAACCTCACTCTTATTTCAAGTTTTACATCTTTCTAAATAAAAAATAAAACAAAATTTTAATGAAATATTCTAGCATGCCCGATAGGACCCTTGAGTTCTCTTGGGTTTGTAGTTTGCATTTAGGTGCTTTCTTCTTGTTTTATGCTCATTTAAATGAAATCAAAATTTATTTTGGGTATTAAATTAACCTTCATACATTTTTTGCTTGTATATTTAGTTCACATAGCTTAAATTAACCAAGTCAATCAATTGTATCCTCACTTCTTTACACACACTACAACAAACCACTCACACCTAATCAAACATCAAACACTTGACATAAGGCCCGACTAGGATTTCACCACCTAGCGGTAAACCTTCATCCTTGGCTATCCTACTTGGACATCATTACCAAGAGTAAAAACCAAAACTCAACTCTTTGGTTGAGTATAATCTCTGATAATCGATATATCTTGGCTAAGCACCCGACACCCTTATCACTGTGGTGTGTGAAGTAAGGGGTAGGCCCTAATATCAAGCCATGTACTGATTTCTAACAAAGACCCATTTGATATCCTAAACTACCTAAAACCATCCTTAGATTTATTTTTTAGTACCCATTCCACAAGCCCAAGTTGAGTCACATATTCTTTTTAACTTAAGGTGTAAGCCACAAGAGACAAAAAAACCTTAGGATTTAACGTGCTTTAGTGTGTGTTTTATCTTCTTTATTTTTTTCTTATCTTCTCTTTGTTTGAGTTGTGAGGGATCTAATCCCCTTGGAATGTTTTTCCATCATCTTGCCTTCATCCACCTCATCTCCATTGCCTTGTTCAATGGGGAGTCCTCCTATAGTTTCTCAAGGAGATCCTAACTTTGTTAGAATCCTAGAAGATAACCCTCTTGCCTTAAGGTTTTACCTTGCATCACAAGCGACTTATGCTCTTATGCCACTCCATAACCAGCCCAACCTTACCTATGATCAAAATAACCTTACCTACAATCAACCTAACCTTACCCACAATCAACCCAACCTCACCTACAACCAACCCAACCTTACCCACATGCAACCCAACCTTACCTAAAATCAACCCAAACTTGCCTATAACCAAACCAACCTCACCTATAACAAATCAAATCTCAACTAACACCAACCAACAACCTCTCAACAACCATTTGATCATCATCATAACCAACAAACAACTTTTCAACACTTATTTGATCATTGTCATAACCCACCTCAACACCAGCTATGTCAACCTCACCAATATTTAGATTACCTCTCTCAACCCTCACGTCAACTATTTCAACCTCATCAATATTTAGATCACCTATCTCAACCTCACCCATCTTTGGATTACCCACCCCAACCAACATATCAACTACCTCAACCTTTTGACTACCTACCTCAAACATCATATCAATTACCTAAACCCCCTTTGTGATAACCCTATTTATCTCAACACCAAGATTTGGTCTATCCCCTTAGCCAACCAACCAACAACTATCAATCAAACCTATCAAACCAACCTACCTTATCAACCTTACCCACTTTATCAACCTTATCAACCTCCCCAAATTAAACCAACAACTACCAACCTAACATTTCCCACCCACAAACCTTATCAACCTTACCCAACCTATCAAACTGACCCACCTTATCAACCTTTCTTAACCTATCAAACCAACCCACCTTATCAGCCTTACCCAACCTATCAGACCAACCAATTTTATCAAACCTACCAAACCTATCAAATCAATCAAATTCTTTAATCGACCAATTTCATCAAACCACCTGATTAACTCGTCACCTCAAGAGTCATTGGTGCACCCTCTTCCTAGGCAGTACACCTTGCTAGGGGAATCATGTGTTAAGGTGTGGAGCCTAAAAGCTTCACTTATGAGCGCATTACCAAAGTTGCAGGTTTACACAGTCACCGGTGTCGGTCAGGAGCGACCGACGTCGATCCAGTGCAGTTGAAGAGACGCCGGCGTCGGCAGAGGATCGGTCGACGTCGATCATAGACAAGCAGGCAGGAATCGGCATCAGTTACCTGTGCATCCAAAATGCTATTTTCGAGGACAGAACCGAGTGTTTGTATGATGAGTTTAAGTCTTAGTCTTAAGTTCGCGTCTCTATTATTAGTAAGATTGTTTTTAGAGCCCTTGTTTAAGAGGCTTAACTGTTGGTTGTGAGTGCATGCTCAAGTCTCCTAATTCTATATGTAGAATTAGATCTTCTTAGCTTTGTGTGGTTATTGTAGTAGTTCATAGTATGTGAATGTTGAAGAACAATACAGAGTTGTATCAATTCAGGTTGTTGGAGTTGATTGTACTTGAGAGAGAGAGCTCTTGAGGGATAGAGATCTAGAGAGAGATCTTGTGCATCTGAGAGAGGTGTGGAAGAAAGAAGTTTCTTCAATTGTATTCCTTTTGTAAAGAGTTTAATACAAGTTTTCAAGGTGGTTTCTTGTATCTCTTGTTATTTGCTATTATCTGATTCTAGTTACTTATCTATTTGATTTAATTCCATGGTTTATTGCTTTCATAAGTGTAATCATATTGTTGGTTGATCTCCAACAAGTGGTATCAGAGCCTTGATTGTAGGTTTAGAGTTTGATATCCAATAATTGATATCAAAGCTCAGGTTCACTAATAGGTGGTTCAGATCTGTGTAGTGTGTATTGATTACAGGTTGCTCACAGGAGTTTCTGCAGGGATTTTTGTTTGAATGGGAGAAGCAATGACAGAAGAAAGTAAACTGAGAATGGAGAAGTTCAATGGCAAAAATTATCAACATTAGAGAATGCAGATAGAGGACTATCTGTATCAGAAAGATCTATACTTACCGTTAGGTGGGATTGCAAAGAAGCCCACAGACATGGATGATGAAGAATGTGATGTTTTTGACAGAAAGGCTCTGGGGTCTATAAGACTGAGTCTAGCATCTACTGTGATATCTAATTTATCACAGGCAAAAACAACGGTAGAGTTGATGACTACTTTAACAAATTTGTACGAAAAACTCTCAGCTTCTAATAAGGTATATCTTATGAAGCAGCTATTTAATTTGCATATGCAAGAAGGTGGATCTGTATCTAATCACCTGAATGATTTCCATGGTATTGTAAATCAATTAAGTTCAGTCAAAATTATATTTGATGATGAAATAAAAGCTCTTTTAATATTATGTTCTTTGCCTGAAAGTTGGCATAGCTTAGTAATGACAGTTAACAATACTGCATCTGCATCAAATATTTTAAAAGTAGAGGATGTTGTTAGTGTTATTTTGAATGAAGAAATTCGCAGGAAAAGCACAGAAGAGACATCTGGGAACGCTTTAAGTTTTGAGATCAGGAGAAGGTAAAAAGAGAAGAGCAAGAAAGGGAGATCAAGATCTAAGTCTAAGGGGAGAGGTAGATCCAAATCCAAAAATGGCAGAAAGCCTCAATGCTGAAATTGTGGAAAGATGGGGCACATAAGCAGAGATTACTGGTCAAAGCCTAAGGAGGACAATTAACACGAAGAAAAAGAAGAAGCAAAGGTTGCAGGTATTGCACAAGATGCTTTAATATTTTCTTTGCATAATAATATAGAATCTTGGGTGTTAGATTCTGGTGCATCTTTTCATGCTACCCCTAATAGGGAATATTTTTGTGACTATATCCATGGAGATTTTGAAATAGTGTATCTAGGGGATGATGAGCCTTGTACGATTATTGGCAAAGGTAAAGTGCAGCTAAAAATGCAGAATGACAACACATGGGTGTTGAGAGAAGTTATGCATGTTCCTAGCTTGAAGAGGAATTTGATTTCTGCAGAAAAGTTAGGGGATGAGGGTTGTACAGTAACTCTCACAGCAAAATCTTGGAAGGTGACCAAGGGTGCACTTGTTATGGCCAGAGGTAAGAGAGTAGGTACTCTCTATTTGTGTAATTGTGTTACTAATAATTCTCCTTCTGTATTATCTACTTCAGATGTGGATGCAAAATTGTGGCACTCAAGGCTTGGCCACATGAGTGAGAAGGGGATGTCAATTCTTAAGTCTAAATGTAAGCTTTCAGATTTGAAAAACATGGATCTAGAATTTTGTGAGCACTGTGTATTTGGAAAACAGAAAAGGGTTAGTTTTCTCAAGACTAGGTCTACAAAGAAGAAACATAAGTTGCAGCTTGTTTACACAGACATGTGGGGACTGGCTCAGGTAGCTTCTATTGGAGGATCATAGTATTATGTTTCGTTCATAGATGATGCTACAAGAAAGGTATGGATTTATTGTATTAAGAAGAAATCTGATGTATTTGAGACCTTTAAGAATTGGAAAGCTATGGTTGAGAATGAAACAGGCAAAAAATTAAAGTGCCTAAAATCTGACAATGATGGAGAGTTCTGCAGTTATACTTTCAACTGGTATTGTTATATGCATGGAATCTGTAGGCAAAGGATGGTTCCAAGGACACCTCAGCAGAATGGAATTGCTGAAAGGATGAACAGAACAATCATGGAGCGTGCAAGATGTATGAGATTGCATGCTGGTTTGCCCTTAGAGTTTTGGACAGAAGCTGTTGACACTGTAGTGTACCTGATTAACAGAGGACCCTCTACAGCTCTGGATGGTGGAATTCTAAAAGAGGCTTGGATAGGTAAAAAGGTAGATCTCTCTTTTCTCAAAGTTTTTGGTTGTGAAGCCTTTGTGCACGTAGATAAGGAAAATAGAAAGAAGCTGGATGCTAAGTCTATGAGGTGCACATTTATTGGCTATGGCTCAAATGATTTTGGTTTCAGATTTTGGAATCTAGGAACTAACAAGATAATTAAGAGCCGTGATGTTGTTTTCAATGAAAAAGTGATGTATAGTGATCAGCTGAAGAAGCTGAATCAATCTGGGCAGAGCAATGGTGAATTAGACAAGGTGATAGTCTAAAATGAGCTCACAAAAAAAAGAAATAATCACTTGCAGGAAAACACAGAGACCGACATCGGCAGGATAGGAACCAGCGTCGGCAGAACAGAAACTGATGTCGGTCATACAGAGATCGATGTCGACAGGACAGGCACCAGCGTCGGTCAGGCAGAATCGACGTCGGCCAGTAAAAGGTCTGGAGGTGATCGAGGTCAGTCACTGTCAGAGAATTTGGGTGGACAATGTGTTGTGAACGAGTCTCAGACACCCATCAGGAGGTTAGAAAGGGTAAGTAAGCCTCCAATTAGATATTTTCTTTCATTATTCTATTTATTGCTAACTGATGGTGGAGAACTAGAGAGTTTTGAAGAAGCAATACAGGTGGAGTCCAAGAGTCAGTGGGAGCGTGGCATGGTTGAGGAGATGGAGTCCTTAAGAGAGAACCAAACATGGGATTTAGTTGAGTTGCCAGCTGGTAAGAGAACATTGAAGAATAGATGGACCTACAAATTGAAGGAAGGTGAGAATGGACAGATGAGATATAAGGCCAGATTGGTAGTGAAAGGATTTGCACAAAAGCCAGGTATTAATTTTAGTGAGATTTTTTCTCCTGTTGTTAAGATGACTTCTATACGGATTGTACTGTCTTTGGTTGTTGTTGAGGATTTGCATCTTGAGCAGCTAGATGTTAAGACAACATTTCTTCATGGAGATTTGGATGAGGAAATTTATATGGAACAGTCGGAAGGATTTGAGGTCAAAGGTAAGGAAAAGTTAGTGTGCAGATTGAAGAAAAGCTTGTATGGCCTCAAACAAGCTCCTAGACAGTGGTATTTGAAATTTGACAGGTTTATGACTGAGCATGGCTACAATAGGTGTCAATCTGACCATTGTGTGTATTTTAAGAGATTGGATAATGGTAGATATATTATTTTATTGTTGTATGTAGATGATATGCTGGTTGCAGGATCACACATGCAGGATATCTCTGAGCTTAAGGTGAAATTAGCTCAAACTTTTGCTATGAAGGATTTGGGAGCAGCAAAGAAAATCTTTGGCATGAGCATTAAGAGAGACAGGAAAAATCACAGGTTGATATTGTCTCAAGAGGATTATGTGGACAAGGTGTTGAAATGGTTCAATATGCAGGACGCTAAACCGGTAAGCACACATTTGGCTGGACATTTTAAGTTGAGTAAAGAACAATGTCCTAATTCACATGATGAGGTAGAGTACATGAGTAAGGTTCTATATTCTTCTGCAGTAGGAAGTTTGATGTATGCAATGGTGTGTACTAGACCGGATATTGCCCAAACAGTGGGTGTTGTAAGTAAGTATATGGCCAATCCAGGAAAGAAACATTGAAAAGCAGTTCAGTGGATCCTCAGATATCTGAGAGGAACCAGAAGTAGGCACTTGTGCTATGGAGGTTCAGGTACTTCTCTACATGGTTATGTAGATTCATATATGGTAAGTGATTTGGATGGCAGGAGGAGCACCACAGGATATGTTTTCACTGTAGGTGGAAAAGCGGTTAGCTAGATATCAAAGTTGCAGAAGGTTGTTGCCTTGTCAACTACAGAAGCATAGTATATTGCAGCCACAGAGGCTAGCAAAGAGATGATATGGATGACACAGTTCATGGATGAGCTTGGAAGGGAGCATGAGAGTTGCAGATTGTATAGTGACAGTCAGAGTGCAATCCATTTGGCTAAGAATTCAGCCTTTCATTCAAGAACCAAGCACATATAGCTAAGGTACCACTTCATACTGCAGGTATTGAAAGATGGTGAGTTGAAGCTGGAGAAGATCCATACAGATAGGAATGTTGCTGATATGTTAACCAAGCCAGTTACAAAGGAGAAGTTGATTCTTCATTCAACTTTTGTTGGTCTTCATGATTGAGTTGAAGATGGAGGAGCTAGAAGATGTTGCTATACAGGTACTGGTGCAGCTGTTTATCTCCAAGTGGGAGATTGTTAAGGTGTGGAGCCTAAAAGCTTCACATATGAGTGCATTACCAAAGTTGCAGGTTTACACAGTCACCAGCGTCGGTTAGGAGCGACCGACGTCAGTTCAGTGCAGTTGAAGAGACGCCGACGTCGGTCACAGGCAAGCAGATAGGAACCGGCGTCGGTTACCTGTGCGTCCAGAATGCTATTTTCGAGGACAGAATCGAGTGTTTGCATGATGAGTTTAAGTCTTAGTCTTAAGTTCGCGTCTCTATTATTAGTAAGATTATTTTTAGAGCCCTTGTTTAAGAGGCTTAACTGTTGGTTGTAAGTGCATGCTCAGTCTCCTAATTCTATATGTAGAATTAGATCTTCTTAGCTTTGTGTGGTTATTGTAGTAGTTCATAGTATGTGAATGTTGAAGAACATTACAGAGTTGTATCAATCCAGGTTGTTGGAGTTGATTATACTTGAGAGAGAGAGAGCTCTTGAGGGATAGAGATCTAGAGAGAGATCTTGTGCATCTGAGAGAGGTGTGGAAGAAAAAAGTTTCTTCAATTGTATTCCTTTTGTAAAGAGTTTAATACAAATTTTCAGGATGGTTTTTTGTATCTCTTGTTCTTTGCTATTATCTGATTTTAGTTACTTATCTATCTGATTTAATTCCGCGGTTTATTGCTTTCATAAGTGTAATCATATTGTTGGTTGATTCCCAACATCATGTGCCTCAATCCTTGACAAACTCTTGGAGGCTCTTGTCATTAGAATTCCTCCAATCAAACCCATCGTCATTCTCTTCCAAAACCAATTTGGTTTATAGAGAATGAGTTTTGTGCTTATCATCACACAAATAGACATGTGGTAGATAGATGTGGGCCTTTTAAGATGTTTGTCCAAAACCTTATCGATTAAAATGAGGTTCCAAAGGCTATTGTTTGTGTTCCCCCAAACTTATCCTTGAATGTCTTCAAGCAATCCATCTTTGAACCTCTTCCTACACCCATTGTTGTAGAAACCCATAATCAAATCCCTCAACACAATGAGGTCCCTTCATTAGATTTGGTCCTTCGTGAGTATATAACTAATGAAACCATAATCGAAACCCCAACCAATCCACTTGTTGACCAAGTGCAACCTTTTCAACTTCCTTTTGAAATCATGACTAAAAAAGAGTCAACTTTAACCCAACCACTTATTGACCAAGTAAAATCTTCTCAATTTTCTTTTAAAACCACAATTAAGGAAACCAACTTACCTCTTCAACTTCCCATTTTAGTGGATCAACCTTTCTCAATTTTCTTTTAAAACCACAATTAAGGAAACCAACTTACCTCTTCAACTTCCCCTTTTAGTGGATCAACTTCAAACCAACCTACCTCTTCCACTTCCCATTTTAGTGGATCAACCTGAAGCCAACTCACCTCTTCCACTTCCCTTTTTAGTGGATCAACATGAAACCAACTCACCTCTTCTACTCCCCTTTTTATTGGAATCACCCCCAACAACCACACCTATTCCACCTACCCTTTTGGTGGAACCAATAAAAGCTACCTCACCCTTTCCACTTCCTATTTTAGTGGAACAAACCTCAACCCAACCCAACCTACCTCTTTCACCTACCCTTTTTGTGGAGCAAACTCAAACTCAAAACACCTCACCTATAATCAACCCAACCTCACCTCAAACCAACTCAACCCCAACCTCAACTCAAACCAAACCCATCTAATTATTCTATAATCTACTCATTTTCATCTACCTAATGACATTGTCTTTGGCTTGATTCCCTTTAGAATATGATCAAATCTTTATCATCTTACCTTACCAAACAAACCAAACAAACAAGCAAACCCAACTGACAACCCAAATCAAACACCCATCCTACCGTCAACCAATCAAACCAACGTCTAAACTAAATTAATTAACCAAAATCAACCCAACTTTTGACCCAACCCCAACCAACTTATCTATCAACCCAAACCAACATCAACCCTTCATTCAAGATTTCTTAAATCTTGGCTACCCTTTTATCCAAACTACCCACACCATACCTAAACTCCCCCATTGGGATAATCAAACATTCTTATCCAACTGATATTTATTTCAAGATGATGTTCCCAACATCATTGCTAGACCCCAAACTTACCCAAATCTGACCCAATACCATTTCCCTCACCATAGCACCATTAGGGAGATCTCTCCTGAACCACCGCCTACAACTTGAGCTCCACACCAAATAACAACTAACAACCCTTGGGAGGCAAATGAAGTCATCTTCAACCCTCCTAAAACTTCTTTACTAACCAACATCCTCACCTGGGAGCCTTTTCTTGCCTTAACCATACATGAAAAAGCAGTTGGGGGAACTCTCCCTCTAAGAGGCTTTGTCCATTTATCAACCCAAAACTTTTCCTTAAGCAAATGACCAAATCAACTATTGGTATTTTTGCCTCAACCTACACCTAGCCTAGCCTAGCCTAACACCCAACCAACCTACCTTACCAATGTTATCAAACCTATCAAGCCTACCTTGACCTTAACCCAAGCATTCAATGTCAACCACACTTTTTAGGCCACTTTTGCTTAAAACCTCGATTGGCGGCAGTCACTATTAAACCATCACTGATCTGCCCTTAGACCTCTTTTACCTTTCAAATCTTGACCATCATCAATCTTTGGTGAACCGTCATTGGTTGACTACTAACCATCGATGGTCACTGTCATAACTAGAACCTTAATCAAAACCTTGCCTTTTCACTACCTAACCAATGCCTACCAAACCAAAACCAAACAACATTGATGCTAACCAAAGTCTAAACAACTATCACCTAACTGGCCTTGTCTTTTTGCCTTTGTTAATCCAACATCTTTTCTATGCCTAATCTAGTGACAAAAATTAACTAGGGGACATATTCACTCCTGATTAGCTCAAACAATTTACATGTAAGTGTGAACCTGGGGCATATCAGAACCTAAACACCTCAATTCTTTGCATTCACGTCTGCTATTTTGTTAAACCAGGTTATTAATCATATTGTGTCTAACTTAAGCTCATCCCTTGTTTTCTACCACCTTCATTTCTTTATTTTGAGGACAACTGATTAAAATAGGATCATGTGATTATCTGTCACTATCTTAGTCCAATATGAAACATGGGTACCACAGTTCTACCTATGGCACGATTTTCATGGACACTTTTCATCCCTTATAGGATGAATCTCCATGGTCATTATCACTTAAACCTCTTTCAACCATCGTAACCTTCTTGCACTATGGTTTTGCCTCCATAAAGGAAAACTTTAATCCTATATAGACTTGTCCATGTCTAAACTATCATAACATTACATTTAGGTTACTAAATATCACTCGAGTCAAAAATATCTAGCATTGCAGACTGCTCCCTTGAAGAACAATGGAAAAAAACTAACAAAAAATGTTGAAAAAGGTAGACTACTCCCTCAAAAGATAACTATCACATATAAACAAATCCAAAGCTTAGACCTCTCCCTTGAAGGATGGCTAAGTCAAACTTTTGTCAAGAAATCACTTGGAAGCTTCTCGCATCAATCAACTTCTCAAACCCATCAAATAATAACATCAAAAGACCCAAACTCAAAAACTACAAACAATCCTAAGGAAGCTTCAATCTTCTTTCACACAATATTTGTAGACTTCCTGCCTTGATCAGTCTATGCCAAGCTTAGAGCATGGACTTGTCTATAATGGTTCCTAAGTTGCCTACAGGAGGGCCAACCCGTCCCCACAAGAAGGTTACACTACCATTTGTCCACTTACCATTCATCTCCACCTTTTACCCTCTACAAATCAAGGGATTTTGAGCTTACTTGATACTACATGCTCAAACAACTTATTTTAACAACAAACTAACACAAATGCAAAACATAACAAGGGTTTATGTTCTTAAGCCCACCCATCTTGTCATTTTGGTCTTTGCCAACCAGAGCATTTAGCCTCCTCCTACTTTCATGACCACTTGTTAAGGTGTATGTCTTCCATCTTTGCGTCATTGAAACCCCAACCACCAAATTTGCACCCTTTTACGAGAAAATGAGTCCCCTTTTACTCGAACCAATTGATACACTAAATTAGGGCAACTAATTTTGAACACTACCCAACCCAACTTTTTCAAACAACCAAGCATAACCACAACCATGCACCCATTGGAGAGCACCTTATTCTCCACCAACCAACCAACCAACCAAATTAACCTCAACTTGGTCATTTTGGCCCACCTTTCACACCTTTTGTGACCAAAACTTGCCTTGATCATTTTGACTGCATACCTACCTTGCCATACTTAACAACTTTGTGCTACTTTTTTTGCCCAGCCATTTAGGTGCCTCAGAGCACAAACCTTTGTGGTCATGACACTTGTGACCATTTTTATGTTCTCAGGATCACATCCTACCTTGGATACTTGCGAATACATCAACCTTACATAAGAGATTTGAGTTTATAGGATTAACCCATATTAGCTATGCCTAATGATGTGGCCTGGTTACCCTATCACTTGTCCTTCTAGTACCAACCCTTATTTACCAACTATCTCAACTATGGCAACTTATTCTATGCACAATCTATGATATCATACTTAGTCACATTTTGTGTGCCTATTCACACTTAAATGCTCAACCAACCAAACCAACATCATCACCCACCTATCCAACTTATCAAACCTATGACCTATTCTATTTTCTTAGGTTCACCTAATTTTTGGACCCTTGATAATATGACAACCTTTTGCATGACGACTTGAGTTTGTAAGTGCACCCATATCCACTGTGCCTAAATGCGATGGCCTGGTTCACTTGTCACTTGTCCTCCTTACAACAACCTATTTTACCAATCCATCCATCTTACCCATTTTGTCATCTGCTTATACACTTGTCAAACTTGCACTTGATTTTGTTTCACCTCATTGAATCCCAGTTTGAGGGGGAACACCTCCTCCCATACTTGGGGCATCCAACCTTCTACCAACCTTCCATTTTTCTTTTGTAGCTTGTTAATACAAACTGCATAACAAAAAGGGAGAAAATATAGATACTATAAAATTGTACACTACAGCTCTAGATGTTGCATAAACATTTAAACCACCTGGACCTATTCCTCATGCATCCCCATGCCCCCTTAAATACCCTTGGACCATTTTCCAATGCCTTAACTGCAAGTCATTAGTAAAATTAGCTAAGTTTATCCAATTTTGACTATGTCCACTTGATCGTCGATGGTCTAATCTCGACCACCGATGGTTGACCCTCAACCGCTGATGGTTACGTAATGCAACCAAAAACTCTACTTCAACACGTGATAAAAGGAGTTAATTGTAACTCACTCATGGATTATTAGATGTATAATTTTAGTCCACCATTTGCATGATCAAATTCATGTTAGATTGCTCCCTAAACTATTTGTTAAATTCTTTGGCTTCAATGCCTCTTTGCCCTATATGAGGGGAAGAAAAAGATGAAAGGGATTCAGAGGAATTTTGGTGTGGGAGATTCTGACTCCTAGGCAAATCTAAAAACTTTTCAGTCGAACTAGAACCAGACAGAGACTTGGAAGGCATTTCAACATCTTCACACAAAGGATTTGGCTACTGTCACTCTGCCCACACAGCTCTAAGCTCCCAAGTAGCTTCACCTTCACTCCAGAACTTCTCCAAGCCATCAAGCTACATAAAGCTAAGTATCTTACTCCTATTCAAATTTTAGTTATTTAATTTCAATAAGTTTAAAGCCTGTATCTACTTTCACCTCTTCCCATAACCTCTCTGGTGTTGGAGTTTTGCAACTCCAAGCACCCTCTGACCATTCTCAACCATCTAAAATACCAAACCCTGAGCTTGCTACTCTGAGACCTTACCTTTGTCCTCATGACCAACCACTAACTTCAAAAGACTTTATACAACCCTTCTACAACTTACCCATAACCCCTTCTCCACCCAAAGCCAATCTGTCAAAAACCTACAGTGACCACCGATGGTCAACCTTCACTGCCAACGGTCACCTGTCGACTATTGACGATCAGCCTTGACCTCTAATGGTTACTAGTGACCATCGACAATCACTATGTAAATTATTTTAACCAAAATAACAAGCATTTATCAACCATCAACCTTTTTCAAAACCCATATTTTTTTGACCTTTATCACGACACAAAATCAACAACAACCCAACCACACATGAACCATACCTTAATAGTTTAACATTCCTTTTAATGTTATTTTGTTAAAACAAACATTTATTTTTAAAAGTATTTATTTATTTTGATTAAGTACTTTCATTATATTATGTAGTCCTTCTTATCAATAACTTTCTTAACATTAACTTGTCTAAAAGGTGGATTGACAACTTCCAAAGAAGTCTTGTATTTTTTGGATCTAGCTTTCTAGACAATTCACCCACCTACCTAACTAATCAACCATTTTCTAGTTGCTTTCTTATCTATAGGTCATCCTCCTTAGATACAGAGGAGTATTTACAATCATCTGAATCACAGAGTGTAAACCAAATATAGGTTCTACTAACCTCTCCCTTATTTCAAGTTTTACAAATTTCTAAATAGAAAATAAAGCAAAATTTTAGTGAAACACCTGCATCTTACGCCAAGTATCTTTTTGAAACGCTGTGATAAAAATTATAATGTTGAGTATTTAATTTGAAATGATGCTTTACTATATTTGACTGAGGCTGGGTATTAAATTGCAAAGCCAAGTCTTTATTTTAAACGCTGATTCATTACACTGAAACACTAAGTGTATTTATTGAAATGCTATGTGTATATATTATAAAGATGTCGAGTATTAAATAAAAGTGCTATGTTTATATAAAAGAGATGAGTTTAAATATTGAAACGCCATGTTTAAGCCTACATGTATTTTAGAGACCTACGTATTGTTTTTATAAAGACTACATTTTAATATGGATGAATACAAGTTAATTCAATAGATTATAAATCCAAGATGATGACAAAGCAATGCCTCACATGTTTTGGATGATATTAAGCCTGCATGGACTGCATCATATATTACAACGACTAGTCCTAAAATTGAAAATGCCCAGTCCTTAGATTAAAAATGCCCAACCTTTAATAAATGCTAACTTTATTAATAGAAGGTTGAATAATTAAATTAGAATGCTAAGTCTCCAATATGGAGGGTTGAGTAAAAAAAAATTACAAGGCTGAGTCTATAGTTAAAACCATGAGCTATTAAATAGAATGCTGAGGTTTTTAGATCGTCAAGTATTTAAATTGTAATGCCAATCTACATAAATGGAAATGTAGAATAACCTCTTCCATTATTAGCTGTTGTAGTGGATTCCTTACACCAATTATTTGAGCCACTTTAGTGGTTTCCATTTGTTTGTTTGTTTTCTTGAGAGGCCTTGGATGTGACATGGTTAAGATTCCGTTATATCCTTTTGAGTCTCTTCTATTCCGATGTGTATCAACTTGTGTACATTGATTCCCTTACCAAATAAAGATAATGATTAAGCTGCAAAAGCATATGTACTGATATCCTTATCTATTTTATCTTGCTACATATTAGATTATTGGAGAGTTCTTGACGAGCACCAAAAGAATTAGTTGTATCATCAGTTTTTCCAGTGTTCAATCCACTCTATTGAAATGGAGACAAAATTGTGAGTAGTTGTAAGTCAAGTAAATTTTGAATCGAATTACATTTTTAAAAAATGAGCGTGATTATTATGGGAATGCTATGTATACTCGATTCAGTAAGAAATAGTAAATAAAACAAGGAAACAATGTTACCTCTTTAATGCAAGATCGAATGTTGCGTGGAACTTTATTATGCCTTGGAATCTCTGTATAGTGGTTTATGGGCCAAGTTACACTCCCAGTCGAGTTGCATTTCTAGCTCAAGTTGCATTTATATTATAAGCATGATTATCATAGGAACCTTATGAAGATATAAAAATATTAAATGGTTTATTATTAACTCATACCTTGATCAAAAATTAATATTGGATTGTTTTATTTTTTTGGATTAATAAGAAGTAGTAAAATGAAAGGTGTGGTTATTAAATACAATCCACAATAAACATATGTGAATTAGATTAATTGATAAGCATTAGTCAATCAATGATTTGTGATGTGATTATTTATCTATGCAAGCCATTTTCATATGATGACTGTGTTTAGAGTTTTATAATTTTGAGAATATCACTATATTTTTGAGTAAATTATAACAAGATTAGGCATTGCAATGATAATGTTATTATATTCTTTTTTGATTAATACTATATCTTGAATTGATATAATTATATAAATCTATACTATATCTTTGCTTAGAATGCTAGTAGAAATAAATAGTATATATGTAGCATAACTGTGTTATGCAAATATGTTGGCAAGGTCAAGTTTGTAAGCGTCTTATAGGATGAAAACTTATGTGCAATATATATTTTACAAGAATATTAATATGTGTAAGTGATTAGACATTTTTAGAATAAAATAGTGCATCATAATGTGTACTTAGAGATTATATTTTCATTTGATTATTATTATATAGTATAATCTAGGGTATACTTGGGTGGTATAATCTTGTACTTATTTGTTTAATAATTATAGTGTAAGATTGATTATTCATGTTTTAGTAAGGTGCTTATACACAAGGAGCTATGATAGTATGAAATATCATATCATATATCAACTTAAATGCATATGTCCAAATGGTACATACTGTAGTTCTATGTCTAGACTCTCACCTATGTTGACTGATTTAATGTATGTGTTGGTTAGTACTTGATCGCTATTTTTTGTAATATTTAGTAGGATATCATGTATGTGTGCATAAAACCTTGAGAGAGTAAATAAATGATTAAAATTTTATGTGTTTGTATGTCTTGATTTGTTATATGTACTTGTTTGATTAAAAATATATGCTTCTATGTATTTATAACTACTTAGTATGACTAATTATGGGAAAATTAGTAGTTGTGCCTTAGAACACTAGATTATGATAATATGAGAAATCATGAGGTTTAGTTGTTAGATATTATTATGGTAGTTGAGAATTTGTAGTTTAATGTGAATTTCAATCGAGTGATATAAATTGTAAGAATTATTTTTAGTATGAAATAAATAGTAATGTAAGATTTATTCATACATTGATGGAATAAATGAATACTTTTTTTACTCTTATGTAAGACATGTGATGCGATATTATTACTAGGAGGATGTAATTAGTATGAGTCTTGTGGTTAAATAATGTATAGTGAGATATTATCTTTTAGTATGTTTGATTTACATGTTAGTAAGATATCTTATAATAGAACATATTTTCTATGATACACTACATGTTTAGTTTTAGAAATCATACATACATAAGTACTAGCTTGTTCTTTGAATTTTCATACCATTCTATCTACTTATCCATAAAGGGAGGACCATTTCTTGATAGCGTATTGTGTGAGGGATCGTTGGTCTATGGTTGGTGTAGAAAAACGTTCAAATGATGCTCTCTCTCTTCACAATAGTACTACTTACCTAGATACTACACTTAAGATTTAAAGATATACGAATTGGTTCAACTCAAACTCTAGAGGGATTTATATATATTTATTATATTAAGACTGAATGCCCAATGCAAATATAATTGTATTTTATTTGTATATAATTGAGCAATAATTGATGTATTATGGGACAAGTCATAGTTGTGTCATAATATATTTATTTTCCTTGGAGTTGTAATAAGATATATCTTATTTTCAATGTTTGAATTTAGAAGTACTACTGTAATGAGTTGTTGAGTTAAGTTGTTAAGTATGTTTAAGTGGAATGAATGTTAAGTATTTAGTTTTAATTTTTTTACTGCATTACTCTAAGTACAACTCGAGGGGTTGTTACATGTGGTATTAGAGTTAATGCTTGAAATCTATGATCTAATGAGTCCATTAACATTTTCATACATTTTTATTTAACAAAAAGGAGAAATAAAAATGTATGTTTGGTACATTGAGTGTGTACCTTAAGAGCCTTCGTACCCCGTTAAGAGTTGATAAAGGATTGGTTTATTGAGTGTCTCGTTGGTGATGGTTTTATAAGTTGTATAGGTAGGAGAGTACATGGCTTTGTTCATGAGAAGTGAACAAGAGTTCCCTACCATATTTTGATCTTTTAGATTGAACACGTTGAGTATGATTACATCTTTCTTGGTAATTGAATTACCTTCACCATTTATGTTCCGTGTTGTGAAAAGACATGGAGTGATTCCCACTTAAATTTTTATGCATTAGTTTTATGTCTTGTATGCACAGATCTTAGGAGTGATAAATCTTACAAAACCATTCTACCTTGGCACCACTTAGTGAGGTGGAAATTTTCTTGTAGTTGAGTGTAGATGTCTTGATTGTGAATTCCTTTGTGTTACGAGTTTGCTATAACATCCTTATATTTATATAGACTTGAGAAAAAGTATCATATTTCTTAGTTAGATTAGAGGTGAGGTGTTATTGTCTCACTCTCCTCTTACATCATTTTAAGCTACTGAAAATATTCATTATTTTAAGATGTTAATTTAGAGTTTCTTTAGGTAGAAACTTATTTTTGAAATATTATTTTAATCTTATTCCCTTGAGATCATGGGATAGTGTTTTATACTTCTTGCTGAGAGAAGTTGTAGGATTGGATAGATTGATGCATCTTTGAGGTTAGAATTTTCTTTCTAGTTGTGGAGATAGGTTATAATACTACACTTACAAGTTTGGTAAGTGAATAGTGATTGACAACGTGGATTGCAGTGTTTCCTTTTACCATATGAAGGTATGTAGAAAGTTTTGTTTATGAGATGTTAGTTCTTTACTTTTCACTTATGATTTTTTAGAGTCAATATTTTTTTCAACTTATGAACTTAACCTCAAGGAATTACAAACCTTGAATTTATATTAATTCTAGCTGGATATAATATTTATCTTACTATATACCTTTGTTTAGACTAATATTATTTTCTTTTTAAAGCATATTATTTTGAAGAGTTATATATGTACCTTTCTTTAGGAACAAGTTATAATATATGCAGAACATCTTGATAGTCTAAAAGGGTTGAGATAAACTTTTTAACCTATTGTGTGCTACTCGTGAAAGCAAAGAGACATTATCTCATTTTTAAGGTTGTAAGGACAATATGATCTTTAGCCTTTGTATGTTATGTTAATTATGATATTATTTCCTCTTATCTATGAATATAAAACTTTAGATTAAGTTACAAAATATGATACTAGTTATGTTTGATCATTATCAACTTAATGTAATCTCAAAATGATTGTATGATTTCTCTTATATGTATGTTAGTACATATATAATCATTCAACATATAGTATTAATTTTTATGATTTATCAATATAGATTTATGTTTTATTGAACTTTGTGCACATTTTAGAGATCGTCAGGGCATAGAAACTTGAGAGAAGAGTAGTGAATTAAGAACGTGAATTCTAAGCAATAGGATGGTATCTTACTTAGCCTCACATTGACTCAGTTGTTACTGAGTTAGATTCAATAGATGCACTTGTTAAATCCAAGATTTGATATGGGAAAGTTGTCAAATTCAATCATATGGCCATATGCAAGTATATTATAAATGAGTATTCTATGATTTTGTATATATTATTATCAGTTTCTATTCATCGTCATATTTGTTCAGATCTGCGTGGAGTAGTGACAGTATTGATATGTTATACTTATCTAAAGCTATGTGGTGTAGTGATAGTATTAACATATATACATCATTATAGTCAAGTTCCCTAAATACTTTTCATTCTCTAGATTACAAAGATGTGTATAGGGACTGGAAGGTTTTGTTGAACTCTCTTTGGTCATTTATTTTAAATTTTGTGATGATCTCATATATTTTTAGGGAAGTCAATAAATTTTTTACCGATATATTATAGGCTTGTCTTGTGGTTCTGGATCTTAGGTGATTATGATAAAATCAATCAATATAAGGTGAAATTTGCAAAACTTGATTGCATAATAAGAAATGTCACAGAGCAAAGTCTTGTGGGATCAATGCTTTAAAAATAGAGTTAATTGAGTAAACTTTGACGAGTTATTTAGGTAAATATCACATTTATTTGCATGATTTGATACTTGATACTATGCTTTTATTTTGTTAAACACTATTTATTATTCAAAACTATTGTTTGAATAAGCATCATCAAGGTGATGATCAATTTTAAGGAGGAAGATGTCTAATCTTGATTTCACACTATACTTAATAACTTTTAAATCCATGGATTAATATGGTTATTATCTGATTATTATTACTTTGATTTGAATTTTATAATGTATATTGTAATGGGACAATGATATTGTTGATTATTATACATAATATGACAGTTATATTTTTTTATTCTGTACATTGAAGATGTATATTTGTTAGTTTTGCATCATTAATTGATATATATGATGACTCAAACTAACTACATATTTGTTGCAAGGTAGATGCATGACATATACTACTGTTAGAGCTAGATAAGGGAGAGCATCATCAGAGATGACGGATTAGATGAAATGATTAGAGAAATAACAAAAAAAATTGTTAGTGATCCTACACACATGCACATTAAATTTTAAATGTTATATGCGTAACATGTTTTAAATGCTAGTACATAATTAAAAAAATCTTGTTTACAATCATATTTATGTGAAGATATAGTTTTTGATATACATTAAATTCCTTTAATTTAATTGTCTTGATTTTTAAAAATAAATTAGGAAATAGATATTTAATTGTTACATGTAATAGTAATTAATTATACATTGTCTTATTATTAAAAACAATTACATAAATAAGATAATTACCATTATTTTAAAGAGTTTAAGTTATCCTAGAATGCTAACCTTGAAATTAAGTTGATCTAAACTATTTTGATTAACATGCATGAAACTAGAAACCAATGCTTTAGTTATCAAACATAGCCTTATATTGAAATAAATTGAGAATGTGGTGTTGAGATCTTTGATAAGCAAATTAAATGATTTGATATATTTTAAGAAAGATTTAGATTTTATTAAAGTGGTGTAATGATTTTAAATAAACAAATTTTATGCGTAATATTCAATTAGAAAAAGAGATAACTTCAGTTAAGGAAATCAAAAGGGAAAGTGGATGCTATGCATGGAGGAGGAACTAAAAGGAAGATTGCATACAAAGTGAAGGTGTGGTAGAAGGAGAGGTGGAGGAATTTTATAAATAAAGTGGAGAGCTTGGAAATTAAGGATGGACGGGCATAGAAGATGAAAAGAAGACAAAAAAGGAGATGAAAATGAGAAAAAATAGAAAGAGTACCAGTTTTTACCTGCTTAGCTTGGAAGCAATACAGAGGTGAGTTTTATAATTATAACTCTATATTTTATAACATGGTCTACGTTCATATTAGTGGTTGTATTTATATTTATGTTGATTGTGTATTTCACTAGTTTGCATCCAATTTTAATAGCTATCATCAACATTTGTATTTCCTGCCAACATTTAAATAAGTTTGACAATATCTCAATTTACAAGGGCAATGCCATATTTTGACTACATTTCACACTATAAGGCTAGCATTTCATTCTTGTAAAGCTTGTGTATTGTTTATTGAGGCCTACATTTTAATTCTAATACCTGCATCTTACGCCAAGTCTCTTTTTGAAATGCTGTGATAAAAATTATAATGTTGAGTATTTATTTTGAAATGGCACTTTACTATATTTCATTGAAGCTGGGTAATAAATTGCAAATCCGAGTCTTTATTTTAAGTGTTGATTCATTACAATGAAACACTAAACATATTTATTGAAATGCTATGTGTATATATTATAAAGGCACTGAGTATTAAATAAAAGCACTATGTTTATATAGAAGAGATGAGTTTAAATTCTGAAACGCCATGTTTAGGCTTACATGTATTTTAGAGACTTGCATTTTTTTTTAATAAGGATTGCATTTTAATATGGATGAATACAAGTTAATTCAATAGATTGAAAATCCAAGAAGATGACAAAGCAAAGTCTCACATGTTTTGACTGATATTAAGCTTCCTTGGACTATGTCATATATTGTAACACACAGTCCTAGAATTGAAAGAAAATGCCTAATCCTTAGATTAAAAACACCCAGCCTTTAATAAATATTGACTTTATTAAGAGAAGGTTGAATAATTAAATTAGAATACTGAGTCTCCACTATGGAGCACTGAGTCAAAAAAATTACAACGCTGAGTTTATAGTTTAAACCATGAGCTATTAAATAAAATGCTAAGGTTTTTAGATAATTGAGTATTTAAATTGTAATATCAATCTACATAAATGGAAACAGAGAATAGCCTCTTCCATTATTATCAATTGTAGTGGATTCCTTACACCAATAATTTGATCCACTTCAATATTCACCATTTGTTTGTTTGTTTTCTTGAGATGCCTTGGATGTGACAGGGTTGGGATTATGTTATATCCTTTTGAGTCTCTTTTATCCCAATGTGTACCAATTTGTGTACATTGATTCCCTTACCAAATAAAGATAATGATTAATCTACAAAAGTGTCTGTACTATTATCCTTATCTGTTTTATCTTGCTACATATTAGATTATTAAAGAGTCTTTAATGGGCACCAAAAGAATTGGTCAAATCACCAGTGTTTCTACGTTTGATCCACTCTCTGGAAATATAGAAAAAACTATGAGTGGTTGTAAGTCGAGTTAATTTTGAACCAAGTTACATTTTAAAAATGAGCATGATTATCATGGGAATGCTCTGTATACTCAATTCAGTAATAAATAGTAAACAAAAGAAGGAAACTATGTTACCTCTTTAATCCAACATCAAATGTTGGGTGGAACTTTATTATGTCTCAAAATTTTTGTATAGTGGTTTATGGACCAAGTTACACTCCTAGCTGAGTTGCACTACTAACTCATGTTGCATTTATATTATAAGCATGATTATCATAGGAGCCTTATGAGGATAGAAAAATGGAAAAATATTAAATAATTTATTATTAACTCACACCTTAATCGGAAATCAATATTGAATTATTTTATTTTCTCAAATTAGTAAGAAGTAGTAAAATGAAAGGTGTAGTTATCAGATACAATCTAAAATAAACATATGTGAATCAAATTATTTGATAAGTATTAGTAAATCAATGATTTGTGATGTGATTATTTATCTCTGCAAGTCATTTTCATATGATGACCGTGCTTAGAGTTTTATAGTTTTAAGAATATCGCTATGTTTTTGGGTAAATTATAACAAGATTAAACATTGCAATGGTAATGCTATTATATTCTTGTTTGATTAATGTTATATCCTGAATTGATATAATTATACAAATTTATATTATAACTTTATTTAAAATGCTAGTAGAAGCAAATAATATATATTTAACACAATAGTGTTATACAAACATGTTGGTAGGGTCACGTTTGTAAGCATCTTGTAGGATGAAAAATTGTGTGCAATATATATTTTGTGACAATATTAATATGTGCAAGTGATTAGCCATTTATAGAATAAAATAGTGCATTGTAATGTGTACCTAGAGAATATATTTTTATCAAATTATTATTGTATAGTATAATCTAGGGTATACCTGGGTAGTATAATTTTATATTTATTTTATAAATATAGTGTAAGATTGCTTATTCATGTTTGAGTAGAGTGCTCATGCACAAAGAGATATGCTAATATGAGATATCATAGAATATATCAGCTTAAATATATATGTCCAAATGGTATATATTGTAGTTGTATGTCTAGACTCTCACATACGTTGACTGATTTAATGTATGTGTTAGTACTTGATCAATATGTTTTGTAACAGTTAGTAAGATATCATGTATGTGTGCATAAAATCTTAAGAGAGTAAATGAATAATTAGACTTTTATATGTTTGTATGACTTACTTTGTTATATGTACTTGTTTGATTAAAAGTGTATGCTTCTATGTATTTATGACAACTTATTATGACTAATTATAGGAAAACTATTAGTTGTGCCTTAAAACACTTGACTATGATAATATGAGATATCCATGGAGTTTAGTTTTTAGATATTATTGTGGTAGTTGGGAATCTATAGTTTAATATGAATTTTACTTGGGTGGTATAAACTATAGGCATTATTTATAGTATGAGATAGATAATAATGTAAGATTTATTTATACATTGATGGAATAAATGAATATTTTTTTTATTCCTATGTAAGGCATGTGATGCGATATTATTTCTAGGAGGATGTAACTAGTATGAGTTTTATGGTTAAATAATGTATAGTGAGACATTATCTTTTGGTATGTTTGATTTACATGTCAATGCAATATATTATAATAGAATAGATTTTTTATGATACACTATATATTTAGTTTTAAAAATTATACACACAAGGGTACTAGCTTGTTTTCTATATTTCTACACCATTCTATCTACCTATCTGTGAAGGAAAGGCCATTCCTTGATAGGGGATTATGCAGGAGATCATTGGTCTATGGTTGGTGTGAAAAAGTGATTTGATGATGATCTCCCTTCTCACAACAATACTACTTACCTAGAGACTACACTTAAAATTTAGATTTACATGAATTGGTTTAGCTCGAGCTCCAAAGGGCTTGGTATATATTTATTATATTAAGAATGAATGCCCAATGAAAATGTAATTGTATTTTATTTGTATATAATTGAATAGGAGTTGTTGTATTATAGAACCATCCGTAGCTGTGTCATAATGTATTTATTTTCTTTAGAGTTGTAATGATATATATATATATTATTTTCAGTATTTGAATTTAAAAGTACTACTATTTTGAGTTGTTGGGTTAAGTTGTTAAGTATGTTTAAGTAGAATGAATGTTAAGTATTTAGTTTTAATTTTTTTTACTGCATTATTCTAAGTACAACTTGAGGGGTTGTCATAGAAGAGGTATGCCAAGATTCCATTTCCGATCATGATCAAGCCCTTCCCTCTCCAAGCCAAGATCAAGACACCACATCCATCATCCATGGTCCCCCCATATTTGACAAATCTTCCATTAAAGATGAATCTATCCCCCATGAGCCTAGTCCTCCCTTCTCACATGAGTTATTATTTCATGGACATATCCTTGGTGAATCCATTATCCCTCCACCATCTTCTTCTCACCCATCATTTCAAAGATCTCATGTTGAGAGGTCATATGTGAAAAATAAATCATGCACATCAGAGTCCATACAAGTGTTATCTGCATCAAGATCATGTACAACACTAGTATCTAAATCAAATTCTTCATCAAAAACATCATCCCTCGTAGATATTGTAATAAATGCTAACTATGCCTATATTTTTGAAGATACTTCTAATTTGGATGACAATAAATCACCAGGCATATCTTTTGATCCCAATAAGGATGACAAAGTCATAAAAGAGTTCTTATAAGCTTTATCTATCAAAGATCATCATAGTGGATCTGATCCTACTTCGGATGCATATCTTATAGATAGTCTTAGTGATCCTTTTGCTAATTATGAGGAGATTTTCTCTGATGTTGAAATTGGGCCTCCTAGGAACCCCTATCAGGATCATGCTTCCCTATCACCCCTCATTTAACTCATCATACCATCTCTACCACTTTCATCTATCATATATCCTTTTATTCCCATCAATGATCATTTTAACACATCCCTTTATAAGGACAAACGTGAAAATAGATCATTGGACCCTTCCTCGAACAATATCATAAGTGCCATAAATATAAAAGTCCAAGACCATATTCTAAAAGTCATACACGATGATCAAAGCAACTTTGATCCAATAAGTCAAAATCAAGATAATTCAAATCATCAGCCTACTCAAAAAGCATCTTTCCCTATTGAAGCCCAATATTAGGCACTAGGGGATCATCAAAGACAAAAATCATTCTCCTCTAGTGAAGCCCAAAGTTAGGAAGAAGGGGGAAGTCAAAGTCAAATCCAACCAACAAAAAGCCCTATCAGTATAGCTGAGAATCTTTCACATAATTGGATTAAAAAATTGCATAGTCCAAAGGTCTTATATCTCTAAAAATCTTGTCACATGGTACCATTAAAATGTGGAATGTTCAACATCTCCAATGATGTGTGTGATTGCTAGTCTTAATCCTCAAACATGCCCCACACATTCCTCTCATAATCTTGTTATCTATTCAAGTCCAATACACCCCCATCAACATCTGCTCTACTCCAATCCATACCTCACATCACCCACCTAGGCAACATTATCACGTATAGGGGTGACAAAGACACTCAATCTAGATATCTAGAGGGGTCTTAGTCAAGAATCATCAAAGGTCACACGGACCCCAATACATCCAAAAATGACAACATGTTCTAAAAATCACACATCTCTAGAAAAGGTGTTGGTTAAAGATAAAGAAGCACTTGCAATCCTACATCTTGCCTGCTTCTAATAAATCAAGATGTCCTAAAAAAAATGTTAGGTGTGTGGAGCAAAAAGCTTCACCAAGGAGCATACACAAACAGGTTCGGGTCTACACAGACGCCGGCGTCGGTCAGGAGCGACCGACGTCGGTCAGTTGCAGTTACAGAGGCGCTGACGTCGGCAGTATGGTCGGTCGGCGACGATCACAGGCGAACAAGCAGGAACCGACGTCGGTTACCTGTGTGTCCAGAAAGCGATTTCCGAGGACAGAAGCGAGTGTTTGTATGATGAGTTTGAGTTGTAGACTCAAGCTCGCGTCTCTATTGTTAGAAATATTATTTTTAGAGCCCTTGTTGAAGAGGCTTAACTGTTTGTTGTAAGAGCATGCTCAAGTTTCCTATTTCTATATGTAGGAGAGATCTTTTAAGCTATTGTATGTGTGTGTAATAGAGTATGAGTAGAACATTGTGAATGTTTGAAGGACAGTACTTGAGAGAGAGCTCTTGAGGAATAGAGATCTAGTGAGAGATCTTGTGTGCATCTGAGAGAGGTGTGGAAGAACGAAGTTATTCATTTGTATTCCTATTGTAAAGAGTTTTTAATACAAGTTTTCAGGGTGTTTTCTTGTATATCTTGTTCTGTGCTATTTATCATTTCAGTTACTTATCTATCTGATTTATTTCCGCATTCATTGCTTTCACAAGTGTAATCCATTGTTGGTTGATCCCCAACAAGTGGTATCAGAGCTCAGGTTCACTAACAGGTGGTTCAGATCTGTGTAGTGTGTTCGGATTACAGGTTGCTCACAGGGATTTCTGTTTGAGTGGGAGAAGCAATGGCAGAAGAAAGTAAGTTGAGAATGGAAAAGTTTAATGGCAAAAACTATCAGCACTGGAGAATGCAGATAGATGACTATCTGTATCAGAAGGATCTTTACTTACCGTTAGGTGGGATAGCAAAGAAGCCCAAGGACATGGAGGATGAAGAATGGGAAGTTCTTGACAGAAAGGCTCTTGGGTCTATAAGACTGAGTCTGGCCTCCACTGTGATATCTAATTTGTCACAGGCAAAAACTATGGTAGAGTTAATGACCACGTTAGCAAATTTGTATGAAAAACCCTCAGCTTCAAATAAGGTATATTTAATGAAGCAGTTGTTTAATTTGCATATGCAAGAAGGTGGATCTGTTTCCAATCATCTGAATGATTTCCATGGTATTGTTAATCAGTTAAGTTCTGTTAATATTGTATTTGAAGATGAAATAAAGGCTCTTTTAATTTTATGTTCTTTGCCTGAAAGCTGGCATGGCTTGGTAATGGCAGTTTCTAATACTGCTTCTGCTTCGAATATTTTAAAAGTAGAGGATGTGGTTAGTGTTATTTTGAATGAGGAAATTCACAGGAAAAGT
Source organism: Torreya grandis (assembly GCA_037957365.1). Taxonomy (NCBI): domain Eukaryota; kingdom Viridiplantae; phylum Streptophyta; class Pinopsida; order Cupressales; family Taxaceae; genus Torreya; species Torreya grandis. Next base: position 1,798,505 of record JARHVA010001863.1, on the reverse strand, counting down.
ACAGAAGAGACATCTGGGACATCCGGGAATGCTTTAAATCTCGAGAGCAGAGGAAGGCAAAAAGAAAGGAGCAAGAGGAGATCAAGATCTAAGTCTAAGGGAAGAGACAGATCCAAATCCAGGAATGGCAGAAGGCCACAATGCTGGAACTGTGGAAAGTTGGGGCACATAAGCAGAGATTGCTGGTCAAAGCCTAAGGAGGACAATCAGCACGAAGGAAAGGAAGAGACAAAGGTTGCAGGTATTGCACAGGATGCTCTTATTTTCTCTTTGCATAATAATATAGAATCTTGGGTATTAGATTCTGGTGCATCTTTCCATGCTACCCCTAATAGAGAATATTTCAGTGACTATGTCCATGGAGATTTTGGAATAGTGTACTTAGGGGATGATGAGCCTTGTAAGATTATTGGCAAAGGTAAAGTGCAGCTAAAGATGCAGAATGGCAACACATGGGTGTTGAGAGATGTGATGCATGTTCCTAGTTTGAAGAGAAATCTGATTTCTGCAGGTAAGCTAGGTGATGAGGGTTGCACAGTAACTCTCACAGCAGATTCTTGGAAGGTGACCAAGGGTGCACTTGTTATGGCCAGAGGTAAGAGAGAAGGTACTCTCTATTTGTGTAATTGTATTACTAACAAATCTCCTTCAGTTTTATCTACTTCAGATGTGGATGCTAAATTGTGGCACTCAAGGCTTGGCCACATGAGTGAGAAGGGGATGTCAATTCTTAAGTCTAAAGGTATGCTTTCAGATTTGAAAAGTATGGATCTAGAACTTTGTGAGCATTGTGTGTTTGGAAAACAGAAAAGGGTTAGTTTTCTAAAGACTGGGTCTACTAAGAAAAGACAGAAGTTGCAGCTTGTTCACACAGACGTGTGGGGACCGGCTCAGGTAGCCTCTATTGGTAGATCACAGTACTATGTTACATTCATAGATGATGCCACAAGAAAGGTATGGATCTACTGTATTAAAAAGAAATCTGATGTTTTTGAGACTTTCAAGATTTAGAAAGCCATGGTTGAGAATGAAACAGGCAAAAGATTAAAGTGCTTGAGATCTGATAATGGTGGTGAGTTCTGCAGTCTTAAGTTTAAATTGTATTGTTACATAAATAGAATCCGTAGGCAAAGGACGGTTCCAAGGACACCTCAGCAGAATGGTATTGCTGAAAGGATGAACATAACTATTATGGAGCGTGCAAGATGTATGAGATTGCATGCAAGGTTGCCCTTAGAGTTTTGGGCAGAAGCAGTTGACACCGCAGTGTACCTGATCAACAGAGGACCCTCTACAGCTCTGGATGGTGGAATTCTAGAAGAGGCATGGACAGGTAAAAAGGTAGATCTTTCATATCTCAAAGTTTTTGGTTGTGAAGCCTTTGTGCACGTAGATAAGGAAAATAGAAAGAAGCTTGATGCTAAGTCTATGAGGTGCACGTTTATAGGCTATGGCTCAGATGATTTTGGTTTCAGATTTTGGAATCTAGGAACTACAAAGTAATTAGGAGCCGTGATATTGTTTTCAATGAAAGAGTGATGTACAGTGATCAGATAAGGAAGCTAGATCAAGCTGGGCAGAGCAATAATGAGTTGGACGAAGTTATGGTCCAAAATGAGCTCGCGGGAAAAAGAAATAATCACTTACAGGAAAACACAGAGACCGAGGTCGGCAGGTTTGGAACCGGTGTCGACAGTACAGAAATTGATGTCGGTCATACAGAGACCGACGTCGGCAGACCAGGCACCGGCGTCGGCCAGGAAGAACCGGCGTCGGCCAGTAATAGGTCTATAGGTGGCCGAGGTCAGTCACTGTCAGAAAATTTGGGTGGACAGATTGTTAAAAATGAGTCCAAGACACCAATCAGGAGGTCTGAAAGGGTAAGTAAGCCTCCAATTAGATATTCTCCTTCTTTATATTATTTATTGCTAACCGATGGTGGAGAACCAGAAAGTTTTGAAGAAGCTTTACAGGTGGAGTCCAGGAGTAAGTGGGAGCGTGGCATGGTTGAGGAGATGGAGTCCTTAAGAGAGAACCAAACATGGGATTTGGTTGAATTGCCAGCTGGTAAGAGAACACTGAAGAACAGGTGGACTTATAGGTTGAAGGAAGGTGAGGATGGATAGATGAGGTACAAGGCCAGATTGGTTGTGAAAGGATTTGCACAAAAGCCAGGTATTGACTTTGGTGAGATTTTTTCTCCGGTTGTTAAGATGACTTCTATAAGGGTTATATTGTCTTTGGTTGCTTTTGAGGATTTGCATCTTGAGCAGCTAGATGTTAAGACAACGTTTCTTCATGGAGATTTAGATGAGGAAATTTACATGGAACAGCCAGAAGGTTTTGAGGTCAAGGGTAAGGAGAAACTAGTGTGCAGGTTAAAGAAAAGCTTGTATGGCCTCAAGCAAGCTCTTAGGCAATGGTACTTGAAATTTGATAGGTTTATGACTGAGCATGGCTACAGTAGGTGTCAATCCGACCATTGTGTATATTTTAAGAGATTTGATAATGGTAGATACATTATTCTATTGTTGTATGTAGATGACATGCTGGTTGCAGGGTTTCACATGCAGGATATCTCAGAGCTTAAGGTAAAATTAGCTCAAACGTTTGCTATGAAGGATTTGGGAGCAGCTAAGAAAATCCTTGGCATGAGCATTAAGAGAGACAGAGAAAATCACAGGTTGATATTGTCTCAAGAAGATTATGTGGACAAGGTGTTGAAACGGTTCAACATGCAGGATGCGAAACCGGTAAGCACACCTTTGGCAGGACATTTTAAGTTAAGTAAAGAACAATGTCCCAATTCACATGATGAGGTAGAGTACATGAATAAGGTTCCATATTCTTCCGCGGTAGGAAGTTTGATGTATGCAATGGTGTGTACTAGACCGGATATTGCCCAAGCAGTGGGAGTAGTAAGCAGGTATATGGCCAATCCAGGAAAGGAACATTGGAAAGCAGTACAATGGATCCTTAGATATCTGAGAGAAACCAGCAGTAGACACTTATGCTATGGAGGTTCAGATATTTCTCTACATGGCTATGTAGATTCAGATATGGCAGTGGATTTGGATGGCAGGAGGAGCACTACAGGTTATGTTTTTACTGTAGGTGGAACGGCGGTTAGTTGGATATCTAAGTTGCAGAAGGTTGTAGCTCTGTCAACTACAGAAGCAGAATATATTGCAGCCACAGAAGCTAGCAAGGAGATGATATGGATGACACGGTTCATGGAAGAGCTTGGAAGGGAGCATGGGAGTTGCAGATTGCATAGTGACAGTCAGAGTGCAATCCATTTGGCTAAGAACTCAGCTTTTCATTCTAGAACCAAGCACATACAGCTAAGGTACCACTTCATACGGCAGGTATTGGAAGATGGTGAGTTGAAGCTGGAGAAGATCCATACAGACATGAATCCTGCTGATATGCTAACAAAGCCGGTTACTAAGGAGAAGTTGAATCTTCATTCAACTTCTATTGGTCTTCATGATTGAGTTGAAGATGGAGGAGCTAGAAGATGTTGCTGTACAGGTACTGGTGCAGCTGGTTTATCTCCAAGTGGGAGATTTTTAGGTGTGTGGAGCTAAAAGCTTCACCAAGGAGCATACACAAACAGGTTCGGGTCTACACAGACGCCGGCGTCGGTCAGGAGCGACTGACGTCGGTCAGTTGCAGTTACAGAGGCACCGACGTCGGCAGTATGGTCGGCCGGCGACGGTCACAGGCGAACAGGCAGGAACCGACGTCGGTTATCTGTGTGTCCAGAAAGCGATTTCCGAGGACAGAAGCGAGTGTTTGCATGATGAGTTTGAGTTGTAGACTCAAGCTCGCGTCTCTATTGTTAGCAATATTATTTTTAGAGCCCTTGTTGAAGAGGCTTAACTGTTTGTTGTAAGAGCATGCTCAAGTTTCCTATTTCTATATGTAGGAGAGATCTTCTAAGCTATTGTATGTGTGTGTAATAGAGTATGAGTAGAACATTGTGAATGTTTGAAGGACAGTACTTGAGAGAGAGATCTTGAGGAATAGAGATCTAGTGAGAGATCTTGTGTGCATCTGAGAGAGGTGTGGAAGAACGAAGTTCTTCATTTGTATTCCTATTGTAAAGAGTTTTTAATACAAGTTTTCAGGGTGTTTTCTTGTATATCTTGTTCTGTGCTATTTATCATTTCAGTTACTTATCTATCTGATTTATTTCCGCATTCATTGCTTTCACAAGTGTAATCCATTGTTGGTTGATCCCCAACAAAAAACTCAAAAAAAAGAAAAAAAAAGAAAAAAAAAAATCATTCATCTAATGGTGAAAACCAGTCTTCTAGTGCCTTGGGCAAGCACCATGATGAAAACCAATTTCTGACGTCATGGTAAAATAATCTATTATCCACATTATATCTCAACACTTGGGGGTAAAATCCATCCATTTCATCCACCAAACCCATCCATTTCACCCTTTTCTATCTTAGCTCTTGTTCCATTGTTCTTACCCATCATTTTCCATCATATCTTACATTCTATTATGTCCTCCTTTATTCCAATCTTGACCTTCATAAAGAATGGAAGGTGTCTTGAGAAATATTATGGAATCATCTTGGCATATACTCCAATGGACACTCAAGAAACTATATAGCTGATTCTTTTACAATGTGATTGTTGGCTATCCTTAGTCCATTCTTCCTCGATCCCCATCCCCTTTTTGACATCATCCTCATCTTTTTATCATACCATCCATTATTCCACTCATCGTCATCCTGGTTTCTAAGTTTGATGTTACCTTTGCTAGTAACCCCATTTATATAGTGTACATACATATCCCACAAATCCTTAAAAATTGAAATATGTCAAAAACCCTAAAAATCATAAAATCCACAAAATCCAAAAATATTTTAGTTGTCTTATCTTGTGTCATCTTGTCTTATATGTCTTGATCATCTTATCCTATGACCTAGGTCATACATGTCATCTTGTCCTACCACATTGTCTTATATCTTATTGGTCTCATCATTTTTATCATGACATCCAAATCCTTATTAACCTAATCCAAATCCTTAAGTATACTCCAAGTCCATATTCTTGTCCAAATCTATATCCTTAATCCACATTCACATATTAAATTCAACTCATCACCTAATCACTCATCTCGTTGACTCTCAAGACACTAATCACATTACATCTCTATGTAGATACTTGTGTGTGTTTGTCTACTTTGTGTTGTTTGACTTATTTGTATGTCTATATAAGATTGTCTTATGTTTCGTCTCTTTGTCTATGTTTCTTTTTCCTCTTGCATCATATATATTTTTGTCTATTGGGCAATGAATGAGGATTATATGATGACCCCAAAAGCTATAATGATGCTTTTAGGTGCCTTTGATGATGCAAAGTTTGCTATTTACCCCTTTTATCTGCATTATGACACAATATCCTCTTGTTCATACTTATATCATGGGGCACCCTGCCAAGTTCCATATCTAATGGATTGCTTAGACTATGATGAGCTTTATGGTAGATGTGATGGCTTGATCATCTACACCCTCATCATTTATCTAATCATCTAATCATTCTTATTTATCATCATTGATCTATTGCTCTCGACTCATTTGACTAACATCCAAATTTTATCCTCTAATCAATAATACTCCTCCTCCTCCTCCTCATCATATTCTACTCCATCAATTGTAGTTTATCCCCTAGTCCAAACTACATTGGCTTGAGATCTTTTCAGACTATGTAGGCAATGCTTAGTCACATGGTGTGCCTGAGGTCAACTTGGCCACTCTCTCCTCTTCCCCCATCATTCATCATCACATCTTTCTTGTCTCTCATCATCCTCAATTCTTGAATCATTCCAATATTTGAGATATAATATCAATCATTCATCCATCAATCTATTGATCAATCACCATTCCCGTAATCATCTCCCTAATATTTTTTGTCAATCACCCACACCTATTGATTGGGCTCGATAAATCACAACACACATCTTTTCCTCCATCACTCATCCATCATCATTGATAGGTCAATTTATCATTTATCACTCCCTTGCATGTGTCCTTGCTAGGGGCGTTATCACTACTAATCATATTATGGCTCATTGATTCGATGGAATGCCATCCAATTCTTCTCCTTTATCTTTTGGTCACTCAAACATATCATTTATTCTATATCATCACCTTCATCACATTGCTCAACTTCAGCCTAGAGCTACATTTATCATTAATATTATTAAATCAAGTCTTATCCTAGCCTATAACTATCCCTTCCATGCATCCTTGCTTGGGATCTATCAAAAGCTTATGGCCTTTTATCCTATCATCATCATGCTATGGTTGATTCCCCATTAAGATGTGTTGACAACTATGACATTGTTTTTTCCACTCCCTGAGCATATGTCTTTGATAAGGGCATAATCCATTTGAAGCTCACTACTCAGGTTGATTTTATTTTCTTCATCATATATCTCACATATAACATCCCATCCCCTCATCTATCCATCTCATCCTACCCCTTGTTTCCTCCTTTGAGTGGCCATCCATCTCATTCTTCCTCATAAGTCCCCTTGAGGGGGCATCATCATATCCACTAACGTGATTTACTAATATTTATCCATGAAATGGTTTTTATTTCATATACCATTACTCCTTACACTTCATCCACTCATAATGCCCTTTCAAAGAGGGGCAAAATTTATGCACCTAAATTTATTTACTTCATTTATCATCAATAATCGACACTAAATCCACTTATCTAATTTATCCCCTCTAATTACATCCTAAAATCACCCCTTCTAGCCATTTTTTAACATCCCCTTCATTCTTCTTTATCACACTAACCTTATTCCTACCCCAAGAATCGATTAATCCTCCTAAATCATGTCTTACCTTATCCTAATCCCACTTATGTATTATTTGAGAATTTAAAATTCTCATGACCCACTTACCCACCTACCAAGCCTACTCCTAGCTTTCCTACACCCTTAGTCCCTAATTACCTACCTAATCCCTATCCTAATCCTTCACTAATCCTAAATAATCCCTAAGGAAATTCTAGAATTCTCTAATTCCAAAACTTCCTCTAACTTGGCCTCTCCTCTCTAGAAGCCTCTATTTTAGAGGTTTCCAAGGAATTTTTAGTTCCTTGGAAAATCATCCACCCTTGATCCTCATGATTCAAATTTGAATGTAAGCCATAGATCTTCCCTCTCTCTTCTATATAAACAAACCAATCCTCTATTGAAACCAACTAGAAACCATTGAAGCCATATAATCTCCACTTAATCCATGAATCCATAGTCATAATCAATGAATCAAGCTATAATTATGCTAAAATTTTGAGTCCATGGCAGTCTGTAATAAAAAATCCACTTAAATATCTTAGAGGGAGGCTAGTTGAAACAAGGAATTGATAAGAGTTTCTTCATCTATTCTAATTTGCTTCCATAATTTCTCTTATTAGGTACTCTGATATTTTGGGTTTAAATTGTAATACTTTGGTAGTTTAAATCTCAGTGCTAAAAATTTTAACTACATTTTGGTGACCATGGTAGGAAAAATCCATTTAATTTAATAATCTTGCATCTTAGATGTGTTTTTGGCAGCTGGCAGGACTGACTGGGCAAGGGAGAAGGTCCAAATTTTGACAAATTATCACACCCAGGAGAATTGTGATTTTGTTTTACAAAACTGCTCATTTAAAGTCATAAAATTGTCCTTGGGAGTTACGATTTTGCCCTGATCTCTAGAATTTAACTACTAATGACCAATGTTTTTATAAGTTAACTCTCTACTACAAAATCATAGATTCTTGAATCGTAATATTGCCATTGAAGTCATGATTTTAGCTAGAAAAGTAGTGATATTGTCTTGACCACTATATTGATCGTTAAGAGTTATCTTTTTGGCAGGTTTTTGACTTTTTAAAAATATCGCTAACTCATAAATTGCAATTTTGTGTTAAAATCTATAATTTTGTCTTTATATTTGTAGTTTTGTCAGTTATAGTCTTATAAAATGCTTGGGTACTGATGGACAAAACCATAACTTCACAAGTCATAATCTTGCTTGAAAAATCATGATATTGCCTTTAAAGTAGAAATTTTGCCTTTTTATCTAAAAACTACTAATCTGCTTATTTGTTTAACATTTAGATCTATTTGTGTCTATGTAGGAAGCAAGGGAGGCTCAACCCAGAACATATAAAACACATAAACACCTTAAAACTCTCTCTCAGCCACTTATTGTGAAACCAAAAGACCATAGAAGTAATATCTGTTATTAGTTTTACAAGGTCTTGTTCATACTTTCTATTCATTTTTGTTATGTGAATAATTCTAAGTCCAAATTTTTTTACTTGTTTCTCCATTATAATATTGCTAATTGTGAAATCATTATTTTATAATAAAAATCTTGATATTGCTTTAAATCTCACAGTTTTATAGAAAACCGTGTGATAACCACTAGTAGTTAGCCACTTTTTGCAAAATCATGAGTTTATAGTCATGATAATGCATAAAAATCATGATTTTACACTTTCTAGTTATGGTATTGCATTAGTCTGACTGTGTATATGTGGTTTTGTCCTTTGAAGTTGTGATTTTGCTCTTTATATTTGCATTCAAAATTGTCCTTTTTGAGTGCATTTTTAGAGTTATTTTCAATGAATTTTGGGTCATTCCAAGCATCTCACAATGCCCAAATTACCTTTGGCATCAGGGGCACTGCTCCTTGACCCTACCCTATACTTCTTGGGGTGTTGCCCTTGAACCCCACAAGGGGGTCTACCCCTTAACCTCTCAAGGGGTGCTGCCCCTTGACCCCATTGGGGGCTATTTCCCCCAAACCCCCAGATTGTGGTGCCTTGACCCAAAGAAGTTATAAAGCCAAATCATGATTTTTTTTTAGTGGTATTTATTAAGGTTTGTTGGACTAACATTTTGTTTTTTAAAAGGGTGAATATAGTAATGATTTTGACTTGATAACATCTTCTTTTGAAGGTCATATTTTTATCTAACGTCTTTGTCTTGCAGGTTACACCTCAAGAGTGCCAATAAAACTATTAATCATTTTCTTGCAGGCTGCCTATCAAAGATATTTTGGCAACCTAAAACTCATTTTTATTTGTCTAGAATCATTTTAATCACTAAATCATGTTGTCTAAATTCTTTTGTATATTTTTGTATATATCTCACATCTAATTAATCAGTTAATTAATCTTTTTTTGGTTTGCTTGTTTATCATCTGAGGGCTATGGTGGTGTATGCTCTCCTCCTTGCATCCTTATGACGATTCTTAGAAGATAAAAAGCTACTAATAAACCCTCTCATTTTTATTTTATAGGGGTAACATGACGTGAAATTGACACCCTTTCACTTGACATAGTCTTAGGGGGATAGTGACCATGGATTTCACCACCACATACTAATCCACACTCTGTGTTTCGGTGGAGTATAAATATTAGGGATAACTATCATTAGTCTAAGCGATTGACCCCATATAGGTCTATCGTGAAGGGGAAGAGTTAATTATCTAAACCAATAATTAGACAACACCTTACATGAACTTAGGCCCCATCGTACCTAGGGTATATCAGGGATTCTCTTAGAGATCCCATTCATCTTATCATAAGACCTTTTGACCGTAATAGGCAACTTACTACCAAATTCAGTATCAACTCCGAAGTGATCGTCATGTGTAGATGGGGTTGAGAGTGTTCAAAAGATTATATAATGGGTCACCGGCCTATAGCCTTACCCACACAGCCATTAGACGGTGCAGTCATCAAGTTACACTCCCATTTAGTTTATTAATCTTAAGTTTGTAGTTTACTTGATTTGGTGAGTGTTATGTTAGACCTATTTTGTTTGTGAGTCAAGTCAAATTTTCACGCAAACCTACACACACCTTCTAGATATTTTGCACATATCATCACATCCTTATCATCATTCTCTTATACATATTGTCTTTGTAAATCCTTTTACTTGTCTCATCCCATCTCCCATCACTCTCTTGTCTTAATTCCATCCTAGTCTAGTCATATCCACCTATCATTGGTCATACCCCCATCACTTACATATCCTAATCAAGTCTTGTCATCCCTAAATCACATCTTATCATAGTCCAACCTCATATTCTTCACTTATTCATAACATTAATAATCCCTAACATCATCTTTATCACTTAGTCCCTCATTGTCTATAACCAATCTTGATCACCTCTTAGTCTAGTCTCATCCATCCATATCACCTACATATCCTAATCACATCTTATCATCCACATTTTATCCTAGTTTCACTTTATCCATAACCAATCATTTATCTTGATATTGTCTTGCTTAGTCCACCATATTCTCAACCTTTGTCCAAATCGTAGTCCAACCCATCTCATCCCCTTGTCTATACTAGTCCTCTTGTCAAGTCTGTAGTCATACCATTGGTCTTCATCCATGTTGGAAAATAAAATTATTATCATATCAGGGTCCTTATCACTAGCTTGATTATGTCTAATCAAGTTTGAATAAAAGTCAAAAACCTATCCATCTATCAATCCAATCATCTCATCCTATTTAAGTCTATCAACATAGTCTTGAAATAGCCTTACTCCAATCAAAACTATGTTGGAAATATTGTCATTGATGTCAAAGGTCTAGTATTATTGGTGATAAAGGCCCCATTGCATTTAATGTTGTTTATCTTGGCTAATGTGAGTTAATATTTATTTAATATTAACGAATATATTTTTGGTTGCAGATGAGACAAAATAATGGCCCATGGAGAAGTCGAAGAGCCATGGGGTAAAGACAAAAGAAGGATGGGACGCATTTTCCTATGAAGAATCATCTTGGGGAATACCAAGAGTCACCAAGTGAAGACAAAAGAGTAAGGGCACAATTTCTCATGAAGGGACACTTTAAGGAATATGAAAAGTCACCAAAGATAAGGACAAAAGTGGGAAGGATGTTTTTGGTCATGAAGGGTCACCACATGACTTTTCAAAGGCTTGAATATGAAGGGTCATCCAAGATTGGTACCATTTTCCATGAGGATTGAAGGGTCACAAAGGGGGAAGGCCAAAGGTCATTTGGAAAGCTATAAATAAAGGCTTGAGAATCCATTTGTAAAATGAGTTATAGAGGTTGATTTGATATTGTAATATCTAGCTTAGAAGAGCAATTGTGAGAGATGAATATGATTTGTATTTGTTATATCTAGCTTAGAAGAGCAAAGGTGAGAGAGAGGAAAGAGATGTTGTATTGAACTATCATTTGTTGAGATAGCAACATTGAGAGATATGTGTGTGGTATACACAAAGGGGTTGGTGCTCCAGTGGGTTGGTGCTCACGAATTGTTGCTGGGTTGGTGTTTAGCAAAGGGGTCAGTGATCCTATGGGTTGGTGCTCACGAATAATTGTTGGGTTAGTGCTCGACAAAGGGGTTTGAAGCTCCTGTGGGTTGGTGCTCATGAATTATAGCTGGGTTGGTACTCGGCAAAGGGGTATGGTGCTCCTGTGGGTTTGTTCTCATGAATATACTTGAGATTGTTCTCCGTGGTTTTTCCCACATTGGGTTTCCACGTTATATCTAGTGTCTCTCTCTATTTTGTGTGATGTTTATTATTTGAGTTTTATTGCATATCTTGAATGTTTGATTAAGTGAAATTTGATAAAAGAAATTTTTTATAAGATATATGATATACTGATTCACCCCCCCTCTCAGTATATTCCGTGCTTAATAATTGGTATCATAGCAGGTTCCTTCGGAAAGGGTTTAACAGCTTGAAGGTAGATCAAGGAAAAGCATAAGATGGCCAAGCAACTAAAGAAGGAGAATCAAGAGTTGAAATCTATGGTTGAGGATCTTAAGGAAAAGGTGTGTATCTTGGATTCTAAGTTGGCTATAGAAGTAAAATAAAATAAGATATTTATTCAGGATCTTAAGAATCAGTTAGAGGTTGCAACTTCAATTTTAACATCAAAAGAAGAAGCGTGTAATCAGTTGAAGGTTGAGTTAGGTTCTTTAAAGGATAATCATGAGAATCTTATAATCAAGGTTGAGAAAGATCATGAAATATTGGTCCAAGGAAAGAAGGATGCAGGTTTTGAAGGCAAATCAAAGAAGTCGATCAGGCAGCCCAATGCTTTTAAGTTTTCAAATTGTTTTCATGGCCGTTGTTTTGTTTGTCATCATGTTGGTCAGAGGGCAAGAGATTGTATGAGGAGAAGCAATCAGTGAAAGGGAGATCTCAGTCACATTCAAGAAAAAGGTATGAGAAATATTGTTTGCTTTTGTTGTCATAAGGTTGGCCATATTGCTAAATTATGTCCAAAACAAGTAAAGAGATCTTTAAAGTATGTCAAAGGTTACATAGCCCCTAAAAGATATGAGAAGAGTCAAATTAAGGTTTGGAGACCTAAAATAGTAAAGGCTGATCAGGTTGAGTTTAAGAATGAAAATGAATTACTTGCTATAGTAGATAAAGAATCATATAAGAAGGATTGTGCGGAATCTCTTGTTACATTTGAGCATGAGTTTTGTCAAGATAAGATAGTTGTAAAAGTTGAGAAAAAGAAAAACATCATAAATGATAAGGTTAGTAAGTCAAAAATGTTATACATGCTTAAATGGATTCTAAAAGAAAAACACAAGAAGATCAAGGAAGAAATAGAGGAGATGTGGGAATCTCCTAAGATTTATTTCTAGAACCCTATTGTGTGGGGTGTCTCTTCTAGGCTTCAAGGAGACACTTTTAAGAAAAATTGAAGCATGGTGGATGCTATTGGGTCTTGGTTATGTTGCATGACAAGAAGGTGAGTTGGCAAATTAATTTGTATATCTTTTGAGGGAATAGATTTTTGATTTTTTTTTTGCTTCAATATTAAGGTTTGAGGCTATTAGAATGATTCTTGCATATGCAGTGTTTTAAAGTTTTAAAGTGTTTCAAATGATTATGGTCACAAGAAATTAGAAATTTGAAAAAGAGCTAACAGTTTCAGAAAGGAGAAGGATATTCATGCAGATTCATGAAGAAGGATCAGAGTTTCAAAGTTCCATTCATTAGGAAGAAGGTTTAGTCATGTTCATGATAGAAGAAACAACATGAAGATTCTATGTTGGTGCAAAAAACTTTGCATGTAAGAAATAAAGATCAGCCATGGTTTGTTGATAGCGGATGTTCGAAGCATATGACAGGAGATAAGAGTAAAGAAGATAAATGGTGGTAGAGTGAAATTCAAAGATAAAACCACTGCCATGATAGACAGAAAAGGTATTTTAAGTTTGGATATTAGTAGAACCAAAGCTATGAATGTTTTGTAAGCATAATCTATTGAGTGTAAGTCATATATGTGATCAAGGATACACCTTAAAGTTTCATGCGAAAGGTTGTGAGATTAGAAGAAAATATTCAAATGAGTTGATTGCAGATTCTCAAAGGACAGGCAATGTTTTAATCAGATATCTTCTCAAAGACACACAAGAGGAGTTGGGAGTAATTTCTATTACTTCCTGCCATTGATGTTCAACATCAAGTGAGGGGGAGCTAAGTGTTAGCTCCAGGTAGGCCCTTTTCCATTGATGTCAAAAGGGGAGAATAATAGGTAAAGGTATAGGTGCAAAAAATAGGTACAGGGAATAGGTACATGTTGCTATAGTAAGGGGGAGTTACTGTATGTTTTCATATGACAGGATGTGCAGGTGACAGGATGTGGCAATTTCAGGATTGAGGTTGCCATCAATGACAAAGGGGGAGATTATTGGAAATATTGTCATTGATGTCAAAGGTCTAGTATTATTGGTGATAAAGGCCCCATTGCATTTAATGTTGTTTATCTTGGCTAATGTGAGTTAATATTTATTTAATATTAACAAATATATTTTTGGTTGCATATGAGACAAAATAAGGGCCCATGTATAAGTCGAAGAGCCACGGGGTAAAGACAAAAGAAGGATGGGATGCATTTTCCCATGAAGAATCATCTTGGGGAATACTAAGAGTCACCAAGTGAAGACAAAAGAGTAAGGGCGCAATTTATCATGAAAGGACACTTTAAGGAATACGAAAAGTCACCAAAGATAAGGACAAAAGTGGGAAGGATTTTTTTGGTCATGAAGGGTCACCACATGACTTTTCAAAGGCTTGAATATGAAGGGTCATCCAAGATTGGCACCATTTTCCATGAGGATTGAAGGGTCACAAAGGGGGAAGGCCAAAGGTCATTTGAAAAGCTATAAATAAAGGCTTGAGAAGCCATTTGTAAAATGAGAGATAGAGGTTGATTTGATATTGTAATATCTAGCTTAGAAGAGCAAAGGTGAGAAAGAGAAAAGAGATGTTGTATTGAACTATCATTTGTTGAGATAACAACATTGAGAGATAGGTGTGTGGTATACACAAATGGGTTGGTGCTCCTATGGGTTAGTGCTCACAAATTGTTGCTGGGTTGGTGCTCGGCAAAGGGGTTGGTGCTCCTGTGGGTTGGTGCTCACGAATAGTTGCTGGGTTGGTGCTCGACAAAGGGGTTTGAACCTCCTGTGGGTTGGTGCTCATGAATTGTAACTGGTTAGTACTCGGCAAAGGGGCATGGTGCTCTTGTGGGTTTGTTCTCACGAATATACTTGAGATTGTTCTTCGTGGTTTTTCTCACATTGGGTTTCCACGTTATATCTGGTGTCTCTCTCTATTTTGTGTGATGTTTATTGTTTGAGTTTTATTTCATATCTTGAATGTTTGATTAAGTGGAATTTGATAAAGGGAAAGTTTTATAAGATATATGATATACTGATTCACCCCCCCTCTCAGTATATCCTCTGCTTAACAAACTAGTCTCTTGGGCTAGTATAGCCCCCTATCTAATCTTAGATATTTTCATAGCTCACCCAGTTTAAATCCAATCCCAATCATCAAAGTCTATCTCATGACCTATTTAGTTTACTTAAATATTGTCTTACCCCATCAAACATCACATCACATCAAACATCTAGTCAAACTTAAAATTGCACTAAAGTAAGCCTTTGTCCAAATTTGTTCCACACATCTCACATCACACCTCTTAATCTTTCCATTCAATCCCCCACACCTATCGAATTGGGATGGAAAATCACATCACTCATACTTTCTACCATCATGATCCATGGCATCCAAGATAAATTTGGTCAATACTCTGATTGAACAATGCCTCATCATTAATAGGGATATGCTCCTTTCTTGCCCCCTTGAAATGACCACTCTATGTCCTACAAACTTTGACCCTATCCATCCAATATTACCTCTAGTCTATACCCATCCATGTCAGTCAAACCCAAGTCTTCATTCTAATCCTCCATCCACTAGTCATAGCCTGTTATCCACCCCATCCTACAGTAGAAAAGGGAATACTATCGTGGCCACCTCATATCCTATTCCATCCAACCAATTACATCAATGATCAACTGATCCCAAGCCCAATATACCCACATCTAAATCAAAAAGTGAAGATATCTCCTATACTTATCTTCTTATATCCTTATAATCCCTCTTCCAATAACTTTTTTCCACTAACATGATGGTCTATCCACTCATATGACATCTTAATCCTGCTAAGCCTGAGTGCTTTTGGTACAATGCCAACCACTACTATGCATATCAACAAACCTGGTGACATACCATTAATCAATGCCAAAATTTCTAAAACTACTTCCAAGACCTCATTGACCATGGTGACATAGAAATTGAGAATGAATCAGATGAGTCTACATCCATGAGTGAAAAAGAAAAGGTATGCCAATATTTCATTCTTGATCATGATCAATCCCTTCCCTCTCCAAGCCAAGGTCAAAATACCACATCCATCTTCCATGGTACCCCCATCTTTGACAAATCCTTCATTAAAAATGAGTTTGTCCCCATGAGCCTAGTCCTCCCTTCCCACATGAGTTATTCCTTCATTGGCCTATCCTTGGTGAATCCATTATCCCTCTATAATCTTCTTCTCACCCATAATTTCAAAGACCCCATGTTGAGAGGTCATATATGCACAATAAATAATGCACATCATATTCAACATCAGAGTCCATACAATAGTTATCTACATCAGGATAATGTGAAATACCAATATCTAAATTAGATTCCTCATTAAAAACATCATCCCTCATAGATATTATAATAGATGCTGACTATGCTTTCCTTTTAGAAGATACCTCCAATTTAGATGATAATAAATCACCAGACATATATTTTAATCCCAATTATAATGATGAAGTCATAACCGATTTATTACAAGATTTATCTATCAAATATCATCAGAGTGGACATGATCCTACTTTGGATGCATATCTTACACTAGTCTTAGTGATCCTTTTGTTGATCTTGAGGATATTTTATCTGATGTCAAAATTAGGTTTCCTAGGAACCCTTATTAGGATAATTTTTCCCTATCACCCCTCATTAAACTCATCATACTATCTCCACCGCTTTCATCTATCATATATCCTTTTCTTCCCATCAATGATCATTTAATCACGTCCCTATACAAGGATAAACATGAACATACATCATTGAACTGTTCTTTGAGTAATATCATAAGTGCCACAAATATAAAATTCCAAGATCACATTCCAAAAGTCATACATGATGATCAAATCACCTTTGATCTAATCAATCAAAATCAAGAGAATTCAAATCATCATCCTACTCAAAAAGCATATTTCCCTAATGAATCCCAATATTAGGCACTAGGGGATCATCAAAGATAAATATCATTCTCCTCTGGTAAAGCCCAAAGTCAAGCACCAGGGGGAAGTCAAATCCAATCAACAAATCAAAATAATGTCAAAAGTGCTATCAATATAACCAATAATCCTTCACATAATCAGATCAAAGAATCACATAATCTAAAGGTCTTGTATCTATTAAAATATTTTATCACATGGCACCAATAAAATGTGGAATGTCTAACATCTCCAATGATGTGTGAGACTGCTAATACTAATCCTCAAACACCCCTCACACATTCATCTCATGATCTTATCATCCATTCAATTCTAATACACCCCCATAAACATCAACCTCTAATCCAATGCATACCTCACATCACCCACCCGAGAAATATTATCACTTATAGGGTGACAAATAAACTTGGTCTTGATATCTAGAGGGGTTTCAATCAAGAATCATCAAAGGTCACCTAATATATCTAACATCGACAACATGGTCATAACATTGCACATATCTAGAAAAGGTGTTGAATAAAGATAAAAAAAACATTTGAAATCCTGCATCTCACCTACCTCTAATAATTTGAGATGCCCTAAAAAATAAAAAAATAAAAAACTCAAATAAAATAAAATAATAAAAATAAAGAAATAAAAAAAATCATTCATCCAATGGTGAAAACCAGTCTTCTGGTGCCTTTGGCAAGTACCATGATGAAATTGGGTTTTTGACATCATGGTAAAATAATCTATTGTTTACATTTTACCTCAACTCTTGGGGGAAAAATCCATCCATTTAATCCATCAAACCCATCTATTTCACCCTTGTCTATCTTAGCTCTTGGTCCATTGTTCCTACCCATCATTTGCTATCATATCTTGCATCCGATTATGTCCATCCTTTCTTCTAATATTGACCTTCGTAAAGAATGGAAGGTGTCTTGAGAAATATTATGAAATCATGTTGGCATATACTCCAATGGACACTCAAGTAACTACATATTTGATTCTTCTATGATGTGGTCATTGGTGATCCCTATAGACACATAAAATTGGCCACCAATGGCTTCATACCAGACTTCAGACTGATTCTTACTAACCTTTGCAAATCAAGCCTAAGAATCCCTAAAACATCCCAAATATGCTTATGAAACATTACTCAAATATAATGATCCTATTGAGACATCCCTAATTGGGCTTTCCTATTGTAAGCAACAAAAACCTCTCAAATATTCATCTTTATTCATCCAACGACATTATAACATGCAATTTGACCTATAGACTTATTAAATGGGGCAAGTGCACACATGAATTAAATAAAATATTTAAAGATTATAAAATGCTTAAGCATAATTAATTAAAATTATAAACCTAATTGAGTTATCCATGAGCAATTAACAAAAAAGGAAATTCAAAAATGCAAATATCCTAGCTTTGTCATAATTACCTTTTTGTGAGCTGTCAAAATTTTTAAAATATCTCACCCATGCCTATTCATTGCTAATCATGAGGTTTTGACACCTTTTAACTCTAATGGAGTTAATAAACTCACTTAGGTTAGGTTTAAACTCATTCCATGACTAAACTACACTCTAACTCACCTTGGGTTGGGGTTAGTTTCTAAAATTATAAATACAAGCCTAAACCTCTTCATTTGAAGAGCTTGAACATAGTCAAGCTATAATGCAGGATTTCGTGCATTAATCAAATGTATATAGTTATAATACCAAAGAGAACATCGATCCACAAGCCATGGTGCCAAGGAGAAAATAAGATAGCCAAGTTCCATTGCTAAAGACTCTTTGAGCACAAGCTAAACAAACCAAACAACAAATTTTTTGGAGCATTCAAGGAAGGCAAGGAATTTGGTATTATTTGTGTTTTAGTTGGATTTATAATTGGTTTTGTTCATTATGCTCCCCCTTTGATCTAGGAAAGTAAGTCTTATGCATGTTAGTGTGTTTTTATTTAAGTTTTGTTACTTGTTCTAACACATGATCTAACCACCCTAACTAGATTTATTGATCACAAATGGCATGCCAGGTGGGACACTAAGCACCCACATAGCAAGGATACCAAGATGCAATTCATAAATCATCAAATTGATGCTTTAATATCTTCAAAATTATAGTTTTAGCTTTGTTTTTGCCATATTTTTAATTTTTAAACTAACTCAGTTCTACACAGAGACCAACATCGATGAGGCATACCAATATCGGTTCTACCTAAATGAGTTCAATTCTGGGTGACTATCATCAGTCAGATTACAAGGGAATACACATATTAAAAACTTGCATTTTGAATCTTTTTAGCATTCTTACTTGTGATTTCTTGCTTTCATTTACATTTATAATATCTATCTAATCATCTCCTTGTAGGTTTTGAGAAGTTTCATACTAACTTTTGAGGTAACTAACATTTTTGACTTGTGTTGGTTTTGCCTTCGGGTTCACAGGCAATCAATCTTAGACATTATCGATCGATATCAATTATTATCAATCAATGTCGATCCCCTAGTAACTGACATCAATCATAGGTGACCAATATCAGTCTCTATGTTTTTAAAATAAAACTTGAGAGCTATGTTTTGAAAGTCTATTTACTCATAATTGAAAGTGGTTCAAAATAGAGGGAAAATCTCTAACCATTGTAGGTCCAAGGCATGAATAAATGATGAATAGTTTAGGATAATGAAAATTTCATTTTGGGTGTTTAAAAAAATTTAGCTAAGTCATTCAAACTTCATTTTGGTGCTAAAATGAATTTGTTAAATCTTGAACATCTGACTTTAGTGCTTAAAAAGAACCTAGAATTAATAATATGTTTAACACTTCATTTTGGTGCTTAAAATTAAATTAGGTGAAATATTGAACATTTGGGTTTAGTGCTTAAAATGAACATAAGTGTTTTTTCCTAAGTTGTCTTGTGTAATTTATTTCAAGCTTTTGCAAATAAGCTAAGGGGCCAAGTAAAGAACTTAATCAAATATTTAAATTGGTGCATGAATTGACACTCAGATAGATTGAAATTTCTTGAAAGTGTTTATTGCTTGTGTGTTTTTTGTGTAAAAGGAAGAGTGCACGTATACTCTCCCCCCATCCCCTATAGGGAACTTGGGTGATAAAAAGTGCATTTTCACTTGTGATTTGTGCCTAGTCCAAGGCACATAAAGAAACTTGTCTAGGCTCTCTCCAAAAACCATATAGTTTGGGTGATCTAAACACAACCTTAAAGTCTTTCCACTTAATCATTTATTTCATGTGATTTGGCTTGTGAAGGGGTGTTCATAGCTTCTTCATGAGTTCTTTAGAGAAACATTGACTAGGGACTTTATCTCCCGCTAGTGTTTCAACCCCACTCCACTTTGAGGTATATAAAT
This sequence comes from Torreya grandis, assembly GCA_037957365.1. NCBI lineage: Eukaryota > Viridiplantae > Streptophyta > Pinopsida > Cupressales > Taxaceae > Torreya > Torreya grandis. Next base: position 1,778,445 of record JARHVA010001863.1, on the reverse strand, counting down.
TAGGATACACATACTAAAAGATCTAGGGGTTGAGTGGCTAACCTGTCCTTTTGTAATGAAGGCTTGAGCCAGGTCTGGTTAATTAAGGGATTCCACTAAATAGTCCAAGGATGGAATCACTATGTAAAGGAATATACCTTTGCATAGTAAGTTAATCGGTATGAACTCAATTTATGTGATGCTTTTCTAGTACCAATCACACTTGGGATCAATTTAGATGTTTGAAAACTATAGTTTTAGTCAACCCCACTTGCCTTACTTTATCAGTTTAAGGATTAGGACAATCTACTTAGTTGTATTTGGTATTTTTCATTTATTTCTTGGTGTTTTGAGTCTAAGATTTTGTTTGTTTATACCCATGTCAAAATGAGTTGTTTGTCCACACTGCTCTAGCTATCATTTCAATAATAACTATCAAAACAAGTTGTTTGTGCTTTTACCTTAGACTTTTTATGTCAAAAATGTTGTTAGTGTCACTTGATTGAAATGGTAACATCACACTACCCAAATAATTTCAAGTTTTATACCTTAGAGTCTTTGAAACAAACCATTGTTTATATCTTTTGAGAGCGATAATGTCATTACGCTACTCAAATTATTTCATAGACTTGTCTTATCTTGTGTCCAAAATTAAAATTTGAAACCAAACCATGTATTGCTTTGTGGTCTTTATCTAGTGTGGTTATGTTGTTTAAATTCGTTTAGCTTGTTTGTGTAAAAATCCTAAAGTTTTCCTAAGTTGAGTTTTTAATTAACTTTAACAAGTTTAAATTCAAACATTGATTGATTTCTATTTAGGCCTTGTCTAATTGGGGATTAGATACCAATATTTCTCTTTTGGGTTATGTAACTTAGGTTAATTCATTACCTAAATTTGAAAACTAGTTGTTTGTAACCTTATTTGGGAGAAAACAGTCTATCCACAAGTGCCTTTTGTTTTGTTCTTCATACTAATTTGACCAAGTTTATGTCTAGAATCAAGTGCCTAGTTTATGCCAAAGTGTTCCAAGTTTTCTAGATAATATACCCCCTTATTTTCAGTCTATCTTTTGATACCGTGTTTGGCCAAAAGTTATAGCACATGCCTTTGTTTGTGCCTAGCTTTTGACGTTGCGTTTTGGCCAAAAGACCTAGCAACCTTTGTTTTCCTAGAGTATATCTGTTAGGTTGTGGAGCTAAAAGCTTCACTGATGCAGACATGGAGGAGGTTGCAGGATGAGTTGCTGAGTGTCAGAAGAAACTGGCGTTGGTCTGGCCAACCGATGTCGGCAGGATAAGACAGGAAGGAAACCGACGTTGGTCAGAGATCGGTCGGCGTCAGCGACCCCCAGGCAGATAGGGACCGACGTCGGTCGCCTGTGTGGTTCGACTGCGAGCTTATTACGGGCAGTTAGCTAACGAACCAAGTGTTTGCATGTTTAGATCTATTTTTAGACTGAGAGCTGCAGATCTAATTATTGTAATTAGATGTCTAATCATTGTTTGGATGAGATGTATATAATAGACTCATGGTTGTATTGGAAAAGGTGTTCTAGTTTGAGTTGAGCAAAGTTTGCTCCTTCTATGTGTGAGGTGAGCAAGGGTGTTCCTCCTAGTTCCATAGTACCAGGTGTAGGTGCTGGTTTTGGAGAGTCAGCAGGATTCTTCAGGTGTGTAGGATCTTGGTCACAGTTGCATGGCCTATATAGGAGATCTACATGGTAAGTAAGATCGTTGATCTACAGGTGTATGTGTGTGCAAGGTCAAGGTTCACAGGTGTGCAGAACCAGGTTGATTTGCAGGTGTGCAAGATCAGATAGGATAGCAACACAATAGGGAGCAGAATCAGGCAGGATCTACTTGGAGTACAAGTGTGTACTCGGATAGAGCAAAAGAGGAAGGCAAGGGAGTTCCTTCCATAAGTATGGTCTGTTGAATTGCAGGTTGTTACAGGTTCATGGGAGATCTACTTGAAGTACGTTGAGTACTTGTGGAGTACGTTGAGTACTTGTGGAGTGCGTGGAGCACTTGTGGTGTGCGTGGAGCACAGGAGGTGAACACCAACTCTGTATTTGAGTTGGGTGTTGGGACCTAAGAGGGAGAGCTTTGGGGAGAAGAATTACTGTTCACTTGAGGTGTGGCGAGCCTCTGAAGAGGTGGTGGAGAAGAAGTGGCATCTTCTTTATTGTATTCTTTTCTATATAAAGTGTTAATACAAGTTGTGTATTATCTCTCATATCATGTGTTATTCTGAATTCTAGTTACTTGGTGAATCTGGTTTATTTCTGCATATTAAGTTGCTTGGTTTGGTAATCAAATTGTGTGCTTTCGGTTTATTCCCAACACGTGGTATCAGAGCTAAGGTTGCAGGAAACAGGTTTTGTGTTTGGTTACAGGTCACTCTCAGGGGTTTCTAATCGAGTGGGAGTAGAGCAATGGCAGATGAAAGTAAGCTAAGAATGGAAGAGTTGAAAAGCACAGATGGTCTCTTAAGGTCCTATGGAAAGAAAGAGCAGGTAAAAGAATATTGTTGGTTGGTAGCAGATCAGCATGAAGGAACTGAAGAAGCAGATGTAGCAGGTGTTGTTGCACAGGATGCTCTGGGATGTTTCTTGGATAAAGTTGAATCTTGGATAAAAGATTCGGTTGCCTCTTTCCATGCAGCCCCAGGTAGAGGAGCTGGTGAGCCTTGCCAAAGAATTGGCAAAGGGGAAGTGAAGCTGAAATTGCAGGCGGCCAACACACAGGTGTTGATGAAGGTCATGCAGGTCCCAGGTTTGGAGATATGGCTAATTTCTTCAAAAAAATTGGATGATGAGAGATGCACAAGAACTCTCACAGTGGATGCACTTGAATTAGCTGGTGGTAAGAAAATAGGTATTCTTTATCTACTTGTTTATATTACTGATTCTTCTTTTGTTGCGGAGACGTGGCTTCGTAGGCTTGGTCACATGAGTAGGAAGGAGATGCATGTTCTTAAGCGAAAGACAGATATATTTGACAGGCTTAAGAACTGGAAAGCCTTGGTGTACTTGGAGGAGATGGCGGATAGAAACCAGTGGATGGTGCTGGATACTTCTGAGCAGAGCAGTTTGGACATGGGTATTGATTCAAAAGAGCTCACAGGTAAAAAGTCATCACTCACAGGCGAACACAGATATCGATGTCGGTTGGGAGGAACCAGCGTCGAACAGACATGTGCCGATGTCGGTCATGTGCAGACCGAAGCTGGCGATGTCGGGCAAGGTAAGACCGACGTCGATCAAGAGGACCGATGTCGGCAGTAGGTAAGACCGATGTCGGTCATAGGACCGACGTCGGCAGTAGGGACACCGCAGGGTCGGTAGTCAGGGACAGACGCATGGGAACCGACGTCGGTCGGATGTAGACTGTGGAGTGACCAAGGTCGGTCACTGTAACAGATTTTGGGTGGACAGCACGCTGTCAAGGAGTCTCAAACACCCATACGGAGGACTGAAGACATAAGTAGGCCCTCAAATTCATTGTTCTTCTTCTTTATACATGTTGCTGATTGTAGAGCAGGAAGGATCCAGAAAACAGGTGTGAGCTTGGCATGGATGAGGATGTGATTCCTTGGAGGAGAACCAAACAGGTGTTTTTGGTAGGGTTGCCAGCTGGATGAAAGCACAGAGACAAATGGATACCTTAGTTGAAGAATAGAGAGAACGGATACATGAGACGGAAGACCAGGTATACGGTCTTGAGGAGCTGCTGGACAGTGGTATAGGTTTTGACAGGTGGAGGACGAAGCATGGCTTCAGTCAATGTCAGGTAACTACTATGGTTTGCCTTACCAGGTGGATGATGAGTCATGACATCATTCTGTTGCTGTATGTGGATGGTATGTTTTGCTAGCAGGATTGTACATACAGGGTTTTGCTGAGCTAAGGGTAAGATTAGTTCAGTGGCATGTCAGGAGGAGTTTGGAGCAGTGGAATTCTTTGACATGGGAGACATGGAGATCACAGGTTGATTTTGTCTCAAGTGGGAGCTGATGTGAATCAGGTGTTGGCGAGGTTCAGGATGCAGAGTCAGAGCACACTAAGGGCTGGATAGGTACAATGTCCGAAATCACATGAGGTCTGGTATAGACCTAAGTATTCCCATGTAGTGGGAGCTGTCAGAGAGTTAGGAGCCAATTCGGGAAAGTGGGTTCTCAGGTATTTGAGAGGGACCAGCAGCAGGGATTCATGCTATGTAGGGTCAGGGCTTCACTACATGTGTTTGTAGGTTCGGATGTGGCAGGGAACTCGGATGATAGGAGGTACACCACGAGATGTGTGGTGGGTTGTCTTCAAGTGGGAGCTTGAAGAGGGATACAAACCAAGAAACAGATTAGATGGGGTACAGGTACAGGTATAGTGCAGCTATTTATCTCCAAGTGGGAGATTGTTAGGTTGTGGAGCTAAAAGCTTCACTGATGCAGACATGGAGGAGGTTGCAGGATGAGTTGCTGAGTGTCAGAAGAAAATGGTGTTGGTCTGGCCAACCGACGTCGGCAGGATAAGACAGGAAGGAAATTGACGTCGGTCAGAGATCGGCCGACGTCGGCGACCCCTAGGCAGACAGGGACCGACGTCGGTCACCTGTGTGGTTTGACTGCGAGCTTATTACGGGCAGTTAGCTAACGAACCAAGTATTTACATGTTTAGATCTATTTTTAGACCGAGAGCTGCGGATCTAATTATTGTAATTAGATGTCTAATCATTGTTTGGATGAGATCTATATAATAGACTCATGGTTGTATTGGAAAAGGTGTTCTAGTTTGAGTTGAGCAAAGTTTGCTCCTTCTGTGTGTGAGGTGAGCAAGGGTGTTCCTCCTAGTTCCACAGTACCAGGTGTAAGTGCTGGTTTTGGAGAGTCAGCAAGATTCTTCAGGTGTGTAGGATCTTGGTCACAGTTGCATGGCCTATATAGGAGATCTACATGGTAAGTAAGATCGTTGATCTGCAGGTGTATGTGTGTGCAAGGTCAAGGTTCACAGGTGTGCAGAACAAGGTTGATTTGCAGGTGTGCAAGATCAGATAGGACAGCAACACAATAGGGAGTAGAATCAGGCAGGATCTACTTGGAGTACAGGTGTGTACTCGGATAGAGCAAAAGAGGAAGGCAAGGGAGTTCCTTCTATAAGTATGGTCTGTTGAATTGCAGGTTGTTGCAGGTTCATGGGAGATCTACTTGAAGTACGTTGAGTACTTGTGGAGTACGTTGAGTACTTGTGGAGTGCGTGGAGCACTTGTGGTGTGCGTGGAGCACAGGAGGTGAACACCAACTCTGTATTTGAGTTGGGTGTTGGGACCTGAGAGGGAGAGCTTTGGGGAGAAGAATTACTATTCACTTGAGGTGTGGCGAGCCTCTGAAGAGGTGGTGGAGAAGAAGTGGCATCTTCTTTATTGTATTCTTTTCTATATAAAGTGTTAATACAAGTTATGTATTGTCTCTCATATCATGTGTTATTCTGAATTCTAGTTACTTGGTGAATCTGGTTTATTTTAGCATATTAAGTTGCTTGGTTTGGTAATCAAATTGTGTGCTTCCAGTTTATTCCCAACAATATCTATTTAAAACACTTTATCCTTAGAGTTTGGAATTTTGAGTTCAGTTCATTCTCTTGACCTTATTTGTGTGAGACATTTAATGTTAGACATTTGATGTTATATTATTTTTATACCAAGTTTTGTCACAAACCATTTTGGAGATACAACTCCATCGTTTTTGACCAAGTTAGACCTAGTTTAAACCTTTTATCTTTTTAAAAATTATTTTTTAGAGTTTTTAGAACTCTCATACCTTTATCACGAAGCATTCACCATTTATTTAACCATGTATCACTATCCATGTAGTGGTGTCATGTATAATCCAAGGTATGGAAATATTGTCACATAAGAGGACTTTATTCAAAACCCTTATGGAGATGATGTTTGTGAGATAGATCCTTATCCACCTTATAATTATCAATCATGGGAATAGAGTGAAGACCCTTTAGCCCATTATTTGGTCAAAACACCTCCATACATGAAATAAGACCAAGAATAAATGACCCAATATTTGTCTAGTGTACCTTCGATTGCAGAACAAGTTCAATAACAACCTTAGTATGTTACAATGCCATCAACTTATGACCCATAGTTTTTTGTTCATCACTTGTGAACAAGGATGAAGTCTTAATTAGAGTCTCAAAGGTAGGGGCTAAGTTTATGACATATTTTTCCTATGAAAACTTGCTAAGTTTGGTAAGAGGGCCTTACAACATGCCTTACAATCAGAACATTTAACATGCTTCTTTTGTTAACCCTCATGCCATTATGATGATGTCATATCAAGAATCTTATTATTATCACAAAAAATGGCCTCATGGAGGCTCATTTCATACAAATGCATATATCATATTGGACATACTTAAACCTAGCATACAACTTTAATAATATGACCATGTTAAATGCTCTTCTGATTGAGCTAGCTCTTTCAATAGGAGTTTTAATTAAGTTGACAGGATAATATAATCAAGGTATAGAACCATTTGCACAAATCCCTTTGGTAGAAAACATGTTTAATACCCTAACTATCAAAGAAGTGTCTTCTGTTTCTACACATAACAATGAGCCAAACTTAGTGTAAAATGCATAAACAACATCCAATCTTGATCAAAGTGGTGTAAACACACAAACACATAGTCCACAAAAAAATATGCCTTTATTCAACACCATGAATGGTTCACAAATGTAGGGGGTGGGAAATTCTACTTCCCAACCTCAAAAAACTACCTCTAATCATCAACTAGCTACTTCTTCTAGTACACAACAACAAGGATTAAGTAGTCAACCAATGACCAGTGCCATGCCTTAAAAAAATGTAATGAATGATACTCCACTACAATAGGTGATGATTTACACTCCACAACAATAGGCACCATCTAACGTACCCATGCAGTAGAGATAAAACATCTTACCACCCCAATAAATGGTAACCAATATTCCACCTTGCTAGGTAGCAACAATTAAACCTCTTCCATCATAGACCAACATGTCAATACAAAACAAAATGATGTCTAACCAACAACATAAAAGTATTGGTCAGTGATAAATTCCAAATCTCTAACATGCATCTACTTCCTAATAAGGATTCATGCAACTGAGAGATTCTAATGTTCCACAAGTACCAATTAGGAAACAATTACCTTTCATGCCAAATGTGCCACAAGTCTAATGACATGTCCTTAGTTCGTAAGTTCCCTTTAATCAATTAGGTATGATTAGTCAGTAGCATGTCCTTATTTAACCTTGATAGGTATAGTATAATCATATCCCTCCATCTCAGCTACAATTTCCCCAAAGCCAGGCCCATATACCAAATCCCAACTAGAATATTGCACAACAATGCATGAAATTATAATAATCACACCCTAATCTATTTATGGATATTCTTGGTCTATTCCCAAACCAAACCAACATTCCCCAAAAAATTCCTCCACTATACCCCGATCAAAGTAATCTAATTTTAACCACTTAGCCTCTACCTCAAACCAAAGTTCCCACTAGTTTCTTAGCCCAAGAACTACAAAAAATGAAGGATGCAATTTCCACCATCCAACATGGGAAATAGACAAAAAATTTCAAGTTGAACATTGTGTATTCTTATCCCTTCAACATGGAGTACTTGTAGATACCATTTCCTCTAGGGTATGTACCACCAAAGTTTGACAAATATAGGCTAAAAGGTGACCCCAAGGCCCTTTTGATAGAATTATTTATTGCATGCCAACCAATGGCCTATAGCGACATATAAATTTTACTATTGTTTCCATAGAGCCTCACATGACAATCATTGGAGTGGTTCTTGAAATTACTAAAGAATTTAGTTTCTAATTTTGATGATCTTTCAGACAAGTTTGTGTAACACTTCTCCTACAATATCAGACATGAGATTTTATTGGTAGATTTAATGCATGCCAAATAGAAGGTCAAAGAAATATTCAAAAGTTATTTATAGTGATGGAGAACCCTTACAAGCTGATTCACCCATAGCCTATCAGATAAATAACTAGTTGTTGAGTTTACCAAAAATTTACACAATAAGATATATTATCATTTGGAGCTGCAGTATGCATATACCTTTAAATAAATCATTGACAAAGGTTTGTTGATCAAAATAGCCCTAATTAACAAAGGGATCATTAAACTTACCTCATACAATCAAAATCTAATTAATTGGCCTATTTCAAAGCACTATCCTGAGGGAGTTGACTATCTAGATTGGTACAGGTAAAATGAATTCTATGAGTATTATCGGGTTAACTATCATAATTTTTGCCATTGTGTGTAAATCAAATATTTGATCTAAAATATGTTGGAAAATAGAGAGATCACATTGGATTGTGGAGCTTCCACATCCAATCGGAACCTCATAATCTATTAGAACCCATTTCCCCAACATAACAACCATCAACAACAACAAAAATAATGACCAGGAAAATAATAACAATAGTATCAACATCTGAGGTAGAACCAATAGAACTAGTAGAAGAACTAAAAACATCAAATAAATGGATAGAACCAAGGCTAAAATGATGCCAACAAGCAACATAACTACCATGCAATTGCACATGACTACAACAAGGTTGTAGGACATATTATAAGAGGTTGTGTTAACACCCAATTTGAGATCAAGTACCAATCAAATAAGACCATTACTAATCATTCCCAATCAACTAACCCATGCCAATGATCTTTCCTTAACCTAGGACCACATACATGCATACCAAAAACCATGGATTCCCATCTTTGGACCTTATATCGATAACTCATTGTTCACTTGGGACCATGCATAAGTACACTAACTACTGAGACATATCCTGTTTTATAATAACAGGTCTAATGCTTAAGGCCAAGTTCTTTATCAATGTTGTTATAGATTTGAAACTCCACCCCCTATTCTCTATTTTTATCTAGGATGTGGCATGGTAGAAATAGAGTACCTACCCTTGTCCCTTTAATTCTAATGACTATGCAGTTAGGGTAATACCAATAATCCCTATTTTACCAATGCTTATTAGATTTTCAAATAACCTAGGCATTTAGGTGCCATGAATTGCCTGATATACTTGAATATAAATTCCATCACATATCTTTTGAATTTCATTTTTGAATCTATATGTAAACATGAAAGAGTAATTTTTGTAGATTCTATTACCTAAATATTCTATTGAGGTTTTCCATAGCTCCCCATGTGTCCTATGAAATGTGCCTAGGAATGCATCTAGTAGATATGACATCATATAAAAATTTCCAATAGCTAGACTTTGTTCAGGATAGAACATTTGTGTCTTCAATCTGGCATGTATGACTTCCCTTGGGGTAACTAACTTATTTGAAGTTAAAAGAATGTCCGAAAAAGGGACCCATTCCACTTGTACATAAGTTATGCATTTGAAACCATATAGTCTTTTTATGTGGGCCATAACTATCCTAATCACAGGTTTGAATTTGGTAATGAAATTATAGGAAATGCCTCCCTTGGGATTTAGTCTTTGGCCCTTAACCAAAAATTGTTTTAGTTTTCCATCTACTATGTCATGCTCAAGCCAAACAGTGATCAAGATTTGGTTATAGGTAGTCTTAGGCCATGGAAATATTAGGTACCTTTCAAAATCCCTCCCAAAAATAATCATAGCGACATTTTTGTTTTTCCTAAGGTGCTAGTAATCCCAAGAAAATGTTCCATTGAAAAATAAACCTATATGTAGGTCCATACAAAACATTACCTTTAGTTTTGATGTTACTTGATGGAGACCTTATGTTTTGATAGGAAGCATGTCATTGATATAATGTTTCTCATCTTGAGATAATTGGTCTTGGGTAGAGGAGGGTTCTAGTGATTTATAACATTCTAGAGCACTAAATAGTGGAGGAATTTGAATTTGAGGGAAATTTTATCGAACATTATGTCCATGTATTATGTGCTTCCATCACAAGAGTATGCTGAGGGGCTTGAACATGCACTTGATTTGAACAGGAGGCCATTTTGTCTGTCTGAACTATGTAATTTCTTCTACAAATCATCTAGTTCATTCTTCTAAACTTACTAACAAAATATAGGGCTCTTTGGATGTTTGAGGGCTAAGAATTATAAATTTTAATAGACACATTGATGGTGAAATGACAATCCTTCTCTTCTATTTCGCATATATTGTGCAAAAGTATAAGTATTGAATACATTCATGTGTCATCAATGAAAATAATTGCCTTTTGATTTTGTTTCTATTTCAATTTGAACATGTCAGTTAGCTTTGGCAGGTTTACCTATTTTACAAATAAAAAATATTCCCTAACTTTATGTGTTCAGTCATCATGTTCTAGACAGTTGTCAAATTATCACTTACCCACTTCTCTACCTTTATATCAAACTCATTTATGTGCACTTTGAGCCTAGATCTCCTATATTGTGATACTTGTCCAATTTTTGTTCACTTAGGCCTTTAGTTTTGCATATTCACTTTATATACTTCAGATCCATGAATTAACATAACTATGACACATGGAGCAACATCGGGCCTATAGGGACTTGGGGGCATGGGAACATAAGCACCCAAGCCTTTTGGAATGTGTTATCTATGTAAATATTCTATAGTGAGATGTTGACATGTGGCATGATCCTAGTGCCTTGGAGGCACAAAGACTCAGAGTCATAGAAACATTGAATGATTGGCTTTGTTCCTGGTAAATGAAAATGTGTGAAGTGTCAATTTATCAAAACTTAGAATCTCAAAACCATTAGACTGTGGGAAATTGGAACCATTAGGTTGTGGTAATCCTTATATGGTTCTAGATGGAAGATATTATTCCAAGTGTCAAACGTTCAAAACTCAAAAGCTCAAAACCTTTGACTGTAAAAATTCAGAACCATTAGACTATGTTAATCTTTTTGGGGTTCCATGTAATGAAAAATCACCACATGGCATGCTCTCAAGGTTCAAATATTTAAATCACTTAGAATTTTTATTTGAAATGTGAAAGGTTTCATGTAATGTGGTAACACCACTTGTCTATGAGTTAGAACTTGGGGGCCTTTAAGACATAAAAACTTTTCATGAAATCTAAAAACTTTGAGTAATGTGGTGATGCCCTATCAAAATTTTATGCAATACGAGTAGGATTGATCATGAATGATACAAGTCTTTGTCTATAGTCCTAAAATCATTCAAAAAACATATGAACAATAGGATGAAAACATTTGTTCCATTAGTCCATAAATCAAAGTGCTAATTTTTAAAATGGAAATATGAAAACCTAAGGTTAAAAATGACTCAAAATATTTGTTCAAGCTTTGATTTTCATAGTTATAACTCTAGTAACTTTAGAATTCTAAGGACAACCTTAGACTTTTGCATGAATAAATTCATATTATGAATATCTAGGGTTATAGGAACCCTGAATAGATATTTTCAACAAAAAATGGTACCCATTTGAATTTGTAAAATGGGGTTCGTGTGTTAGGGCACAACAAATGGAGGCTCATAGGTAAAAATACTCCTGAGTATTTTGAGAACCCAAAATATCAATAATGTGGCATAACTAAACTTCAGTGATACTGAGAAGTAAATAAACAAATCAGACTATAAAATAGACTCCTACTTCCTCGTGCAACAGGCTAACCCTTTCCATTCTTTGGATATGAGTGTGTAATTTTATGGATTCAATTTTCCTTGTTATGTGAGTTTCTTGGACATACATTGTAGTTTTTATTTTGATCTCATATTTATAACCAAATATTAAAGAAATCTTGGGTATTACTATGCTACCAACTAGGCATCCATAGCCCCAACATTGATACCTTTAATTCTACTTAATTTCTTGCCTACTTCTAGCCAGGAGTCCATAACCCCGGTATAAATTACTTGAATCACTATTTTCTATCAATTTGTATGATACATACATACACACATATATTATTTAAAAAAATAAAATAGATAGAATAAAGTTTAGGAATCACCATTGGTTGGGTGTATGTATAAGAAAACTTATTTCAATCAATAGGTCCCTATCAGTGTGTATCCAATTATGTTTATTATCTTCCATCCAAGTTTTAACATGTTATAATGAAGTTAATATTTGTAAATGTAAAGTCTTTCTTAAATTTATATTATTATATCAAAATAAATCCCTCAAGTTTAGTAAACTTATCTAATTCAAGTAGGACCTAATTCAGTTATAACACATATCTTGACTCTAGGAGCTCTAGTATTATCAAAATAAATCCTTATGAGTACCAATGGTGCATCTTTATGAATCATCCCCTTATTTTTGGCAGTTTTTTTGTAATATCCATGTAGAAAATCAATTGGTCTATCCTAAAATTTTATAAAACTAATCTATAAATCATAATAACTAATTAACAGAAATTAAAACAACTAATATATTGAAATCAAAAGTAAAAAATAGGAAAGACTAATCCTATAAAGCATACAACTTACTCTATAAACCATGAAATCTTACCTATAAAAGAAAAAACTACTCTAATCCTACATTTATAATCTCTAATTATAGTCATCCTAAGGAATCTCTAGTTGAAGAAACCATAAAATAGTTCTTCAAAAACTATCCATTAACTAGAAATGTGAGGTCATTACCTTGGAGGACTTTCAACTGCAAGACATTCTTACCTAGGATCTATGATATCTTATGTGATCCAATCTATAAAGGAGTAAACTTATCATGTTGTCATTTATTCTCATGTGTTTTATCCAAAATAAGTACTAAGTTCAAAATCTTGAAAGATTTTTTCTTTGATCTCTTGTCAAACTATATTTTGACAATATCTTGACATTTAATGAAACTATGTACTTCTCCAGTTCTTGTGTCCTCCATCTGGACTATATCTAATAATTTAGACTATAATCTTTTGTCTTATCACATATACTCCTACATGAAGTGGTACCTTATTACCTTGAGTGTAATAGTGAAGTCTGGTTATTCTCCATACACTAGTTGAAAAGGTGAAGCCTTGAAAGCTTATTAGTGCCTGGTTCTATCTATCCATAGTGCATATTTCAATAAGATATGTCATTCTATTGGTTTGTCTTGTTCCTATTGGAGAGTTATTAGTGATTTCATAGATTTGTCCTTGTGAGTGGATGAAGTGATTTGATATCCTAAGCAACAATGATAAAGTGTGCAATGTGATTGTCCTAGTGTGCTTAAAGGAGGCTTGGTTGATCTTCAATTTTTGCATGATTAGAGATGTTCAAGGATGAGTATGGTGATTGAATCATATGTAATCAGTCCTTAAGATGTTATCTCTATTTTTATGGCTTATGTAAGTAGAATTTATCTATTAGTCCATAGTTTTCATTGAGATAATTTGGGTCTAGTTGTAGAAAATATGACTAGGCAGTTTACTAATGTCACCATTGCCATGTATGGATGAGTCAAGGGGAGTTGGTCATATGGTTATGATAAAATTAGTCCCTATTTGTTATTCACTAAATCTTAGGTCATGCACCCAAGCACAATCAAAGATATGTGGGTACAAAGTTGGGCTTCCAGGCATTTTGACAATGTTTTCCCATACTTCCAAATTTACAAAGTGGCAAGAAGAGCTAAGTAAGCATATTGATGAAGTTATATCTCACACATTTGGATGTTTCAAGAAAATGTGATCATATGGGTTTTTTCATTTTTGAGCCTAATTTATTTATACCAAATTTTAGGTCATGCAATATAGCATGATAAAAGTTATGCACGTTTAAAGTTGGTCTCCTAAACAAGTTTCAAACATAGTTGGCTCTATGAGAAGGTTTTGAGAAGGCATTTTAATGACATTATATCTCACATGCGTGAAGGTTATAGGAGTAGATTATTATATGGTTGGATTCTCCTATGTAAGAATATCATATGGTTCAAATTATAGATCATACATTCGAGCGTAGTAAAAGATATGATTGTGCAATGTTAGTCTTCCAAGTAGATAAGTAAGATTCCCATAGTCAAATTTGCACATGTTAAAGTTTGAGCAAGATCAAAGGAACACGGTTTGCTCTAAAAAGTTAGGAAGTAGCAAGATGAGGACAGGTGCATGATATTTAATGTTGAGCATAGATAAATGTTGAGCTTCTTCCAAGGATCAACATTGAATGGGAGATCTTACAAATAGATATCAATAGTTTGTATTAAATTCAAGAGGTCAAAGTGATAGTTGTCTAGTTTGCTAAAGCGAGGACAATCTTGAAGACATCGACAAAGTGAGTGGAGTCAACATTATAAGATTTCATGAGATGAGGTCAAAGTGATTGAGGTTTAATGTTTGATCATTGACACCTATGTATCAAAGATCAAACAAGATTGATGGTGTGTGATTGATCTAAATCTAAGAGGACACGAGATGCAAGCTTTGTGTTTGAAGTTTAACTGTGATCATTTGCTTTTGAATAGTTGATTTTATGGAGGAAAGACTAGTGTCTAGTTTTTGAGTCATATCTTTCGATCCAGAATAAATTTGACCATGAAATAACAATCGAAGTGGTAGAGGAATTCAAGATGCATCTGGTAATATGGATTTGAATATCTAAAAGTGTGTAAAGTCAAAGACATTGTGGTTCAAAGTTGATTGTGTGTTCATGATTATTCTACAAGTGACCCAAGAGATTTATTCAAGCTTGTTTTGAAGCTATTTCAATATCTCTTGATGAATTGGATATTGTAGAGTGTTTTAAACTCCATGAGGATGATCTATGTGAATTTTTAAGGTTTGACCAATTGTATGTAGTATGAAAAATGGTTTATAAGTTAACTGTGTTTGTTCATAATGTTCCTATATACTAGATCAGTTTTGAGTTGTTTGAGCATATGCAGAGGTGAGCAAAGATGACTATGATCATTTGAAGATGTCAAAGGGGACATAAGGAGTGGACCCATGTATTTTAAAGTGGTTATGTGTTCTTGTTTTAGTTCGATGAAGTGATAAAGGAGGGAATGGGTTCACATGAGACCTATAAGGGCTACAAGGGCCTTATTAAAAGGTGTAGTTCCTTAAGAGTTACATGTAGATGCTATGGCTGACATATGAAAATTGTATTGAGATATGTCTTCGTATTATAGTTTCCTTAAGGGTGAAGGCATGCCTAATGGTTGACCAAGGTATTGATTATCAAGTATGCTCTATAAATAGTGAAATTAAAGATGGTGATTTATGGAATTTTGAAAGAGTGACTTGGGAGAGATTTGAGAGAAGATTGTGTGTGTGATTTGTGGAGTGAAGGAGGGGTTGAGTTCCGTATGCATGAGTTGAAGAGCAAAACATATTGATGACTATTTGTATGACATGTTGGTCATGTTTCTATTGGTAGAATAGTGCTCTTGTTGTTTGAGTATGAGCAAAGGTGAAGAGTGATAATCAAAGGTCTATCATCAAGTGTTGAAGACATCAGTGAAAAGGTGGATGTGTTCATAGGTGTTGTTTTGGGTGCTCAACATCTAAGGGGGTTGTTTCCTCCTTACATGGTGAAACTTTCTAAAAGTCTAGTTGTTGTGGGTGCTTAGCTAGATAAGTGTAGTAGCTCCTTGTGGGATTGTAGTCTCACTAAAATTAGGAATGTTAGTTCCTTGATTAGTAGCTTATTGGTTTAAATTGGTTCTTGTTTTATAGGACAGTAGTCCAATTGCAAATTCCAGTGAGTTTTATTTCTCAAGAGGGTTTCCCACATATGTCATGTGTTATGTGCTTGATCTTGCATTGTCTTTTTTGTTCATTTATATTAATGTTGTGTATGCCTCATGAATGTATGTATGCATTGATTAAGAGTTTAAAATAATTGGAACTAAAGTTGAAATATCTGGGCTCATTGATTCACTCCCCTCTTAGTGATTTTACCTTTAAAAATTGGTATCAGAGTAGGTCCTTTGGTAAAGGCTTAACAACTTGAAAGTGATTCAAGGTACAATATGGGTAGTTATCAATGATGTTTCTCTGCTAAGCAAACACAGATTTTCAATGGATCTAGTTATTATTTTTAGAGTGCAAGGATGAGGACATATATTATGTCCTTAGGGTTTGATGTATGGAAATTTATTCTAGATGGTTATGTTGCTCCTATTACTCCTCCATCTAGTGTTGTAGACAAGAATTTGTTTGAGAACAATTCCAAGGTGATGAATGCTATCACTTATGGTCCTTTAGAGACTGAATACACCAAGGAAATCCATTGTACATCTACTAAAGAGATATGGAACAAAATGTAGATCATTTTTAAAGGAAACACAAAGGTCAAGCTTGCTAAGTTGTAGAATCACATAAGATGAAGGAAGAATATTCTATGGCATCCTTTCTGTAAAGAGTTGATGAGACTATGAACATCATTAGAGGTCTTGGAGAGAATCTTGAAGAGGCTATTATGGTCCAAAAGGTATTAAGGTCTCTATCTCTCAAGTTTAATCCAAAAGTATCTGCTATAGAAGAGACTCGTGATCTTACTTAGTTGAAGATGGATCAATTGCATGGCACCCTTAATACATATGAGATGAGAATAAATAATGATATAACACCAAATAAGAAAGATGAATTCAATATAGAGATCAATCCTAAGAAGAAGTTCCAAGATAATAAATCCAAAAAGGATGACATTTCTGATATTGATGAGGATGAAATAATTGCTTTAATTACTAGGAAATTAAACACATGCTCAAGGAAGTATAAGGGTAAACTACCCTTCAAATGTTTCAATTGTGGAGAGATAGGACATTTTTCTCATAAATTCCCTCATAAACATGAGCATAAAGATGATGAAAAGCATGGTGAAGGCTAAGATGATGACAAGAAGACATACATGAAGAAAGGATTCAAAAAGTTTAAAAATAAGAAGAGTCTCTACACCAAAGAAGATTGCAGCTAATCATATGAGAGTGAAGATAGTGACTTAGAATATGATCATGTAGATTATGGTCCTACTGAAGATGAAGCTTTGTTCATGGTTGAGGAAAGAAGTTGATCACATCATAAGGTGTCTACTTGGAGTGATTTAGATAATGATGAAGATGAGGTGGACTGTGAGACTATATTGATGAATGCTCTTGAAGAACTAAAGATTGAGAATAAGATCAATAAGAAGATGAAATATAAGTTCAAGGATTATGAGGATAAATTCAATGTATTTGAGGAAAAATTAGTTGAATACTCTAGTGAGCATGAAGGTGCTGTCATGTTTCTTAATTCTAAGTTAGAATCTTTGTATAAAAGTCTAAAATCCAAGGAAGAAGAAGAATTCTCAAGGTATGTTTCTAAAAATGAGTATTTGAAATCTAAGTTAGAGAAGACATCTAATAAGGTGAAGTCATTTGTGAGATTTAAAAAGAGCTGATGTGATCTAGACAACATTTTGAGTGGTCAAAAGCATGCTAGTGATAGAACTGGTCTTGGATATGAAGAAGAATAAAAGAATGTTACTCAAGACAAGATGAACACTAATGTGAACTAGGGCAATCATACTTTGAAGACAAATCATCAGACAAGGACAAAAGTGCTGACATAATGGAGACAAATAAGATCAGGCAACCAAATGCCATGAGGTATGCAAGATTCAATGGTTACTATTACACATGTAATCAATTTGGTGATAGGTCTAGAGAATGCAATATAACTATTAGAAATGAGTTTGTATGGGACTATGTTGGGATTCATCAATCAAAATAAGTGAGGAAAATTAAGTGCTTCAATTGTCTTGATATGGGACACTTTGTAAACCATTGTCCACATAAGATTAGACAAGATGAGTCATCTTCAAAAAGGGGAGGTTGTTTTGTTTTTTATGACAAAGGACATATGGCAAGTTTTTGTCAAAACATGGTAAGACAAACTATGTTTCCATTAAGGAGTAGGGTGTGTTACAATTGTGAACAGAGAGGTCACATTGCTAGATTATGCAAATAAAGGCCATCAAGTGAAAATGAGTTCAATTAGGCTCATATAATGCAAGGAAGAAGGCATATTAACACATGGAATCCAAATGTAAAAAGTGTGATTCATTATGAGACTACAGGTCCAAATAATTTATTTGCTATGTTGGACAATGCTTCAGAAGTTGAAGAGTACTAAGATGTCTCATTGTCTACTCATGTTTAGAATGAAGAGTTTAAGCTCAAGGAGAATACCAAGATAATGGTTGAGGATAGTCTTGAGGTATGTATGGATCCAAGTGAGCATCCTACTGTTTCTAAGCATGTATCAAGTAAAGAACATCAATTATTTGTGGCTAATGACGAGGTTCCAAAATGTAAGGTGGATTCTTCAGATAAAAAGGTATGTCATGAATATTTGTTGTTTCCATGTATTGTCAATCCAATCATAGAAGAAAATGGTAATGTTGTCGTGGTTGAGCATGTTGCTTCTCTTAATCCTAATAATAAGAAGAAGAATTATAAGCATCAGATGACCAAGGAGGAGAAGGAATATGAGGAGTTATGGGCAAATCTTGGTTTCAAATTGTTCTAAGACATTGTGAAATAGGGTGTCTCTACTTCTTAGAAAACATATTTCTTGTAGATAAGCAAGTTTATGGGTTCAAGATCATAATTCAAATCTGTAAAAAGACTTATGTTGATATTAGAAGGTCATTAGTTAAGGGGGAGTAATAAATTCATGAGTTTGCTCCATTGGTTTGTGAAGGAGCTATAGTACATAGTTAGAATGGGTGGTTTCAAGTGGATTAAATAGATTGATGTAAATGTCAAGAAGATTTTGATGCTCAAAAAGGTCTATACACTTATTTTTGATGATCTCTAGGTGTTTTTGAGGTCTGAAGTTATGTATGTGCCAATTGAATATTTATGAGTGCTCTTGGTTTTTCTTAATTTTTGGCTTAAGGGCAAGCGGGCCTAAAATGAGATATAGGAAGTCTATGTTCCTAAAGGTATGCTGGCTCAATTTTTGGTCCAGAAGTGTCTAATGGGTGTATATATGTGTGCAAGAACTTTCATAGGTGCACATTGACCAGAAGGAGGTTTGTTGACTTTGATTGTTTTGAGATTCTACGGTTTTGGGTTATGCTATAAAAATAATTTGTATTATGATTTGAGGTCTAAGGATTTTCAATATGATTAATGGGCCAAATGGGTGGTCAAATAAAGATTCAAATATAATTTAAGGTTTGTCATTATCAAGTTATTCAAGTTTTTGTCATGTTGGAGGCTTAATTAGCTAGTAGGTTTGTGAAGGAAGTATGTTGCAGAAGATGAGTTTGGTGATGAAAATTTGTGTGATTGAGGGGGAATATGAGAGTGATATAGATATAATGTTTTATGCCCTAAATATATGTCTATTAAAAATTATGGCTCTACAAGTTCCAGATAGGGCTATAAGGAGGCTAGACATGCCTAGTTTCAAGAAGAATGCTTTTTGCTTAGTTTATCCAAAAGAGAAATGTATGTTTGTTTTGTTGTTCCAAAAATTTGTCACTCATTTTTGGGACAGCATATGAACTATTTTGGTCCTGTAGGCCAAAATTATCCCTTCCCTTCTCAAAAAATTGTTCTGAGCATTCAAATTCTTCATTATTCAAGCTTTTTCAATTAAGGGATTATCAGGTTCAACTGGTTCGATGGCTTCAACAGGTGAATTCTCATAAAGGAACAAGTTTCCAGCACTTAGGCAATTTCTAGATTGGTTCAATGCCTTGGTTCAACCAAAAATGTTCATTGGCAAGCTTCAAAGGAAGGATTGAACCATTGAACCTTGAACCAAATTGGTTCAATGGGTGCAACGGGTTCAAAGGTTCAACAATATCGACGAGCTTAAAGAGTTAAGCGCTTCGGCAAAGGTTCAACAATTTTAACTGCTTCAAGGTTCAACGGCTTCAAAACACTTAACGAAAAGAAGAAGGCTTGAACCATTAAACCGTTGAACCTTGAACCATTTTGGTTTAAAGGTTCAATGGGTTCAACGGTTCAACAAGTTCAACGTGTTTGGTTCAACGTGGTTGGTTCAAGCGGTTAATTAAACGAGAAAAAAAAGGAATGAATTGTTGAAATGATTGAACCAAAGTTGGTTCAATCGGTTAGTTCAATCAAATGATTCAAAGGAGTGCCCCAAAATCCAAGGCCAAGTGCCCTTGTGGAGGGCAGCAAACCAAAGCTGAGTGCCCTTGCGGAGGGCAGTGAGCAAAAGCGGACTAAGAGATTTTCTTTGGAAAAATGAACAAGGTAGGAGAAGTTGGAATTCCTTCAGATTTGTTCAAGGTGAAAGATGAGGTGAATTCTTTCAGACAAATTGTCTAAAGGAATTCCTTCAGACTTTTGATCTGTTGTTTTCAAAATCAGCTTAGCTCATTTTTGGGAATAACCCCTACGAAATTTGTCTGTTTCATCTTTCTTCTCTCTAAGTTTATTTTTGAGGCACATTTTTCTCATTCTCATCTTGGTCTCTTCAAAAACTTCCAAAATTCGTGAAACACGTCTTCCCAAAAGTGAAGGCCGTTACGGTCTCGAAACATTCTGAGAACCAAGTCCCCTTTTCAGACTACCTCTTCTAGAGTTAGTCTTTTCTTCCTTTCCCTATGGGGCAACAAATTTTGCCGCCTTTGCATTTTCCTTGTTTTTGTGCAAAGGCGGCAAATTTTGCCACCCTACACTTTTCCCTGCAGTCCGACATGCAAGGGTGGCAAATTTTGCCACCCATGCAATCGAATGAGCCGGAACATGCAAGGGCGGCAAATTTTGCCGCCCTAGCAGGTCTCGGTAACCATGTGCAACATTTATTACCACACATAGTAGGTTGTTGGGGTGGGCTTTTCACCCCATATAAGCCAATTTGAACCTCTTTTCTCTCATTGCTTCCTCTTCTCCTCCTATCTCTTGCACTGAGTGACCCAGCTGACAAGTCAAAGTGCATTTTGGTAGATTCAACCTCGTGGCGCGCATAGTTTCTCAAGTAGGATTTGTTTTTGACATTTGTTTCATTTTATTTCTCTTATTTTTACTTAGTATTAGTTGTTTTTTGTTTTGTTTTGTTTTCTTCTTTTTTCTCTCCTTGCCCGCGCGCTTCCTCTCCACCCTGCCACGGGCGTTGTTTTCTCCCTCACGCTCATCCGCGATTTTTGTTTCCCTCTTCCTAGCCACGTTTAGCCCTAAGGGCGGTGAAGTTCGCCACCCATGTCTTCCCCTGAATAACAGTCCCGTAAAGGGGCAGCAAATTTTGCTGCCCTTTCTCTTCCTAACCTGTATGGGTGGCAAAATCTGTCGCCCCTACTTTCTTCCTGCCCTCATTGCAGGGGCGGCGAGATTGGCCGCCCTGCAGACCTTCCTTGTAAGGGTGGTGAATTTCGCTGCCCTTACCCTTTTTCCTTCTCCAGTCTATAAGGGTGGTGAAATTCGCCGCCTATGCAGCCCGTCCCTGCACGGGCGGCAATTTTTGCCGCCCTTACACTCTTCTATCCTTACATGTAGGGGCAGAAAATTTTGCCGCCCGTGCACCTTTCTCTCAAATTTTCCTAACTTTCAGGAATTTTCTGAGTTATCCTTTTCTTTCCCTTTCTTCCTCATTTTTCATTCCTTCTTCCACCTGACATTTTTAAGTGACCTCCGATAACCAATATCACTTAAATTGCCCTTTCCCCCTCTCATCCACTCTCCTGTCAATCATGACTGTAGTTCAATCAGTGAACTCCTACACATCTGCTCCCATCTGGTCGAGATCATTCCCAATTACGAAAGCATCCCCCAAGAAGGCAAAAACAATGAAATACAAGTACCAGGGCATCTTCCCATTCACATTAGTCTCTTCGAATGTCGATGACATTCGAGACACTGAGATTGGCCACGTGGACATGGCTGAATTCTTAACCCGCACAAAGGTGACAAACCCCAGCACTGGGATTAAAAGAATCGTCGAGAGTAACATCCACATGGTGGCTGCCTTTCCAGTAGCAGTGCATCATATTGAATTCATCCTCTAATGCAAACACTTCTACAACAAAGAGACCAAGTCAGTCTTAGACGCTAGCGACAACATGGTGATTCGGTTGGACCCCAAATTCATCGATAAAGTGTTCATGTGCCATCCAGCCACTGAAGTAACTAAGATCGACTTTGTGGATGCACAAAAGGAGTATGATAAAGACCCTAAGAGGGCAAAGAAGGTCATGAACTATAAGTGGTTAAAGACCCCCAGGACCAGCCTCTCCAGATGGTCGTATAACTTTTTGAGGAGCGATTTCGTCGAAGAAGTTGGTGACGTGATCACCCTTCTAAGCAGAGTACGGGGCCTCCCATCTTCTTCACAGTTCCATGAATGGATGTATCCATTCATCAAGATCATCCTCTAGGGCAAACAAGCCATCTTTTAGGGAGAGCAGATCAGCAACGCCCTCCATGAGCAGCTGACCAAGGTGTAGACCTCTCACAGGTTCTACATGACTTCATACCTTGTGTACATAGCTGCCGCGATGTAGACTTTTCTAGGCTTGACCATGGAGGGGGATAGAAATTCAACCTCAGTACACTCATATTACCTGCAGCTGACTCTGCAAGGATCAACCCATCACTTCAAGAGAGTAAATGACGCTTTCTTCACCATGTTTTTATGTCTCTTCGACCCACAGCTTGAGAAAAAGAGAATATCAGACGAGCCCTGGATGGTGGTCAATGATTTCGACTGCATGTTCTTTCAGTTCCCCACCTTCTACTACCTGTGGGTCAACTTCTACCAGGGCTACCCCTACATGGTCCCCAGGTTTCCTTCAGATAAGCTAGTGTTAATAAAACTTTGCCGATAATTAATTGTCGTGCATATGAAACAGATGGAGATGAAGAGACCAAGTTTCAATTTTCCAATCGATATTGGCAGATATTCCATTGCAACATCAGCCAAAGCCAAGATCATGGAAACCAAAATGCAGATGGTTACTTTAAAACCATTTAAAAGATGAGAAAAATTTGACTACAGGGGAGTCAAGGAAAAAATCAGAAGGAAAACCCAATTCCATGAACCCATGATTGAGGATATCTGGGTTGATCTCAGAACAGCGAAGGAGATTAGAAAAATGGACTATTACAAGCTGACACTAGAGCAGATTGAATATCTCGAGCTTACAGAGATCCCCTCTGGTCTAGTCGATGATGGAAACATCATCAATAACAGGTATCTGGCAGAAAAAATTGCTGGTTCCCCTCTCCCTTCAGTTCAGTGGTCTCAGAAGGAGCTGACTTCTCTAAAAAAAAGATTCAAACCAATATTGGCTAACACCAATGATTGGTTAGCAGCTAAAGGGATCACTCTGAAGGAATTTGTTATGAGATCAGAGGCTGAATACCAGACAAAATTGAAGAGAAAAGCAGAGAATAGAACTAAAAATAAAGGTGATGTCCCTTCTCCTTCTGGGCCCCACAAGCCTAGGATCATCTTTGTATCCAAGAAACCTATGGCCACTGAAGAGCCTGCAATGGAAACAAAAGGAACTGAGGAACAAAGCCCTCAAGCACAGGCAGCTCAGCCCATGGAGAAAGATGATCAGCCGTCAAGGCAACCTAGCACTGGGCCTCTGCTCTCACAAGAACAAGCGCAGCTGAGCAAGAGCGTATCTCCTTCTCCTCCTCAGTCTCCTATGTTACGTTCTTCTCCCATCTCTCCTATCAGTGTTCCCTCTTTCGAAGCCACTTCTCCTTCTAGGGTCATATTTGGTGATCCTCAGGGCCCTTCTGGAAGTCCTCCTCACTCTTTTGGATCCATTCCAAGTCTATCATCTCCTTCTTTCAACTTGCCAGCAAGCCCTGCACCCGAGCCAAAATCAGTAGTTGGTGTAGTTTCGCCAGTTACTCTGACTGCAACTACCGTCACCACTAGCAATATGAAAACCGCTACAGTAACAAAGGCTGAGACAACCATTGCCACAATAGGTATTTTTCTCCCACCTTGGATGTTTGCTTTCATGCCAAAAAGGAAGAAAATGGCCATCTCCCCAGATGAATTTGACTTTGTCAAAATAGTGCCGGTGAAAGCAAAGGCTCCTAAGAGGCCAAGAATCCTCTCTAAATTGGTCGAAGAAAAAAGACAATTTTTTTTGGAAATTGCCAAGCCTCCACAGGATGTAACCCTTGAGGGTTTCGAGATGAGCATCTATTCCATCTCTCATGTTGAACTTGACAAAGTTACTCATGAAGGTGCAAAAAGTGATCTTTAGTCAGCAATGGACATCATGGTCTAGAAATTCGATTGAGAGAAAGAAATGAAGGATTATTACAAAGCCAAATCAGAGCAGCTAACGGTAGTAATAAAAAGGTTCACTCTTCCTTCTGAAGCAGCAACTCCAGAGGCCTTCTCCGTGGATGACTCAGTCATTCAAAAATAAGAAAAAACTTATTTAAAGGGAAAAGTCCTAGAGGACTATATTGAAAAAATGCATACTCAGGGAGTTTCTCTTCTTACAGAAGTTGCAGAAAGGACAGGAAAAATGAGAAAAGTAAAAATAGAACTATATGACTTCATCTCCCTCATTTCTCAAGAGATCGATAGTTCAAAAAAAGATCTTAGCAGATTGAAGGAAATGAAGGACCTCAAGAAAATCACCTTAATATCTATCGGTGTCATCTCCAATAAGGACTCCTATGTTGAAATCAAGGAGTCACTGATCTTCAAGATTTAGGTACTCAAATATCTAATTGATAACCTCAAAGCTTTCAAGGAGGCTAGTGAAAAGAGTGACCTGAGCCTGCTGAATAAATTAGAAGAGCTACCATGCAACCTGACCTCTAAGGACAATCAGTTCCTTCTGATAGAAGAAATGATTTAGAATTTCAAGGAGATGGTTCAGAGAGATTTTGAAGAAAAATTATTCTCAATGTCTACTGTGGACAACATTCTAGATACTAGATTAACTTTGGAGAATCTGAAATCCAGGTTAACTGGCCATGCTAAAGCCATCACAACATTGAAAGATGCATTGATCAGAGCCAAAATCATCTCCAAGAACACAGTTGTGCCAGACAACATAGGAATTTAGGCATCCATCACTATGTTCGATGCACATATGAAGAAATCTGGCATTAAGAATTGAATCTCTCTCCTTCTTTCTTCTTCTCTCCTTCTGCACTTTTGTTTTGTGCAAAGTGCATGCAATTTTGTAAAATGTAATTACATGTAAATATTTTGAAAAAATATCTAAAAGTCAAAGATGAGTCATCTTTGATCGAGATATTTTGTGTATTTTATTATTTTCTCTTTTTGAGGATTTTCTCCTTATATATAGTGGAGACCTCATTTTGTAAAAGATCTTAGAAAAATTAATAGCAAAAACTCTGCTGAAATTGAAGCAACTTTTGAGACTTTGTGCTCAAATTTGTAAATCATATTTTGTTGAATGAATGAGAAGCAGGTTATTTCAGACTTTGTGTTGAGATTATCTGTGTTATTTAGGAAATAGTTCTTACATCCTTTTTCTTGATAATATATTGTTTATCTAATTTAATAAGCAAAGTGGGTGTGTTAGTATTATCTGAGGGCATTTCTAGAAGATAGAAGATAGACTTTGTGCTGCTTTTATCTTTAAGATTCAATTATCTTTTGTAGTTTCAGGTGAAGACTTTGTGCTTCACTTCACTCTATAGTTGTACTTGTTTCGAATCGGTGAAGGAGACTACGGAAGACTTTGTGCTTACGTGAGTGTTCTTGAGAACTTCATCACTTCAGGTGATTTTCTGCTCCACGTTTGATACCATTCCTGAAAGAAGAAGAATGTTGTTGGCTGTAGACTAGGATTTTCCCCTTTTTGTTCTTTATACATTGCTTCTAAAAAAAGAGAAGTAGATGCTGTGATACCACTCCATGTGTTAGTTTCTGCTTAATTATATATATATATCCAACGTATAAATATTTAATAGGGAACCTCCCCTTGATGAGAGGAGAGATTTGTCCCTTGCTGATGCAATAAACTTGCACGTCTAGCTGAATGATCTCCCTATGCTGTGGTGATAGGAACTATTTTGGTCACCAGTTCGCTGGCTGACAAAATATTCACCCAACAGCTTTTTGGCAACTCCACTAGGGATTTAAATGTGCAGTCTGAAACATCAAGTTTCAGATTGAAGCAGTCCCTACCCTTATCCATTATATAGTCTGGCAACTCCATTCTGCGTCTTACCCATTATCATTATAGCCTTACCATCTCCCTCCATCTCTGTTATATTATCTGGTCTGCAAAACCAGAACCATTGGAAAGAACGTGCATTTTGAGGCCTCAAGCTTCAACTTGAAGCAATTTTGGTCTCTTTTTCATTTTAAGCTCTGACAACTCCACGCTACACTAGAAGCCAGAAATCTAAGGGTGTTATTGACCCTGTGTTTGAGTTGGCATAGCAAAGTTACTTCGATCTCTTTCCTCTGTCACCTTTCCTCCAACGTTCTAAGAGTTTCCCTCCTAACTCTATCAAGTCACCAAAACAAGGAAGAACTTCTTTTTTTATGGTTAACCATGCCCTGCCAGTAAATACTCCACCAAGGTTTGTTATCCCACCATTTAATCGTCCTAACATTATGGCTCAAGGCCTGTGGGGTAATTTATTTGGCCCTCTCAATTTGACTGCACCTTTGCATGAACTACCTCGTAGTTCTAGGAAAAATTTTCCTAAGTTTTTTGGTGATGGAAAGGTTCATCCCGATGAGCATATTGCCGCTTTCTCCATAGCATGTGGCATGATCAATGTGGAATTCGAAGATGTAGCATTTAGACTTTTTGTAGAAACTTTGCAAGGAGCTGCCGCGAATTGGTTCTATCACCTGCAAGCGGGTCAATAATAGACTGGGATACACTCAAGTCCAAATTCGAAGCTAGGTTAAAACCTACTGAAGATGCACACGCTTTGTTGGCTCAGCTAACACAGTTGAAGAAAGAACCCCTGGAACCCATGAGGGATTTCATAGCTAAATTCAACAAGTTGAGAAATTGGATTCCAACTGTGGCTCAGCCCACACTGGAAAATCTCAAGTACTTTTTCATCAATTCACAGCTTCCCGAAGTAAGTTTTCTATTGAGGCGAGCTGGCCCTATGGATCTAGCTTTGGCTCAAAGTTTAGCTACTAATATTGAAGATGATCTTATCTTGGCAGGTAAGATCAAAAAAGACCCAAGTAAAAATAGATTCTCTCCATCTGCTGAAAGCTCTTCTACAGGTACTACAGATCCTATTGTGCAAAAATTGATGAATGAATTGATAGCTTTGAAGAGGCAAATGGCCCAAAGTACGTTTTCTCCTACCTATCAAGATGCACCCAGGAGAACGTTCCAAAATCAGCAATATCAGGGTAATGCTGCCCAAAACCAAGGGCAATCCAATCACCTACCTCCCCCTCCAGGGATATTAGCCATTGAAGCAACACCTACCAATTCAGTGGTCGGCTACTTGGAAGCTGAGCACGACAACTCTTTTCAACGTCAGTTAGATCAACAAGAAGATACTAATCTCTTCAATGAGCAGGAAGAAGAATTAGCTGGCGACTCTAATATTGGTTTCATGGATTACCAAGACGAAGCTGGAAGTAAAAGAGAGGGTTTAGATGGATCTTACACTATTTTCACCAGATCTCAAAATCAGTTGACTTCACAGACTAACAAAAAAAGGTAGATGAGGAATCCCAGCTAGTGGTTTCCATTGCCAAATGTGGGACTCCATTGCCTCCACAATCAAAAGATCAGGTAACCCATAAAAAAGTGAGTACTCCCAATCACCCGATATCTTCCACTTCTGCTACTCAGACCAATGCTGTACTTGTTAAAATCCCTGACGATGGACTCTCTTCCTCTGTTGCAAGTTATTTTCAATTATTTGATATAATTGATCATGCTAGAAAGACTAAAATTCAAATGACAGAGGTTGAATATTTGAGAGCGAACCCAGAACAGTTTGATAGGTTAGCAGAATATGTAAAAAATAAAGCCGTCCCTGTAGGATAAGACTCTTCAAAAGCTGCTCCTGATCTCCCTAAAGATAAACCAACCCAAAATAATCTTGTTGTGACTCCTCTTGTCGCTTCCAAGAAAATAGAACCTTTCTATGTTTTCCTACTTATACATGGTTATAAACTGAGTAATTGTATTATAGACTCTGGTGCTTCAAACAACGTCATGCCCGCTAAGGTGGCATATCCCCTTGGCTTGACCTTAACCAAAACTTTTGGGAGATGTTTTTCCATGGAAAATAAGCAAGTTCCTCTCTTTGGTCAAATAAAAGATGCTCAATATGCCTTCACAACTTTTCGAGAGAAGCAGATAAAAATGACAGTTTTAGTGGCCGATGTTCTCGCATCTGCAAGGATGTCGGAGGTGAGCTATGTATGGACTTGTTCGAAGCAAGGATCCCAGTCCAAGGTGTCATGAAGAAGTTGCTACCTGAAAAAGAAGGTACGTAGTTACTCGATCATTGGCACTGAAAGCTCAAATTTTATTTGAGTCCTCAGGCATGGGCAACTACTTCCTATCTACGGACAGAACCCATGAGACATTTGATGAAACTTCTTCAAACGATAACTTGAGATTGTGTTCAGCCGATACAGCTAAAAAATTGATAAATCAAGATGAACACATGGAAGAGCCTCTTCCCCCAAACAAAGGAGTTTTCAATGAAGAAACAACACCTAACGAGGTATGGACTTTAGAATTTGATGGCAGCTACTTTTTTACTGGTTCGAGAGCCGGGGTTGTGTTGGTGTCTCTACAAGGAGAGATTACTCCTTTGTCCTACAAATTGTAATTCAACAATACCAATAACACAACTGAGTATGAATCCCTGTTACTCAGATTACGAGTTGTCAGAGAAAGGGGCCTTAGACAAATACATGCTAAAAGAGATGATGAGTTGATAGTCTGCCAGGTGAGGAACCTCTATCAGACAAAAAATGAAAAGTTGCGCCACTACCGCAATCTGGTCTGGGACCAAATTAAAATTTTTGATGCTTTCAACATCTCTGCTTTTCCAAGAGAATTCAATGATCGAGCAGATGCATTGGCTGTCTCTGCCACCCTTCTAGTCCCTCACCTAGATTTTAAGGGAGATAAGTATACTATCGAGCTAGTTTTTTGACCAAGTGTACCATATAATGCTGACCATTGGCAAGTGTTTAACAACGATGATCAAATCATCACCTTCTTGGAGCAAAAAGATAGTTTTAAGCAACTGCATTTTGAAGGTAGTAAACCTCGAGAGTGTGGAGTAGTTTCTGAGTCTCATGCGAACACAGGTAAGGACTTTCTATAGCTTAAAGGGAATAAGATTCCAAAAGGCTTGGTGTCCCTAGAGAAATTGTTTGATAACTATGATAGGTTTATTAAGCAACAACGAACGAATTCAAAGTCTTCTCAAGACTTTGATCAGGTAAACTTGGAAACCAAGCGCGATCCTAAGATGGTAAATATTGGGAAATGCTGCACTCCCAAGGAAAGATTTGAGCTTGCTAGTCTACTCTGCCAATACATAGATGTATTGGCCTATTCCTATGATGATTTGAAATCACTTAGGCCAAATGACATTCGCCATGACATTCCCCTGAAAGCCAACTCTGTACCTTACAAGTAGAAATCCAGGCAATATAATTTAAAAATCTCAGGTACTATTTTAACTAAGATACAAAAGATGCTGGATGCTCAAATAATTTTTCCCATCCATCACTCAACATGGATTGCCAACATAGTACCCGTTAGGAAGAAGAATGAAAAAAATTGAATCTGTGTAGATTTTAAGAACTTAAACTAGTTGTCTTTAAAAGATAACTACCCCCTTCCTATCATGGATCAGGTCTTGCAGATGGTAATAGGTTCAGAAATGTTATCAATGTTAGATGGTTTTTCAAGGTACAATCAAGTTGAAGTCGGAAAAGAAGATCCGCACAAGACAACGTTCACCACACCTTGGGGCATGTTTGCTTACCGAAGAATGCTTTTTGGTCTGATAAATGCAAGTGCCATGTTTCAAAGAGCGATAGATCTCTCTTTCAAGGATGAAATGGAGAAATTCATTTTAGTATACCTGGATGATCTGACAGTGTTTTCAAAGCATCGCTCTGAGCATGTTCATCATTTGCAAAGGATACTAGAATGCTGTCGCCAGAACGATATTTTTTTAAACCCAAATAAATCTATCTTTAGAGTTACTGAAGGGAAACTTCTCGGACACATTGTGTTCCAAGAAGGTATTAGAATTGATCTAGAGAGAGTCAGGTCCATCCAAGAACTTGCTCTACCTACCAGTAAGACCGCAGTTCACTCTTTCTTTGGAAAGGTGAATTTTCTTCAAAAGTTCATTCCTGAGTTTGCTGAGAAAACTCGTCACATTGTCGACATGATGAAAGGCAATGCTGTATTTAGGTGGATCGCTGAAGGCAAATCAACGTTCAATGAAATCAAAGAGGCAATTGCTCATGCACCAGTCTTGGTCTGCCTAGATTACACTAAAAGTTTCAAGATATATAGTTATGCCTCTGAGCATACACTATCAGCTATTTTGGTTCAACCAAATCAGGAAGGTGTAGAATCTCCTATCTCCTTCATGAGTTGCCCGTTTAAGGTCCACGAGTTGAAATATTCTAACATGGAAAAACATGCATATGCAGTGGTCAAAGCAATCAAGCATTTCAGGTTTTATATCCTGAATTCTCACACCGAAGTTCTCATACCTGACACAACAGTAAAATCTATTTTGACTTAGCAAGAGTTTGGTACGAAGCGAGGTTATTAGATTCCCAAGACTCAGGAGTTTGATCTAGATATCAAACCTATAAAGCTTGTACAAGGAAAGGGTCTTTGCTAGTTGATCACCAAAAACATTCCAGATAAAGCAAAAAATAAAGTAGAGATCGAGGATGTGTCTACAGTCCTCTTTCTTGTAACCACCGATGAGTGGTATTCAGATATTGCTCACTTTCTGACATATGGTGAATGTCCTACTCATCTTTCTTATAAAGAAAAATGGAATGTTAAACTGAAAGTGGTTAGTTATGTCCTGTGGGATAATGGTCTTTACAAGAGAAACCTGGATGGGGCATTTCTTTGTTGCATTGATAGGGCACAACAAGAAAGACTCTTGAAGTCTTTCCACAATTTGGCCTATGGAGGGCATTTCTCTGCACTGGTGATGGCACACAAAATTCTATGAGCAAGGTATTATTGGCCCACGCTGTTCCAGGATGCCTACAAATGGGTGCGTAGGTGTGAATTGTGTCAACAGTTTGTTGGAAAGCCTAAGCTGACTGCATTACCTCTAAAGCTAGTTATAATTGAAGAAGCTTTCCAATAGTGGGGTATTGATTTCATTGATGCGATTAACCCATCTTCAAGTGTCGGGCATGATTATGTCCTCACCACAATGGATTACTTTACCAAATGGGTGGAGGCCATCCCAACCAAGCACACTACATCTGAAGTAGTGTGTAATTTTCTCAAAGAAAATATTATTTCTCAGTTTGGAGTTCCACTAAAGATCATAACAGATAATGCGGTCTGCTTTTCATCGCATGAAATTACCCAATTTTGTTTTTATTATGGAATTACCTTATCTCACACTTCAGATTATTTTTCTCAAGAAAATAGACAGACAGAATCGAGTAACAAGAACCTGGTCACCATTATCAAGAAGTTGGTAGATGATAACCAGAGAACATGGCACAAAGCTTTGTATGATGCTTTATGGGCCGACAGGATAACACCTAAAAGGGCTATAGGTATGTCACATTTTCAACTTCTATATGGATTAAATGCAGAAATCTCCATCACCCTTGAACTACCAGCGCTCAAGCTAACTAAAGCAATTGAAGAATCGACCTTCGAAATCTCAGTCGACAAAAGGATTATGTGTCTGACCGAGCTGAATGAACAATGAGTTATGGTAGTGGACCAAATTACAGAGCATCAGAATCAGGTGAAGGCACTTTTTGATAAGAGAGCTAGAGTGCATGAATTTTGAGTCAGAAATCAAGTCTTGTTGTGGGACAAGAGGCGGGAACCAAAAGGGATGCATAGCAAATTTGAATCCCTGTGGAGAGGCCCGTTTACCATTCGATAGCTCTGTGGTGAGGTCAACTTCTTGTTGGAATACCAAGATGGAACGCCATTTGCACTGCCTCATATCGGGCAACATCTGAAGCTGTTCAATCCTTGAAGCTTAGATGAGTCCGTTTGTATATATGTATAATTTTTATGTTTTGTCTGTTTTCTTCCTTTCATTTTTAGCTTGACTCCGTAGCCCAATAGCTTGGATGAAGGCACTTAGAGACTGGTTTTTACTCCCGCTAATCAATGTGATCAATGAAAGTTCCTTAACAGGAGCCAACTATTGTTTCTAAAATCAGCTTAACTCATTTTTGAGAACAACCTCCTACGAAACTTGTCCATTTCATCTTTCATCTCTCTAAGTTTGTTTTCGAAGTAGGTTTTTCTCATTCTCATCTTGGTCTCTTCGAAAACTTTCAAAATTTGTGAAACACGTCTTTCCAAAAGTGAAGGCCGTTACGGTCTCAAAACATTCTGGGAACCAAGTCCCCTTTTCAGACTACCTCTTCTAGAGTTGGTCTTTTCTTCCTTTCCCTATGGGGGCGGCAAATTTTGCCGCCTCTGCATTTCCCTTGTTTTTGTGCAAGGGTGGCAAATTTTGCCACCCCTGCACTTTTTCCTGCAAGGGTGACAAATTTTTCCGCCCCTGCAGGCCGACATGCAAGGGCAGAAAATTTTGCCGCCCTTGCAATTGAATGAGCCAAAACATGCAAGGGCGGCAAATTTTGCCATCCTAGCAGGTCTCAGTAACCATGCATAGCATTTATTGCTATGCATAATGGGTTGTTAGGGTGGGCTTTTCACCTCATATAAGCTGATTTGAACCTCTTTTCTCTCATTGCTTCCTCCTCTCCTCCTACCTCTTGCGCTTGAGCAACTCGACTGACGAGTCAAAGTGTGTTTTGGTAGATTCAACCTCATGGTGCACGCAGTTTCTCAGGTAGGATTTGTTTTTGACATTTGTTTCATTTTCTTTCTCTTATTTTTGCTTAGTATTAGTTATTTTTTGTTTTGTTTTATTTTCTTCCTTTTTCTCTCCCTATCCGTGCGCTTCCTCTCCAACCTACTGCGGGCGTTATTTTCTCCCTCATGCTCACCCACGATTTTTGTTTCCCTCTTCCTAATCGCATTTAGCCCTAAGGGCGGCGAAGTTTGCCGCCCATGTCTTCCCCTGAATAATAGTCGCCCAAAGGGGCGGCAAATTTTGCTGCCCTTTCTCTTCCTAACCTGTATGGGTGGCGAAATCTGTCGCCCCTACTTTCTTCCTGCCCTCATTGCAGGGGCGGCAAGATTGGCCACCCTACAGACCTTCCTTGCAAGGGTGGCAAATTTTGCCACCCTTACCCTTTTTCCTTCTCCAGTCTATAAGGGAAGCAAAATTTGCCACCTATGCAGCTCATCCCTGCACGGGCGGTGATTTTTGCCTCCCTTACACTCTTCTATCTTTACATGTAGGGGCAGCAAATTTTGCCGCCCGTGCACCTTTCCCTCAAATTTTCCTAACTCTCGAGAATTTTTTGAGTTGTCTTTTTCTTTCCCTTTCTTTCTCATTTTTCATTCCTTCTTCCACCTAACCTTTTTAAGTGACCTTCGGTAACCAATATCACTTAAATTGTTCTTTCTCCCTCTCATCCACTCTCCTCTAATCTGGTGATCATGATTGCAGTTCAATCAGTGAACTCCTGCACATCTACTCCCATTTGGTCGAGATCATTCTCGATGATGGAAGCATCCCCCAAGAAGGTGAAAATAATGAAATACAAGTACCAGGGCGTCTTCTTGCTCACATCAGTCTCTTCGAATGTCGATGACATTTGAGACACCGAGATTGGCCATATGGACATGGCTGAATTCCTAACCCACACAAAGGCAACAAACCCCAGCACCAGGATTAAAAGGATCATCGAGAACAACATCCACCTAGTGGCCGCCTTTTTGGTAGTAGTGCATCATACTAAATTTGTCCTCCAATGTGTGAACTTCTATAACAAAGAGACTAGGTCAGTCTCAGATGCTAGCGGCAACATGGTGATTCGGTTGGACCCCAAATTTATCGATAAAGTGTTCATGTGCCCTCCAGCCACTGAAGTTAACTAAGATCAACTTCGCGGATGCGCAAAAGGAGTATGATAAAGACCTTGAGAGGGAAAAGAAGGTCATGAACTATAAGTGGTTAAAGACCCCCAGGACCAGCCTCTCCAAATGGCCATAAAACTTTTTGAGGAGTGATTTCATCGAAGAAGTTGGTGACTTGATCACCCTTCTAAGCAGAGTACGGGGCCTCTCATCTTCTTCACAGTTCCATGAATGGATGTATCCATTCATCAAGATCATCCTCTAGGGCAAACAAGCCATCTTTTGAGGAGAGCAGATCAACAACGCCCTCCATGAGTAGCTGACCAAGGTACAGACCTCTCACAGGTTCTACATGACTTCATACCTTGTGTACATAATTGCTACGATGCAGACTTTTCTAGGCTTGACCACGGAGGGGGATAGAAATTCAACCCCAATACACTCATATTACCCGCAGCTGACTCTGCAAGGATCAACTCGTCACTTCAAGAGAGTAAATGACGCTTTCTTTGCCATGTTTTTATGTCTCTTTGACCCACAGCTTGAGCATAAGAGAATATCAGATGAGGCCTAGATGGTGGTCAATGATTTCAGTTGCATGTTCCTTCAGTTTCCCACCTTCTACTACCTGTGGGTTAGCTTCTACCAGGACTACCCCTACATGCTCCCCAGGTTTCTTTCAGATAAGCTAGTGCTAATAGAACTTTGTCGATAATTAATTGTCATGCATACCAAACAGATGGAGCTGAAGAGATCAGGTTTCAAATTTTCGATCGATATTGGCAGATATTCCATTGCAACATCAGCCAAAGCCAAGATCATGAAAACTGAAATGCAGATGGTTACTTTAAAACCATTCAAGAGACGAAAAAAATTTGACTACAGGGGAGTCAAGGAAAAGATCAGGAGAAAAATCTAATTCCATGAACCCATGATTGAGGATATCTGGGTTGATCTCAAAATGGCTAAGGAGATTAGAAAAATGGACTATTGCAGGCTAAAACTTGAGCAAATTGAATATCTCAGGCTTGCAGGGATCCCCTCTGGTCTAGTTGATGATGGAAACATCATCAATAGCAGGTATCTGGCAGAAAAGGTTGCTGGTTCCCTTCTCCCTTCAGTTCAGTGGTCTCAAAAGAAGCTGACTTCTCTGAGAAAAAAATTTGAACCAATATTGACTAACACCAATGATTGGTTAGCAGCCAAAGGGATCACTTTGAAGGAATTTTTTATAGGATTAGAGGCTGAATACCAGGCAGAATTGAAGAGAAAAACAAAGAATATACCTAAAAATAAAGGTGATGTCCCTTCTCCTTCTGGGCCCCACAAGCCTAAGATCATCTTTGTATCCAAGAAATCTAAGGCCATTGAAGAGCCTACAACGGCAACAAAAAGAACTAAGGAACATAGCCCTCAGGCACAGGCAGCTCAGCCCATGGAGAAAGATGATCAGCCGTCAGGGTAACCTAGCACTGGGCCTCCACTCTCACAAGAACAAGTGCAGTCGAGCAAGAGCGTATCTCCTTCTCCCCCTCAGTCTCCTGTGGTACCCTCTTCTCCCATCTCTCCTATCAGTGTTCCCTCTTTTAGAGCCACTTTTCCTTCCAGGGTCGTATTTAGTGATCCTCAGGGCCCTTTTGAAAGTTTCCCTTGCTCTTCTGGATCCATTCCAAGTCTATCATCTCCTTCCTTCAACTTGCCAGCAAGCCCTACACCCGAGCCAGAATCAGTAGTTGGTGCAGTTTTGCTAGTTACTCTAACTGCAACTACCGTCACCACTAGCAGTATGGAAATTGCTATAGTAACATCAGCTAAGACAACCATTATCACAATAGGTACTTCTCTCCCAGCTTGGATGTCTGCTTTCACACCAAAAAGGAAGAAGATGGCCATCTCCCCAGATGAATTAGACTTTGGCAAAATAGTGCCGGTGAAAGCAAAGGCTCCTAAGAGGCCAAGAATTCTCTCTAAATTGGTCAAAGAAAAAAGACAAAAAATTCTAGAAATTGCCAAGCCTCCACAAGACACAACCCTTGAGGGTTTCGAGATGAGCAGCTATTCCATCTCTCGTGTTGAACTTGGCAAAGTTACTCACAAAGGTGCGAAAAGCGATCTTCAGTCGGCAATGGACATCATGGTCCAGAAATTCGATCGAGAGAAGGAAATGAAGGATTATTACAAAGCCAAATCAGAGCAGCTAACAACAATAATAAAAGGGTTCACTCTTCCTTCTGAAGCAACAACTCCAGAGGCCTTCTCCGTGGATGACTCAGTCATTCAAAAAGAAGAAAAGACTTATTTAAAGAGAAAATTCTTGGAGGACTATATTAAAAAAATGCATACTCAGGGAGTTTCTCTTCTTACAGAAGTTGCAGAAAGGACAGGAAAAATGAGAAAAATAAAAGCAGAACTAGATGACTTCGTCTCCCTCATTTCTCAAGAGATCGATAGTTCAGAAAAAGATCTTAGCAGATGGAAGGAAATGAAGGACCTCAAGAAAAACACCTTAATATCTATCGATGCCATCTCCAGTAAGGACTCCTATGTTGAAATCAAGGAGTCACTGATCTTCATGATTTAGGTACTCAAAGATCTAATTGATGACCTCAAAGCTTTCAAGGAGGCTAGTGAAAAGAGTGATCTGAGCCTGCTGAATAAACTAGAAGAGCTACCATGCAACCTGACCTCTAAGGACAATCAGTTCCTTCTGATAGAAGAAATGATTTAGAATTTCAAGGAGATGGTTCAGAGAGATTTTGAAAAAAATCTTTCTCAATGTCTACTGTGGACAACATTCTAGATGCTCAGTTAACTTTGGAGAATCTGAAATCCAGGTTAACTGGCCATGCTAAATCCATCACAGCATTGAAAGATGCATTGATCAGAGCCAAAATCATCTCCAAGAACACAGTTGTGCTAGACAGCATAGGAATTCAGGCATCCATCACTATGTTCGATGCACATATGAAGAAATCTGGCAGCAAAAATTGAATATCTCTCCTTTCTTCTTCTCTCCTTATACACTTCTGTTTTGTGCAAATTGCATGCAATTTTGTAAAATGTAATTACATGTAAATATTTTGGAAAAATATCTAAAAGTCAAAGATGAGTCATCTTTGACCGAGATATTTTGTGTATTTTATTATTTTCTCTTTTTGAGGATTTTCTCCCTATATATAGTGGAGACCTCATTTTGTAAAAGATCTTGGAAAAATTAATAGCAAACACTCTGCTGAAATTGAAGCAACTTTTGAGACTTTGTGTTCAAATTTGTAAATCATATTTTGTTGAATGAATGAGAAGCAGGTTATTTCAGACTTTGTGTTGAGATTGTCTATGTTATTTAGAAAATAGTTCTTACGTCCTTTTTCCTGATAATATCTTGTTTATCTAATTTAATAAGCAAAGTGGGTGTGTTAGTATTATCTGAGGGCATTTCTAGAAGATATAAGATAGACTTTGTGCTTCTTTTATCTTTAAGATTCAATTATCTTTTGTAGTTCTAGGTGAAGTCTTTGTGCTTCACTTCACTCTACGGTTGTACTTATTTTGAATCGGTGAAGGAGACTACGAAAGACTTTG
Organism: Torreya grandis; assembly: GCA_037957365.1. Taxonomy (NCBI): domain Eukaryota; kingdom Viridiplantae; phylum Streptophyta; class Pinopsida; order Cupressales; family Taxaceae; genus Torreya; species Torreya grandis. The sequence continues at coordinate 1,740,778 of JARHVA010001863.1, read as the reverse complement.
TGCTTACGTGAGTGTTCTTGAGAACTTTGTCACTTCAGGTGATTTTCTGCTCCACGTTTGATACCATTCCTGAAAGAAGAGGAATGTTGTTGGCTATGGACTAGGATTTCCCCCTTTTTGTTTTTTATACATTACTTTTGAAAAAAGAAAAGTAGATGCTGTGATACCACCCCATGTGTTAGTTTTTGCTTAATTATATACATATATCCATCATATAAATATTTAATAGGGAACCTCCTCTTGATGAGAGGAGAGATTTGTCCCCTGCTGATGCAATAAACTTGCACGTCTGGTCGACTGATCTCCCTATGCTATGGTGATAGGAACTATTTTGGTCACCAGTTAGCTGGCTGACAAAATATTCACCCAACATGATCGAAGAAATTCACCTGAAACAAAAAGCCCGACGAAAAGTAGACGAAGCCAAGGAAAGATTTCCTTTAGACAAATTGTCTGAAGGAATTCCTTCAGACATTTTGTCCAAAGAAATTGGAGCCTGAAGACCCTCTGAAGGAATAAAAGCTCGAAGGCTGCTCGAAGAACCCTAAAAGGCAGGTACCCTTGTGGGGGGATCTTAGTGACCAAAAAATGGACTTTCTCAAGGCCCGAAGGGACACCTTCCCTTCGGGAAGTTCCAAAGACATTAAGGCCCATGACTCATTTCTACGAACTCCACAGGATGATTTCTATGGACTCATTTCTACGGACTCTGCAGGTTGGTTTCTTGGTTCTATAGGCTCAATTCTATGGACTATGCAGGGTTAATTCTATGAAATCCATAGGCTTGATTCTACCGACTTGTTTCTATGAACTCAACCGGCATATTTATATGGACTCTTCCAAAACTTGGGAGACTTAGAGAAAATAAAGGCTTTTAAGGAAGAAGATGAATCATTGAACCTTGGACCAAAATGGTTCACAGGTTCAACGGGTTCAACAATTCAAGGGAAGCTCTGAGCAAAGATAAGAAGTGAAAGTTTCCAGGGACTAGTTCAAGGAGAAGGTTCAAGCGAATGAACCAAGGAGGCCACCTAAACTGTTGAAATAGTAAACCTTTGACGTTCTCGTGGATGTCAAATTCAAGCTAATAAAAAAATTGTTGATTTTCAAAAGTGGCACAGAACTTGAAAGCAAACTCAGTGCCTAGCTCAAGAAGGAGCTAAAAAGGCCAACAAAAGGAGGAAAAGATAGCCCAAGGGCTCAAAATGAAATAGGAAAGAGGGAAAGACCAGAAATATATGTGCTGGAGTTATTCTAGTAGGTGGAATAGTTCACCAAGTAGATATTTGAACTTGCAAACATTGAAGGTGCGGCATGTTTATCTCCCTTGGAGTAAAGGCGAGGTGGACAACTACGCAAATATTAGGGGACAAACTAGATGAACTCAGGCCCAAGAGAAGACATTTGAAATGAATTGACATGCCATAGTTAAGGTGGCCATCCTATTTCAGCATGGGCTCTTTGACAAAATTGAAAATGCATTCAAAGAATTGAATGCAGCATGGGCTGTTCTATGGAACAAAGTGCCAAGCCTTTCATGGCTATTATATATTGTAATCTCTTATGTTATGCAAAGAGAGACTTTTCCATTATAGAAGCGAAACTCTATCCAAATTGAGAGGGAATTACTGACACTTTGAGCTTAGATTGTTCATCATATTTCTTTGTTTGAATGAGAAAGATGGGTACTTTCAGACTTTGTGCTGTTATAGCTTATGCCATTTTAGAAGATTGTTCTTATGTCTATTTCTTGAATGCATTCTTGTCCATTTTATTGAAATAAGCAGAACTTGTGGAAGTAATCAAGGTGTCTTGAAGCCAACTGTGGAGAGACTTTGTGCTATCTATAATTGCCTTTAGTGTGTTTGTTTGTTTTTGGTTTTCATGCAAAGGACCTTGGGATGACTTTGTGCCCTCATTATCCTTCATATTTCACTCTTGGGCAGTCGAGGTGGAGACTTTGTGCTACATCTCAGTCTGCTGGTTACTACATCTTTTGTTACCAGTTACTTGTCACTACTTGAAAGAACTCTTACTGTTTCCTGCAAGATCACTTCTGAAAGAAGAGAAGTGCCTTCAGTGTTTTCACCAAGATTTTCTCCTTTGTTTGTGAATATCATCTCTAAAAAAAGAGAGATGAATGGTGTTATCTTACCCCTAAGTGTTACTTTCTATTTATATATATAGTATATAGCCTCCTCCTATTTACAAGGAACCTCCCCTTGATGAGAGGAGAGATTTGTCCCCTTTTGATGTGATAAACCTGCACATCTGGTCGACCAATCTCCCTATGCTATGCTTAAAGAGACCTATTTTTCTCATTAGTTAGTTGTTGACAAAATATTCACCCAACAGTTTGGCTACTGAGGTAGAAGATGACCTTATCTTGGTAGGAAAGATAAGGAGAGATCCTAACAAAGGTAAATCTTCTTCATATTTTGAATACTCACCTACAACCACCACTAATCCAATGGTGCAGAAGCTAGAAAATGAATTGCTAGCTCTTAAAAAGCAAATGGCTCAAGGGATGTCATCTGCTCCTGCATACAGAGATGTACCAAGAAGGACATTCCCCAATCAGTTATACCAAGGCCATGCTACCAGAAATCAAGGGTAACCAAATCATCTTCCTCCCCCACGAGGGAACTTTGCCATTAAAGCACCTCCAACCAATTCAGCAGTTGGATATCTTGAAGCAGAATCAAATTTCTCCTTCCAACTTGAATTGAACCCTGAAGATGATGCTAATATCTTCATAGAAGGAGAAGAAGAATTAGCTAGCGACTCCAACATTAGTTTCCTGAATTACTAGAATGAACCTAGAAGTGAAGGTAAAGAAGTTGAGGGATCATACACTATTTTCATCCAGTCTAAGAACCAGTCAGCCTAACAAGCTAATAAAGAAAGAATGGAAGAGCAAGCTTAGCCTACAATTTTAATTGCTAAGTGGGAAACTACTCTACCCTTCTAGCCAAAGGACCCATTGACTGTTAAAAAGGTTAGTACCTCAAATACGCCTTCACCTCTAACTTAAAATTCACAGACTAGTCCTCCCCCTTCTAAAAACCAAAAAGATGAACTCCCATCCTCTGTTTCTAGTATATTTTAGACATTTGACATAATCGACCATATAAAGAAAACTAAGATTCAAATGTCTGAATTTAAATTCTTACAATCCAACCCTAAGCAGTTGGATAAGTTAGTGGAATGTGTGAGAAATAAAACCATCCTTGCAGGACCAGTTGTTCCAAAGGTGACTCCTACATCCACTCAAAATAACCTTGTCATTACTCCTCCTATTGCTCCTAGAAGAACTGAACCATTTTATGTCTCCTTGTTGATAAATGGACACCAGCTGAACAATTGCATCATAGTTTTAAGTGCATCTGACAACGTCATGTCTACCAAAGTAGCTGAATCCCTTGGTCTCACATTGACCAAAACATTTGAGAGATGTTTCTCCATGGAGAACAAACAAGTGCCACTGTTGGGACAAATCAAAGACGCCTAATTTGCATTTGTAGCATTCCTAGAAAAGAGAATCAAGATGACAGTCTTGATAGCTGACGTCCCAGCCTCATACAACATTTTTATTAGGTGAAATTTCTGTAAGGTTTTTGGTGGAGAGTTAAGCATAGACTTGTCTGAAGCAAGGATCCCAGTTAAAGGTGTCATGCAGAGATTGCTCCTTGAGAAGGAAGCAAAATATGTGGTCACTAAAATATCAGCGTCTGAAGCTGAAATTATATTTGAGTCTTCAGGCATGGGTAATTATTTCTTGACCACAAAGGATGTTCATGTTTTAGTTGATGAAACTTTTGAAAATGACAGTCTGAAAATTGGTTCAAATGGAACAACAGAAGACATGAGAGAGCACAGTGCAAACATAGAAGAATCTCCCCTTCCCAGCAAGGAGAAATTAGTTTTAAATGATGTATGGATCCTATTATTTGATGGTAGCTATTCCTCTACCAGTTTAAGAGCTAGGATTGTGTTGATATCTCCTCAAGGAGATATCTTTCCTTCATACAAGTTGTAGTTTAACAAAACCAACAACACAACTGAGTACGTCTCTATTGCTTGGATTGAAGGCTATTGAGACAAAGGCATCAAACTCCTTCATGCTAAAGGAGATGCTGAACTGGTGGTTTATCAGGTGAGGAACTTATATCAAACCAAAAATGAGAGATTGCACCAGTATCAAAATCTAGTTTGGAATCAAATTGAAAGCTTTGATGCTTTCAACATCTCTGCCATACCCAGGGAATTTAATGACAGCACTGATGCACTAGCTATTTTAACAACTCTCTTAGTCCTGCACCCAGACTTCAAAGGAGACAAGTACACTATCGAGCTGGTCTTTCAATGTACCTGATAATGCTAGTCATTGACAGGTGTTTAACAATGACAACCAAATCATTGCCTTCTTAGAGCAAAAATATAGCTTTGCATAGTTGCACTTCGAAGGCACTGAATCTCAGGAGCTTGGACCAGTCCTTGAATCAAGTTTAGACGCAGGTAGAGAATTCCTACAACTCAAAATAAATAAAATCCCAAAAATCTTGATTTCTCTTGAGAAGCTATTTGACAAACATGACAGATTCATCAAACAACAAAAAATAGATTCAAACTCCTTCCAAGAGTTTGATCAAGTAAATTTAGGTACCAAAGAAGATCCCAAGATGGTGAACATTGAGAAATGCTGCACTCCTGAGGAGAGATTCAAGTTCACTACTCTACTCTGCCAGTACATGTATGTCCTAGCATACTCTTATGATGACCTAAAGTCACTCAGGCCTAAATAAATCCACCATGACATTCCTCTCAAAAGTGATTCAGTGCCTTACAAGCAAAAATCTAGACAGTACAATTGAAAGATATCAGGTACTATTTTGTCAAAAATATAGAAAATGTTGCATGCTAGGATAATTTTCCCAATCCATCATTTTACATGGATTGCAAACATAGTACCTATGAGGAAGAAGAATGGAAAAATTTGCCTTTGTGTGGACTTCAAAAATCTGAATCAGTCATCCTTAAAGGATAACTATCCTTTACCCATCATGGACCAAGTGCTTCAGACCGTGATCGATTATGAGATGTTATCAATGCTAGACGAATTTTCAGGATACAATCAAGTTGAAGTTGGTGAAGAAGACCAACATAAGACCACCTTCACCACACCTTGGGGCACCTTCGTGTATTAGAGAATGCCATTTGGCCTGATAAATGTTGGCACCAATTTTCAGAGAGCAATGGACCTTGCATTAAAAGATGAAATGAGTAAGTTCATTGTGGTATACCTTGATGACTTTTTTCCAAGCATTGCCTTGACCATGTGCACCATTTGCAACAAGTGCTAGAATGCTACCACCAGAATGACATTTCTCTTAATCTCAAGAAGTCTTTCTTTGGAGTGACAGAGGGGAAACTTTTTAGACACCTTGTATCTAAAAAAGGCATAAAGATTGACTCAGACATAGTCAAATCCATCTAGGAGCTTACCCTACTTACAAGTAAGACTGTAGTTCACTCTTTTTTTTGGAAAAGTGAACTTTTTACAAAGGTTCATTCCCAAATTTGTAGAGAAGACTCACCATATCATAAATATGATGAAAGGGAAGGCCACCTTCAGCTAGATTGAAGAAGGCAAATTGGCATTTCAAGATATTAAGATAGTTATTGCCCACACCCCAATTCTAGTTTGTCCAGATTATACCAAGGATTTCACCATATATAGTTATGCTTTCAAGCACACACTTTTAGCCATTCTAGTTTAACAAAACCAAGAAGGTGTGGAATCTCCCATATCCTTTATGAGCTGTCCTCTCAAAGCTCATGAACTGAAGTATTCAAACATGGAGAAGCATGCTTATGCAATGGTGAAGGTAGTGAAGCATTTCTACTTTTACATCCTGAATTCACGTGTTACTACCCTGGTTTCTGATGCCACAGTTAAATCCATATTAACTCAATAGGAGTTTGGAACCAAAAGAGAGAATTGGATTGCTAAAATCTAGGAGTTTGATCTAGTCATCAAACCAACAAAGCTGGTGTGGGGAAAGGGCTTATGGCAATTGATTGCTAACAATAGACTGAAAGAAATAGAGTGTGGAGAAGAAGAAATTGAAGACACGCCGACAGTCCTATTTGTCTCCACCACGAACGAGTGGTATTCAAATATTGCTCATTTCCTTACTTAAGGTGAGTGTCTAGCTCACCTGTCTCATAAAAAAAGGAGGACTGCTAAATTGAAAGCTGCCAATTTTATCCTTTGAGACAACGACCTGTATAAGAAGAGCCTTGATGGAGTGTTCCTTCGCTACGTAGATAAAGAACAACAGAACCAAATTTTGAAGTCCTTCCATAATCTAGCCTATGGAGGACATTTTTTTACTCCTATAATTGCCCATAAGATTTTGTGAGCCAGGTATTACTGGCCTAATTTGTTTCAAAATGCATACAAATAGGTACGAAGGTGTGAACTGTGCCAACAGTTCATGGGAAGACCCAAGTTAGCTGCTCTGCCTCTCAAGCCAGTAGCAATAGAGAACCATTTCAGCAATGGGGAATTGATTTTATTGGTGCTATAAACCTATCTTCAAGTGCTAGACATGATTATGTCATCACGGCCATAGATTACTTCACCAAGTTGGTGGAAGCTATTCCAACCAAGTAGGCTACTTCAGAAGTAGTGTGCAATTTCCTCAAAGAGAACATCATTTTCAAGTTTGGGGTCCCAACCAAAATTATGACAGACAATGTAGCCTGTTTCACTTCTCATGAGGTCACTCAATTCTATTTTTACTATGGGATTACCCTCTCCCACTCTTCTGATTATTTTCCACAAGGGAATGGCCAAGCAAAATCAAGCAATAAGAATCTGGTGACCATCATCAGGAAGCTGGCAGATGACAACCAACGAACCTGGTATAAAGCATTGGTTGATGTTTTATGGGCAGATAGAATTACATCCAAAAAGGTGATTGGTATGTCACCTTTCCAACTTCTTTATGGTCTTAATGCTGAGATACCAATAACCCTAGAATTTACAACATTGAAATTGGCTAAGGTAGGTGAAGATTAGACATATGAAAGCTCTATTGATAAGAGGATCATGTGCTTGATTGAGTTGAATGAGCAACAAACCATGGTGGTAGACTGAATTGTTGCACATCAAAGTCTGGTGAAGAAGCTCTTTGAACAAAAAACAAAAAACCATGATTTGCAAATTGGAGATCAAGTCCTATTGTGGGACAAGAGAAGAGAACCAAAGGGAATGCATGGGAAATTTGATTCCCTTTGGAGAGGCCCATTTACTATGCATCAACGCAATGGTGAAAATAGTTTTCTATTGAAGTATCAAGATGGCACACCCTTTTCTCTACTTCATAATGGGCAGCATCTGAAGCACTTCAATTCTTGAAGTATCAGATAAGTTTACCTGTACATATGTATATTTGTATAGTCTTTAGTTCTATTTTGTGTTCATTTTTATTTTTGGCACCTTTCTTTTTAGGTAGCATGACTCCATAGCCCAATGGCATACTTCAAGGCACTAGAGATTCTGGTTTCTACTCCCCTCAGCTGTTCCAAGTTTTCAACTGAAGGAATTTCCCCAACTAGAGCTAGTTGTTGTTCTCAAAATCTGTCACTCTTTTTTGGGACAACATATGAACTATTTTGGTCCTGCAGGCCAAAATTATTCCTTCTCTTCTCAAAAAATTATTCTGAGCATTCAAATTCTTCATTATTCAAGCTTTTTCAGTTAAGGGATTAGTAGTTTCAACTAGTTTGATGGCTTCAATAGGTGAATTCTCACAAAGGAACAAGTTCCCAACACTTAGGCAATTCTAGATTGGTTCAATGCCTTAGTTCAACCAAAAATGTTCATCAGCAAGCTTCAAAGGAAGGATTGAACCATTGAACCATAAAACCTTGAACCAAATTGGTTTAATGGGTTCAACGGGTTCAATGGGTTCAAAGGTTCAACAATATCAGTGAGCTTAAAGAGTTAAGCACTTCGGTAAAGGTTTAACAAGTTCAACTGCTTCAAGGTTTAATGGCTTCAAAACACTTAACGAAAAGAAGAAGGCTTGAACCATTGAACCGATGAACCTTGAACCATTTTGGTTCAAATATTCAACGGGTTCAATGGTTCAACAGATTCAACGTGTTTGGTTCAACGCGGTTGGTTCAAGTGGTCAATTGAACAAGCGGAACAAAGGAATGAACCATTGAACTGATTAAACCAAAGTTGGTTCAATCAAACGGTTCAAAGGAGTGCCCTGAAAACCAAGGCCAAATGCCCTTGTGGGGGGGGGCAGTGAACCAAGGCCAAGTGCCCTTGCGAAGGGCAGTGAACCAAAGCTGAGTGCCCTTGCAGAGGGTAGTGAGCAAAAGCAAACTAAGAGATTTTCTTCAAAAAAATGAACAAGGCAAGAAAAATTGGAATTCCTTTGAATTTGTTCAAGGCAAAAGACGAGGTGAATTCTTTTGGACAAATTATCTGAAGGAATTCCTTCAGACTTTTGACCAAAAGAATTCACCCAAAAGAAAAATCCCAATGGAAAGTAGATGAAGCCAAGGAAAGATTTCCTTTGGAAAAATTGTCCGAAGGAATTCCTTCGGACATTTTGTCTGAAGGAATTGGAGCCTGAAGACCCTCCGAAGGAATAAAAGCCTAAAGGCTGCCTGAAGAACCCCAAAGGGTAGGTACCCTTGCGAGGGGCTCTTAGCGACCAAAAAATGGACTTTCTCAAGGCCCGAAGGGACACCTTCCCTTCGGGAAGTTCCAAAGACATTAAGGCCCATGTGATAGGATATGAAACACTGGAAGCATACAGTGGATTACCAAACCAAGCAACTTAATATGCGGAAATTAACCAGAATCACAAGTAACTAGAATTCAGAATAACACATGATATGAGAGACAATACAAAACTTGTATTAATACTTATACAGAAAAGAATACAATAAAGAAGATGCCACTTCTTCTCCACCACCTCTTCAGAGGCTTCCCACACCTCAAGTGAACAGTAATTCTCTCATCAAAGCTCTCTCTTTCAGGTCCCAACACACAACTCAAATACAGAGCTGGTGTTCACCTCCAGTGCTCCACGCACACCACAAGTGCTCCACACACTCCACAAGTACTCAACATACTTCAAGTAGATCTCCAATGAACCTGAAACAACCTGCAATTCAATAGACCATACTTATGGAAGGAACTTCCTTGCCTTCCTCTTTGCTCTATCTGAGTATACACCTGTACTCAAAGTAGATCCTGCTTGATACTGCTCCCTGTTGTGTTGCTATCCTATCTGATCTTGCACACAAGCAAATCAACCTGGTTCTGCACACCTGTGAACCTAGACCTTGCACACACATACACCTATAGATCAACGATCTTACTTACCATGCAGATCTCCTATAAAGGCCATGCACCTGTGACCAAGATCCTACACACCTGAAGAATCTTGCTGACTCTCCAAAACCAACACCCACCTTGGTACTGCTGTGGAACTAGGAGGAACACCCTTGCTCACCTCACACACAGAAGGAGCTAACTTTGCTCAACTCAAACTAGAACACTTTTCCAATACAACCATGAGTCTATTATATAGATCTCATCCAAACAATGATTAGACATCTAATTACAATAATTAGATCCGCAACTCTCAGTCTAAAAATAGCTCTAATCATGCAAACACTAGTTCGTTAGTTAACTGCCCGTAATAAGCTCGCAGTCGAACCACACAGGCGACCGATGTCGGTCCCTGTCTGCCTGGAGGTGACCGACGTCGGCTGATCCCTGACCGACGTCAATTGCTTCTCTTCACTATCCTACTGATGTCAGCTGATCAGACCGACACCGGTTGCTCTGACACTCAGCAACCTTCAGTAACCCCTCCAATGGCCTTCTCCATGTCTGCATCAGTGAAGCTTTTAGCTCCACAACTTAACAATCTCCCACTTGGAGATAAATAGCTGCACTGTACCTATACCTGTACTCCATCTAATCTATTTCTTAGTTTGTATCCCTATTCAAGATCAATCTTGAAGACAACCCACCACACAACCTGTGATATACCTCCTGTCATCCAAGTACCCTACCACATTCGAACCTACAAATGCATGTAGTGAAGTCCTGACCCTGCATGTATACCTGCTACTGGTCCCTCTCAAATCCCTGAGAACCCACTTCCCCGAATTGGCTCCTAACTCTCTGATAGCTCCCACTGCATGGGAATACTCAGGTCTATACCAGACCTCATGTGATTTCAAACACTATACCTGTCCAGCCCTTAGTGTGCTCTGACTCTGCATCTTGAACCTCACCAACACCTGATTCACATCAGCTCCCACTGGAAACAAAATCAACCTGTGATCTCCATGTCTCCCATGCCAAAGAATTTCACTGCTCCAAACTCCTCATGTCATGCCACTGAACTAATCTTACCCTTAGCTCAGCAAAACCTTGTATGTACAATTCTGCTAGCAAAACATACCATCCACATACAGCAATAGAATGATGTCATGACTCATCATCCACCTGGTAAGACAAACCACAGTAGTTACCCTAACATTGACTGAAGCCATGCTTCGTCCTCCACCTATCAAAACCTGTACCACTGTCCTGCAGCTCATCAAGACCATATACCTGGTCTTCCATCTCAACGTATCCGTTCACTCTATTCTTTAACTAAGGTATCCATTCGTCTCTGTGATTTCATCCTGCTGGCAACACTACCAAAACTCTCACTTGGTTCTGTAATATATCCCTGCCATGCTCTCACCTATTTCCTAGATCCTTCCTGTTCTACAATCAGCAATGAGTATAAAGAAGAGGAACAATGAATTTGAGGGCCTAATTACATCTTCAGTCCTTTGTATGGGTGTTTGAGACTCCTTGACAGCTCGCTGTCCACCCAAAATCTATTACAGTGACCAACCCCAGTCACTCCACAGTCTGCATCTGACCGATGTCGGTTCCCATGCGTCTGTCCTTGACTACCGACCCTGTCGACATCGGTGTCCCTACTGCCGATGTCGGTCCTCCTGACCGACATCAGTCTTACCTACTGCCGACGTCGGTCCTCCTGATCGACGTCGGTCTTACCCTGCCTGACATCACCGGCTACGGTCTACACATGACCGACATCGGCACCTGTCTGTTCGATGCTGATTCCTCCTGACTGACATTGGTATCTGTGTTCACCTGTGAGTGATGAATTTTTACTCGCGAGCTCTTTTGAATCAATCCCCATGTCTAAACTGCCCTGCTCAGAAGTATCCAGCACCATCCACTGGTTTCTGTCCGCCATCTCCTCCAAGTACACCAAGGCTTTTCAGTTCTTAAGCCTGTCAAATATATCTGTCTTCTGCTTAAGAACATGCATCTCCTTCCTGCTCATATGACCAAGCCTACGAAGCCACGTCTCCACAACAGAAGAAGAATCAATAATATAAACAAGTAGATAAAGGGTACCTATTTTCTTACCACCAGCTAATTCAAGTGCATCCGCTGTGAGAGTTCTTGTGCATCTCTCATCACCCAACCTTTCTAAAGAAATTAGCCATATCTCCAAACTTGGGACGTGCATGACCTTCATCAACACCTGTGTGTTGGCCGCCTGTAATTTCAGCTTCACTTCCCCTTTGCCAATTATATGGCAAGGCTCACCAGCTCCTCTACCTGGGGCTGCATGGAAAGAGGCAACCGAATCTTTTATCCAAGATTCAACTTTATCCAAGAAACCTCCAAAAGCATCTTGTGCAATAACACCTGCAACATTTGCATCTTCAGTTCCTTCATGCTGATCTGCTACCAACCAACAATAATATTTTACCTACTCTTTCTTTCCATAGGACCGTAAGTAACCATCTGTGCTTTTCAACTCCATTCTTAGCTTACTTTCATCTGCCATTGCTCTACTCCCACTCAATCAGAAACCCCTGAGAGTGACCTGTAACCAAACACAAAACCTGCTCCCTGCAACCTTGGCTCTGATACCACTTGATAGGATACGAAACACCGGAAGCATACAGTTGATTACCAAACCAAGCAACTTAATATGCAGAAATTAACCAGAATCACAAGTAACTAAAATTTAGAATAACACATGATATGAGAGACAATACAGAACTTGTATTAATACTTATACAGAAAAGAATACAATAAAGAAGATGCCACTTCTTCTCCACCACCTCTGCAGAGGCTTCCCACACCTCAAGTGAACAGTAATTCTCTCATCAAAGCTCTCTCTCTCAGGTCCCAACACACAACTCAAACACAGAGTTGGTGTTCACCTCCTGTGCTCCACGCACACCACAAGTGCTTCACGCACTCCACAAGTACTCAACGTACTTCAAGTAGATCTCCCATGAACCTGCAACAACTTGCAATTCAACAGACTATACTTATGGAAAGAACTTCCTTGCCTTCCTCTTTGCTCTATCCGAGTACACACCTGTACTCCAAGTAGATCTTGCCTGATACTGCTCCCTATTGTGTTACTGTCTTATCTGATCTTGCACACCTGCAAATCAACTTGGTTCTGCACACCTGTGAACCTAGACCTTACACACACATACACCTACAGATCAATGATCTTACTTACCATGCAGGTCTCCTATAAAGGCCATGCACCTGTGACCAAGATCCTACACACCTGAAGAATCTTGCTGACTCTCCAAAACCAACACCCACCTTGGTACTGCTGTGGAACTAGGAGGAACACCCTTGCTCACCTCACACATAGAAGGGGCTAACTTTGCTCAACTCAAACTAGAACACTTTTCCAATACAACCATGAGTCTATTATATAGATCTCATCTAAATAATGATTAGACATCTAATTACAATAATTAGATCCGCAGCTCTCAGTCTAAAAATAGCTCTAATCATGCAAACACTTGGTTCGTTAGCTAACTGCCCGTAATAAGCTCACAGTTGAACCACACAGGTGACCGACGTCGGTCCCTGTCTACCTGGAGGTGATCGACATCGGCCGATCCCTGACCGACGTCGGTTGCTTCTCTTTACTATCCTGCTGACGTCGGCTGATCAGACCGATGCCGGTTGCTCTGACACTCAGCAACCTTCAGCAACCCCTCCAATGGCCTTCTCCATGTTTGCATCAGTGAAGCTTTTAGCTCCACAACCTAACACCATGAATCATTTCTATGGACTCCATAGGATGATTTTTATGGACTCATTTATATGAACTCTGTAGGCTGGGTTCTACAGACTTGTTTCTATGGAATCCATAGGATGATTTCTATGGACTCATTTTTATGGACTCTGTAGGTTGGTTTCTTAGTTCTACAAGCTCAATTCTATGGACTCTACAGGATTAATTCTATGGACTTCACAGGCTTGATTCTACCGACTTGTTTCTACGAACTCAACAGGCATATTTCTACGAACTCTTCCAAAACTTGGGAGACTTAGTGAAAACAAAGGCTTTTAAGGAAGAAGATGAATCATTGAATCTTGGACCAAAATGGTTCATAGGTTCAATGGGTTCAATAGTTCAAGGGAAGATCTGAGCAAAGATAAGAAGTGGAAGTTTCCAGGGACTAGTTCAAGGAGAAGGTTCAAGTGGATGAACCAAGGAGGCCACCTAAACCATTGAAATAGTGAACCTTTGATGTTCCCATGGACATCAAATTCAAGCCAATGAAATATCCATTGATTTTCAAAAGTGGTGCGAAACTTGAAAGCAAACTCAACGCCCAACTAAAGAAGGAGTCAAAAAGGCCAATAAAAGGGGGAAAAGATAGCCCAAGGGCTTAAACTGCAATAGATAAGAGGGAAAGATCAAAAATATCTTTGCTAGAGTTATTCCAGTAGGTAGAACAGTCCACCAAGTAGATATTTAAACTTACAAACATTGAAGGCATGACTTGTTTGTCTCCCTTAGAGTAAAGGTGAGGTGGACAATTGTGCAGACATCAGGCGATAGACTAGATGAATCAGGCCCAAGAGAAGACATTTGAGATGAATTGACACACCACAGTTAAGGTGGCCACCCTGTTCTAGCATGGGCTCTTTGACAAAACTTAAAATGCATTCAAAGCATTGAATGTAGCATGGGCCATTCTATGGAACAAAGTGCCAAGCCTTTCATGGCTACTATATATTGTAATCTCTTATGTTATGCAAAGGGAGACTTTTCCATTATAGAAGCGAAACTCTGCCCAAATTGAGAGGCGATTATTGAGACTTTAAGCTCAGATTATTCATCATATTTCTTTATTTGAATGAGAAAGCAAGCTACTTTTAGACTTTGTGCTGTTATAGCTTGTGTCATTTTAGGAGATTGTTCTTATGTCTATTTTCTGAATGCGTTCTTGTCCATTTTATTGAAATAAACAAAACTAGTGGAAGTAATTAGGAAGGTGTCCTGAAGCAAACTATGGAGAGACTTTGTGCTGTCTACAATTTCCTTTAGTGTGTTTGTTTGTTTTTGGTTTCTGTGTAAAAGACCTTGGGATCAATTTGTGCCCTCATTATCCTTCATATTTCACTCTTGGGCAGTCGAGGTGGAGACTTTGTGCTGCATCTCAGTCTGCTGGTTACTACGTCTTTTGTTACTAGTTACTTGTCACTACCTAAAAGAACTCTTGTTGTTTCTTATAAGATCACTTCTTAAAGAAGTGCCTTCAGTGTTTTCACCAAAATTTTCTCCTTTGTTTGTGAACATCATCTCTGAAAAAAGAGAGATGGATGGTGTTATCCTACCCTTGAGTGTTAATTTCTACTTATATATATAGTATATAGCCTCCTCCTATTTACAGGGAACCTCCCCTTGATGAGAGGAGAGATTTGTCCCCTTTTGATGTGGTAAACCTACACATCTGGTTGACCAATCTCCCTATGTTATGGTTGAAGAGACCTATTTTGCTCATCAGTTAGCTGTTGACAAAATATTCACCCAACATGTTTCAAGGAGAGTTTTAAAGTTGAATAAGGGGAACTATCTCAGATTTTTTCTTGTAATTTCCATCATATTTCAGTTCTTTTATGTGTTTCTTTCTTCATTTGTTGTAGTGCTTGATTGAAGAGAGTGTTGACATAGAATAAGAGGAAGGTGTCAAGACAAGATGAGGTAGGCTCATGGTAAAGGGGAGTTTATATAATATTTATAATATTTTCCTTTCCTATTGATAGTATATTTAGATCCTCAAGATTAGTTGGTTGCCACTTTGTCATTGTGTCAAAGGGGGAGAAAGTTCTTATTGTGAGAGTGCTTGAAGAGAGAGAAGATGAGCTGTATATTGCTATATATGATGGTTGTTGACATCAATAAAAAAGGGGGATATTTTAAGATAGTTATCAGTGATGTTGTGGAGGTTTCATTATGAGTGGATGAAGTTCTTTGATAGCTTAAGTAATAATGACAAAGTGTGTAATGTGTTTGTCCTAGTGTACTTAAAGGATGTTTGGTTGATCTCCAGTTTTGGCATGATTAGAGATGTTCAGGGATGAGTATGGTGATTATAGAATGTGAAAAAGGTACCTAATATGTTATATATCCTTTTAGAGCTTATGTGCATAAGTGTAATTCATCTGGTAGTTCATAATTTTCATCTAGACAGTTTGGGTCTAGTGGCAAAAAATTTGAGTAGGTAGTTTGCTGATGTCAACATTGCCACGTATGGATGAGTGGATTTGGTCATATGGTTATGTTAAAATTAGTTCCTTGTTGTTATGCACTAAATCCTAGGTCATGCACCTAAGTGAAACCAAATATATGTGGGTGTAAAGTTGGGTTCCCAGGGATTTTGACAATGTTTTCCCGTACTTAGCCAAATTTGCAAAGTGGCAAGAAAAGTTGAGTAATCATATTGATGAAGTTATATATAAAATGTGTGGACATTTAAAGAGAAGGTGATCATATGGGTTTATTTATTTTTGTGTAGACACCTAAAAAGTGTCTAACCCTTGGTCCTTTCCCCCTCCTAGTCCTCCTTGGTCCCTAACCCACCTAAGTCTTATTAATTAGAAATAAACATCTATTTTTAATTAAATAAGGCCCCTTTTTCCCTCTCCTCGCCACCTCGCCACCCTAGGATACCCTCCTTGGATCCCCTTTATTCCCCACATGGCCATTTAATGCCTTAGTCTCCCATTCCAACCTCTCCTCTCGTCCATTTAACCCCGTCGACCGTTTCATCCTGGCATTCATTTGACCCGGCCGTTGGGAAACGGATGAAAGGCTATTTTTAGCCTTTCTCCGGCCTTTCAGCCGCCGACGTCGGTCAACTTTCGGCCGACGTCGGCGATATTACCGGCGTCGGCATCCTTCTTAACGGCTTCTGCACCGTTCTTTCTCTGCTGGTTCCGTTTGGCTTTTCTTGACTTCTCTGCGTTTCTCCTTGGCATCCCGACTCTTCAATCTTTCGTATCAGACCCTTGTATCAGTCCTGCACTTGACCTCTCTCCCTCAGGTACACAGCGATCTTCTGCAGGTGAACAAAGGGAATCTCCATCAGCAACAGGTTTCACATCCGGCAACATCAACAACAAGACCAACACTTTCTTCAGCAGGCACAGGTATGTTGTATTCTGTTTTGTTTCTTTATGCTTTCTAATTATTTTTAAGCTAGATTCAGCTCCTCTTCCCCTCCGTGCTCACTATCACACAGACCCGTATTCCCATCTCTTTGATTGTCCTCCTCTGTCCTTCTCTGTCCATTTGACTCCCCTGCTCAGACCCCCTGACTGCCTCAAATCAGACTCAGACCCGTCCACATACCAGACCTCACAACAAACCCGGACCATCACAGACCAGAACCTGACCAGACCCGACTATAGGCCATTACCCCGACCGACATCGGTCATTACCCCCACCAACGTCGGCAGACTAACCGACGTCGGCAGACCCGACAACCGACGCCGGTAGGACCACCGACGCCGGCGACTGTGACCATTTTGGCAGCTTCTTCCAGGTAAGCATTTGCTTCCTTTTTCTCTTTCAGTTTTGCTATTTATTTCAGTCCTTTTTAGCATTCTATCTTTTTATCAGACTTATCTTTATCAAAACAGTGGGTTGACCTCCCTTAAGGAAGTTCTCATACTTCTGGGAATAGGCTTTTGCCTAGCAACCCACCATCTGTCTATCTAACACCTTTTTGTCCAAGTTTTCTTCTTTGCAGGTGTCATTCCTCCACAGCCAAAGAGGAGTGCCCACGAACGTCTGGATTTACGGTGCGCAATCTTTAGTCCAGGTACTTCCAAGCCTTGTCCTTTACTTTCTTCTAGTTTCTTTCTTTTAAGTCTGAAAAGCAAATTTGAGGTAGAAACATCTCTGGCACGCCCGGTGGGACCCTAGGTTCCTCCTGGGTTCCTTTCTTTTTCATTCATATTAGGTGCATTTAGGCTCCTTCCTTCTTGTCTCTTTCTTCTATTCCAAATGTCACTATAAGCGGGTCTAAAACAAACCTTTCTTCCTTGCATTCTAGACTAGTCTAAATATCATACTCTCATCCCTTTCTCCATCTTGTCTTCATAGCAATATCACATTTCAACTTGGGCTTAAAACGTATTGCACTTTCATCTCTGCTTGTCCTTGCATTAGTCCACATCTAGTAACTTAGGCGCATATTGAATAAACCGTAGACACTTTATGTTACACTACCGAATCACATGCACTAAAACAAACATAAAACATACCTGAGACAAGGCCCGACTGGGAATTCATCCCCCAGCGGATACCTTACCCGTCCCGGTGACCCCACTTGGATTTCATCACCAAGGGGGAAGCCCACTCCGTTCTCTGGCGGAGTCTAAACTCTAGGTGAGGTATATCTTGGCTAAGCGAGACCAGCTAACCACTGGAATCGTGAAGTGAGGGGAGCTTGCTCCTTAGCACCAGGCCACGTACCAGACCCTAACACAGATCTTTGAGCACCTAAAACAACACCTGAAACCATCCTTAGACCACCTTCCTCTAGGACCCATTTTTCAGCCAATCTCCCCAAACATTCATCTAAGGCATAAGCCACAAGTTTCTAAGGTTAATTCCTAGGATTTATCGCTTAGGCCTGTCTGTCTCTCTCTGTTTTCCTCTTTTCATCTGTTTGTTTGAGTGTGTGAGGACGTTTTCTTCTTTGTTTTTCCAAGAACCTTTTGGCTCTCTGGAAAACACAGTCACCGACATCGGTTCTGCCACCGACGTCGGCTTCCCCTGTCACCGGCATCGGTTCTGTTACCGATGTCGGCCTCATCTGTTACCGGCATCGGTTACCTGACCGACGTCGGCCATATTTCCTACCGACATCGGTTTTTCAACCGACGTCGGTCTCTGTCACTGTCCTTTTTCTTCAAAACCAGCAACCTGAAATCTGTCCATTCTCTGTCAAGACCACATTCTGGTTTTCTGAGACTGCAAAAACACAGTTTCTGGAACCAGGCCTCTCTTCTTAACCTCTTTAGCCAACAACTGCTTTCGTCTACCTTGTCCCTAACCAAGTCCTATCATGGAGTTCCACTCGGAGACTGAAAGAACTCCTACAGGACCGACCCCGACCCCGACCCCGACTCAAATTCCCATCATCACTGAAGGGGACCAGGATTTTGCAAGATTCCTGGACCTCAACACCGTAGCCCTTCAAAACTATCTCGCAAGAAATCCAACGCGAGACCTTTCGGGTGACATGGCGACGACATCCACACCATTCGCCACCCACCCCTTTTCGACTCAACCTTTCACCTCGACTATTAACCCAACCATGGCCAATACGCAAAGTTTGGCCTCCCCGTCTATTTTTAGACCGACCTCCACCGGGGTGTCATCACCCCCTCAACCGCCTGCAATTTAACCAAGTTCTACATCATATCAGAACTTGATTGTCTCAACCCCTCGCACTTTTGCGCCCACCAATGTAGGCGTGCCAACTTATCTTTCTACCAGTGCCGCCATTCAACCACCTTTGGCGGTGCCCAGTCAACCTATACCTTCGACCTTCATAGCGCAACCACCTTTAGCCTCCGCTTCCGCCCCTGCGACTAGTCATCCGTACATTGTACAACCGACTATGTCGCACGCCTCCTCTAGCCTCTTCCAAGCGCCTTACAGCCTAGGGGGCGCTCAACCCGCCAATCCGTCAGCAGATCTTATCAAGATGCTGATGGATAAAATGTCCAGTCTCGAAGCCTCTATTTCCGGTTCAAGCAATACTTTGTCATATGAACAAATTTGCAACGAGCCTATCCATCCTTCCGTCCCTATTCGACCATACCCTAACCATTGGGAGCTTCCTAAATTTACTCGCTTTCAGAGTAAGGAAGACCCTCAACAACATCTATGGGCATTCAGACATGCCTGCTATCTTATTTCCCATGACGATGTGTTGCTTTTACGCACGTTCCCTATGTCCCTTTCTGGCCCTGCCCTTGACTGGTATAGTTCTCTTGCCAGACACTCTATCTTTTCATTCATCCAACTCGCCCAACTATTTCTTGACCATTTCTCGATCAACATCACTAAACAAGTCTCAATCACAGACCTTTACTCCATCAGGCAATTTGATGACGAATCTATTGTCGACTTTGTCGCTCGTTGGAGGGGCCTGATCAACCAGCTCTCCTTCTCTTTGCCTCAACCCGAGCTCATCGAGCTCTTTTCTCGAGCATGTGCTAGACACATCTCTTCTACCTTGCGGATTCAGACATTCCGCACCTTTGACGAAGCTTTCATCATGGCCCGAAAGCTCGAACTCCGTGCCCTTGAAGAAGATAAGGTCAAATTGCGTCATACCAACGCAAAATCTACTGGCCATTCTTCTTCCAGACCTTCTTCTTCTGCCAATTCCGAATCCAAAGGAGTGGCCAACACTGTGGTCGTTAGATCACCATCCTCGACAACAACTAATTACTCTCAACCTTCGACATCTTCTAGCATCACCAAACAATTCCAACAACGGTACATTCAGCGTTCTTACACTCCACTTGGAGAACCATACGCTTCCGTTTTGGAAAAAATTCTCAAGCAGGGGGTCCTCAATCTCCCTCCAATCTGACCACCTCAATTTGACCCTTCTAAAGCCATCCCTACATGGTATAGGGAGGCCAACTTCTGTCCCTTTCATCGCATCCAAGGCCATGACATCGACAACTGCCGAACCTTCAAAAACATCGTCCAAGACATGATCGACAAGGGGGATCTTATTTTAGATAACCCGAACGCACCCCCTAATCAAGCCATTGACATCTTCAAACAACCTTTCCCCAATCATCCGCCTACTCAAAACAACATCCAGACTTCGACTAATGACTCTCAAGACCATGACATTCACACCATTAGCACTATCTTGCCTCTTGTCCTTGACCAACCTCTTCCATTAAAGGATGAGGAACCTTCTTCTCCTACTAGTCCTCCATCTACCTCTCTTGCATTGGAGGACGCTTTGACCACATCAACGCCATTAAGCCCATCTCCATCCAAAGACCCTACCTTGCCTACTCCTCAATTACAAGTAGAAGGCACGATCATCCATGCCCTCTGCCCACTTGAGGAGCCGCCCTCTTTTATTTCTTCTCCACCAAGAGAAGAACCAGTCTCTTCACCCATTTCAACCGAGGGAGACCCAGTCACGGTTTCCTCTTGCCCTTTGCGTGAGATTTCTATATCTCACGCACCTTCATCCACATCTAAACCCAAACCCATATCTAACCTCGCCTCGCACAACGGTGGCCCTCGACCCAGACACACAAAGACTACTAGGCCTCATCGGAGAATTCCTCCCCCACCTTCGTCATTGCCCTCTATCTTGGGCCCGCATCCGTCCACTTTAATAGGAGTGCTTCCCACTCCCATCCTTCACCGAGGCACATCACCTCCATTACTCCCTCATCCCATCAGACATATATCTCATCCAAACCTTCGACCTATGCCTCTTTCACCTCCCAAACCAACGTCACCAACCCTCACTGCAATAAAACATCCCGATCCGTTAGCAGGTTCATATGCCTTGCTCTTACGGCAATTGTTGCAGTCCTCTCACCTCGACCTCCCGCCTCTTAGACAATATCAATCTCTCGGACCTAAACCACCATGGTTTGATGACACTTGCATTTGTGCGTATCATCGCACGCCTGGACACGACACGGAGCATTGTCATGCCCTCAAGGTCGCCATTCGCCAATGTTTGAAGAATGACACCTCCCTTCTTGACCACATCATCAATAAACCTTCAACACCACCTCACTCATCAACTCTCGGATCAAGGCCCTCTTGGTTCGACAACTCTACGTTCTGCCACTATCATCACATTCCGGGACATGACACTGAGCGTTGTTGTGCTCTTAAAGCTGTCATTCGTCAGCACCGGAAAAAGGATTCCCTTCTCACCAAGGATCCTCTTGACCACCTCTTCAACAAAACATCAACCCCGACCCATGCCTCTCCAACCTCATCACCTAAATCGGGATCTCCACGCCAGCCTGTGGTCCCTTTGCCGCCTTTGACCCCCTTATTCGACATTAACACCACCCATCTGACCACTAAGCCTCAATCGACCTTAACCAATCTTTCAAACATTCTCCCTACCCGCTGGGGGAATTCATCCTTCATCCAAATCTCGACCAACTTTTCAACCCAGTCTCTACCACATATCAATCACTCATTTAATCTTACATCTCGACCAAGTGTCCATCGACCCAACCCCCGACCAATTATTCGACTAGTCTCAACCAAGCTTCAACCAAATATCAATCAACCTGACCTCTCGACCAAACATTTCAACCTTTTTCAACCAACCAACGACAATGTCAACCAACTTCACATCCATCAATCAACACCTGACCAATCTGGAAAGAGGCAAATGGGGCAAGTTTGCTCCTAATTGACTCGGACCTTAACACACTAGCATGGCCCAGGGTCTTATTAGACCTTAAACCCCTTTCTGTCTTGCGTCTTCGACCTTTCTTCTGTTAGTCGAGTACTCGTCTACTTGACACGTAACTTGAGCTCGTCCCTTGAGCCACCCTCGTCCTCTTAATCCTCATTCCTTTCAAACCTATTCCCCTTTAACAAGTCCTCTACAACCCTTTTAGGATGCAGTGATGCTTTGTCCTAATAAAAAGGGGGCGTCCTTGAGCTTCTACAGTCTTGTCCGTGACTCTCATTTCTATCAATATATCCAAATCAAGATGTCAAAACATATCCATGGTCACTAAATCAAGTCAAATCAAAAAGACAGACTGATCCCTCGAAGGACAGCTGTACTATCATTGCTGTATTACTAGACTGATCCCTTGAAGGACAGCTAGGCCAACTTATCAAACATTATCAAGCAAAAATATAGACCACTCCCTCGAAGGATGGCTATGACTACTCTGGCAATAAACAGCAACTACTTTAGAAGCTTCCCGCATCGATCAGCTTCGCAACATGACCATTACATCAAGTTACATCGCTATGCAGGCTTCCCGCATCGATCAGTCTGTGCGAAAAAAAAAAAAAAAAAAAAAAAAAAAACGAGTCACGGACATTGGCTTGTAGTTGTCTCAGGGTCTCCTATAAAAAGGGGCAAGGTTATTCCTACTCTTACACTGGGTTACCCTATCCTCCTCCTATCACCGACTCAAGGGACTTCGAGCTCACTTTAATGTCAAAGTGATTCGATTACCGTTCTAACTCAACACTGGTCAACGACGTAATGCATGAATGGGGCTTTGGTTCTAATCACCCCTATCTATGCTTCTTTTCTGGTCCTTGTCAATGAAAGAGCAATTTGCCTTTCATCTTTTCTCTGCACTTTGGTCACGCTTTGGCCACGTCTATTGTCGACTCATCCTTAAACCAAGCCAACTTCAACATTTTTCAACCCAGCCTCGACATTTTCAACATGACATCAGGCATCATCCTTGACCATTTCACATAGTTTCCTGGACACCAATACACATGGAAACTACCGACCAGACCCAATTTATGTTAAGCATAAACCAATACTTGCTGAAGCATAAATAGACCCTTTATTCATTTTTAGCATACATCCATCGCGACTATGGAAACTTGCTATAGATGAAAGACCCTCGACCACTTCTACAGAATACACCATCTGTAGCATCCTTTTATCCTCATCTTAACCTCATCATTTCAACACATGACCAATCTCATCATTGACCATTTTGACCCTCTTTGTCCGAACTACATTGGTCTGAGGCCCTAAGACAAGGGCTATGTAGGCAGCACTCAGATACCACATCTTCTGAGGTTAGCTCGACCACCCCCTTTTGTTCATCTCTACGATGGACAAACCTTCTCTTCTTTGACTCTTATCGCACCCAGCTTCGTCACTTTGACCAAGACCTTTGACCACGACCACTCATTCGACTTTGACCAAGACCAATCAATCCCTCTGACCCTCCCTCCCTTTTAGGGAGAACTACATCGGCCTGAGGCCCTATCACCAGGGCTATGTAGGCAGCACTCAGTTGACATGGGGTCTTCTGGGGTTAGCTCGGCCGCATCCTTTCATCCATCCATCCTCTTGACCAATGACCATTGGAGATCATGCCTATCGCCTTCGACCTCGACCTCCTTCCAAGCCAATGTTGCCTTGGTTGTTTTTGCGTGTATGCTATTCCACGGCTGGTTAGCAGAATTGTTCGCAGACTTTTTTTGACCCTTCACAAGTGTAGGATCACGAGCCAGTTGATCCCTACTACTTGTGGCCTTTTTCGTGTTTCTGGGAGCACTTCCTGAGCCCTGGATACCTGGGACACGACGACCATTTAGAGCTTCAGCTTAGATTGAGTGACCCGATCAGCAGACGACTAAATGCTGGGGCCTGGTTACTTCAATTTTGGCACTCCTTGACCCTTGACCTGCGACACTTTTGACCTGACCATCTTGTGTAGTGGTATGTGCGCAATCATGACTTTTGCAGCATTTTCACTCACTCTTCTCTCTTTCTCATCCACCTTTCATCAAATCAGCACCCGATATCAGGTTCCCTTCCCTCGACTCCCGCTTTGAGGGGGAATACCTCATCCACTTCGGGGCAATCCACATCATCCCTCACCTGGGACAACCACTCCCTGTTTTTGTCTTGCAGTTCGTCTAGAACAACCAACAAGACAAAAAGGGGCAAATGTAGACACCTAAAAAGTGTCTAACCCTTGGTCCTTTCCCCCTCCTAGTCCTCCTTGGTCCCTAACCCACCTAAGTCTTATTAATTAGAAATAAACATCTATTTTTAATTAAATAAGGCCCCTTTTTCCCTCTCCTCGCCACCTCGCCACCCTAGGATACCCTCCTTGGATCCCCTTTATTCCCCACATGGCCATTTAATGCCTTAGTCTCCCATTCCAACCTCTCCTCTCGTCCATTTAACCCCGTCGACCGTTTCATCTTGGCATTCATTTGACCCGGCCGTTGGGAAACGGATGAAAGGCTATTTTTAGCCTTTCTCCGGCCTTTCAGCCGCCGACGTCGGTCAACTTTTGGCCGACGTCGGCGATATTACCGGCGTCGGCATCCTTCTTAACGGCTTCTGCACCGTTCTTTCTCTGCTGGTTCCGTTTGGCTTTTCTTGACTTCTCTGCGTTTCTCCTTGGCATCCCGACTCTTCAATCTTTCGTATCAGACCCTTGTATCAGTCCTGCACTTGACCTCTCTCCCTCAGGTACACAGCGATCTTCTGCAGGTGAACAAAGGGAATCTCCATCAGCAACAGGTTTCACATCCGGCAACATCAACAACAAGACCAACACTTTCTTCAGCAGGCACAGGTATGTTGTATTCTGTTTTGTTTCTTTATGCTTTCTAATTATTTTTAAGCTAGATTCAGCTCCTCTTCCCCTCCGTGCTCACTATCACACAGACCCATATTCCCATCTCTTTGATTGTCCTCCTCTGTCCTTCTCTGTCCATTTGACTCCCCTGCTCAGACCCCCTGACTGCCTCAAATCAGACTCAGACCCGTCCACAGACACGTCCACAGACCAGACCTCACAACAAACCCAGACCATCTACAGACCAGAACCTGACCAGACCCGACTACAGGCCATTACCCCGACCGACATCGGTCATTACCCCCACCGACGTCGGCAGACTAACCGACGTCGGCAGACCCGACAACCGACGCCGGTAGGACCACCGACGCCGGCGACTGTGACCATTTTGGCAGCTTCTTCCAGGTAAGCATTTGCTTCCTTTTTCTCTTTCAGTTTTGCTATTTATTTCAGTCCTTTTTAGCATTCTATCTTTTTATCAGACTTATCTTTATCAAAACAGTGGGTTGACCTCCCTTAAGGAAGTTCTCATACTTCTGGGAATAGGCTTTTGCCTAGCAACCCACCATCTGTCTATCTAACACCTTTTTGTCCAAGTTTTCTTCTTTGCAGGTGTCATTCCTCCACAGCCAAAGAGGAGTGCCCACGAACGTCTGGATTTACGGTGCACAATCTTTAGTCCAGGTACTTCCAAGCCTTGTCCTTTACTTTCTTCTAGTTTCTTTCTTTTAAGTCTGAAAAGCAAATTTGAGGTAGAAACATTTTGATCCTAGTTTATTTTTGACAAATTTTAGGTTATGTGATATAGCGTGGTAAAAGTTATGCATATTTAAAGTTGGTCTCCCAAACAAGTTCTAAGCATAGTTGGCTCTGTGATAGAAGGTTTTCTAAGGAATTTTAATGGAATTATGAATGTTCAAAGATGGTATCCTAGATAATTTATAATCATAATTGGATATGTGATATAATATTTTGATAAGGCATTTTAAAGTCATTATATCTCGCACGCATGAAGGTTTCGGGAGCAAATTGTTACATGGTTAGATTCTCCTATACAAGGAGACCATATGGTACAAATTATAGATCATGAATCTAAGTGAAACAAAAGATGAATATGAAAAGTTGGTCTTAAAAGAATATAAGTAAGGTTCCTATACTTATTTAAATTTTCACATGTTAAATTTAGAGCAAGATCGATGGAGCGTGTTTGCTCCAAGAAGTCAGGAAGCAATGAGATGAGGATAGGTGCACAATGTTTAAAGTTGAGTAGAGATAAAGATTGAGATTATTCCAAGGATAAATAGTGAGTGAGGGATCATACATATAGATATCAATGGTGTGTATTAAAGTCAAGAGGTCAAAGTGATAATTGTCTAGCACTGTTAAAGTGAGGACAATCTTGAAGAGATCGATATAACACGTGGAGTTAACATTACAAGTTTGCATAAGATGAGGTCAAAGTGACCAAGGTTTATGATTTGAGAATTGGAAATTATGTATTAAATATCAAAAAATATCGATGGTGTGTGATTGATCTAAATCTGAGAGGACATGAGATGTGAGCTTTGTGTTCAAAGTTTAACTGTGACCGTTTGCATTTGAATATTTGATTTTACTAAGGAAAGACTAGTGTTTGGTTTTTGAGTCATATCTTTCGATCCAAAATGTATTTGAGCATGTAGTAAAAATAAAAGTGGTAGAGGAATCCAAGGTACACCTAGAAATATGTATTTGAAGATTTGTAATTATGTACAATCAAAGATATTATGGTTTAAATTTGACTATGTGTTCGTGATTATTTTTCAAGTGACCTGAGAGATTTATTCAAGATTATTTTGATGATGTTTTGATATATATTGATGAATTGGATATTGGAGAGTGTTGTAGACTCCATAAAAATATTTTGTGTGAATTTTGAAAGTTTGACCAATTGCATGTAGTATGAATAATGGTTTAGAAGTTGACTATGTTTGTTCAAAATGTTCCTGTGCACTAGGTCAATGTTTGAGTTATTTGAGCATATGTAGTGGTGAGAAAAGATGAATGTGATCATTTGAGGATATAAAAGGGGACATAAGGAGTGGATCCATGTATTTGAAAGTGGTCCTATGTTTTTTTTTGATGAAGTGGTAAAGGAGGGAATGGGTTCACATGAGACCTATAAGGGCTACAAAGGCCTTATTAAAAGGTATAGTTCCTTAAGGGCGACCTATAGATGCTATGGCTGACCTATGAATATTATATTGAGATATGTATTCATATTATAGTTGAATTAAGGGTGAAGGCATGCCTAATGGCTGACCAAGGTATTGATTATCAAGTATGCTCTATAAATAGTGAAATTAAAGATGGTGATTTATAGACTTTTAAAAGAGTGACTTGGGAGAGATTTGAGAGAGGCTTATGTGTGTGATTTGTGGAGAGGAGGGGTTGAGTGACCTATGGATGATTTGAAGAGAATAAAAGATTTAGGACTACTTGTATGACCTACTGGTCATGTTTCTATTAGAAGAATAGTGCTCTTATTGTTTGAGTATGAGCAAAGGTGAATAGCGATAATCAAAGGTCCATCATCTAGTGTTGAAGACATCAATGCAAAGGTGGATGTGTTCATATTTTTTGTTGTGGGTGATCAACATATAAGGGGGTTGTTTCTTCCTTGGAAGGTGAAACTTGCTAAAATTCTAGTTATTATGGGTGCTTAGTTAGATAGGTGTAGTAGCTCCTTGAGGGATTGCAGTCTCACTAGAATCAAGAATGGTAGTTCCTTGATTAGTAGCTTGATGGTCTGAATTGGTTCTTATTTTATAGGATAGTAGTCCAATTGTAGGTTCCAATGG
Source organism: Torreya grandis (assembly GCA_037957365.1). Lineage (NCBI taxonomy): Eukaryota > Viridiplantae > Streptophyta > Pinopsida > Cupressales > Taxaceae > Torreya > Torreya grandis. Next base: position 1,713,187 of record JARHVA010001863.1, on the reverse strand, counting down.
GTTTTATTCCCCAAGAGGGTTTCCCAGATATGCCATGTGTTATGTGCTTGATCTTGCATTATCTTTCTTGTTCATTGCTATGAATGTTATGTATGTCTCATGAATGTATGTATTGACTAATTAAGAGTTTGGAAGGATTGGAAATCAAGTTGAAATATCTAGGCTCATTGATTCAACCCCCTCTCAGTGATTGCACCTATAACAGTGTCAACTTCTTAATGACATCCATTATATTTTTATTGCTAGACTCAACTATTCCATTCCCCTGTGGATAATAGTTTGAAGAGAGCTTGATTATGATTTGATTATCATAATCTGATTATGTGAATTTATAAGATTAAAAATCTGGACTATTATCACAAACTAAGCAAATGGGAGTGCCAAACCTCTTCTCTTGAAACACATATCAGATAGATTCCCTCATAGTTCTTCTAGTATAAGACTTTCTTCTTGATCATGTAACGATCCTATTTGAGCCTGAGTGCTCATATTTACTCTCTATTTAGTTCAGGGGTACTGGTTCCCATGAGTAGACAATAAATGATTTGAGTGTACCACTCACCACCAGTTACCTGAGTCTCATTAATTAATTTAATAATAATGCTTGGATTAGTATTAGTCATTATTTGGATGATCTAATAGCTTCTTACCAACTTATCTGGCCTAACTTCAATGTCAAACTCTTGAATTTTGGCCATCCATTTACCTCTTCTTCCACTTGGTTCATTCTATCCCAGTGTGAGGTTGATAATAATGGTATATGTTTTGTTTCTTAGGATATAACGCATGAAATTTTTCACCACTTTTATTAAGTCATAAATCTGCTTATCTATTATAGAGTATTTTAATTTCACTTATTTTAAATTGGTTCATTGTTTTCTACTTTTTGTATTAGTATAATAGTTGTAATATGTTTTGAAGTGAAATAATAAAGGTAGAAGTCTTTAATGAAGTTTGGACTAATCAAAAGTAGAACTTGAGCAAAGATGGTCTTGATGTCTTAGAAACTCTTTAGGGTTCTTTTATCCATTCTATCTTAGCATTTTTATTCATCATATCATTTATAATGGTTCGATAATCTCAATAAATACATAAATGCATTTTCTCACAAAGTTTATCTTACCAAAGGACTTTAACTCTTTCTTGCTACTTGGAGGCGTCAACTTAGATATGGCCTGAACCTGATTTGGATCAATAGAGATCCCATATTTGGTGATGATATGGAATAATAGATTTCCTCTAGTAATTATAAAGATGTTTTTATTTAGATTAAGTGATACTCCATACGTTCTACATTTGTCAAACACCTTTTGGAGGTGGTCTACGTGGTTAGCTCTATCTTTGGAGAACATAGTGAGGTCATCTATGTATACGATGATGCACTTGCTAAACAACCGTTGGAAAGTAAAGTCCATGGCCATTTGGAAAGTATCTCATGTAATAATTAGGCCAAATGGCATCCTATTATATTAAAAATTTCCCCACTTTGTGGTGAAGGTGTTATTCATTGAATCCTCTACCTCTACTAGTACCTGATAATAGCCAGAGAATCTATCTAAGAAGGACATTATCTCTGATCCATTCACCATTTGAATTACCTCATCTAGTCAAGGCATGGGATACTTGTATTTCCATAATGTTATATTTAAGTTCCTAAAATTGATAGAGAATTTGATTTCTCTACTAATTTTATTGATTGGTACCAAATTTTCTATCCAAGTAGAGTGTATAATTGGGAAGACAATTTTGTCCTCTAGTAACTTATGTACTTATGTTTCAATTAGAGGTTCTAGAATTGGATTAAATAGCCTATGTCTCTACTTGAAAGTATTATGATATGGATCCAATGAGATAGTGTGTGTAATGACTCTAGGGTCAAAGAATTTTAGGTCCTCATATGTCCAGTCTATCACATCATTGTATTATATCAATCAGTCTTTCAGTTTCTATTTCTCAATCTGAGTGCAACTCAGGCCTATATTCACCTGTTGAGGGTGTTGGTTAGTGCATAAATTTTATTTGATGAAAGTATATTCATTTTATATTGATGGTTTTTTTTTGAGCTTGGGGGTGTAGATTAAAAGCTTACTCTAACGAGACCATGACTAGAGGGACACAATTTTATTTTACCCCATCTTCTCTATAGTCCTCACCATGAATGTGTTCAACATCTTTATCATATTTTAGCTAATATTTGAAAGACATAGAGTTGTTCATGAATTGGATGAGTTTTTGGTCATCATCGAACAACTATAATTTGTCCACAATATTTGGGATGAAGGGGCAAGGAACTAAATCTACTAAGAACTTTTGCATCTTAGACTCCTGAAGTGGTGTCAGATTAGTGTCTAAAGATACTAGAAAGTTGGTTGTCTATTTAAGCTCTCTATGGATGTATTTGATGTTGAATCCTTTAAAGGACTCAATCAAGTCCTAAACTTGATGCTTGTACTTATTTAGATAAATGAGCTTACAATGATATTTATTTTTGATCTGATTTATCACCAGTTTAGAGTCTCCAAAGATTTGTGATTGTTTAACATTGTGTTTGAATGAAAACTTTAAAGGATTAGAGATTCATATTCTACTTTATTGTTAGTGCAGGGGAACTATAATCTATAAGCAACAAGGCACTTATTGCTATCTGAAATCATCAAGGCTATGCCCACACCAAAAACTTGTTTTGATCTAGCTCCATTGAAATAGAGAGTCCTTAACTGATATGGAGCTTCAAATTCTTTTTCATGCATCTCTTTCTTGGTGGTGAATGTATAAAATCCTTCATGTGAAGACACAAATTCCACTTTCTTGTTAGTGGCATTGTACTCTATAATCAAGTGGTTTATCTTTGGTTCTCTATCCACCCAAATTTGTTTTTCCACCCCTTTCTAAAACAACCACATGTGTGAAAATTTGATGGATGTGTATCGATTTAGTGTCCTAGAATAATCATGGCTCAACAACCGACCATAAGCTTTTGTAATGTTAATGACCAAGATATTGATGGTCTTCTACACACATGGTTTAGATTCCAACTGAATGTGCATATTTGTCAATTATCCATCACATGGGACATAAGACTTGTCCAATTGTAATACCACTCTCTTTGACTTATCTAGAGTCTAACCCAAATTTTTACACATTAATATCAACATCACATTGGATAAAGCACTTGAGTCAACCAAGTAGTTTTGCATGTTTTTATGAACATTCAGATAATTATAAAAAATGGTGGTACTGCAGGGTTGTCTTTAAATACCATCATATTTATATGGGAAAATTTAGATTTGTCTGGTGTATAAGATTTCCTAGTTAGGGCTTTGAGTAAAAACTCTCTTTTTTGGTGATCTGAGAAAGTTCATGCAGGGTGATATTGGCCTTAATCTTATACATGTCTTAAACAATGTTGTACCTAACCCCACTTTATGGGTTTGTGCTCTGTAATTGCTCATCTCTCTTAGGGGGAGGTGGGTTTTTATTGGACTTATAATCTAAAGGAGTAGAATTATTTTTTGAGGCATTGATGTGGTAACAAGTTGGTTGCTCCTTAAATTTTAATTATTCATATGGAACTATTGGAATGCATGGATCTTGTATATATTGTCCTCTAGTTCATTTTTATCCTCTTCTAGAAATGGGAGATCATAGGTCACAAAGGTCATTTTTGTGTTGGAGTGTCCATGATTAGTGGAAGAAGAAGGTTTTTTTTGATGTGTTGATCCTTCTTACCTATCCATCTCCTTATGAAAGATATCAAAGGTTGTGTATAACTAAACACAATCTAACTCACCATGTTGTGTAGTGTTATGAATTTGGTACCAATTTATAACGGTTGCTTCTATGATGTTGATCTATGACATCCTCTTAGATGTGACTTGTTATTATTGATTATTTATTGACTTTTTAAAATGTCTTTTGTATATTTATAATCCAAATATCTGATTGGTATTATTTCCTCCAGTGTTATTCATGTGTTTTTGCATGTTCATAAACTCATTGGTCAACTTTTAGACCATCCTCTAGATTGATTCCAATTATATTTTTTTGGAATTAGAATTATTTCTCTGTGTTGTAGTAGTATTGAATAATATCAATGATTGATTAAGGTTTTATTGGTTAGGTGTAGAATCATTTAGGAAGTTAATATGCTGATTGGGTAGAGCCTGGGTTAAAGGCATCTGATTATACACCTAGTTCTAGTTTTGGGCCATAGTATTATAGTTTTTATTTGGAATTGGACTAGAATCCATAAAAATAGAACTAAGACTAAGTGGGGCCAAATATTGCATCTAAAGGTTCAATTATTTGTCTACATTCATAGCTTATGCATAAACTAAAGGTAACATATCAATACCAATAACTTTATATATAAAGACAATAATCATAGGGTCCATAGAATTCTTGTACATCTCCAAGTCCAAAACTTTATTGGATGTGTAAGCATTCTCAATTATATTATACATATTATAGAATCTAACATTAAAGGCTCATATTGGCTCATTTAGCTCTCTTCTCATACTTGCAAAGTGTTGATGAACAAAACTTACACTAGTGAACTGGACAAATTATGCCCAATTTTTTTTTGAAACTCTTCCCAAGAAGTAATGGAACCTTTTGGGACATTAAGAAACCAGTCATAAGCTACATCTAGCAATGTGAATGGAAATAGTCTACATGACATGTCTATGTGGGTTACATTCAAGATTACCAAATCAATTTTGAATGCCTTTCTATGTTCCTCTATAGTCTTTCTTCCTTAAGTAGAAAAGGAATGCAGATATTTCTTAGGGTTTCTAGGTAAATTATGGATAGCTCCAAAAACATTGATAGCAGAACCAATTGGCCAAGTTGGAGCATGAACTGGAGCTTGGATTTGAGGCTATGGGTGAGGCTGAGGATAAGCCATCAAGAGCAATGGAAGATGGGGTTTTCTACTTGGAGAGAATGAGTGAGCCTTGAGTAATCTCCCAACTCCTTTATGAGACCTAACTTTTATGTGGATTTATAAAGGTGGGAATAAAAATTAGTGTTTTAGGTTGACCTTGTTAATCTTTTGGGTGTTTCTAATGCAAATCAAGTATTTTTTTTAAAAAAGAGGCAAAGGTGCAATCCCTCCTATTAACATATTAATTTACATATTGATGTGGGTTTTATGCACACCATAATTTTTTTAATGAGGTATCCTCTAAAATTTTAGGATCAATGAACATTATTCACTCTAAGGTATGAGTTACAGAGTATTGGGTTTTGTAAACAATCTGTTGGTGGAATATTAGTGAGCAAGGCATCTTGTTTAACATAGATGGGTCAGATATGGACAAATATAAATATACTTGATATGGGTGTATTGATGATGGTTATAACCTAAGGTGGGTAGGACTTCAAATAAACTCAAAAATGAAAGAAATATAGGGAAAGAAAGGAAGTTTTTTTACCACACTAGATGAAACTTTTTAAGAACAGAACTTGAACTATCAGCTGGGAAATAAATCACAAACCAATATTTGTTGCAGGATACTATAACAAACCAATAATTAAACATAGTTAGGAGTCAAAGTGAACCAAAATATAACATAATTAAACACATGAAATCAAAGGATGTCATGTTTGTTAGATTGCAATAGTACATCCACAAAGGGGGATTATTATTTATATGCCAATGGTATTCATATCAGCTATATCTTAATATTATTGACTATATATAAAATAGATAACTCATACACAACCAAAAGACTAAGAAACTAGAATGATAGAACATCTTACACAATCTAAAATTTGGAGAATAATCAATAATTTCACATCAAAACTAAAATTGCATAACTTCTTCAAAATTTCCTATTAATCTTAATAACTAATATTCTCCTCCCTTTGGGATTGATCAAATACAAGTATAAATAACTTGGGATGGTGAAGGCCGCATCTCTCAAGTGAAGTCTAAAAAATACATTTACAAAAATAAGAATTGCATCCAAATCTCATGCAAAGGATGCATGTACAACAATCAACCCAAAATAGAATTTTACAAATAAAAATATAATATATACATGCAACGTAAATTTGGAAAAAAAGTTTTGACTTAAAAAACACATGCAAGTACACAGTTATATTTATCAAAGTGATGATGTGGCACTAGTAGACGAAGAAGATGAAGGTGTGATAGTTGGAGGAATTGAAGCAACTACTATTATTCTTTATGGAATCAAAACTTATCCCATTGGAGTTTGCATGATTGCAAGTCCTATAAAAAAGGAACCCTAAGATGAAATGGAAACACTAGTAGTTGGATTTAAGCTTGGGTATGAGCCTAATGCTATTTCTTTGCCTTAATTTCTTTGAATAACCCATGTACTAATTTGAACTCCTTATTAATGATGCCAAAATTTAGAAAGGAAGGTTTGAAGAGTTTGATGGCCTTACTCTACTCCAGAGCCTCAATGAAAAATCTCATCATTGGTCCTATATATTATGCCTTAAACTTGTTCCTTGAAGTTATTTATAGTTGTTTAGAGGAAATTATCAAAATTTGGCCTATTGACTAATTCTCCTGTATGGGTAATCACATTGGTGACCTTCATGTCTTTCAAAATTTATAAGGCCTCACTTTCATGAATCATAAAATGTCCCAATATAGAACTCATTTGTGTATTCCAATTGAGAGAACCATCCCTTTTTGCAATTACATAATTAAGGCACCATGATGTGCATCAAATTTAATTGATTGAAGGCACTGATTGTAGAGCACCAAACCAGGAAATTCAATATTTTCTCCAACTCTTTAAATTGGTGCCAAAGTTTAATCACATTTGTTTTGTCTGATTGGCTTCTTGCTATGGTAACCCAGATATTATGAAAAATGTTGTATAGTTTAGTGGCTGCACTCTACACATCATCAATTATCTCTTTAAGAGCCTATATAGTCTGTCTCTATAACAACATTTGATGTGCTTCCTCTTTAATTTTGTACATTTATTTCATATCTTTACTAGTTGAGTCCATAAAAGCATATAAATATTTAGTATATTCATTAGGATCCTTTGGATCCTTTTTGGATTTATTTTCCAAGGTAAATAGATTTTCTCTTTGTTGAAATTTCATTTCTTCCCTTGTATCCAAATTTAAAGCTTTCCTCTTCCTCACCCTTTGGATGGTTCTATTATTTTTGTTGAACCAGGTAGAGACTATAGGTAACTTTTTGACAAGTACATTTTGTATCTCATACCTTGTATTTTAAATTTCTTTTTCCCATTAGGGAATGACAAGTTCCCCTATTTAGCCATATTTTGGGCTCGAGTCTTCAGATGTGGAAGGTGGAGGAGTAATTGGAGGAGGTGTTATTATTGGTGGAGCCAACGATGCACTTATTTGTATTAGGAATTGGAGAGGTGGATAGATAATTCTCTCCCATGGTGAAGGTCTTCTCAATGGAGTGACTTCAACCATATACTTAGTCAAGCCTAGGGTTTTATCAATAGTTATAGTGGCTGACTGTATGGGTGAAGACTATGGAATAGCCATCTCTAGTTAAGAAAAATGTTTCTTAAACATTTGTGGCCTTTTAGGGTTATAATTAGAAATTGTAACCTTACTCTAAAAATGGACTCCTTTCCTTGGAGCCTTTATTTTCCTTGAAGTTAAAATAAAAGGATATTCGATAGAACTAGACAATAGAATATTTGGAATAGATGGAGGTATATCTATAGCCAAAATATCTACATTGGTAACAGATGAAATAAGAGAAGAGACCACCTAATTTATTCTTTGTCTTTGGTATTCCTTAAGATTTTTATTGGTCTAAAGTACTAGCTAGAGTTTATTTTTCTTTTAGGCCTTCCAAGATCACAACTTTATCCTTTTCCAACTCTGCTTTCATATCATCTGTGGCTATCTATTCACTTATTACAAGTATTGACCCCTTCATTATTTATACATATTCTTCACCTTCATCAATTGAATATTCAACTAAATATATTTCCTGTTTAGGCTCCTCTTATTTTAGTTTCTCCTTATCAAGGGATTCCTCTATGGTGGGGAGACCAAAAGATGGCCTTTCTTCTAATTGTTTGTCCTTAGAGGGGGCATAAGGACCATTATATTTCCTATGGTAAGTGACCATAGGGGAAGTGGAAGGTGAGGGAGATGGTGAAATTATTGAAGGAACTATGGTTGTGTAAAGTATCATAGTAAGTGGTGGTGAAGGAATGGTTGGTGGGAAAACAATGGTGAAAGGAAGAGTGAATAGAGTGAGGAATAACATGTTAGGGAGTGATTGAGGATATGCCTCCTCACTAATGGTAATGGATAGAGGTGGACGTACCAAAGGTGCCTAAGAATGAGTAATTGGAATAGACAAGAAAGAAGCCTATATAAACTTGGGGAGACTAAATTGGGTGACTATTATAGGTGGTGATAGAGGTATCACAAACAATGTGATCTTCTATTGGTTTAGAAGAGGTGTAGTTTTCTCCTTTGTAGTGGTTATTCCCAAAACTATAGTAGTAGTATCTAGAAATGTAGAGTGTATCTAAGGATGGGGGAGACCTCTTAGAATTTGCCTCCTTACTTAGGGATTAGACTCCTTCTCGCTGCTAGACTCCCCCTCTTGTAAATTTGTATATTCTCTTATAGGAGAGGGAGGTTGGTCTTTCCCTTCTAAACTTATGGCTAGGTTGGAGTTCAATGATGGTTATATGCTTTATGTACTTGATATTCCATCTCCTTAGATTATTATTCAATGATCTTAGGATTGTACTGAAGAGCTTGAACAAATATCATAGACATCTATTTATCTTTAATCCTATTCCACACCTCAATATCATCTGATACATTCATAAAAATAACATAATGATCATATTCCTAGTGACCATATGAAATGTTCACCTTATTTTCTTTGAGGTACTTGAGATATTTCCTAATTTTCTTCCTTGGGTCCCATTCCCTAAATTGGGCCACCTTTAAATTATAGTGTGATATGACTTACCAACATGGTTGAAATGTGGCCTAACAAAGAATTAAAGTTTTCCAATACTCAAATGAGTTTTATAATAATAGTCTTGATGCTTAATGCCAAGTTATTCATCAATGCTATTGTAGAGTTGAAAATCCACCTCTTATTATATAATTTTATCTAGGATGTAGTATGGAAGAAATAGAGGAGCTACCCTTGTTCATTAAATTAAGATGACTGTTCAATTAGGATAATACCAATAATCCCCCATTTTACCAATGTTTCTTGTTAGGTTTTTAGACTAGGCATCTTGGTGCCATGAATCACTTGATATACTTGAGGATAGATTTCATCACATATAATTTGAAATTCATTTATGAATGTATATGTAAACATGAAAGAGAAATATTCATAGATTTTATTACCTAAATATTCTATTTAGGCTTGTCATAACTCCCCATGTGTCCTATCAATTGTGCCCATGATTGCATTCAGTAGATATGACATCATATAAAATTTTCCATCAGTTGGCCTTTGTTCAAGATATAACATATGTGTCTTCAATCTAAAACTTATGACTTCCCCTAGGGAAACTAACTTATCTAAAGTTAAAATAATTTCCATCAAAGGTACCCATTCCACTTGTACATAAGTTATGCTTTCAAAACCACGTAGTCTATTTATGAGGGACATAATTATCCTAATCCTAGGTATGAATTTGACAATGCTATTAAAGGAAATGCCTCCCTTGGGATTAAATCATTGGCACTTAACCATACATTATTTTAGTTTTCCATCTACTGTGTTATAATCAAGCCAAACATTGGTTGAGACTTGGTTATAGGTGGTCTCAGGGCATGAAATTTTGAGGTACCTTAATCCATCTTAGAAATAATTGCAACTGCATTTTTTATTTTCCTAAGGTGAAATAAATCCCTAAAAAATGTTCCATTGAAAAATAAACCTTTAATCATGTCTATTCAAGGCATTAACTCTAGTTTTACCATTGCTTGATGGAGACCTTTTTTTATAGCCATCATGTCATCGATATACTATTTCTCATCTAGAGATAATTGGTCTTGCATAGAGTAGGGCTCCATATACTCTACAACATTCTAGAAAACCAAATAGTGGAGGAACTTGAATTCAAGTCACTTTTATCAAACACTATGTCTATGTATTATGTGATTCTATCATAAGAATATGTTGAGGGTGATTGAACATGTACTTCTTTGAATAGGAGCCATTCTATCAATCTGAGCTATGTAATTTCTTTTACAAATAATTTGGTTCATTTTTTTAGTACTAAAAAATCTAGGGCTCTTTAGGTTCTCGAGGGCTTGGAATTACAAAGTTTAATTGATATATTGATGGAGAAATAACTATCCTTCACTTACATTTCTCATATATTACCCAAAATTTTGAGTCTTAAATGTATTCATGTGTCATCAATGAAAATAAAAACCTTTTGATTATGTTCTAATTTCAATTTGAATGTACGAATTAGTTTTAGTGGATTTAATTATTTACCAAATAATAATTATTTTTTAACGTTATGTGTCTAGTCATCATGTTATAGATAGATAATAAATTATCACTTACCCACTTCTCTATCTTTCTATTGAACTCATTTATGTGTACTTGGATATTGTATCTCTCAAATTTTCAAACTTGTCCAAATTTCATTCTCTTAGGCCTTTAGTTTTGCATATTCACTTTTTATACTTTGGGGCCATGATTTAACATAATTGTGACATGTGGAATAACCTTGGGCTTATGGGGACTCGAGGGCATAGGAATACAAGTGTTTGAGCCTTTCATACTGTGTTTGTTTATGTAAATGTTATATGTAATTGGATTTGACACATGACATGATATAAAGGGCTTTGAGGCATGGAGACTCAAAGCCACAAGACCATTGAATGATTGAATTTGATTTAATCCCTTCATGGTTCCAGGTTATAAAAATGTGCCAAGTGTTAAACACTCAAAACTCAAAAGCTCAAAACCATTAGATGGTGGTAAGTCAAAACCATTAGGTTGTTTTAATCCTTCAGTGGTTCTAGTTTGATGATAATATGCTAAGTTTTGAATGATAAAAACTCAAAATATTGGGACCATTAGATTGTGAGAACTCAGAACCATTAAACTGTGATAACTTAGAACCATTAGACTATGTTAGTCCTTCTTAGGTTTCATGTAATGAAAAATCACCATATGGTGTGCTCTCAAAGGTCAGAGACTTAAATCACTTAGCATTTTTATTTGAAGCATAAAAGGTTCTGTGTAACATAGTAACACCACCTATCCATGTCTCAAAAATCATGGACCTTGAAGAATTAGATTTTTTTCATGAAAGCTAAAGGCTCTGAGTAATGTGGTGATACCACCTATCTTGATTTTATGTAAAAAGGGTAGGGATTGATCATGAATGATTAACAAGTATTTATTGATAGTCCTACCATCACTTGAAAAACATAAGAACACTATGAGGAAAACATTAGTTTCGTTAGTCCAAAAATCAAAGCGCCAAATTTTCAAAAGGAAATATGCAAACCTAAGATTAAAAATGACTCAAAATATTCGTTCAAGCTATTATTTTCATAGTTTAAGTTCTTTTAACTTTATACTTCTAAAGACAACCTTAGAATTTTGCATGAATAAATTTATATTACAAATACAAAAATGGGTCTCCATTTGAATTTTAAAAATGGGGTGTGTGTGTTAGGGCACAACAATTTCAAATAGTATCAAACTTTTCATACTATAATAAAAAATGAGGATTAAAGGTTATCATACCAAATTTATCCTATAACACTGCTCTCATGAACATACAGGTCATTTATTTAGGTGGGGAACATGGTAAATGTTTCATACTCTCTCCTTGGGAATGTTAATAATTCCCAAATATAATGTGTTTAATTATTTTTATGGTTTGAAGTCCACCACAACAATCTTATATATATTTATAAGTTAGCTCTTTACTTATCTTTTTATGATGAGAAAATTTTGTGATGTTCATGTCTAAATATATGGGGAAGATCCTAGCCATGAAAATTTCCAATATGATTTCATTAAAAATGCCACATATGGTATGAATTAATAATTTAATCATACATTGACTCTTATATAGAGATTAATTGGGAAATGTAAGATCTATCCGTCTTAATCCATTTCAGTACACTTATAAACTATTAATTAGTACAACACTTTCCATATCTAGTTGAACTAAAATTATGATTGAGATTTTGAAATAGAAATGGGGAGCTTGGTGTAGAAACAATATCCATGGACTAACTAAAATGACTAGATATACATATGGTATGTGTTAATCATATGATCATGCTTTTACTCTTTTATAGAGTCTAATTGGGATGGGCAAGCTCTATCATGCTTGATCCACTTGAGTACACTTAATGATTATTAATTATAGTATACTTATTTTAATTAGTTATACCTCAAACATAATTGATATAATTTCAAAAAAAACCTTGAGCTTTGTATTGACACGGTATCCAGGCTAAATGGAATGACTAGGTATACACCTAGTAAACATTAATCAATTTACCATGATTTGACTGCTAAAAAAGTACTAATTGGGGTAGATAAAGCTATCACATTCAATCCACTTGAGTACATATTAAAAAAAATTAACTAATATAGCACTTCCCATATATTTTTGTATAATAATCATTATTAATATTTTTACAACAAACACCATGATCTTAAGCCATAAAAAGTACCTAAAATAATGGTAATGACTAGTAAGACATCTGATACACATTAATTAGTTGATCATGCTCTAACTCTTACATATGGGATAACTATTATGGACAATATATTTTAGTTGCAATCCAATCTATTTTGCCTACAAAGTACATGAATTCTAATATTTGGTTTTGAAATTATAAACTAAATATTTCATACATCCACATGACACACCTAATTAATTACCAAACATATTTAGGTACATGCTTTAGGATCTAGAGTGATGAAATGTGATTTTAATTTTCATGAAATTTATTTAAATATAATATTAAAAAAAAATGTATCTAAGCGTGTTTTATAAATTCTAAGTCTAGTCTTATAGGACCTTCCCTTTTAAATAAATACTTCAAATTCCTCTAATATTATTGGAAAAACTAGTTAAATACAATCAAAACAATTTTGATCAAGATAATGTAGATGGATTTTGTCATGTGGCACAAGTGCAACCTATAATGAGAGGGATCAGTGAATGAAGTATAAACCCACCATTTAGTCTCAGTTCCATGGATATGCCCTCTACCAGTCAAAACTAATTGAGAAAACATGACTATAAATAATTATTTCATGAGCATATAGGTGAAATTGAGAGGAACTCAAAAGAAAGAAGAAAATCAATGTTAATGTGAGTAATATTTATATTGAGATATTAAATGATGAGACTATAAGGGAGGATGCCAGAGATATTTATCTAACAATTCCTAGAGGTACATTAATTTCCCACAACCATATAAAAGCCTACCATTCAATCAGAAACCATCAGTAGAAACTATTTAATTAATGAGGACCCATGTAGTTGGAGTAATTTTGAAATATAAAGTTTGGTACAAATTTCACCATGAAGATAATTTGTAATGTATGAACTCCATCTCTCTCTCTCTCTCTAATTTTTGTTGACCAAATTTTGAGCTCAAGCCAAAATTTGTCACCGCCTCTAGGTTGAAACTTTGCAGGGTTGTCAAAAAATTATCATGGTATTGTCATTGTATTTTCATGATCTTCAATCATATTAAATATTTTTATATGGTCATATTTGTCCTTTTCTAGCATTGTCCAAAGTTTGGTCTTATATTCACTTGTCTAGTCATAGGGGTCAATTTCAAGGTCTTGAAATTGTCAAACATGGTCAAAGTTTTAGAATGGTTTAATTTCATTATAAAAGGTTATTTAGGTTTCATTAAGATCATAATATCATGCACTAACCTTTTATTTGGCTTTTATATGCAAAAATGACAATTTGGCCACCTTTTGGCCTATTTGGAGGAGTTACATGTACCATTCCAAGAATAAATTTTTTAAAGAAGACTAAAAACATACCTGATGTCATAAATGGGTTAGATAATTTTTAGGGATAGTCATAAATTGACAACATCTGTAGTTAAATGCCTAAACTATGAAAAATGACACTTTACAAGCACTTTTGACCATTTATACGATTTTACAAGATCAGATTTAAGTTGGAAATTATTTTTAAGTGTCCTTTGGTATTATTAATATAATTTTTAGGGTTTATAATAAGTTTTAGGTTGAAGAGATGATTCATACGGTCTTTCTCCTCCATTTCTCCCTTCACAAACTCAGAAAGGAAAATTTGAAGTGAATGGTACAGCCAGGAGAGAGAGAGTTAGGAGATAAAAATTTGGCCATTGTTAGGGGTAATAGTAATATTTAAATAATTGGAATTATTTTTTATATTCATGTTCCCTTATTTATGAACAATTGATAAGAGTGACAATAGGTCACTATGTCTTATCCATCCAAGTAGGGTTTATTCTAGCATCTATTTCTCCACTTCAAAATTTGATGGAGAATAATGGTTTAGAGGGATGTTTTTATAGGTAAATTATCTCCTTTTAATTATGTTTTCATCATCTAAATCATCTCCATGAAGTGTATTCACTTGGAGAAAAAGTGTCTTGGTGTATAAGGTGTCTCAGTTAACCCTGCTACAAGTTTTGGTTTATCTGAGATATTTGTCACTTTTAAGGGTTTAAAATATTCCATTTATCATATAAAATTCCCTCACTCTTACATAGTTCATATTTTCTCTCTCTGAAGATGGATCCTTATTGTTAGTCTTTAAGAAATGTCATGTGCTTTGCTCTTGAAATGCACGGTATAATTCATAAATGGTATTCCACTAGTCTAAGTGCCATGTTTTATATAGATGGTGATGAGAAACTAATGTTTGATCTATTTTAGTATATTTGAAATTCACGCGTGGAAATTTTCAATCAAACCACACTCTCAAACAAGGATATAAGGTGTTATGGTCACTCACTGTCAAGCAGACCTGTAAGTGACCATTTATGGTTCTCAAGTTTCAATACAAATATAGTTTATTTCTCATGGAGAGACATAATACATCTCCTTATACATTTATATGGCCTTGATTACCCCATTTCAATCATCAAGTGATACAAATTGATTAGAGCCTCCAAGTCTCAACACACAAACCATATATATTGGTTGACTATGTATATAGTCTGTATAGACTAGTTAAGTCAAGTTGAAGGTGATATAAGGTATGGTCAGAGGGACTATAAGCCATTGAAAGAGTGAAAATATAATGAGATAAGATTGAAAATGGAAATATGTCAAAAGGGTCTAAAACTCATCAAGCTCTCTTAACTACTTGTGAAAGAAAGGTCACCACAGGCTCTAAACCTGTATGTTCTCATTATGAACTTAAGTTTATTGTTTCTCCAAATAAAAACAAGTAAAAAACAATATTTAATCATATACATTATAGGAAGGACATAATACAAACCATTGAAGAACAACTAGACCATTTGTAAATCATGAAACTGAGTTCACAGTCCTAGAAAGCTACCTATATGACTGTGTATGGAATGAGCAAGTGAGAAGTGGTTTGAAAATGACATAAAATGAGTTTGCAGACCTTGAAATATAATGGAATAAACTACTTTGGTTTGAATACTTCAAGGCATCATGGCAAGTGAGTGGACTAAGTTTCAAACCTAATACTCAAACAACCCATTAGCACCTATAGGTCAATTTGGGCATCACAAGTTATACATGCAAGATGTGAGAATAAGTGTCATGTACAATAAGAGAGCACAAAGGGAATTTTAATGAGGTCACATATAGTATATGGAACCAATTTATGCAAAGAGACAAAAATAAATGTCAATAGAGATGATTACCTCATAACTCTAATCTTACAAGCAACTAACACTCATAGAACCAACTTACACTCACATGTTGCTAATGAGACACCTAGTCTCAATCCCAGCTTCAAGATAGTGAAAGAAGGCAGAGCATGCATGAAAAGTGTTTTAACCCAATTGTAACTCCAAATAATTAAAATTCCATTCATGAGATCATTGATATGGAAATAATACCTTGAGACCAAAATACAGTCATAACCCTAAAAGGCCACCTACAGGCCTACTTGAAGGACCAATCCATATTCAAGATGTCTATAACCTAGTGAAATAGAGGGGGAGAGGTGTTTGAAAGGTGATCTAAGCCTAAATTGGATTATTAAGACAAATCCAAAAGCTATTGAGAAAGTATTTGGTGTGAGGGTGAAGACCTGAACAAAGAATGCAATCAATCATCCTAAAGGTCACCTATAGGTTACTAAGAGAAGACATGTTGGTTCTAAGCCTGAGTAAGGAGAAAAACATGATATAAAGGAAAATAAGGTCTATCTTAGTTGAAAAAAAAATCACAAGGTTTTTTTAAGACCAAAGGAAACATGTTTTGATAAATTAATTTGGTCGAAACTAAGTTTCAAGACCCCTACACACAACAAGTAACTACTTACAATTCTACCTGCTCTTCATGTAGATTTTTGATTGATTGAGGAAAGGGTAAGTCATATGAGAGGTATATACAGATAAAATTGGTAAATGGTTTCATAATGTCATGAATATCTCATTTCAACCCTTAGACCTGATAACAAGGGTATAGAATTCAAAACCATGTCTAGGCCTAATGAGCTTAATCCTCACATGCAAGCAGACCTAAGTGCAAGTGTTTGAACAAATGGATCTTAGAGGGTAAGGTAATGGTTTGAAGGTGTTGAATATTTTATAGACATAGTGCAGAGTCTCCAAGGCCATCCATGAATATATCAAAGTAATAAAATGCCAACCTTAGTCTTAAATGCTTTCTTGAGTTCTTCTTATGCAAGCCTGCACTTCAAAATAGTCTTTTACTACTTGGTAAAACCATGAACCAAATGTATGGAAATATGTGGTTTTATTAGGAGGTATCAAGGTATATACACAAAATTTTATAGGCATCATCTATTTTTCAAGTCTTTTATGTGTATGAAGAAAGGCTAGGACCATTAACCCCTCTCAAATGGCTTGCTTGCAACCCGAGGAGTACCTTATCACACTCATAAATTTCATGGGACCTAGTGTAGATACCAACATTGTGTCGACCCCCCCTTGGTCCCATTCTAACCACTTACACACTTTATTAATTTAAAATAAATTACTTATTTTAAATTAATGACATCACCCTAGACACCTCACCTTGGACACCTCGCCCTTAGACCATTTCTCACCCTATGAGTCACCCATGACCTATTCTCACTCCATCCTAACCTCCTAACTAACCCTCGTGCCTAATAAACCTATCTTTTGACTGTTCTCCAATGGCAGAAGCACTTGGCAGATGGAGAAATGGGCCAAATAACCCTTTTACCCATTCTCAAGCCACCGACGTCGGTCAACTGTCGGCCAATGTCGACGGGATCACCGACGTCGGTTACATAACCCGACTTCTAACCTCTGATCCTCAAAACTCTCTCTCTCTCAGGCCTTGAGACTCTTTGGTAGATTGACGTGCACACTCTGAGACCAAGCATCAGACTTTGAATTTTGCTCTCCAGGCTATAGAAACTTTGCAGAATCACTCCAGACATTGGATTGGAAACATTGCATGAGATATTCAACATCAGCCACAACCAAAGCTAAGTATTCTTCTGTCTTATTTCAGTATTTAGAATACATTAGTAATTAGTTTCTATTTACTATTTCTAAATACTATCAACTAGACCTGACTTCTTCTCAGAGAGGCTGAAAAGCCTTCCCCATATACTTATCCTCTTTACACAACAACCTTCTACCTTTGTCCCTTTTCAGACTCTACTCACTGTCCTGCAACCCTGCACAAACCTGTAAGCTTTGACAGACCCTTCTGTTGACCACAGATGTAATCCAAAACCCATCCAAGGCCCATTGCCCTGACCGACATCGACCACAACCCTGACTGACATCGGCAATATGACTGACGTCGGCACCATCCACAAACTGACCTCGACAAGACTACCGATGTCAGTGACTATGTCAGACTTATTGCAGAGAATAGGTACACGTTGTTTACTTTCTCTTTCTTAGTCTTTCATTATTTCTCTTTATACGACACTCTTTTTCATGAATAGTGGACTGTCATCCCTTACGGAGCTTTACGCTTTCAGGACCGAGCGTGTTGCTTGGCAGCCCACCTTATCTTATTCTAACATTTTCTTTGGTTTAAGTCTTATTCTTATCTACAGGTGTCTTCCTCCACAGCCAAAGAGGAGCTCCTTCATCACTTGGATACGGTGCGTAACTTAATCTGGGTAATGTACAAACCTCTGACCCACTAATCTTTAGTTTCTTCTTCTTCTGAATGTAATTAGCAAAAATGTAGAGAAACATTCTGGCATGCCCGGTGGGACGCTGGAGTTTTCCTTGGGTTCATTTCTTTAAAAATAAAATTTTTATATAGGTGCATTAGGAAAATTTTCTCTCCTTGCATCCTTCTTCTATCTCTTTATTTCAAAAAGAAACCATTAGCACAAGTTAAAAAGAATGTCTTTCTTTTTCTTCTTGTCACTTTTTCCCTGCATCTTAGAGTAGTGAAAAATTCATGCTCTTAACCTTTTCTCCACTTGTTGGCATCTGAACAAAACATTTCAATTTGGGTTAAAAACATTATTGCATTTCATTCCTGCTTGAATGCATACTTAGCCCTCTCACTTAGTAATTAAAACACATTATGAATAAATCGTAGTGCACAAATGTTACACAACCATACCACAAGCACATCAAATCAAACATATAACATACTTGAGACAAGGCCCATCTAGGATTTCATCACCTAGTGGATACCTTACCCTTCCCGACGATCCTACTTGGATTTCACCACCAAGAGGAGGACCCACTCTGTTCTCTGGCAGAGTATAAACTATAGGCAAAGTATATATTGGCTAAGCGGCCCAGCTCGACTTTGGGTTCGTGAAGTGAAGGGAACAAGCCCCTAGCACCAGGCCACGTACGAAACCTAACATAGATTTTTGAGCACCAAAACATAACCCGAAACCAACCATAGACTTCCTCTTTAAGACCCGTTCTAAAAGCCCAATTCCCAAACATATTCTTCTAAGGCATAAGCCACCACGACTCTAAAATTTATTCTTAGGAATTTAACGTTTAGAGGTTGCTTGCCATCATCTATTTTGCTCTTTTTATCTAATTTTTTGAGTTGGTAAGGTCACATTCTGAGGTCCAAAAACAACTCAAAATTTCTCTTTCTTTCCAAAAAAATATCAATTTTTTGTGTTTATGGAAATACACAGAAACCGACATCAGTTTTTCCACTGACGGTAGCAATTCATTTTCACCAACATCGATTATCTGACTGACATCGGCAACATACTTCACCAACATCAATTTTTCCACTGACGTCAGTCACTGTCAACAAATTTTCTTTCCAAACAGCAAGCTTAAAACCTGACTTTTTTGCTGTTCAACACACATTCTAGGATTTTGAAACTAAAATACAGAGTTTTTAGAACCTGAATCCATTTTGTCTTGAATGGTTTTGACACGTAGTCAAGCCAAAACTCTTGTTGACCATGGGAGTCAACAACCACTTCCACCTTTGCCTTTCATATCAAGTCCTCTAATGGAGTATACTTTAGACACTAAGCGTACTCCTATCCAACCTACCTGAAATCAACCACCTATTGTTCCCACAGGGGATCAAGACTTTGAGAGATTCCTTGACCTCAACGTCAAGGCTCTCCAACACTATCTCGAAAGAAGCCAAATGCGAGATCCTTCAGGTAACCCTATTTATGGGATGCTGACTTCCTTAGTTGAAATGATAATAATATCAACAGCCTCCATTACTCAACCCATGGTCACTCAGGCCATTGCCTCAACTAATAACCCAACCATGGCCAATGTGCAATATTTGGCCTCCCCTTCTATTTCTGGACTTACCTCCATCGGGGTTTCCGTACCCCCTCAACCATAAACAATTCAACCAAGTTCTACACCATTCCAAAACTTGATTGTCTCTACCCCACCCACTCTTGCGCCTATAAGCATGAGAGTGGCTACTCATCCTTTAACTAGTGCCGCCACTATTCAAACACCCTTGGCAGCATCTAGTCAATTTGTGCCCTCTAACTTCATGACACAAGCCCCCTTGGCCTCAACATTAGTCCCTATGATGAACTACCAATATGTTGCACCTACACAAATGCAACCAAGTACATCATACGCCCCTCTCAGCACCTTCCAGGTACCCTACAACCTAGGGGGTGCCCCTCTTGCCAATCCACCAGTCGATCTAATCAAGATGCTAATGGATAAGATGTCCAACCTTGAAACATCTATTTTTGGTTCAAGCAATGTTCTTTCATATGAACAAATCTGTAATGAACCCATCCACCCTTCGGTCCCTACTCGACCATATCCTAGCCAGTGGGAACTCCCAAAATTTACTCACTTTCAGAGTAAAGAGGACCCACAACAACATCTACGAGTGTTTAGACATGCTTGCTACCTCATAGCGCACGTTGATGCGTTATTACTTCGCACATTTCCCATGTCACTTTTTGGCACCGCTCTTGATTGGTATAGCTCCATTACCAGTCATTTTCTCTTTTCCTTTACTCAACTAGCTCAACTATTCCTCGACCACTTTTCAATCAACATCACTAAGAAGGTCTCCATCACAGACCTATATTCTATTAGACAATTCGACGACGAGTTGATAGCCGATTTTATTGCCCATTGGAGAGGTTTAATTAACCAACTCTCTTTTTCTTTACCCCAACCTAAGCTCATTGAGCTCTTTTCAAGAGCATGTGCCAAGCACATCTCATCCACTTTGCGGGTTCAAACATTCTGCACATTTGACGAAGCTTTCACCTTGGCCCAAAAGCTTGAACTTTGTGCAGTTGAAGAGGATAAGGTCAAACTGCGTAGTAAAAATACCAACGCAAAATCCAATGACCCTTCTTCTAAATCTTCTTCTTCCCACTCCAAGTTTAAGGGATCAGTGAATGCTGTGGTCCTTAGGTCATCATCTTCGACTTCAACCAACCAATCCGAGCCTTCTACATCACAAAGCATCACAAAACAATTCCAACAATGGTATATACAGCGTCAATACACTCTAATAGGAGAATCATGCTTCTGTATTGGATAAATTAGTGAAGCAGGGGGTCCTCAATCTCCCTCAAATTTGACTTGTCCAATTTAACCCTTCACAAGCCATCCCTGCATGGTATAGGGAAAATGACTTTTGTAATTATCATCGTGTCAAAGGTCATGACACCGACAATTGTAAAACCTTCAAAAATGTTGTTCAAGACATGTTAGACAAGGGGGATCTTGTTTTGGATAACCCAAATGCGCCGGCTAATCAAAGCATGGATGTCTTTAGGCAACCATTTCCTAACCATCCCCCATGTCAAAACAATGTCCAGACCATGGCCGATGACCCTCAAGAGTGCAATATATTCACGGTCGACATGGTTGCTCCTTTCATTTCTAACTAACCTCTCCCACAATCTGAAGAGGTTAGTCAACCCATTTCTCCACCACGGGTAGAAGAGCCTATTCTACCCATATCACCCCCACGACATCAAACACCTCTTCCATACATACTTCTACCTCGTGAGGAACCCATATTACTTGTTCCTCTTGCCCCGACCTTCCCTCTTCTTCTACCATTGGAAGAGGTTACCATTCATAGCCCACGCCCTCATGTAGAAGGGGCCATAATCCCTCTACTTCACCCTTTAGAGGAGCCTTCCTCTCCTTCTTGTCCTCCACTGATGGGGGATAGTCCTCCATCCACCTCCCTTTCACACGTAGGAGAGGCTACTTGACCTCTCCCATATTGGAGGATCCTTTGATGGCACCAATGTTGGTGGCCTTGCCCTCATCCTTCTTATCACCAATGGGGGATCATACTTTCCCCAATCCTAGACCACACATGGAAGGCATGATCATCCCTGTGCTCTATCCTCTTGAAGAGCCAAATTCTCCAATCCCTTCTCTGTCGAGAGAACTTACCGTCTCACCCACTTCGGTCGAGGAAGATCTAGTGAGGGTTTTCTCTCGCCTTTGGCCCGTGATCACTGCATCCAACACATTTTCACTCTCACGATCACCCAAATCCTCCAATGGACTGACTATAAGATCTCGCGTGACGTCAGTTAAACCCTTCTTGCGATTGGCAAAAAACTTAGGATTTCTCCATTCTAGAAACCTAAAACATGAGGTGTTATGGGAGAGACTTAAAGCTCCTTATCTTACACATTTTGCTTCACCTTATACTGTCAATCCTTCCATGACAATTCACCCCAAAGTTTTTTATGAGGATCGGGCTTCCACCTCTAAATCATTAGAAGCTCAGCCTTCCACACCTAAACCCAATCCCTCATAGGCATCCACCATGCCGAAATAGATTAAATCTCTCGGTGTTCACCCTGTATCAAACCTCACTCACCCACAAGTGAAGGTAGATTTGAACCTCACCCCACACAATAGTAGTCCTCGCACTAAACTAAAGAAGGCTACTAAACCATGTCGGAGAACTTCTCCCCCACCTTCACCATTACCCTCTATCTTGGGTCCACATCCATCTACTTTAATAGGAGTGCTCCCTACTCCAACACCTTACAAAAATAAATTGCTTCCATTACTCCCTTTATCCATCAAAAACATACTTCCTTCAAAAAATTTGACACCTCTCATTAAGAAAGAGTCATCTACACGTATGGCCACATCACCAACCAAAAAGGAGGTATGAAAACCTCCCCCTACAACTTCTAAATAGAAGTTGTCAACCCCTACTGCATCAACGAGCGCAGACCCATTGGTGGGTTCTTATGCTTCGATGTTATGCCGATTGTTGCAGTCTTCTAGCATCGTCCTCCTGCCCATTAAACCATACCAACCTCTCAGATCAAAACCATCTTGGCTTAACGAAACTAAAATTTGCTGGTATCATCACACACCTGGGCATGATACTAAGCATTGCTACACCCTTAAGGTTGCCATTCGCCAACACCTAGAAAAAGGCACTCTTCTTGTTGAGGATCCTCTTGACCATTATTTTGACAAACTATCGACACCATCCCATGCCTCACAAACCTCTTCACCTAAATCAGGATCCCAACGTGAGACTATGGTCCCTTTACCACTGTCTCCCCCTTTATTTGACATCAACACTATTAACGTGGCCACTAGGTCCCAAACCCCAAAGGATAAAGGAAACGAGAAGGTTTTTACCCCTTCGACACATCCATTTATCAAGCCCTCTCAACCACTAAAACCCAAGATTTCTATCTTGGGCACATCTCAACCAACATCTCCGAGGGAAAATCCTCCTAACCTCTCTAGTCCACATGACATTTGGTATAAATGACTTATTGACTACTTGACTTATTCCATCATTCCTCCTAACCTCTCTAGCAATGTACAACATGCTTTTATCAAGAGTACTGCTCACTACACCATGCTAGGGGGTCTTCTCTACAAACAAGGCTTCAATGGCCTCCTCCTCTGATGCTTAACCACCACTGAAACATCTCATACCCTCAAACAAGTTCATGATGGGATTTGTGGAAGACATTTCAGTGGTAACTTGCTTGCAAAGTGCATCCTCTGCCTGGGCTATTATTGGTCCACTCTTAACCAAGACTACAATAACTATGTTTGGCATTGTATCAAATGCCAACAACATGCTAACCAACATCGACCACAACGTGCCTACAACAAAAATCTAAAAGAGTGAGATTTCAAATTCAGAGATCTCATCCTTAAAGACAACCCACACGTGACCAATATGGAAAGAAGCAAATGAGGCAAGTTTGCTCCTAATTGGCTCGGACCTTACATAATAATGCACAAGTATGGATCAGGGACTTATCGTCTGTCTTCTCTCAAAGGCTGGCCAGAACTTGAGCCCCTTAATTCCTTACATCTGCGACCATTCTATTGTTAATCAAGTAATCATTCAATTGATGTTTAACTTGAGCTCATCCCTTGAGCAACCCCCATCATCCTCATTCCTATTTCTTTCAACCCTTTTTCCCTACAAACATTAGTTAAACCTTTTTGCATTTATACTTTGTCCTAATAAAAGGGAAACCCCTAAACCTCTATAGTTTAGTCAATGACTAAAACTTCAGTCAACAAAAAAAACATAAAATTGGGATGCCTAAAAAAATATTCAAAAGTCATAAACTATAAATGTAGACTGCTCCCTCGAAGGACAGCTGCATAATTGCTGTAACTAATACACTGCTCCCTTGAAGGATAGCTATTCAAAGCTATCAAAACATACAAAGCAGAATATAGACCACTCCCTCGAAGGATGGCTATGCCCAAATTTTGCTACAAACAATACCCTCTCAGAAGTTTCCCATATTGATCGATTCCACATGACCACAACACAAAACAACATCCCCAAGTAGACTTCCCGCATTGATCAGTCTACCAAAAAAAATAAAAATAAAAAATGACTAACAAACTATTAAGTCATGGACTTGCCTATAGTCATTTTCAGGGTCACCTATAAAAGGGGCAAAGTTATCCCTGCTAAAAAGAGTTATGCTATCCTCACATATCACATAATCATACCTATTACCCCAAAATACTCAAGGGATTTAGAGCTCACTTAATGTCAAGTGATTCGAATACTTCTCTAACACAACCAATGGTCAAATGACGTAATGCATGAATGGGGATTTTGTTTGCAACAACCTTATCTATGCTATCATTATGGTCCTTATCAATGAAAGAGCAATGCACCTTTCACTTCTTACACATTTCGTCACATGCCAATAACATGACAACCAAAACATTTTCCAACCACTAACATACATCATGATTTATTTAATACAAATACTAATTTGTGTTATATAAATTATCATAGCCCATTCACAGTAGTTTCTATGGAAAAAAATACACATGGAAACTATCAACCAAACACAATTTATGTCAAGCATATACAATCACCAATATGAAAACTTGCTGAAGCATAAACATACTCATTTCATTTTTAGCATACTCCATCACCAATATGGAAAATTGCTAGGGATGAAAAACCACATAACCAATGTTACAGAATACACCATCACATAATATGGAAATGGCTGTAACATCATCATACACTCACATAACCTATGTTATAGGATACACCATCACACAATATGGAAAAGACTGTAACATCATCATACCCTCATCATTTCAAACCTAACCAAAACAACTATCAACCAAACATAACCTATGTTACAACATACACCATCACACAATATGGAAAAGGCTGTAACATCATCATACACTCATTTCATTTTTAGCATACACCATCACGAATATGGAAAATTACTAAGGATGAAAAACCACATAACCTATGTTACAACATACACCATCACACACTATGGAAAAGGCTGTAACATCATCATACACTCATCATTTCAAACATAACCAAACCAACTATCAATCTCTTTGACCCTTCTTCCCTTTTGGAGAGAACTACATTGGCCTGAGGCCCTTAAAATAGGGGCTATGTAGGCAACACTCAGTTGACATGGCATCTTCTAAGGTTAGCTCAGCCATTTGTTTGTTCATCTACCTGATGGACTAACCATATAACCTTTAACCATGACTTAACCTAGTCAAAACCAACCATATAACCTTTAACCATGACCTAACCTAGTCAAAACCAATCTATAACCTACCCTCTTCTTCCCTTTTGGGGAGAACTACATTGGCTTGAGGCCCTTAAAATAGGGGCTATGTAGGCAGCACTCAGTTGACATGGCATCTTTTGAGGTTAGCTCAGCCATTCATTGGTTCATTTACCTAATGGACCAACTATCTACACTAGTCCAAAATCATGACCAGACAACCAGCCCTGCCACTGCAGGAGTCACCTTTAGACTTCTCATGGGGCACATTGGAGATCACATATATCTCCCTAACCACAACAATCAACACTTGAGATCACTTATATCTCAGCCTGACTTGACCAATGACTTTGGAGATGGTGACTATCTCCTTAGACCACGACCACTTTCGAGACAACTTTGCCTTGGTTGTTTTGATTGCATATATGCTACCTCATGAATAGTTAGCAAATTGTACGCACCCCACATTATGACCCTCACACATATTTTTGGATCACAACTAAGTTGATCCCTAATATTTGTGACATTTTCATGTTTTCCAGGAGCACTTCCTAAGCCCGAGATACTTGGAACACGATGACCATTGGAGCTACAACTTTGATTGTTTAACCCAATCAGCTATGACTAAAAGCTGGGGACCGGTTACTTTGATTTTAGTGCTCCTTAACCTTGACTATGACAATTTGACCTACCTATCACATGAAGTGGTATACGTGCAATCTCAACTATTGAAGCGTTCACACTCCAACTTCACCATACCCATCCACTGCCTATCAAATCGGCAATCAATTTCAGATTGCCTTCTCTCGATTCTCGCTTTGAGGGGGAATGCCTCATCACCATACCTGGGGAAACCTACACCTTATCCCATACCTAGGGCAACTTACTCCTATTTTTGTCTTGTAGTTTGTCAAAATAACCAACAAGACAGAAAGGGGCAAATGTAGACACCAACATTGTGTTGACCCCCCTTGGTCCCCTTCTAACCACTTACACACTTTATTAATTTAAAATAAATTACTTATTTTAAATTAATGACATCACCCTAGACACCTCACTTTGGACACCTCGCCTTTAGACCATTTCTCACCCTATGAGTCACCCATGACCTATTCTCACTCCATCCTAACCTCCTAACTAACCCTCGTGCCTAATAAACCCATCTTTTGACCGTTTTCCAATGACAAAAGCACTTGGCAGATAGAGAAATAGGAAAAATAACCATTTTACCCATTCTCAAGCTGTCGATGTTGATCAACTGTCAGTCGATGCCGACAGGATTGCCAATGTCGGTTACATAATCTGACTTCTAACCTCTGATCCTCAAAACTCTCTCTCTCGGGCCCAGGGACTCTTTGGCAGATCGATGCGCACACTCTGAGACCAAGCATCAGACTTTGACTTTTGCTCTCCAAGCTACAGAAACTCTGCAAAATCACTCCAGACATTGGATTGAAAACATTGCATGAGATCTTCGACATCAGCCACAACCAGAGCTAAGTATTCTTCTGTCTTATTTCAGTATTTAGAATACATTAGTAATTAGTTTCTATTTACTATTTCTAAATACTATCAACCAGACCCGACTTCTTCCCAGAGAGGCTGAAAAGCCTTCCCCATATCCTTATCCTCTTTACACAACAACCTTCTACCTTTGTCCCTTCTCAAACTCTACTCACTGTCCTGCAACCCTGCACAACCTTGTAAGCTTCCACAGACTCTTCTGTCGACCATAGACATAATCCAAAACTCGTCTAAGGCCTATTGCCCCGATTGACATCGACCACAACCCCGACCAACATCGGTAATATGATTGACATCGACACCATCCAAAAACTGACCTCGGTAGGACTATTGACGTCGACGACTATGTTAGACTTATTGCAGAGAACAGGTACGCGTTGTTTACTTTCTCTTTCGTAGTCTTTCATTATTTTTCTTTATACGACACTCTTTTTCATAAATAGTGGACTATCATCCCTTACAGAGCTTTACGCTTCTGGGACTGAGCATGTTGCTTGGCAGTCCACCTTATCTTATTCTAACATTTCCTTTGGTTTATGTCTTATTCTTATCTACATGTGTCTTCCTCCACAGCCAAAGAGGAGCTCCTTCATTGCTTGGATATGGTGCGCAACTTAATCCGGGTAATGTACAAACCCCTGACCCATTAATCTTTAGTTTCTTCTTCTTCTGAATGTAATTAGCAAAAATATAGAGAAATACCTAGTGGTTATTGGAGGTGATGCAGGGGTCCCATAATAATAATCTTCTAGAATTAGGAGAGAGAGAGGATATATTCTTTATGAACAATCTTTAAGGTTGAAATGTGCTTAAAACCCTCTCAAAACCTTGATAGTGACCAATAAATATAAATGGAAATCTAAAGTAAATTTAATGAAATATTTTTATATTGAAACATATTGTATGTTTTTCATGATTACAAATAGGTTGTCCACATGTACTTTGTCTATACTTTTAGTTGTATGGACTACAATAAATTCTCTATTTTGCATGTTTTTTGGTGTTTTGTAGGGGTTTTGAGAAAATGAAAAATTTAAAATATTTTGAGGAGGTTATTTGGAATGTGTTACATTTATTAAAGCCCAAAAATATTCATAATAGGTTCTAGATGTGGTCAAACAAGGTTCATTTTGCAAGGCAGTCTCAAACAAGCCTAAAATGAGACTAGGTGGCAAGGTCATTTCATGGTTCTCACACTTCCATAGGGTCTCAGGACCTAAAAATTGAGATTGAGGTTGGTGATATCATATTAATATTTAATAACATGATTTTGGGTGATTTCACTTGTGTGAGTGAGGTTTGGAGTAGGAAAACAAGGTTCTAGGCAAGGAGGCCTAATTAAAGAGAGAGAAAGGCATAAAAATGGACTTTCACTTAGAGTCTGAGCATGAAATTTTACATGAAGATTTAAGACCATACTGGGTCTTATAATATTCCATTTTTTTTGTCATAACCCTTTATAAATTATCATACATAAAGAGGTTTATAAGTTTTTAGGGCTACAAGGAAAATAGGCCTAGTGAGAACTTGAGGAGGAAAATGGAGTTTGGGAGTCATTTCAAGAGCCAAAATAGATTATTCAAGTATGATAAGATATTTGAAGCACATATATGGAGAAATAATGACTTGGAGAATATAAATTTGAGTTTTGGGCCACTTGAACCAAGTTAGGCATGTGAAATGAAGATTTTCAAGACACCTTTGCATATGAATGTTGGAATGTCAAATCATAAGAGTTTATTAATGCATGTTAGGTGTCAAATAAGTTTTATAAGATCAGATCATGGTGAATTAATGATTTATAAGTCCATTTGTCACTATTCTTATACAAGGAAGGGCAATTTTAAAGAAGTTAGTCAAGGTGTCAAGCCAAGTTCTAACTCCTATGCCAAATGGAGGGTTGGAACATCTTCAAGAGTGAGACATGTGGCCTTGTAAGTTTTTTATGACTATTACATAATTCCATTTCTTTTTTTAACTCATGATGAAACTTTTAAATCCTCTTCTACTATGCCCCTCTCTCTCTTCACCATTCTCTAGATAAGCATCCACTTTTCGCTTTGTAATAAATCCACATCTAGTATGGCAAAGCCCTACTAGTTTGAGTTCTAATTTTTACTTTGAATAAAATATTTCAATCTAATTTTAAATTCTCAACTTTTTGTCTGAGTGTGTCAAGTAGTTCATATTTGGATGTCAAGTGATAGTCATCTTTCCTTACATTCATCTTACTCTTTCATGTTTTATGTAAGTATTCTACCCTCTAATAGGTCACATGAAGTGTATTTAGTGTTCTTATATGTCTTTAATATTGACCATTGTCATTGATTATTGAGTTGTTGGTATAGATGTTGTCATTGATGTCAATCTAATGGAATTAATGTCAAAGTATGATGTCAAAGGTTCTTGTGAAGGTGCATGGTTAAGTAAGCTTTGAGGCATGTGTATGTTGAGTTCTTATGGCAACATAGTGAGTATTGTTTCTTTATTAAAGTAGTGATGTGAGAAGTACTAGTTGATGTGTGTTAGTTATATCATTTTAAACCAACATGAGTAAGTACATGATAGTATGTTAAGTGTCCAATAACTTGCAAGGCTTTATCTAAACCTTATTAGATGGTATGTGCAGGTTGCATAATGAAATGAGTGATCTCCAAAGAAGAAGTTGTATGTTCCATATATCTATCTAAGCAGTTTCAAAGATGTTCTAAATGAACTATGAAGATGTGAATGTTAAAAAGAATACTTGATAGTGTTTGATCATGAGAAATGTCATTTGAGTTTGTACATGAGGTGTTGAGGGCTTTAAAAATGATTAGAAGGTCAGTTTTGAAGATCTACATATGCAACTTTAAAGATCCTTTGAGTGAGCTACAAAGATCCTTAGTTGAGATTTGAAGATCTATAAACAACTCTAAAGATGATCTGAGTGAGCCATAAAGATGATCTATTGAAGCTTTGAGGAAGATTAATTGCATAAGATTTCTTGATTATACATAAGAATCATTTAAACACTCAAAAGAGTTTCAAGGTAAAGTTTACAAGGGTAAGGAATTCAGTCCAAGTCTATATCTAAACTAGTTCTAGATCCTGCTTAGCCTAATAAGGCATCATGGGCTATTAACAAGACATATGAAGAATTTTTGAGAGTATTTAAGCATTATATGAGATTTCATGACATGTAAATTAGGTACTGAGAGCTTAGACAATGGCTGGAAGGTCAGTTTCAAGGCCTAATGAGATTTGCAGGTCAAGGCCTAGAAATCAAAGAAAGATATGATGGCCAGATGGGATATCAGGATCATTTTTGAAGACATGGGTGAGTATTTTAGAATTAAAAAAGTTTATTCAAGATGTTTTTATCATGTGCATGAAGTTTTAGGTCATGATCTACAAGAAAAGTCTTGAAAAGTGTTTCAAGGTCTCTCGAATGCATATAATGAAGAGTTGTCTACCCAAGAAGGTTTTTTAAGTGCTCTTTGGTATGTGAAACATCTAAATGAGGATATAAGTTATTAATGTTAGATGAGCAAGGGTTATATCTCAAAGTTACATGAATTGGTTTCTGGAAAGAGGATTTAAACTTTATGAATGATCGTTAAGACTGGAAGTTGGTCTAAACCCTTAAAGAACCCAATATTGATAAATGTTGAATATCTTTTTATAAATAGATTATAATGATTTTTATGGTGAGATAAGTGATTTAAGGTTGTATTAAACTCTCCCAATCATCTCCAAGTGTGATTAGTTTCTCAGGTGAGTGAGTAGACCCTATAAAAAAATGCTTGTTTTTTAGAGATTTGTTGTATCAGGCAGAGTTGATCAAGTCAAAGTTTCTAAGTGGATGAAGGTCAAAGTGTGAGACTTTTAGTTTTTGTTCATGAATGTTTATGTATAGGTTTTATATCTTATATATGAAAATTAAGTGATCAAAGTTGGCTAGTCACTAATAGACATAATGGCGTAGATAGTAAGAAAATTAGGCATAAGTGAGAAGATGATTTCTAATGTGTTTCCATGTAAGAATGATGGATTAAAGTGTTTGATGATGTTTTTTTGGACTTGAATGATATATCGATGCTTTTCAAAATCTTGGAATTCAATGTAATAAGTTATAAAATTAAAGCGAAAATGGCTTATCTAGCTGAGTGGAGTCTGTGAGAGAGAAGGTCAACAAATTGGTCCGTAATACTAATAGTTTCATTAGAGCTTATGATATGTTTGATGGAGATTCATATAAGGATGTTATAATATATTTATCATGCATTAAGATACCTTTAATCAATTCAATAAGGTGTTATAATTTCATATTTTTTTGATTGTGTTTTGTAGTCAATTGGTTGTTTTGAGTGAGCATCTTACAGAGAAGAGTTTGAGCATGTATACCTTGAGTTGAAGCATATGATAAAATTTATGATTACCCTTAGGTCATGAGGTTTATATATATGTTATTTTTTGGCATGGTTGTTTGGAAAAATTGTATTTATACTTTAGTTATTCAAGATAGATTATTTGTGTATGTAAACACATTTTATGAACAATGTTTTGAGAAAGGGTTCAAATGGTGGTTGGACCTAAAAAGTGTTATGGACCTAAAGTGAAGTTGGATAAGGTATATTGGAGTGAAATATGATGTTTTAATACCATTTAAGGTGTTTTAATATGCATCAAGAATATCAAAGGGTAACATGTTGTTAAGAAGGCCTATTAGGTCTCCATAAAGCCTAAAAGAAGAGTAAGGGCTAATTGAACTATGGCTGACCTAATTTATTTATTTATTTATGTTTAAATAATGTTATTATAATATTCTAAGACCTATTACATGTCTGACCTAATAATATAATAATGTGTGGCCGACTATGAAGGATATGATCAAGTGACTTGT
This sequence comes from Torreya grandis, assembly GCA_037957365.1. NCBI lineage: Eukaryota > Viridiplantae > Streptophyta > Pinopsida > Cupressales > Taxaceae > Torreya > Torreya grandis. The sequence continues at coordinate 1,681,108 of JARHVA010001863.1, read as the reverse complement.
ATAAATACTAGGTAGTTTAGGCCTATTTGGTAGTGCTTAGAAAGTGTGGAAAACAAACGAATGATATAGAAAATTGGTGAGTAGAAGGAGGTCATGTGAACCATCAGATAAGTGTCATGAATATATATAGAGGTTTTTCATATGAGTATCAAGGTCTAGTTGAGTGAAGAGTTGAGGAAGAAAAACATCATCTATTGTATGGAAAATAAGGGTTTATGAACATGATCAAGTGTATATGGTGTCTATGTTGGTGTTGAGTCATCTAGGAGGTTGGTGCCTCCTTGAAAATGGGCACTTGATAAAGCATAGCTGAGTTGGTGCTTAGCTAGTTGGGGTTGGTGCTCTATTTAGAGTTGGTGCTTCACTAAAGATCAATGTTTGTCTTATAGGACCATAGTCCATTTGCTTCATCAATGGGTTCTATTCCTTTTAAGGGTTTCCTATGTATATGTTATGTTCATGTGTTTCATTCTCTTATGATTTGGTGCTTATGCTTACTAAGATGTATATGCTTGTTAGAATGGTTCATGTATGATTAAGTTAAATTGAATGAAAAGTATTGAAGACTGATTCACCCTCCCTCTCAGTCATTTTTCTTTCAACATTTAAGTGTAAGGGATAGTACTAGTGTCTACAATCATACCTCTTATTCATCCACCTTGATAAATGCATTGAATCTTACCTTCATGTTGAAATACTTATGCTATAGAAATCTTGGATGTTGAGATCAATTTTGAGAATAATCTTTCATAGTGTAAGTTCATGGTAGTCTTGTGGAGCTAAAATTGGTGCATCACCTCATTAGTTTAGGTTTATTTCATGCTTCTCTCTTCCTTTTCATCCCAACACATTAGTAACATAGGTGATGAGCTTAAACAAATATATCAAGGGAGATATCCATTCAATCTAGAGACTTATCTCTCCTATAGGTCACCCATAATTTGAGAGATGTTTCCATGTTTTATCAAATTAAAGAAGGTTGTAATAGACCTCATTTAGGGTGTGAATTTCATGCATAATAGTTTCAATTTCCTAGTCTATGTTATAATTTGTTATGTCATCAAGATAATGTGACTTGCAAACATGATCTCTTTCATTTCTAAATATAATTTTTATGTGACATTGAATGCTAATAAATGATACATCCATTTGGAATTATTTGTGGATGTTTAAAGTTCCAAAATATACAAGCATAATTTTTTTTAGTCATTTATTGGGTTTAAGTGTAATTAAATCAAACAATGCTTATTTTAATAAGGGAAAGGTTAGATAAAATCAAACAATGATGGGTAATTGGTTTCCATTATGCCAATAATTGCAATATTGGATGTTGTAATTAATATTAAGGGAGAATTGAGACCACTAGATTAATTGAAAGGCATGATTAGGGAAGAAAATTATTATTCTAGTATGCTACAAATTATACTTCATATAAATGGCCATATTTTCAGTCATAATTGAGATTCACATTCTAGTCACCTTACTAACACACCCATAGTAATGGAAGATAATAGTTAGATGAATAATATATAAAAAATTATTATCATTCTAGTATGGCTTGCACATATACATTTGCAAAGGAGAATATATAATTTTTTGTTCAAAAAAATATTTTTCATGAATTTATAATTTTTTACACATCAAAATTTAAATTCCTAAGGACATAAAAATTCCTTATAGGAAGGAGGAGGAAAGGAGGACTATGGAGAGTGAGGAAGGAGGAGAAAAAGTGGTGGATGATCTTCAACATTTTGAATTTTTGTTTAATTGGGAAAACCAGAACATTTCTATAGACTCTAGTGAGAAGCCAAGTCACAATAATCTGAGTAAAAATGACTGCTCAAAATTCAATGTTACCCCACATGATGTTCATCATGGGAATCTCACAGTGGATAAAGGATCAAAAAAGTTGGATTTTACATAGATGTTAGATGACAAGCTTGACAAACAATAGGCAATAAATGAATCATGTTCCCCTAAAGTTTTCCCATTATCTTGGGTGGATAGAGTGAAGGCAAAATCTTGGTGGGACATGAACAATCAAACCTCCAGATTTTCCTAGTAATGGAAAATAATAAGGTTTACATTATTGTTCCTGATCATGTGGTGGAACTAGTTGATGTGGAACTAGCTAAATATATTTTGGCAAAGGTGAATAGATTCTAGCCAAATATATATTCCTTTCATAGATGGACCAAATTAAAATGGAAACTCAAAGGACACCTAGAGGTTATCGCTTTGGCCAGAGGGTTTTTCCTTGTAAAATTCTCTTTACAAGAAGACTACATTAAGGTTCTTTCTGAAGGGCCTTAGTTCATGGGAAAATCAAGTGTGTATATTAGAAGGTGGAAGGTTGGTTCAAATCTTAAAAACATTTCCATGGATGACATCCCAATGTGGGTCGTGCTCCCATAACTTCCCCTGGAATACTGGAACCCATAAGTTATTCTAGGAATTGCCAAAGCTTTGGGTCAACCCATCATTATTGATCCAGTAACACTCTCACCAAAGGATGGTTGTAGCTTAGGTGTACATATTTTTACTGATATACAAATTGCTTATCCAAAAGATTAAAACAAATTCCAAGTATGGAGAATGGACACATGAGATTATGTATGAGAACAAAGTGATCATTTGCCTATAATACAACATTCCTAGTCATATGTAGAAAGACTACCCAAAGAAGAACCAAGTACCCATGACTCCTAAGCACATGTAGACCCAAAAAGATACACTAAGGTTATAATGAAAATCTAATTAATATTTGAGATCAGAACACCTAAAGCTTCACCAAGTGTTCTAATTCTAGGGGCCTCGATAGGTATTTGTTACAAAAACTCTTTCACTCTACTTGATCTATTTTTAGATTTAGATCCTTACAAAAACCCAATACCTTATCTAGAGGACCTTCCTTATTCCCATCCATCATTTCCCCCCTCGAATCTCCCATCTTACACATTTGGTAGTGGCCACCCCTAAGTGAGATTCCTCTCCCCTGCATTGTTTGGGCCTTGTTGACCCTACAGTGGAGCCACTTCTCACCCCCCTAAATCCCATCCCCAAAATGAATCTACCCTCACTTGAAAAGGTCCCTAGAGCTTCTCCCTTGTTTTCCCCTCTTTAATCCCTAAAATTTTCCCCTACTCCCCCCTTTCACACTTGATGAATCATCCTTTGGGTTCAGATCGGCCATTAAAACTTAGAGTATTCTTAGAAGTAGCTTAGGCCTTAGCTCACAAAAATCCACTTTTTGATGCCTTGAATAGTGAAAATAGGCCAATATCTAAGGAATATTTGATAGCTTCTCCTCTAAAGATCTTATATCCCCCCAAATATAAGGGAAAATACTCTACAACTAAATCACTAACCCTGGATGCAATCTAGGAAGATGGGTCTACCATAATTTCCAAGAATAGAAAAGGAAGAAAAAGAACCAATATTAGAGTCATCCCAAAGCCAGTGGTTAGATCACTTTGAATGGTCACTAAAAATATTAAAATAGATAAATAAATTACAAAGGGTTCCCAACAAAGCCTTAAAATAACCTAGGATAAGAAATAAAGATTCTAACATGGAATGTTAGAGGGTTAAACAACCCTAGAAAGCAGAATACCCTCTACAATATTAGAAAGAGAATTAACCTTACAATTTTACTTATCCAAGAAACCAAAATGTCTAAAAATGCATTAAGATTATGTGTTGATAAAGTCTAGAGGAAAGCTTGTGTAGTTACCTCAAATTCCAAAGGAGCCTCAGGGGGTTTTGTGGTCTTTTGGAATCCAAAAAATCTTGGAGTTATATTTTGGAAGACCATTGATCAGATTTATATTATATTCAAAGACTTAAACAATAATGAGGAATGGATTCTATCAAATGTTTATGCCCTAAAATTGAAAAATGTTAGAAATAGAATATGGGAAGGCCTCATTTCCTTCTGGGGGTCTTGTGAAAGATGGAACTAAATTGTAGCTGGTGACTTTAATCCCTTGCTTACTCTTAGGGAAAAAAGAGGAAGACTAATAGACTTCACAAAAAGTATGTTGGATTTTAATTATTTCATATCAAGAGCAAGACTTATAGAAGTGGACCTAAAAGGCAACCCATTCACTTGGTCTAATAGGAGGATGGGAGATAATATGATTTAGGTCAACCTAAATAGAGTCTTGATCTCCTTAAATTGGGACATCCAATTCATCAACATATTCTCCTCTCTACCTAGAATTGGTTTTGACCACAACCCCTTGATTTTTAAAGGTGATTTTTTTTGAAACCAAAGAACATTCCTTTTAGATTTGAAAGCATGTGGATCCACCACCCAAACTTGATCGAATCTCTAAAGGAATGGTGGAAAGAACCCTTCTTAGGTACTAATATGTATATTTTGACCAAAAAACTAAATTTCCTTAAGGTAAAGCTAAAAATATGGAACAAAAAAGTCTTTAGTGACATCTTCCTATAAAAAAGGCCTTTGGAGGAGGAATTAATGGTAATTGAAGAAATTTTATCTTTGGAAAGAAATAATGGACATACTTACCAAAGGTGAAAATAAATCTTGTGCCAATTACATAATTTAGAGGCAAGGGAAGAGGCCTACTGGCGATAAAATTCCAAGTTCACTTGGCCGAAGGAAGGGGATATGAATAATAAGTTATTTCATCACTTGGTAACTAGAAATAGAAATGTGAATATAATAACTTATATGAAAATGGATAATGGCAATCTTAGAAAAGAATACGAGGATATATCTTATCACACAATAAACTTATTCAAAAAAATTCTCACATAAGAATGCCCCCTTAATGAATAATTAGTGGATAGTAAATTGAATAACTTTAATAAGGTCATTTATGATTCTCAAAATGCTACCCTTACTAAAATGCCATCGGTGGAAGAGGTAAAAAATAGTTTGTTTACAATGGAGGGATTCAAGGCCCCAGGTCCTGATGGTTTTCCCCTATTCTTCCAAAAATTTTGGGATATTATTCACACCAAAGTTGAGGTAGCAGTCAGAGAATTCTTCCAATCTAAAATTATTCTAGAATAAATTAACAATACTTTTTTGTTCCTTATTACAAAAAATTTAGGAGCAAAAAACCTACATGATTTCCACCCAATTAGACTTTGTAATACTACTTACAAAATTTGCTCGGTCATCTTGGTGAAAATAATGCAACACCTTCTGGATAAATTTATTGGGGAACAATAGGGGGTGTTCGTGGTCAGAAGATAAATAATATATAGAATCATCTTAGTGTATGAATCCATCCACTCCATCTCCAAATACCTAAGACAAATTATGTTTTTTAAGATAGACATGAACAAAGCATATGATTGAATCTCTAGGAATTTCTTAATGAAGATTCTTGAAAAATTGGGATTCAATCAAGACCTAAGGAAAATCATATGGAATTGCATAGCTACTCCCAAATTATCCATAATCCTAAATATACTCCCTAAAGGTTTATTATTAGTATCTATAGGACTAAGACAAAAGGACCCCCTCTCCCCCTATCTCTTCATCATAGTGGTAGAAACCTTGGGGAGAAGTCTGCTAAAATCCTATACACAAGGTATGATCAAAGTGATCTTGGTAGCACTCAATATTGAACTAGTCACCCATGAATAATTTGTAGATGACATAAACATCTTAGGAGAAGCTTTGGTGGAGGAAGCTAAAAAACTAAAATCCATATGAATCTATCTCCAACTAGTACATAAACTTTCATAAGAATTCTTTTTTCTTCATCAATACTCCAGTGATCCTGTAGAAAAAGATTGTAAAAATTATAGAATGTCAGGGGAGTAAATTACCAGTAACATATTTGGACATTACACTATTTTAAGGTAAAATGGAATCCAATCTTTGGAATCCCCTCATCAATAAAATTCAAAGAAAACTTGTAGGGTGGAAAGAACACCTCCTCACTCAGGCAGGGAAATTTTAGTTACTCAAAGCTTTGATTCAGAGTATCCCAATATACCTAATGTTATTATTTTTGATACCTAGTAAAGTGGAATTAAAAATAGAACAAATTCAAAATAAGTTCTTATGGAGAGGTATCAATGACCACTTTAGGTTTCACCTGGTCTCTTGGGAAAAAGCTTATCTACCTAAAGAAAATGGGGGACTGGGGATCACAAGTATTAAGTCCATAAACAGGGCCCTACTAACAAAAATGGGATGGAAGATTATGAAATAAGGTAGAGAATGGGCTAGAATAGTCAAGGCCAAATACCTATAAGGGTTTGAGGAAGACTACTTTCTTTTGGAAGAAGGCCTAGTTGATGGTTCCACCTTCTAAAAAGTCATCAATAGCTGTAAGGACTTACTACTAAAAAGAATTAAATGATAAATCAATGATGAGGAGAAAATAGACTTCTTGAAGGATGCCTGGATGTCCACCACCCCCCTCTCTTCATGAGTTATTTGGGCTAACTTATATGCGGGCTTCAAATAAAGATGGGGTTCTAAATTCAAAGACTATTGGGGATGTGAATGAGGGATTGAAGACTTGGAAACTTCTTTCGATTGAAGGTTGTATTACTTAAGAAGTGTAGACAATTTATAATCTCAATTATTCTATCAGAGAGGTTCACATCCCCATGTTCCATAGTGAAGATCATTTTATACTGGCAATTGAAGATAGTGGAGAGTACTTGGTCTCCTCAGGAGACACTAGTAATCTAAATCTAGAGGATGAATGGAAATACTAGAAATATTTATTGATAAAATCCCTGAATCCTAAGATAATTTTATTTTTTTGGTTGGTATTTCAAGATAAGATCCTAACTATGGACAACTTGGAAAAAAAAGACTAATTATCTCCAGCCGATGTCTGCTATGTAGGAAAGCTGAGGATTTGGTCCATCATTTATTTTTCTCATGTCTATTCAATTCTTGTCTATTTGATTGGATATTGAATAAATTCAATCTCTCATGGGTTAAATCAGATAACATTCTTGATCTCATTAGGCAATGAAAACCTCTTTGGAGTCTTTCATCCCTCTCCTTCCTTTGGAACCTTACCCTCCCACACTAGTATTAGAGTGTTTAGAAAGCACGTAATCACAATCTATTCTCAAATAAAAGACATCAGCTAAAAAAGGTCTTCCTTTGACTTTGCCATTCTGTCACTAAGAATTGGAGAACATTCCCTCCTATAAATAGAAATATAGGATATGCCTTTGCACATCTAATATTTAGAAAATGGGAGGTGGTATAGAAAATTAGGTCTTCTTCCAAAGAATTAATATGTGAACATGTTAGGTGGAAGACTCCACCTAAAGGTTGGGTTAAACTCAACTTTGATGGATCATCAAAAGGAAACTCAAGTCCTATGGGAAGGGGAGGAGCCATAAGGAATTCAGAGGGAAAGTTGATCACCACTTATGCAGGCCCTATGGGAAAATAGACAAATCATGTGGCCAAAGCCAAGGTGGCACTCTAGAGAATTCAACTTGACTCTAGTCTCAAAATGGAAAGAATTATTGTTGAAAGGGATTCTCTCAATATCCTCAATGCTCTAGAATGAAAAATAACCCCCTCTCACACATTAAAATCCATAATTGATGATGCTAAGTAGAGCTTGAGGGAGATGGAACACTCCTTCATTATTCACACATATCATAAAGGGAAAGGGGTGGAAAATTTACTAGCTAATATCAGAGTAGGTCTCTCTCTTTTAACTAACTGGCATGTTCAATGTCATTTCCTTGAAAGTGTCATATCAACCATTCAAAATAGATGGACCTCGAGATAAGATGGTGACATGGAAGCCACATGGATGAACTTTACTTCTCAAGCAAATGATTTCAAAAATTATGACCCACCATCATTCTAATGTGAGGATAATTAATTAAAAAAGGTGGGAGGAAGCATTTACTACAAGTATTTTTGGATCATTAGCTCTAAGCCTTACTAGGGTTTGCCAAACTCCATTTTTGGCTCTTAGGGTGCTGTTGAGATGGGTGGAGACAAGGAAGATCTTGAACCAACTTCCTACTCAGAATTTAAAAGCATGAAGAAGGTGTGGAAGAAGATTTATAGAGGAGGCCTCACAAAATTTATGTTGAGGTTAAATGAACATGATGCAAGCTTGGTGAAAGAATTCATTGTGGTGTGGAACAAGAGGGTCATGGAGTTAAGAGGAGCCAGAATCTCAATAATGGAGGAGATGATTGGAGAAGCCACAAGGTTATCTTACAAAGGAATAGATGCATATAAAGACCAAAAAAATAAGAGCTTATACAGAGGAAATTTTGAACTAACGAATTCATCAATATAGATAAAAAGGAGTTTCCTCACTTAGATATTCCATGCTAATGGCCCAAAGTATACCTAAAAATATTGAAGTATCTAGTGCTTGAAGGTAAGTATACCCTAATATTTTCCCATCACTTTATCCTACTAAATCATTTTTAGGTTTATAAAATTAACCTTCCCTATTATCTCCTCAAATCCTCAGATAACATTGCTCTCATGCACCAAATCAATGAAGCTAATCCCATCATGCACTAGGGATTTATCCTATTATTGGTTAAGCATGGTGAGACCCTTTAGGGTAGGGAGGTTTAACTAGAGGGGTCCTATACTAAGAAAGAAACCCCTGAGGAAGACCCTTACTCAAGGTCCCACTGACCAATAATCAATATTTTATATGCTAACTCTAATTTTAAAAGCTCAACTAGAGACCCTCCCTTGAAACTCTCTATTATTAAACCTAAACCACTCTTAATAGATGAAGTAACCTCAGGGGATGTGGTGGGGAAATAAAACAACCCCCTGATAGAGGAGATAAAAACCAATAAAGAGCAGTTGGAAAAGTTTAATAATAAGCTTCATAAGGATGTGATGTGTCTAGTGGGCTTATATAGGATTGGAATTTCATGAACAAAGAGGTTTCTAAAGTGATCTAATCCTTCACTCATAAAGCTAAGGTTGAAATGACCTATACGAAGTAACACATTATGGAGGTGGAGACATCTTACCCCAAGATCCCCCTTATAACCCCCATCAAAAAGACCCTTGTGAAGGAATAGATGTAAAATAGACCTAAAATGATCCTGCCTAGGAATACTGCAGAAGGGATAAAATAAAGAACTAAGGCCAGAATTACAAAGAGAAAATAGGTCACACAAGATAAGGTGATTGAGGATGTGAAGGAACCTATAAAGGGATCCCCCCTCTTAGAATAGTTTACTATTTATTTTCCTATTATTTTGCTTTCTGCATGGATAGTTAGTTGCTAGTACTATTTCTATTTTTGTCTTTTAGCCTACAAGGCTTTCTAATTTATTCTGCACTTTTTAACTATGGTTCCTGGTCCCTATAAAACTAGGTTATTTACCTTATCAAATTTTTGGTAATTTGGCCTGCCAAGGCCAAATACCAACCCGTACAATCCAAAACTTTTCTTAATACTATTAAACCCATTCAAACTTGTCTAAAACTGAGTATTTTGGCTTGAAAAGGAAGATTTTTGGTCTTAAAATGATTAAAATTGTGTTTAAAAGGTCATTAAAACATTCAAATTACCTTTAAACGTATTCACATTCATGATATTAGCCTAAGTATAAAGTCTCAAAAGCTAAAAAGGTGTTTAAATGCATTTTTAAAATCCAAAAAGAGTTATTTTAACCTCCCACGTACCAAAACTAGCTTTGAAAAGTGTTGAAAAGGCTTATTTATTGTTTTTTACATGTAAAATCCTCATGTATCTCTTCTTCATGCATTAGATTGGTGGTAGAGTTTGTAAATATCAATAAAAGGCCAAAGAGAAGCTATATTAATCCATTATACAAGTAAAAGTATGGATCCATAAAGCTGAAGCATGAAATAGGAGTAACAGGTCATGAAAAAGATTCAATAAGAGTTTCATGACATTTGGATGTAGTATAAGCCCTAAACTAGTCTCTTATTGTCAAGAGGCTCATTTACACATATAGACTGTCTTGCATGTTTGATGATGGTATAAATTACAAAGAGAAGATACATGTCTAAATTTTGGGGTAATGAAAGTAGAATCAGAGGGTTTCCTAATGGAGTAAGTAGTTCTATAATTGGTCTTTTCTACCTCATGAATCATCCTTTTGAAATCAAGATAAATTCTATAGTCTTGCAACCAAGAAGCCAATTGATTTTCTTTAAGTTCTCTTCACTTGGGCATTATTTTAGGAAAATTCTAGTTTATGGAGTTTCTAAGGAACCTAATATACCTTCTCATGACATTATCTAGGTCCTTTTCACATGTGTGAGGGTATAACAAAGGAGCTTTGACAAGATAAGTGAAAGTCTACAGTCTATGAGCTTCAAAAGAGAATTATATGGTTAGGGGAAGAGAAGGCAACATCAAGTTTTCAAGAAATTTTGTTTGTAGGGTCTCCATCATGTTATCATATTCTCCAATAAAGTTAGGCTTCATATCCAAGAAGATCATTCATATGCTCTCAAATCATCTAAAAAAATATTGTTTAGCAAACTTTAAGGAAAAATAGCATTTTTAAGGTTTTAACAGAAACCTATGTTTCAAATTTAACTCCTTATTCTCCTTCAATGGCATCCAAAATAATATATGTGGTAGAGGGTATGTTTGTGTTTGCATATAAATCTTCAAGGTAGTATTAACATGCTCTCAGTGCTCTTTTCTACCCCCATTTTTCTCACCTTCATCCTCACTATCATAGTTACCATTTCTCACCATGTCTTCACCCCTTTCCACTCTCAATTCATGTTATAGACACCATCCATTCATCCCCTCTCCTTCCATTCACCTCCATATCATCAACCCATAATTAGGAGAAATAAAGAGCAGTGAATGTCAAATGGTCACTCAAAGAAGTATGCAAACCTTAAATTAATCAAAGCTATAAGCATGAAAAGGATGATCTACAGTTAAAAACACAGTCAAGAAATAAGGACACAATGGTTTGGAAGGGAGAGGCTCGAAGTATCATTCTTGAATGTCTTGGAAAGAATTATTTCATTAAGATTCAAAAAAAAGAAGATCAAGTTCATAGGAGATTGTATTGATCATTCTTCAATTCCTAATCAAACATAGTCCATATAATGGAACACGTCACAATCATCTTCAGTGGAATATGGCTCTGAAAAAGAGGACATCATGATATGAACATAAGTTATTGATTAGGGTTTATGTAAATAGTTAAATTAATCTTACCTTCCATTCTGGGTATAATCCTAATGAATAACTATCCTCAATCTACCAAGTGCCACCAAGGAAATATCATTTACATGCCTGAATGAGGTCACCCTACAACCAACCTTAAGAGCTCGGGTGCAGTCAAGATGATGAACTAGGTTCTTGAATAAACCCAAAGGACATAAGACTTCAAGGGAGTAGTGAAACCTATAATGACTATTGTTTAAATCCAAAAAGCATTATGGGATTTAATTTATACTTTATCAAAGTTGGAGACTGTTGTTCAATCTATACACATGGGTATAGTCAAGTATCCTATGAAAAAGGTTAGTGTTATTGAAAGGGTATGGTGTAATTAAGAGATAGTGTTCTTGAGAGGAAGGTCATAGGATTTATATCAACCCCATATTTCAAATAAAATCCAAAATTAGTTTAGATCATCCTCTCATAACAATCAATGTGAACTACAACCAACTTCAGTTAGCATGGCATAGTAAAGCTAGGAGATAGTGACTGTGGAGGAGGGTTTCAAGATTTAAGACCTTCAAGATAGGTTTTAAGAGATCACTATGAGAAGGAAGAGACTCTTAGACACCTTGAAGAGTATGAAACCACCAAGAATCATATGTGAGGGTACCTAAACACTACTACAGTCTAGTTTTAATGAGAAATAAACCTAAAACCAGCTGATAGGAGCACTGGTATAGCTAGAGGGTTTCAAGATATGGAAGAATATTCAATGTTGAAGACCTTTAAAGAGGTTTTTGTGACATTAGGGGTCAATGAATCAAGTGAAGGGCATTAGAGCATTTTTTTACTAGTTTCATACTTTCATAGTCATCCCAAGGTCTGTCATAATCTGTACACCTACCTACAATCAAGATAATGGTGAAAGAGAATGTCTATTTTCAAGAGCATTATTGATTTTAGCTTCATGATTTTATTTAAATACTTTTGAGGATAACATGAAAGATAAATTTTGTTATCAAGATTTGGAGGTTAAGTACATGTTTTCTCAGTCAATAACCTCATAAGCACTCATACAATCAAGAAGGGAGCTACTAGTATACAGGGTTATCTTTAAGCTCATTGATGAAGGAAAAATAGTCATTTTGTGGAGTGTCTTAATAATATAGTTATCCATGTTAAGTGATGGACCTCAAAAGACTTTGAATCAGTCAAGGTCAATTGCCAAGACAAGCTACAAAAATGAGGTTAAAATCACTTTAAATTTGGTATAAATGGTCATCATGACTTGGGGAATAATATATCTCATACTTAATTCCATTTCATAGGTGGATAACCTCATTTTTTCAACACAATCAACTACTTGTCTACAGGCAGTCTCAAGGACAACAAAGAGCAAATTTGAAATCTTGGTCTTTTGAGATGTAATTTCAAGCTAGGAAGAGGTATGAATCAATGTTTTATGATGATTTTTAATCCCCATATGATATACATGTGACTCAACCAATACAACTTATTTTTATGCTAAAACTCAAAATTGAGTTTTAGGCTAAAACTCAGTTTTACACCTAGATGGCCTATAACACCAAAAGGCATCCCTAAGAACTAAAATGCAAAATGAAAATTTGAGATTGATATAATGTCATGGTAAAAGTAAAATTATGATGATTTAAGGTAGGGATAAGCAATGGAGGAGTCATTTTTAGTCTAAGGATGAAATTTGAATTCGATAGTTCTAAACATCCATTCAAGCCACCTGATCAAATGCTCATATATTTCAACACGTACGTGAGGAGTTTGGAAAAATGATATTATAATGATTTGAGGACCCATATTTAATTATAATTCAAGTAAAATAGAGGTTGCTAGAGGGGATTTTATTTATGAATAATTGCTAAAAGCATAAGCATATCTACAATGTTTGCAAACACTACAAGCAAATTTCCTTCACGTGATATCTTTTCATATATTTTGCATAGAAACCCAATATTTTAAGGAATGTTGAGAGGGTATGTATAATATATATTTTTAAATTTTAATTTACCCTTATTCATTTTTTATTTTTTGAACCTTCCCTAAGCAAAAGTCTACTCGCCATCTTACCTTATTGATCATATGTTTATTTCTTAAGTTGACTCTTTGTTTTGAAATTTTATCTGCTTGTCTTCATATGTGTGAAATTACTAAAGAACTGAACCTTCGAATTTGAACCCTTTTCAAAGTTCAAGAGTTTAATAGTTTAATGTTTCTCAAAAGTTGTGAACTACTGGTCCCTTTGTGTAACTCAATTTGTATCTTTGAACCATCGTGTTGAACCTCATTTTAAGAGTTCAAAGGTTCAATGGTCCAAAGACTCAAAATTCTATGACTTTAAAAGAAGTAAATCATTTAGAGGGAAATATATCTAGAATTTTTTTTGAAATGGAAAGTTCTAATTTTGAAAGGTTATGAGTAATCATTACACATTAAGGTCGCATATGAAAACTACTTACAATTAATGCACATGTTAGAATTTGTGTCATATCAAGCAAGTTCAGCACAAGTTAATTGATCCAATAATTATTCAACCTAATTTCATGCCTTTATTGAGAAAGGAAAAGCCATTTTTAATAGTAAACACATAGATTGATGCAAAGGAGAGCAGCACTGGAGGTATAAAATTTTTATTGCACAGTTTCATAGTAATTTTTGATCCATTGAAGGTGAGTTTGACTTTTCCTATAAGCTGATTCTATTATTTTATTGGAAAGGAGAATCATTTTGAATTTATAGTATTATTTAAGAAGTCCAAAGCATTTTTCATTATATCTTCCAATCTGTAGCCATGAAATCTACTTGTCTTGGTTACGAACACGGTCTTGGTCTTATTTGTCCTTTTCCTAAATTCGGGGATACTTCTTTAGTTCAATATGATTTAGAAGATTTTAAAGAGAGGGTTAAAAATACTATGTCAACACCTATGATGGAAATAATATTAGAAAGTGGTTTAGTCGAAGCTATGGATTTTACCATGGTGGTACTATGTCTCAAATTAGTTCTAGAATGCATGAATAGATACGACCATCAAAATAGGTGTATCAGAACTACAGATGGCAATGTATTACTGCATGTCAATAGACAAACCCTAATGACTATGGTGAAAATTATGCCCAAGGAGCCATACTCTGACCTTGATATTAATTCCTCTTATGGCCATTTTTCATTAAAGAAAACAATCTACATGAGTGTAATTGCCAAAAATTGGTTACTAAAATTCCAAAAAGGAGGTTCAAGACTGCATAGAGCATTAACCAGAGAACATATGATACCAAAAATTAAAGACATCATGGTATTATTACATAGGGTGAAAGGTAGTTCTCAGGCATTTTATTGGGAGGATTATATGTACTTCTTCATTCAGGTGACTCTCTAAGGAGAATAGTATTTGGACTGGGCAAAAATCATAGCCAAATGTTTGCATCTAGGTCTGAGTAATTTTTTTAGGAATAAGGATTTTTATATGTATTCATATCTATTTTAATACTTAGCATCTAAAAGAGAATGCAGAGGGTTTCCTCATGCATCCTTATTTAAAGACAACAAAATTTTGATTATTACCCACATTTGCAGATGCAAAATTGTTATGAAAACTATGCAAGGGTTAATGATGTTTTTACTGGTAGGATGACTTATGAATTGGTAGGTAATGTTAATAAGAGAATGTTTGATGAAGCCATGTAGCTGATCAGTATATATGGTAGTTTATTCATTTAATTTTTCAAATTTACTTATATCAGAGTTGGTGGTTTTGACAGCAAACTAGTGAAGCTACCCAAATATGTTTTTGACCGCTCTGTATTGATAGAAGTTTGCAGGCAGCTAGCCTATGTAGATAATAAATTTATAATGAAGAAAGAATCTGGTATATCTTTTCCTATTAAATTGGGACGCTATTCATGCTAGTCAATTTTTGATGCCTTTAATTTAGAGGTGGACCTAAAAAATTTCAAAATTTAGTACTATAATGCCAAACCCCAGTTTGATAGTAGAGGTTTTGCTAGGGACAATCTAGATTTTGGAATGGGATTTTCACACATTCCCCAAATTGAAGACTATTGGGAGGATTGTCTAGATGAATTTGAAGTTAGAAGAAATCTTTGGTGTAGGTTCTCCTTGGGGCAAATAGTTACATTCAATTTGAGTATGAATATCTCTGAAATAATTGATGATGAAAAACAGGTGGTTGATCCTCATTTTGAACAAGTAAAAAAACTACCTATTCTATAAGTTTATTGGAATAAAGATGAAGAGGATGGGATTGAAGTCAAAACTCTCCCAGTGATAAGGAGAATTGAGAATTGGTTAAAGGGTTGTAGACTAAAAGAAGTTCAAAATGAAAAATCTCAACGATGTGCACCAATTGATGAATCACCATCTCCAATAAGCTATTCTAATCAGATTATTACTATTTATGATGAAGGTACTCTCAATCCAAAATTTGGAAATGGTTTTGTTATTAAAAAGTCCAAGAAAACCCTTACAACTATTCTACCTTCTCATACTACCAGACTAAGGACTAAAAGTAAGAAGAAGAAGGAGATTTATGAAAGAATAGGTGTGGACTTAAACTCTAAAGAGGATTCATGAGAGGTAACAAGTGATAAAGGGTTTGATCTACCAATGACAGAGGAGATTAGTGCAAATCAACAAACAAAGGTTGCTTTAGATTTTGTAGATCTGATGGTGATATTAAATGTACTTTCTAAACAATGGAATCCTAGTAATGAAGTTCCAGTCCTTAGATCCAAATGGTTAGAAAGTTTAATCAATGATAAAATAAAAATATTTCCATTTTCATTACCATTGGAGGACATGGTTAGCAAGTGTCTATGAAAGACTCCTAAATCCAAGAAACTGAAAACAACATCTAGGGTGGACATTGACCCTAATACAGGGAACTGGAGTGCATAAATAGCCTAACCAACAACTGATAAGGAAGTTCAAGATCCCACAATTCAATATTTCACAATAAAAAAAAATATCTTGGGACTGCATCACGTGCCATAGATGTTCACAATCTTGAAGCATCTACCAAAAAGATAGTCAGCCATACTTGGAAGGATGAAAAAGACTAGAGGGAGGTGAAATAAACCTTATGATTAATGGCAGAGTATATTGATGCTATTCATAATCTAAATCCATAACTTGTTTCCTAACTACCTCTATTTTTTGACCCAAAATCTCTGGTCAACTAGAAAATTCTAGATCAGATACATAGAAATAAAATGGTGACTAAGGTATTTGATGATTGGTTGGATGGAATTATCTAGAAGGGTATAAAATATATTAAGGAATTAAAGAATATTTATGATAGGACTATGGCTATCATTGAATATTTGAAAAATTAGAATGCTTCATGGGAAAAAGAGGAAGGAAAATGGATGAATATGATAAATCAAATTGGTGATGTTCAAAAGTATGGGGTAACGAAGTTTTTATCAAAAAAAAATTTGATGAGTCTGAATGATAATATATTATATGTAAGTAAGATAAATATCGAATGGAGAAACTTAGTATCCAGACACGGACGAATTGAATTTACAAAAATGATCAAAGAAATAACTAAGTTCACTCAATCCTTATAGCATGACTTACAATATATTGATGTGAAATATATAAAAGATGATGGGGAGTGGGAAAAGGATATCAATACTATGGTTCAATCCTTTAGAGATAAGATCAGTTTTATTAAAGAAAATGATAACCTATTAATTGAGAATTTCTCTTGGATTTCAAAAGTAGATCACTTCTTCACCTCTGTGTTGTTGCACTCCTAGAACATGCAAAAAAAGTGGTAAAAATTTAGAGAGAGAAAGATGTTTGGAAAGCATGGGTTAAACACATTAGTATCCCCAACTTTTCAAAAATCTAGGAATTTGTTATTACACATCAGGAATGGAAGGCGCAATGTGTCTCTTCAATGGAACAAAGCAAATCTAGAGATTCCAATCTGTTGCCCCAGTCTTGATCTTGCTTACGCAATCTCTTTATTCAGTTGGCATTATGTATTTTAAAAAAAAACTTTATCTTTTAATGAGCTTGTATGAAACTAAAACCTGTATGGGTCAGAATTTGTTTTAACTTTGGGTTTAAAGAATAATTAATTAGGGAAACTATATATATGTTTTTAGTTGTTAAAAACTGAGACAGAGGATAATAAAAAAAAGAAGACGAGAATTTTAAAAGCTAAACTTATTTGTTTTATAATATATGTGATGATTGTTTGAAGAATTTTCATCTGTGAGTGAAAATAATAAATAATTACTACAAACTTAAATCTGTGTGTTTAAGTATTTGAAATCGAGTTTCTGTGTGAGCTCTCCTTTCAAGTGGTAATTATTCTTTCATTGGATAACTCATCATATGTGTTTTATCTTTTATTGGTTCAGTAATATACATATTTATATGTCTGATTATTATTGAGGATAGAATATGTGTGTTTTATCACTAAATAATGTTATATGGAGAAAAGATACCACATTCATAAAATGCTGATGTATGAATGTTAGTTTGCCTTAAACACTTTCTAGTTAAAAGTGTGTCTAAATGATTAAAGTAGTTTGAATTCATTAAAAATTTTAAAGGGAGTTGTACCTTAATTTAAAGAGGAATTATCCCTGATAGTTCACTCATTTGTTTATTAACTCATTTGTTCTCAAAGAAAGGGTTATAGAGTTAAAGCAAAACATTTTTTTAAGAATAGGACAAATCTGTTAACCAACAATTTTTGGTGACTCTGTTGGAGATTTGAAGTCATTTGTTAAAAGATTAGTCACCTTAATATGAAGCAACGATGGTTCTTCTCCATGAAAATATAATTCCTATTCTACAACCTAATCTTAGTTTTCAAGATGAGCAAGAGGATATAATTAGTCAGTTAAACACTCTTTCATGGTGCTCTCACCGAAGCATTGAGGATTATAGAAGGGCCAGCCGAGTATTAGAAAAAGAAAAAGAATTGGCTGATAATTTGAGATTGTTATTATTCAGACAAAGAAAGAGGCAAGTAGAAAATGTAGTAAGATATCAAGCCCTTAAAGTTTGAAGAGGTCAAGAGTAGCTTAGAAACTAATATCATAAAATGAAGTCCAGAAGATATACAAGGTCTTTGAGGAGAGGAGTTGAGGATCCTACCTTTCAAACATTGCAAAGCCTTAATTTTCCCTATATTCCTACTCTTATTAGAAGAGCTAGAAGTCAACCTCCTATCCCTTCTAAGCCTTCTACATCCTCTATTTGTCAAGCCTTAACCCATTCTGGCACTATCTTTTCCTCTGCCATCAATTTTATTCCAATGGCTCAACCTTGGGGAGTAGCTATAGGGCCTCTAAATTTAGGGCCTAACTTTAATCCTCTACCTAAAAATGCAAGAAAAAAATTATCCAAGTTTAATGGAGATGGAAGACAATCACTAGATGAATATTTGAGTGGTTTTGCCACAACATGTGGTGTGTTAGGTGTGCAACATCAAGATATAGCCATAAGGCTTTTTGTGCAAACTCTAACTAAAATTGTAGCAGAATGGTTTTATCATCTAACTGAATCTTTAATTACAAACTAAAATGATATGAAAACTACATTTGAAAATAGGTTCAAAAGCATGAAAGATGAACATTCTCTTCTTGCTCAATTGACTCAGCTCAAGAAAGAAATACATGAGCCTATGAGGGAATTTATAGCTAAATTCAATAGAATTGTGTACAAAATCCCAAATACTAAAAGGCCAACTCTTGATAATCAGAAATGTTTATTTATGAATTCTATGCCTCTTGATATTAGTTTTCATCTTAGAAGAGTTGCAGTTGCTGACTTAGCAATCACACAAACCTTGGTAGTTGAGTTAGAAGATGATCTCATTATGGCTGGAAAATGGAAGAAAGAAGTCTAAGTACCTAATGCTCATCCCTCATCTTCTATAGATCCTATGGTTTAAATATTAGTTAATGATATGATTTCCTTAAAAAGACAATTGCCTAAGGTTGGTACTTCATTTCAAAAACCATATCAAGATTTTAGCAGGATAAATTTTAACTAATAGACAAATACTGGTAGGACATTATCACTTACATCAGCACAACCCAAGCTAGCTATTGAAGCTCCCCCTAGAAGAGGAAATATGTGTTCCTTTCATTTAAATACTAATCATAATGGAAAATCTTGTCTGGAGATGCTTAGATATGCTCAAATGGCCACTACTCAAGATGTATTGGGAGAGATTACTGAAGAAGAAAGGAACTCTGAGCAACTTGGTGACTCTGAAATACACTTTCTAGAACATGAATTAGATTCAGAATGAGGAGGTGAAATATTGGTTACTCTTAAAGATCCTTCATGTGTTGTGATTACCAGAAGTCAGAAGAATCCAAGATTTTCTAATACTTAAGAAATAACTGTTAAAGGTAAGGAGCCTCTTACTAGAACCCCTGACATTAATTTGAAGACCCAAGAAGTTAAATTGTTACATAGGAATGATCATGAAACTTCTTTTGATATTATAGTATTTTATAAGTCAACAAAGATTCAAATATCCCCTGCTGAGTATCTTAAGTTGAATCCCAAAGAACTTGATAAATTAGTTAAATATGTCAAAGGTAATCCTTCACAAATTGAACCTAAAGGTTAACTAAATGCTAGTGCTGAGTCTCTAATTGCCCAATTATTTTCTTCCTCACCTAAATCACCCAGGCATACTCCTAAAATGACCATTGACTCAGCTAATGATAATTCTTATATGGTTGATTTGAAATCCAACCTATTTTATATTTATTTATTCATAAACGACAATAAACTCAGTAATTGTATTATAGACTCAGGTGCCTCTGATAATATCATGCCTTATTCTGTAGCCAAATCCCTGGGCCTATCCCTTAAAATAACATTTGGTAGGTGTTACTCCATGGATGGAAAATAGATTTCTTTGCTTGGACAAATCAAAGATGTGCATGTCACCTTTGCAGTTTATCCTAATAAAAAAGTGAAATTGACTATCTTGGTAGTAGATATTCCTGCTAGTTATGAGATTCTATTGAGTAGGACCTTTCGTAAAGACTTCGGTGGGGAGATTAAATTGGATTGGTCAGAAACTATAATTTTAGTAGGAAAGCAAAAAGTTAAAATAGAACCTAAACTTAAATGCAAGTTTATTGTGTATCCTTCTAATGATCTTAAATCTCAGATCCTATTTGAAGAATGTGAATTTGGAAATTACTTTCTCTCTTTTAAAGACATGAAGGAAGAGTCCACCCCAAAATCTGCTCATTCAGATGATCTATGGACCATGGAATTTGATGGTAGTTGTGCCACCATTGGTTCAGGAGCAGGGGTTATTTTTGATCTCACCTGAAGTTAAAAATTTTCCTTACTCTTTCAAGTTAGAATTTAAAAATACTAATAACACTACAGAGTATGAAGCTCTATTACTTGGGTTAAATGAAGCCAAAGAAAATAGGATAAAGATGCTTAGAGCAAAAGGAGATGATGAATTGATTGTTAAATAGGTGAGAGGCATTTTATTAGTTAAAAATGAAAGATTGAGACATTACAAGAATAGGGTTTGGGATGAGATATAATATTTTGATGCCTTTTTTATTAAGGCAATTCCTAGAGATCAGAATACATGGGTGGATTCTCTGGCAATGTCAACTTCCCTTCTTCTCCCATACCCTGATTTCAAAAAGGATTCATGTAGAACATTATTTATCTATCATCCTAATGTCCCAAATAATGTTGAGAATTGACAAGTTTTTGAGAATGACAGGCATATCAAAAACTTTTTGGAGAATGCTAAAATGTTCTTAGGGACTTATTTTGAAGGTTCTAAATCAGAATGTAAATAATTTAGACCTGATCCAAGGACCAATTCAAAAGATGATGTAATTCAATTAAAGGGGGAAAAATACTTAGAGGACTGATCTTTCTAGAATATTTTTTCACTTGACAAGATGAATATACCAAAGACAAACTTGCTCAGAGCCCTAAAAAAATGAGAGATTATGAAAAGATAAACATTAGGAGTAAGACTGATCCTAAATGGATTTCCATTGGTAGCTGTTGCTCATCAGAGGAGAAAAACAAATTGATTAATCTGTTGATTAGGTATAAGGGTGTTATATTCCTTTAAAAATAAATGCAATTCCATTTAGGGAAAAGTTGAGAAATTATAATCCAAAAGTTGCTAAAGCTATCTTTAAATAGATCGACAAAATATTGAAAGCCAAGATTATTTCTCTGATCCATCACTCCACCTGGGTGGCAAATATTGTCCTAGTACACAAAAAAATTGGAGAAATAAGAATTTGTGTTGATTTTAGGAATCTAAATCAAGCTAGTTTAAAAGATAATTATCTTTTACCTATGATGGATCACATTTTGCAAATAGTTGCTAGATCAAAAATGATGTCCATGTTAGATGGATTCTTAGGTTATAATCAAATAAGTGTAGCTGTAGCTGATCAACATAAAAATGCTTTTACTACACCTCAGGGAACTTTTGCTTATAATTGTATGCCCTTTGGTTTTATTAATGCTGGTGCAACTTTCCAATGGGAAATGAATTCATCTTTTAGAGAGCTTAAAGATAAAATTATTGTCATTTATCTTGATGATTTGACTATTTTCTCTAGAAAAAGAGAGGAGCATCTAAATATCTAGAGATCATTTTGTAAAGGTATTAGAGTCATGGGATGTCTCTTAATACTAAGAATTTAATTTTTTGTGTAACAAAAGGTAAGTTGTTGGGACATCTAGTTTTAAAGGATGGAATCAATATTGATCTAGAAAGGGTTAGAACAATACAACAACTAAGTCTTCTTTCTAATAGCACTGGAGTTAATTCTTTCTTTGGCTAGATTAATTTCCTTAGAAGGTTCATTCCTAATTTTGTTGAGATTACGAAGCATATTGTAGAGATGATGAGAGAAAAATAAGCATTTAAATGGAATGAGGCTACTAAAAAAGAATTTAAAGATATTAAAAAAGCAATTCCACAAACACCTACTTTGATAAACCTTGATTTCCCAAAAGATTTTATTATTTATTGTTATGCTTCAGAACATACCCTGTCTGGTATCTTGCTTTAGAAAAATGAATTGAATGAAGAAGCCCCAGTAGCCTTTATGAGTGTTCCTCTTAATAAACATGAAATTAAATATTCTTTAACTGAGAATCAAGCTTTCGCTATGATAAAGGCTATTAAATAGTTTAGATATTATATACTACACTCTCATTCAATTGTATTTGTCCCTAGTTCAGCTGTAAAAAGTATTCTGACTCAACAAGATGTTGATGTGAATAAAAGAGCAATATAGGTCACTAAGATTAAAGAATATGACTTGGAGATTAGGCCAACTAAATTAGTTAGAGGTCAAGGCCTATGCAAATTAATTGCTAAAAGTAAAGCAAAAGAAGAGGAAGAACTTCCCACTTCTTATTGGTGATTTTACAAGATCCATGGTTCCTGAATGTGTCACATTATCTTACTTACGGAGACTATCCTAGTCACTTATCCCTGAAGGATAAAATGAATCTGAAGTTAAAAGCAATAAAATATGTCATTTGGGGTGATGTCTTATACAAAAAAGGACTAGATGGAATCTTTTTGAGATGTGTAGATAAAGAACAACAACACAAGATTTTGGAAGTTTTTCATAATGAAGGTGGACACTTCTCTTCTTTGGTCACAGCTTTCAAAATCCTTAGAAATTGTTATTATTGGCTGGGTATCTTTAAAGATGCATATAAATGGGTAGCTAACTATGAAAAATGCAAAATGTTTTTAGGAAAGCCACAACTTATAACGTTGCCTCTGAGGCCTATAATTATCGAAGAACCTTTCAAACCATGGGGATTAGACTTTATTGAGCCTCTCTCACCTTCTTCAAGTGCCAGACACACACATTCTTACAACAACTGACTATTTTACAAAATGGGTTGAAGTAGTCCTTGTGAAGAGAACCACTTCAGAAGTAGTATTTAATTTTCTTAGAGAAAATATACTGGTACATTTTGGTGCTCCTCAGAAGCTTGTAGTAGATAACGCTACCAAGTTTTCTTCAATTAAACTTACTTCTTTTTGTTATGAGCATAGTATCTATTTTTCTCACTCATCAGATTATTACCCTCAAGGGAATGGATAAGCTAAGTCTAGTAACAAAAATATGATAGCCATCACAAGGAAATTGGTGAGTGATAATCCTAAAGATTGGCATAAGAGGTTGTACGAAGTGCTCTGGGCTGACAGGGTAACCCCAAAAAAGGTAGTAGGAATGGTGCCTTTTGAACTGGTTTATAGAATAAGAGCTTAGTTATCATTACCCCTAGAATTATCTGTAGCCAAATTAAAAAATATCATTAAAGATCAATATTTTCAAGATTACCTAGAAAAGAGAGTTATGTACTTAACCAGGAAAGGAGGAAAGGAATGAACTGGTTGATCAGATTACCACTCATCAAGCCAGGGTTAAGAAGATTTTTAATCGAAAATCAAGGCTAAGAAAATTCATGGAAGGAGATGAAGTGTTGCTGTGGCATAAGAGGAGAGAACTTAAAGGACCACATGGCAAGTTTGATTCACTTTGGAAAGGCCCCTTCAAAATTCATCAGGTATTTGGCCCTAATTCTTTCAAATTAGAATATCTAGATGGAACTGTTCTACCCATCCTATAATGGATAGGACCTTAAATTATATCGACTATAAAATAGGTGTCCCCTATTTTGTATATAGTCTTTACTTTTTTGTCATGTTCTATTGTTTTCCTTTTCCAGTTTTGGGTTTGCCTTGTTTCTTTTTCTTCCATCTTGGTGTTTTAGTTGGTGCATAACTAGAGTTTCTGAGCTCTCTGCATTTTGTCATAAAATGCAGTCCCTAGTCAGAGCTAGTGTTACCTTTTAATTTACCCTTATTCATTTTTTTTTGTGAACCTTCCCTAAGTGAAAGTTGACCCGCCATCTTATCTTATTGATCAAATGTTTATTTCTTAAGTCAACTCTTTGTTTTGAAATTTTATCTACTTGTCTTCATATGTGTGAAATTATTGAAGAATTGAACCTTCGAACTTGAACCCTTTTTAAAGTTTAAGAGTTCAATGGTTCAATGTTTCTCAAAAGTCATGAACTACTGGTCCCTTTGTGTAACTCAATTTTTATCTTTGAACCTTCAAGTTGAACCCCATTTTGAAGAGTTTAAAGGTTCAACGATTCAAAGACTCAACATTTCATGATTTTAGTCCCACCTTTCCTGAAGTCTTTTAAGTCAAAATTTGTGGGAGATTTTAAATAAGTAAATCATTTAGAGGGAAATATATCTAGAATATTATTTTAAATGGAAAGTTCTAATTTTGAAAGGTTATGAGTAATCATTACACATTAAGGTCATGTGTGAAAACTACTTATAATTAATGCACCTATCAAAATTTGCATCCTATAAAGCAAGTTTAGCACAAGTTAATTGATCTAGTAATTATTTGACCTAATTTCATGCCTTTATCGAGAAAGGACAAGCCATTTTTAATAGTAAACACATAGATTAATGCAAAAGAGAGCAATGTTGGAGGTATAAGATTTTTATTACACAATTTCACAGTAATTTCTGATCCATTGAAGGTGAGTTTGACTTTTCCTATAAGCTGATTCCATTATTTTATTGGAAAGGAGAATCATTTTGAGTTTTTGGTATTATTTAAGAAGTCCAAAGAATTTTTCATTATATCCTCCAATCTATAGCCATGAAATTTGTTTGTCTTGGTTACAAACATGGTCCTGGTCTTGTTTGTTCTCTTCTTGAATTCAAAGATACTTCTTTAGTTTAATATGATTTAGAAGATTTTAAGGAGAGGGTTAAAAATCCTATGTCAACCCCTATGATAGAGAGAATAGTGGAAAATGGTTTAGTCAAAGCTATGAATTTTTCCATGACAGTACAATGTCTTGAATTAGTTCTGGAATGCATGAATATATATGACCATCAAAATAGGTGTATCAGAACTATGGATGGTAATGTATTAAAGCATGTCAATAGACAAACTTGAATGGTTGTGATGAAATTTTTTCCTAAGGATCCATACTTTGACCTCAATATTACCTCCTCTTATGGTCATTTTTCATTAAAGAAAACAATCTATAAAAGTGTAATTACCAAAAATTAGCTACTAAAATTCCAAAAAAGAGGTTCAAGACTGCCCAGAGCATTAACTAGAGAACATATGATACCAAAAATTAAAGATATCATGGTATTATTACACAAGATGAAAGATATTTCTCAGGAATTTTATTGGGAGGATTGAATGTACTCCTTCATTTATGTGATCCTTCAAGGAGAACAGTGTTTGGATTGGGTGGAAATCATAGCCGAATGTTTGCATCTGGGTCTGAGTATTTATTTTGGGAATAAGGATTTTTATGTCTTCATATCTCTTTTACCACTTAGAGTCTACAAGAGAATGGAGAGGGTTGCCTCATGCATCCTTATTTGAAGACAATAGAATTTATGATTATTACCCACATTTGCAAATGCAAAATTATTATGAAAACTATGCAAGGGTTAATGATGTTTTTATTGGCAGGATGAATTATGAATTGGTAGGCAATGTTAATAAGAGAATGTTTGATGAAGATATGCAGCTGATCAATATTTATGGTAGTTTCTTCATTCAATTTTCTAAATTTACTTATATCAGAGTTGTTGGTTTTGATGGCAAACCAATGAAGCTGCCCAGATATGTTTTTGACAGCTTTGTATTGATAGAAGTTTGTAGGCAGCTAGCTTTTGTAGACAAGAAATTTATAATGAAGAAAGAATCTATTATATCTTTTCCTATTGAACTGGAACACTATTCATTCTAGTCAATTTTTGATGCCTTAAATTTAGAGGTGGACCTAAAAAAGTTTAATTTTTAGTACTATAATGCCAGACCCCAGTTTGATACCTAAGGTTTTGCTAGGGACAATCTAGATTTTTGAATGGGATTTTCACATATTCCCCAGATTGAAGACTATTGGGAGGATTGTCCAAATGAATTTAAAGTTAGAAGAAAGCTTTGGTGCAGGTTCTCCTTGGGGTAAATAGTTACACTCAATCTAAGTATGAATATCTCTGAAATAATTGATGATGAAGAACATGTGGTTGATCCTCATTTTGAACAAGTAAAACAACTACCTATTCTTGAATTTAATTAGAATAAAGATGAAGAGGATCGGATTGAAGTCAAAAATCTCCTAGTGATAAGGAAAACTGAGAAATGGTTAAAGGGTTTTAGACTGAAAGAAGTTCAAAATGAAGATTCCTAGTGATGTGCACCAATTGATGAATCACCATCTCTAATAAGCTCTTCTAATCAGCTTATTACTATTTATGATGCAAGCACTCTCAAACCAAAATTTGGAAAGGGTTCTATTATCAAAAAGTCTAAGAAAACCCTTGCAACTATTCTACCTTCTCATATTACCAGACTAAGGACTAAAAGTAAGAAGGGGATTTATGAAAGAATAGTTGTGGAATTAAATTCTAAAGAGGATTCGGGAGAGGCAATAAGTGATAAAGGGTTTGATCTACCAATGACAGAGGAGATTAGTGCAAATCAACAAATAGAGGTTACTTCAAATTTTATAGATTTGATGGTGATATCAAATGAGCTTTTTGAACAATTGAATCCCAGTAAGGAAGTTTTAGTCCTTACACCCAAATGGTTGGAAAGTTCAATTAGTGATAAAATAAAAATAGTTCCATTTTCATTTCCATTGGAAGACATGGTTAGCAAGTGTCTAAGAAAGACTCCTAAATCCAAGAAGTTAAAAATAACATCTAGGGTGGACATTGACCCTAATACAGGGAACTAGAGTGCATAAATAGCCCAGCTAACAACTGATAAGGAAGTTTGAGATTCTACAATTCAAGATTTCACAATAATAAAAATATATCTTGGGACAACATCACACGTCATAGATGTGCATCATCTTGAAGCATCTACCAAAAGGATAGTCATACTTGGAAGGATAAAAAAAAATAAGGAGTTGAAATAGACCTTACAATTAATGGTAGAGTATATCAATGCTATTCATAATCCAAATCCATAACCTGTTTCCTAACTAGCTCTATCTTTTGACCCAAAATCTTTAGTCAACCAGAAAATACTAGATCAGATACATTGAAATAAAATGGTGACTAAGGTGTTTGATGATTGGTTGGATGGAATTATCTAGAAGGATACATAATATATTAAGGAATTAAAGAATATATATGATAGGACTATGGCTGTCATCAAAGATTTGAAAACACAGAATGCTTCATGGGAAAAAGAGGAAGGAAAATGGATGAATGTGATAAATCAAATTGGTGATGTTCAAAAGCATGGGGTAACGAAGTTTTTATCAGAGAAAAATTTGATGAGTCTGAATGATAATATATTATATGTAAGTAAGATAAATATCGAATGGAGAAACTTAGTATCCAGACAAGGATGAATTGAATTTATAAAAATGATCAAAGAAATAATTGAGTTCACTCAATCCTTACAACATGACTGACAATGTATTGATGTGAAATATATAAAAGATGATGGGGAGTGGGAAAAGGATATCAATACTATGGTTCAATCCTTCAGAGAGAAAATCAATTTCGTTTAAGAAAATGACAACCTATAAATTGAGGATTCTCTCAGATTTCAAAAGTAGAATCACTTCTTCACCT
Organism: Torreya grandis; assembly: GCA_037957365.1. Taxonomy (NCBI): domain Eukaryota; kingdom Viridiplantae; phylum Streptophyta; class Pinopsida; order Cupressales; family Taxaceae; genus Torreya; species Torreya grandis. The sequence goes on along the minus strand of JARHVA010001863.1, from coordinate 1,653,262 downwards.
CTATATGTTGCACTCCTAGAACATGTAAAAAAAGTGGAAAAAATTTGGAGAGAGAAAGATGTTTGGAAAGCACGGGTTAAACACATTGGCATCCCCAAGTTGTAAAAAGTCCAAGAATTTGTTATTGTGCATCAGGAATGGAAGGCACAACATGTCTCCTCAGTGGAACAAAGTAAATCCAGAGATTCCAATCTGCTACCACAGTCTTAATCTTGTTTATGTAATCTCTTTATTCAATTATTTAGTTGGAATTATGTTTAAAAAAAAAATTGCCTTTTAATGAGCTTGTATGAACTAAAACCCATATGGGTTAGAGTTTGTTTTAACTCTGGGTTTAAAGAATAATTAATTAGGGTAACTATAAATATTGTTTTAGTTGTTAAAAACTAAGACAAAGGATAGTAAAGAAAAAGAAGGCGAGAATTTTAAAAGATGAACTTCTTTGTTTTACAATATATGTGATGATTGTTTGAAGAATTTTCATTTGTGAGTGAAAAGAAGAAATAATTGCTACATACTTAAATCTATGTGTTTAAGTATTTAAAATTGGGTTTCTGTGTGAAATCTCCTTTCAAGTGGTAATTATTATTTCATTGAATAACTCATCATATATATTTTATCTTTTATTGGTTCAGTAATATACATATTTATATGTTTGATTATTGTTAAGGATATAATCTGTGTGTTTTATCATTAAATTAATGTTATATGGAGAAAATATACCACATTCATAACATGGTGATGTATGAATGTTAGTTTTCCTTAAACACTTTCTAGTTAAAAGTGTGTTTGAATGATTAAAGTAGTTTGAATTCATTGAAAATTTTAAAGGGCGCTGTACCTTAATTTAGAGAGGAATTATCCCTGATAGTTCACTCATTTTTTGTTTAACTCATTTGTTCTCAAAGAAAGGGTTATAAAGTCAAAGCAAAACATTTTTTTTAGAATAGGAATTTTTTTTTAACCAACATATATTCATGTCAATAAGTTTGGATTTGGAGGTTTGTGCTTCATGAACCATCATTAAGAATATTCATCTCTAAAACCTTCCCAAATCTTCATAGTGACCAATTTTGAGAAAAGTTGATTTTATTACCATCAAAACATCATGTATAAACCTAAAACCTATTAAAACATAAAGTCAACTTAGAGAGGATCCCATAAATGCAATTTTTTTGTACATAACTATATGGATCAAGGCAAAATTCAGGTTTTTTAGATAAAAAAGCATGAAAAATGAGGTACAAGGTAGTTTACATGAAATCAAATCCATGGATGTTGAATCTTGAGACTTTTTATTCATTATAAAATCATCATTTTATCATAAATATTCATGGAAGTTCCCCTACTAGCTCCATCAAAATAGCCAGTCTATAGGAAAATGAGGCAAAGTTGACCTATTCAACCATGGTGACTAAGTGGAATGAGTTTCTTCATCAAGAACACCTATCTCATGATGTGAGGAGTTTTTATAGGTCTAATATTACCATGTTTACATGTTTTCAAGGTTTTTTTAGGTTCTATGGAGTTCAAGAGAAATAAGTAGGCCATTAGGCCTAATTGGCCTCGTAGGCCTATTTGATCAAACAAGCAAAGAAATTTAGCATTGAAGGGGATAATCAAGCAACTCATGAGAATAATCCAAGCCACATATATATTTTTCAATTGAAGGTTCCATGCTCAATTTAGTCCATAAGTGCCACTTCATGCAAGTTGAGTTCAAATGGAGTTAACGAGTCTTGAAGACCAAATCACTTTAGTTGACTATTTGACTAGTTTCATGCACTGTTGGGCCTCTTTTTGACCTAAGTAGTAGACTCATACCAAATAAGTGAACACCTAGGTATGAGGCAATCATGATAGATGATTTTTTTTTCATCTAATGGCACCAGTTGGTAGGTGACTAACAACTCCCTTTTGAATCAATCATCATTGGGAAATGGGTGCATAGGATAAAAACTACTCATTAAAGACAAACATCTCCTTTTTAAATCAATCAACATTGGGAAGTGAGTACATAGGATAGTGACTAATCATTAAAGACAAGATTAGTGGAGATGGTAGGATGTTACCTCCAGTTTTAGCTCAGTGATCAACGTGCTCTGTTCCCCATGATCCCAAGATGCTTTGAAGCTCTATGAAAGGAAGCAAAGTCCAGTTAGTAGGAAGAGACGAACTAGAGTAGCGAAGGTCTAGAGAATTAGTTATATATGGTTACTATTAGAGTGAAAAGTAGTTTGTGATTATTTTGACTCGCCCATTTATAATGCCCAAGCTCACCTATGAGCCTCTGGGCCTTTATCAACTTAGGTTGAACACTTGCTCAGTTTAAATTGACTTATATATGTATTATTATTGAACTCAGTTAATGATGAAGCTTTATGTAGTGTTAATGGATTGAATGCTTGATTCTATAGAATGTATGTTGAGCTCTTGTAAGATTCTAACCTAATGAATTCATGACATTTCTATAGCTAATGATTAACCTCATGCTTGATATAGGAAATTCTATAAGTATGGTTAAGACCCTACACCCCAAAATGATACCCATGCCTAAGCACAAACCTACACCTAAGTCCCTCAACTAGATACCCAATTACCCCTAAAACACATGAATGCTACTAAAATCCAAGGTTACCTAAATTATTTCACCCATAAATATGTAACCATCATTGCACTAACCAATCCTTTGAAGAATAGAGTTGTGTCATGGCACAACTAGCCCAATACAGACCTCAATCCCTTCTCCACTAAGCTTCAGGTGAGAACATAAGGCTTGCACGTTATCTAAAGTGATGTTAGTGTAGTCAAGTGTTAAATGTTGAGTGACATAGGGATAGTCAAGGCCTTCACCCCATTATAATGAGCCTAAATCTAACTTGAACAACTATATAAATGCATGTCTAAGCCCATTACTGAAACACCTACTTTTCTACAACATTTTGGTTCTATTGCTAGGACCCTATTGAATTTTGTTGTTGTAATGGTGCACTGGGACAATGCTCTGAATCTCCCTTGAGAATATCAAGCACTATCTAAAATGAGTGGAAGATAAGTTTGCATTGAGGCATCCACCTTGTAGAGGACAAAATTCAAGGAAGTGGGTCAAGAACCACTTGTATGATGCCCCATACGAGGTTTTATTTTGTGAGCTGCCAGAGTAAGTGTATTTTTAGTTGGCTGCTTATGTGACCCATAGAATTCAAATATATGGATAGTGCCTTGAGTAGATGAAAAATTGCCTAAATAGGCTTAAGAATGTAGACACCATTTGGACTAGAGCCATAAATAAATGGTGGTAAGGGGTACTGAATAACTACATGTTTGAGTTTGTAATATCAATGTACTCCTACCCTAAAGAGGCAAAATATCAGTTCTTACATGAGCCTTGAGGCACATTTGTGAAATAAATCAACACCAAACTTAATAAGCTGATGGTGAATTATGGATTTAAAATAATGAATATGGAAGGCTAAAGTCCTCTCACAAATGGGTAACATAATGGGAAAGAAGGGGAAGTGTAGGTGAGGTGAAATGGAAAGGGATGAGTAGATTGACAATCAATAACTTAGGAGACATGTTTATATTAAGAGGAGGCACATGCTGATGGAATATATGAAACTTAGAAGTGCTGAGAGCACCCATAGAAAGAAAGAAGGGCATGGGGAAGGATCTCTTGAATGGCAGTAGTGCCTAGAGGAAGGAATCTTTGAAGCCATGGAACAAGCTTTGCAGTTGATCAGTGAATGCTTGAGGTCCCTATAAGAAGTGACCATTAGATATGCATCAAATGCACCTACCCCCCTTAAACCTCCAACATGAGCTCATGCATTAGACTCCCCACAAGAAAATAGAATATTAACAACTGATCTCATTATTGATGTAGAATTTGATCATTTTGTAGATTTGGACCAGAACTTTGTGATTGAACAAGTTATCCCTTATGAGGAGGTAAGTGAAGATACCTCTAGATATTGAGGTACTAGCTCAACTAGATAGAATGTGAGCATAATCACTCTAGTCTAGCCAATGTCAATTGCATAGCTTAGGTAATAGCCCATAGGAAGTGGCCCTATGCCACTAGTTAGGAGTATAATACCATCATCTTCTATGACACCAGTTGTAACCATGAGACCAATGCCTGGCCTAGTGGCTGGAGGCTTTGGAGGATCAACACTAGGACAAGTACCAAGAGGACAAGAATCCTAGGCACTAGTTTCTCCCCATCCCCAGATCTATTATGAGATGGCCATGTACCTACAAGAGTATCGAGGTGTGGAGAATGCCATAGAGCATGTGCTCAAGTGTGAATTATGATGGCACACTCAGAGAATAACCTAGTTTGAGTACAAGGCAACCTAATTTATAATAAATTTACTTTAACACACCCATACATGATAAAAGAAGTTTTATCCTAACCAGGTTATGGTTGATTATGACACCTTGAAGGAAGCATTCTTGAAGGAGTTTAATATTCCTACGTTTGATTAATAGAGCATCACCATTCTCAAGGAGATCAACTAGGGATTATCAAAGAGCATATTCTTGTATAACACTAGATTCAAGGCTCTCCTTTCCAAGCTCTCTTATGATATCCACCCTTCCTAATATGCGCAATGGTTCTTTAGAGGATTTTTGGTACATTTTAGAAGGGAACTATTCATGAAAACATTCACAGACCCTCAAGAAGAACTTGAAGCCATGCTCAGGGATGAGGTAGTTGGGAGTGATAATATAGGAATTAGCCCATTCATGGAGGTGTAAATTAAATCTATGGTTTCCCAACTACAAAATCTAATTGCTATTTTATCACAAGATGATCAAAGCAGGTTATGGTGCATTGATTATGAGATGGAGGGTCATAATAGAAAAAACTACCCTCAAAGGAATGTGTGCACACTACTTCTCAGCTATGAAGTTTGTCATGAAGCACATGATGTTCAAAACTACCCTTTTTTACAATATGCTAGTTAGGTCACCATAACCCTTCATTTCAAGTTGTGCGATGCCTATACTCACACCATAACTAACTATCGAGTAATTGATGAGATGTACCAAAACATAGTGAGAGGTACACGATAGGCAACTATAATAGTTAGAGGTAGGAAAATTAAAGAAATGAGGGTTATGGCCAAAATAAAGCTAATTATGAGAACCAGAGAGGTGCCAAAGGGTAAGGTGGAGGAAGATTCCTAATGTGATCATGTTATAAGTGTGGGTTGACCAAACACTATCAGTGTGACTGCCTGATGCATCCAACTATGGGTATTATTGAGGACCACATCTAATTGAGGAATGCCTCAACTTGTAAAAAATGTTGACCCAAGGTAGGGTAGGTGTTGATAAGGGTACAAGGATGATTAGACATGAGATTAAAGATGTAAAATGGGCTCTAAATGTGTAGTCAACATGCATAGAGTCAATAAAAGTACATGTAACTACTCAGAGTGGACTCGCCATTCAACTACTTGTTACACCAACATCAGAGTTGTGCATGGAATATGGGATGCTGAGATACACTGAGTGCATTACATAGCTATAACCCAAATTTATTCCTTATCTATACCTTATATGCTAAAAATATGCATTACAACAAGCTATGAGTGTAATACAAAACATACAAGGAGAGATGTAACTGGCACAGGACCTAGAGGCATAGGATGCTACCTCTTACAAAAAGTAGGATAGCTAGGAGGATAAAGTGTAAGAGTTGATGGAGTTATTACACCTCCTATAAATAGAAGGTATACTACCTCTATTGAAGAACCTACATCTTGAACATGTAGGACAACAGTCAGTTGAAGTTGCTGTGCCACACATGGAAAGGTCATGAGAGGTTAGGCATACCTAGAAATTAGAGTATGACCAAGAGCTCCTAGTGAATGCCACCATTGATGGATGGTCCATCTGTGAGGTGCTGATTGATACCATCACCAAGGTTAATATCCTAACCAAGAATGCATGGGAAAATATGGGTAGGCTAGCCTTGAGGCCTTTTCCCCATGTACTTTTCATGTCCAATAAGACTTGAGCACAACTGATTGAAATTATGAAGGGCACCATTATAGATATTATGGGCCTCAAATTTCATGCTAAATTCAAGGTTATCAAATTGGTTAAATAGGATAACTAACCAACACTTATAGGAAAGCCTTGGTACTATACCACCAATGCAGAAATGTGTTTTAAGAAGTAATATATGACCTTAAAAAATGGCAAGGAAAGGGTAGTGATCCCCCTTTAAAGTGACCAAAAACCCCCCTATGTGGAGAGCATTGATCTAGAGTATGATATCAACCATATATATAACATCATGGTGTAAGCCATCAAGAATCTCCACTCTTTCGATCAAGGAGTTCTTTCTTGGGAGGATGGGTAATCAACCACAAACACTACCAATGTCACTTATAACCAATGGGTTAAATAGGCATATGAGGCCATTAGTCATATATGCTACTTGGTGCATGCAAAGGCACCAAAGCCTATGAAGATGGGTTGGGTTCAGATTGGTCATGCTAAAAAATGATCATTGTTGCACCATGAGGAGAAAGGAAAGAGGGTACTCTACCTAAGCAAAGGCAAGCTTGTAACACTCCCAAAATTTGCAGAGAGAAACCTAGTGGAAAGGTATGTGCATGACCTTGAAGTTTGTATTCCCAAAGAGATAGATAGAATGGGTGCACTAGTTTATAACTTGAGAAGAACTACCGCACATTGGTGGGTAGTACAAAGGTCTAACTTGCCAACCTGGCCAGAGGTAAAAGTAGTCATTTAAACTAGATTTGGGAGGAGTAATGATAACTTGGATATCTCAGTGTACTCCTAGTGACTCTGATCTCATGGTGCATGTGCATATATGCAAAGAAACATAGACTGATTGTGGCATGACTACCCCAAATAAATTATGGGTGCACACTTTTTATAGGACTTTAAAGACATGAGTGTGAGCATGGTACATGGTCAATGAGATACATCGAGAGATAACCAATTGGGAGGCCCTTAAGGAAAATTTCGTGCATGCCTTCTCATTTTCCTTATAGAACTTAGAGTTGGTTGAGCCATTATAAGTAATTTAAAAGGTAGTGTGAGGACACTGACATCCTCAGGGAGCACCTGAAAGACATGATCAAGGAAAAAGGGTTGGTGCTTCTAACTTTCTTTGAGGAATAGATGCTCAACAGTGACTCAAGTAAAGAAGATGATGAAACTTGGAAGGAACATTACTAGAAAACACTGACCACCATAAATAAGCTCATGCAACAAGTAGATGTAGTGCTCCTGGTGAAGAAGACCCCACTTATCTTTGTGTAAAGACAATAGAGGAAACTTTTCAAGTCAAGGACTCACACCAGGAGAATAATGAGCCATACTATGCACCACTAAAGACCATCAAAGTGGACATTAGCATAGAAGGAGAGCCAAAGATGGCCACTCTAGGTACCTATTAGTGTGACACAAATTTGGTGCACATCATAGAATTCTTGAAGGAGTTCCAAGACTTGCTCCCCAAGACTTATTAGGATATGAAGGGCACACACCCATGCCTTGGGGAGATGAGCATAAAACTAATTGATGGCACAAGACTAGTAAAAAATTACCCCTATAAGATGAGTCCCAACCTCCATGCCAAGGTCAAAATAGAGATCAATGTAATGCTAACCATAAGGGTCATTTACCTTATGCAAGAGTCTGAGTGGGTGAGCCCAATGTGTTTTAGTTATTTTTTGCTCATTTCTTAGTTTAGAAGTAAATTAATGAAACTAGTAATAGGGTGTGTATACAAATACTTGGTAAAGTGCATGTGTGAATCCAGATGATAGTGGAAACTCGTCTTTGGCTAGGAAGGAATAACCTATAGATAAGAAAAACACTTGAAAATGGGTTTGTTAGATGGATGGTTAAGTGGACTGCCTAACATGAACTAGATCCAAGAAGTGTAGTGCTTACTAGGAGGCTGTCAATCCACTATTATAACAATTAAGCTGATAAAAATGAAAAGAAAAGATACTTGCATTAAATGATATGAAAGTAAATACATGCAAGAAATAGAAATTAAATACTTTTTAAAAGAAAATAGATAAAAATAGGTTAATAATTATGCTAAAATGGTTAGGGTCTGGTTTAAAAAATAAAAAGGTTACTATTATCAGGCAAAAATAGAGAAAAGTGGGTTTGGTTGAGGGTAGGGCTCAAAATAGTTTGCCAGTTTTTTTTGCTGTAATGACTAGTAGTGGTTAGGTTAACCAACTACAATTGGTATAATTGATGACGATTGGGTATCCAATGATGGTTGAGGTAACCATCGGTAGTTGGGCTAATTATCAATAGTTTCCTATGTGTTCTAGGAGGATATTGAAGGGGAGTAATAAAATGATGAATAAGCAGGTGGGGGTTATGATATAGGCCTATGGAAGGGAGAATAAGATGTTAAGAGGTCTAGTTGGGGTAGGGAGGTTAGAAATAAGATGAATCAATGAAAACAAGCACAAGATACCTATAAATTGATGGTGGAGGGCTGAGGCAATTTGGCCAGAGTGATCGTACTTCAGCCTTTGAAAGTGATATGGATAGAGGTTCAGGTCTCCAATGCTACTATTTTCTTGCTAAAGGTATGTTGGATACCTGGATAAGAAAATACAATAGCTTGGACATGAATTCATTTGTGGATCCATTTCACTTCCTCCTCTTCTCCTTTTATAAGATAAAGTTGCTAATTGGGATGGAGGAAGTTACTAATTTGATAGGGTGATAAAGTTTCATATTCAAGAGGTTTTAAAAAGCAAGTTATCATTTAGGGAGATGTTAATCTTGCACAAGGCTATCATTGCTTTAATACTTTAAAATAGGTTCAGGGACCTAACCATCAATGGTTAGGCCAACCAGCAATGGCTAAGGGGTAAGAGGAAAATAGGTTAAATAAAGTTGAATTAAATAGATGCATTAAATGTGTTAGGTTAGGGGTTAAGTTAGTAAGTGAGTATAGTTGACTAAGTGGTCCATTAAACATGAGGTCAAACAAGGATTAAAGAGATAGTTTGACATCAAAAGCTATCATGTGTAGTTTTTGAGTGTCTACACAATGGTAATAAGCATCAAGAAGGACATGCACATTTGCATTTGCATTGATTATAGAATGTTGAATCCTGCCTATGTCAATGACCTCTTCCCAAATCCATTCAATAACAAAGTTATAGAAGGTGTCATAAGTTAAAAAATCTACACCATCACTGATGGGTTCTCTATCTACTACCAAGTCTAGATTGAGGAGGAGGATAAGCCGAAAACAAACTTTACAACTGAATGGGGTTATTTATCTTATAAAGTGATGTATTTTAGACTCAATAATGTGTCAGTTGTGTTCTCTAGAGTGGTGATCACTACGTTGAAAAAGTTCTAGAAGGTGTCATAAGTTGAAAAATATACACCATCACTGATGGGTTCTCTGGCTACTACCAAGTCTAGATTGAGGAGGAGGATAAACCCAAAACAAACTTTACAACTGAATGGGGTTATTTGTATTATAAAGTGATGTCTTTTAGACTCAATAATTTGTCAATTGTGTTCTCTAGAGTGGTGATCACTACATTCAAATACTTCATCCATAGGTTCTTCCAAGTTTATCTAAATGATGAGATAGTGTATAGCCTCATAAAGGACCATTATGACAACCTATACCTAATGTTTGAGAAGTGTAGGTAAGTTCAAATATATCTAAACCTAAAAAAGTACATCTTTGAAACACCATTTAGAACCCTACTCAGGTACATCATCTGTAAGGATGGTTTGCTCATCAATCTATTGAATATTGCCATCATCATTCAACTCCATACTCCTTGCACACAGAAAGATGTTCACATCTTTCTTGTCCACAATGGATATTATGGAAAATTTATAATAAGTTATGCAAATATTTCAGTGCCTCTCAAATAAATATTGTGCAAGGATGGACCATTTTATTGGGGTAGATCATAAGAGGATGCCTTTGAGACCTTAAAGCTCAGATTAGAAAGTGCACCTATTTTTTAATTTTAGAACTAGATAAACCCTTTCCATGTCTATGTCAATGCTCTGGTTCTGTGATTGGCATAATCATGGTGCATCTTGGTGAAGGTAAAATATATCATCCCATCTATTTCACTAGCATAAAATTAACAAGGATAGAGCAAAACTATACTACAACCAAGCATGAGGTATTCACCATGGTCTACACCATATATAAATTTAGAAAATTATTTGCTAATGACCCCATTCATCTTCTTCATAGACCATGATGTGCTTAAGTACCTCATGAATAATCCCATTCTCAATGGGTGCATTTATAGATGGATTATTCTATTTCAATAATTCTAGTTCTCCATTGTTATCAAGCTAGGAAAATAGAACTTGAGGCCAAACCATTTATCCTGTATAGACCCAGGTGATGCAACAACACCAATTTTGGATGATATGTCAGATGTGCAATTGTATATAATCCAACATTCCCCTGAGGACTTGGTGGAGATATCCACCTTTCCAACATCTGGATCTATTCCCCAAATAATGAAAATAAAATAAAAAAAATAGCTCATAGTTCATGCTACCCCTTTTAGCTCATCAACGATGAACTCTACAAATTAGGTTGAGATAAAGTTATACACTGATGTATATTGAAGAATAAAAGGGACTCCATACTTCATGAGGTGCATGAGGGGATAAAAAGAGGCCATTACATAGGAGATGCAATGGTGTACAAGGTGTTATAGTTAGGCTTATGATGGCCAAGTCTATTTCAAGATGTGAAGGATTATGCTAAGGCATACAACATATGCTAGTGCATAAGGAAACCCAACCACTAGGATGAGATGCCTCTTATCCCCATTATTTCCTAGGTACCATTCGAGAAATGGGCCATTGATTTTGTTGGGACCATTACCCCAATAGTAAGGTGCATATGTATGAAGTACATTATAGTGACCACTGACTATTTCACCAAATAGGCCAAGGTCATGCCAATCAAGAAATGCATAGCTATCATAGATATAAGATTCATATTGGAAAAATCATAAGTTGGTATGGGTACCCACTCATCTTGAATAACAACAAAGGCATACACTTTATTAATGAGATTGTGTAGATCCTACTAATAGAGTACATGGTGGTGCATCATAAGATAATGCCTTACCATCCCTAAGTGAATGGTATTGTTGAGGCATTCAACAAGATCTACGTGACTCAAAAATATATGTGAAGTGGTTCACACGGATTGGGATGATTGAGTGTCGATAGTGTTGTGGGCATATCGTATAACCCACAAGTGCTTGAATAAGGCTACACCATTTCAGCTGGTGTTTGGCACTAAGGCAATGCTATCGATGGAGTTCTTGGTACCATCATTGCAAATCATGCACATTGGTTGAGTAGATGACCAAGAATCACTAAATATAAGGTTGGAGGATTTGGATCACTTTGATGAGATACACGGCCAAGCAAAGTGGAGCTAACAGATAGAAAAGGCATGCCATAAGCTTTGGCAAGATAAGCATATAAAGAATAAAGTGTTAATAAAAAAATAATTCATTTTGATCTATGATTCTAAGTATATTAGGCATCCAGGTAAACTATAGATAAGGTGGATGGGACCTTATACCATCCACCACATATTGGAGATAGGTACATGCAAGTTATGAACATTGATTGGCAAAATGCTCCTTGGGTATTTCAATGGCAACAAGTTGAAGCCATATCAGTAATAGGATGGTGCTTGAACCATGATAATGTTGACTTCTTAGTCACTAGTCAACTTGAACTGAGATGACCAAAATAATGTTTGGTGCAAGCCAAATAGTTCCTTTTGTTTTATTTTGTTCTTTGGGAAGTAATGTAAAGAGTGAAGAAGTGACACTTTGAAGCCCATCAAGAAAATTTGCTGACACTTCATGCATAATTCTAGTAGATTTTGTCAAGCACTTGCACTCTTTAAGCACCTAAGGCCAAATACCTAAGTTTTTAGGTGAGTGAGGATTTATAGATTTAGATAAAGAGAGCACACCAGACCCTCATGTGTTAGATCCTAGATACAGGGCACTTTCAAGCCATCAGGTAGAAGTTCATTTGGAATTTCATGTGTAGTTCTAATCAGGTGAGTCAAACCCTTTAATTTTCTAAATCACTTAAGGCTAGACATCTAAGTGGTGGGTGCATGAAACTCACAAAACTCAAGGGGAAGACACACAAGATCTATGTGCTTAAGATATAGATTTCAAGGCATTTGGAAGCCCAAGAAAGAACTACTTTGGTATTTCCTCACATAATGCCAATCGGGTGAGTTGAACCAATTTTATTTATAAGCACCTAGGGATAGACACCTAAGTTTTAAGGTGTGAGGAGGTTTCTAGAATTAGAAGAAATAAGAGCCATGTGATAAAGATGCATATGCTAGTGTGCAAGAATTTAGAGACCAAAAGAAGGAACATCATTTAATCACACACTAGAGGTCAAAAGAAGAAAATAAAGATACAAAACATGATTGTGTATAAGAGATAAAGTGAATATGCATAACATGATCATGCATAAGAGAACCAAAAGAGGAGAATAAAGTGATGGAGGGCCAGTATAAGGGATTTGTATGGGGTATGATAGGCCAAGGCAAGATGAAGTGCAAGAAACTAACCAAGATAAAAAAGTGCGGTTGAAATAGAAGCACAATAAGAAGAAAAGATGGAATTGAGGAGGTTAAATCATGCTCATATGAGGCACTGCACCCAGGTTTTCATAAGAAAGGTGAAGGTCATGCCAAATGAAAAAAGTATAGAAGGAGAATCATCAAATATAACTGGCATCCACCTAAAATTGAGCAATAAGTGACCATTTAAACTACACATCACCAAAATACCATTAGGAGTATTAAATGTGGTGGTGGTGGAGGCACAAAGATCTACATTAAATTCACATATAATAGAAGATTTTTTTAGATTTTATGGGACATAACAAATCCTAAAAAGTTTAGGCACTGCCATGCCATTAATGAACCACAATTAAGATGGTAGTTGAAGGTAGGGTATAAAACAACAAGCGACTAACTAAGTGAGGTTAAAAACTTTTTGAAAACTTGAGACTTAGAGAAAACCAGAGAAAAAATATCAAACTAGAGATACAAAGCATAAAAACCCTACCAGAATGAGAATTTGAGCACCTATAGGCACCAAAAGTAAATGACTATAAAGTAGGAGAAACTGTGTTCATATTGAGACTGGTGTAGAGAGGTGTGGGGAGAGATTTTTTTAGGAACCAGTAAACCAAAAAGAAAGTTAATGCCTAGGCTACCATTAACAACCTATAAATCTTGAAGGTAGAAGGTATAGTTGCAGAACTCATGACTGTAAAGTGCCAATAACCATTCATGGATTTGGCAGACCAAACCTACCATGCTTCAATAGCAATAGATTTAGAGTGGGAAAAAGTGAAAGGGATCAGGTTTATAGTAGGCACAATAAGATCTAAAGCAGGCATGAACAACATCTAAAATGACCTCAATAAGAAAAACAACACCACCAATGGAAGGAGTCAGTATTACACAAGTAGACATTAAGGTGTTGATGAAGATGTCCTACCAGGTGATGTAATTTCCCCCATAAGTCTTAATAGGGGAAAATTGGAATTATTTTGTGCATAGCTGCTAGTTGAAGGAATATAAGTACCATACCTCTAGCCATGCACAAGACCTAATGCTAGATTGGATGGTTGATACATGAAATAAAATAGAGTAGGGCATAACATTTTTTGATGTCTCAGTCTGAAATAGACTGATGACCTCTGACACAACTCAAATTTATAAGTTTTCATGCTTTAGAAATCCAAAAGAACTCATGCAATTCCTTCTTTTATGATTCCATGGAGACTATATATATTTTTCAAGGAGGTGCATGAGGATTTTGGCATGCCTGATAGTAAGGATAATCGGGCTCTCAGAGGCTGAAAATGATATTCACAAGATAAGAGCGATGATTAAAAGGTGGAGCACATTATGAAGCTCCTAAATTATTACAAGGAGGGATTCACATTCCCCATTAAAGACTATAAAGACCCTAGTATGAGGGTGGTGGTGTACCTCATAAGTTCAAAAAGATGCCCCAATGGTTGGTAGATTAACATCACCAAAACTTACATCTATGTTACCTATCATATGGTGTAGGGCATAAAGATTATTATTAAAAAATTTATAGTAGAGGAGTTTGTAAAGAATTTGCTAAATTACCACATGATAAAGGGAACCTTTAGGTGGGGGTCGATTCTAATATTAATAGTCATGGAGGATATCGGAGTATGAGATGGGGATGAGGAAAATCTTTGGCTTTTCCCAAAACATAATGACTCCTCAGTGTAGAAGCAGAAGGATTTCACCTATCCCATTTACTTCTTTTCAAAGTAAAAAACTCAAGTGATGGGTTGGTATAAGAAGTACATATAAGAATTTAGGCTAGAGTGGTGTATCCCCCAAGCAATCCCCAAGAGCACGTATGGAATGATGACCTTTGTCATTATGTAATACTTTTGCATTGTGAGCTTGAAACTAACCAATGGCATCAAGTCAGGGTAGTTGAAGCTCTCATATGCCTTCTCAACCAAATAATTTAGGGATACACTCTAAAGGATCTAAAATTTGGAACAATTGGATATCCCATTAAGGGAATTAGAATTAGAGAGGAATAAGTTGTGATACCAGTTTGTGCACCTAGGGAGAAAAGTGACCAAGGATGAAGAGGATGATTCAGATTACATCAAAATCCACCCCATTCAAGAAGTAAACATACTCAGACAAATCCATAGGTTATACTATGAGATGAAGCCAAGGAAGAAGGGCCCCAACATCAAGAAGATTGATGACCCCCCATAAAGATTGATAATGAAGGAACATCAACACCAGTTGATACCAAAAAGTCTCCCAAGAAGAATAAGGGGGAGACACTTCAGGAGATAGAGGAGTGTATCAAGCTGAAGATCACCTAAAAAAATGAAGCCTCTTCATATTCCCCTATAAAGAAGCATGTGAAGTTCATGCCAAGGACTTTTCCTATCTCAAAGGAGAAGAAAAAAGCCAAAGTTTCCTGCTATGATTCCCACCATCACCTTGGCAGACATAGAGGTATAAGAAGAGAAAAAAGAGATGGATAAGGAGGTAGGATTTGGGAAAGGCATGTAAATTATGCCCAAACAAGATGACTCCTTATCTAGTGAGGGAACTCCCTCACCACCTCAAAGTGAAGAGGTGAGGAAGGAACACATATGGAAGAAGCTTGTCCTCAGTGACATAGATATTAAGAAGGTGTGAGAGCTAGAGAAGAGAAGATAATAAATGATGAAGGCCGACATGATAAAGGAAGGGATTGATAGAGTCAAGGCTGAGGAGTGTAAGGCAGAAGAAGAAAAGTGCAAGGCATAGGCTGAGAAGAAGAAAGTAGAAAAGAAGGTGGCCTAGGAGGAAAGGGTGAGAAAATAGAAAAATAAAAAGGTTCATACTAGTGCATAACCTATATAACAAAAAGCATCAGAAGAGGTACCTAGCACCCACACCAGCCTAGGAGAGGAAACTATAAAACAAGCATGCCCTAGTATTGAAGGGATACCTAGAGACAAAGAAGGTGATGCTGGTACCTTAAAAGAACAAATGGAGAGTGTAAGGAAATAATAGGTTGGCATTGAGAAGGAACCTAAGGAGGTTCAGGCTAAGGAGAAATAGAAAGGAAAAATGCATAAAGGGGATAAGTCTAAAAAAAACCCCTATAGAAATAAGATGGTAAAGCTAACATCAAATAGGAAGAAGTAGACAAAGGGGAAAAGTCTAAAAAAGAAGAACCCATATAGTAGGAAGAAGGAGAAAATGGAAATAAAAAAGCATCAATTCTAGTAGAAAGGAACAGTAGCAAATTAAACTAGCCATTAAAAAAGAAGAATTTAAGCCAAGCCATAGAGAGAAGGCACATAAGGGGTACACCCAAGATGCGGATTTTTACATGTTGGAATACATGCCCCCTATAGCTTCCATGATGATGATGCACCACCAAGTGTCCTTTTCACTTGATTGATACATGGACGAGCCTCACTTTGAGGTGCTGATGAAAGCAATACAAAACACTAAAAAACTAGAAGAAGGGTATGACTACTAGCTTATCAACCCCTAGGAAATGAACCCAATAAGGTTGGATAATTCCATCCTTAGAATGGAATTTGAGGTAGAGTATAAGAACATTGTTAACAATGTTCATGCCAAAAAAATAAAAGAATATAGTGTTAGAGGTAGAGGAAGAGATTAATGCCATGAAACTCAATTTCCAATAGTTAGTCGAGCATATAGAAGAAGTAAAGCCATCCATTTTGGATGGTATCAACACTTATAAAATTTTTCAGGTTGATAAGGTGTGCACACTAGTAGAGTAGATGCTCTCATGAATGAAGTTGATGCTAGAATAGAAGGAAGAAACTTGTGATGCCATCAAGAAAGAGGTCAATAAGAAGCTTGATGAGGTAGAAGACCTCTTTGCAAAGATGGAAGAAGGCATAAAAGATGACAATGTTATCTTTTTTAACTTTTCCACCTAGGAATTAGTCATTGATGTACACCTCCAAAAGGTAAAAGGAGAGAAGGATGCCTTGATGAAGCAAGCATTCACTATTAGTAGGGTTCAGTGCACACAGATTATGGTATAGGTCAACACATTGAGTACCCAGTTGAAAACCTAGGATTAAGACATGGAAGAACTCTTTCATGCCTTTTAAATAAAGGCAAGTGAGTAAAGAACCATACTAGATGGTAGGGTTAGAAAAGCAAAGGAAAGGCTAGAGGCCTTTAGAAAATAATTGGATAGCATTGACATGCTTGCACTTGAGGCTACCTCTACAGAGATTGATGGTGATATTGAATAAATCAAGCTCACAATTTATGACTTTGAGGAATTTAAGGTATAATTTTAGTAGATCGCACCCAAGTTTTGCACAACTAAATCCCTAGAACTCTAGTCTAAGTTAGACTAGAATTTTTATATGGGGTAAAGTTGGGCCCCTTTTCAACCTAAGTAATAGACCCATGCCAACTCAACAAACACCTAGGTATAAGGCAATCATGGTGGATGATTATTGTTTTATCATTTAATGGCACCAACTATTAGACAACTAAGAGCTCCATTTTGAATCAATCAACATTGGGAAGTAGGCACATGGGATAGTGACTAATCATTAAAGACAAGTGTCACCTTTTTGAATCAATCAACATTGGGAAGCAGGTGCATGGAATAATGACTGATCATTAAAGAAAAGTGTAGTGGAGATGATAAGATGTGTACCTCTAGTGCCAATTCATTGATCAATTTGCTATGTTCCCCATGATCCTAAGATGCTCCAAAGATTTATAAAAGGAAGCAAAGTCCAGTTAGTGGGGAGAGATGAACTAGAGTAGTGAAGCTCTAGAGAATTAGTTCTAGATGGTTTCAATTAGAATTAGAAGTAGTTTAGGATGCTTTTGATGCTCCCCTTTGTAATTCCCAAGCTCACCTATGAACCTCTGGGCCTTTAGCAGCTTAGGTTGAGCACTTGATCAATTTATATTGACTTATATATGTATTTTTATTGAACTCAGTTAATGATGAAGCTTTGTGCAATGTTCATGGATTAAATGCTTGATTCTATAGAATGTATATTGAGCTCTTATGAGCTTCTAACCTGACTCATTCATGGCATGCCTATAGTTAATGATGAACCTCATGCTTGATATAGGAAATGTTATAAATATGGTTAAGACCCTGTGCCCTAAAATGATACCCATGCCTAAACACAAACCTATGCATAAGTCCCTCAACCAGATACCTAATTTCCCCTCAAACACCTAAATTCTACTAAGCCAAAGTTCCCCAAAGGCTTATACCCATAAATCCACAACCATCATTGCACTAACCAAGCCCTTGAAGAATAGAATTATGACATGGAAAAATTATCCCAACACATACCCCAACCCCTTCTCCATTATTCTTTGGGTGAAAACATAAGGCTTGCGCCTTATGTAAAGTGATGCTAGTGCAGTCCAATGTTAAATTTTGAGTGCCATAGGGTTAGTCAAGGCTTATGCCCCATTGGAACTAGCCTAAATTTGACCTACATAGCTATATAAGTGCATGACTAGGCCCATGACCGAAATGTGTACTTTTATATAACATGTATCTTTCAAGGATCCAATGAAAAGGAGTACTTATATTCAACTTCAACTCACTTAAAGTGGAGTTATCCACCAAGATATGTCATAGTTTCATGCAAAGGAGAGCTTTGACAAGTCAAAAGGCCCACCATCTTCATTTCAACACCAAAGGGAGATTAATGCAAGAATTTTATAGATAAATAGAGATATTATAGAATTTTGATGAATATTGTAATTGAAATTGACTTGAGTTCATGTAGATTTGACCTCCTCTTCTCACCTCTATTCTACAATGGCTAGAGCTTCTTATCACTTCTACTATTTTTTATATATTCAGGCTTTCAAGCCATTTTTTGAGATTCCTCTCTTGGGCATGATCTAACTCTACCAATTTTAATATTTTAAACCTTTTGAGATGAATAAAATGATTATTTTTAGATTTTATTACTCTAGCATAGTGTGTTTATGTTAGTTGATTTGATCATGTGGCAGTATTTTCTCCCTTTGAGGTCCTAATCTCACCTAGTTATTAGTAAGTTAACTTATGCAGGTTATGTTTGAGTGTTTGATGTCATTTAGTTGAGATAATAGTGGATATAAGTGACTGGTTAGTACCTTGAATCAAGCCTATTTCATCATTTCCCTTAGGCTTTGATCAACTGATAAAACTTCTACATGAAATACTGGTGCATAAGAGTCATTTGGGGTTGTATATTTAATCATATGCTTGTCTTATAAATGTTTTAACCACTCAAATAGAGTGTATGAATTAGAAATACAAGCGTATCACCATCAATAGCTTAGATTTACCTTTTAGTTATCCTTTTAACCCTTTTCATCCCAAAAAGTATAGAAGGTTTTAGTAGCAGTGAGCAAAGTGATACATCAGAGGAGTTAGCCTCATCAAAACTAGAGGTCTAGTATGAGTTCAAGTATCCAACACCTTAGATCATTCCGATATTAGTCTAGGTGTGAAGGATTTTTAGAGAAAAATTTGTTAGCCTTCAAATAGGGTTATATCTAGGTTACTCACAATTTTGGCATGCTTTTGGGACACAAATTTAGCCACTAGAGAAAAAGCTTGCAACATATTCATCTTTAGAATTAGTTTTAAGTACTCTTGTGGTCCTTATCTCAAGGTAAAAGGTATATTTATATGCATAATTTTAGTTATCTTCATGATTTTCTAGGCCATGACAACGTATAGAGAAGAATTCCATCACTCTTCTCCTTATTAACAATTCCATATATGATCTTCATGATCCATATCAGTGCTACCATGATTCATATCAACCTTATGATGAGCCTCACCAATCATATTCAGAGCCTTATCATTAGTATGAAAGCTCATACCAGTCCTATTACAACTCACATGAATCTTGTTATCTTTCTAATCAGCCCAATCAAGTCCCAAAGCAATCCATCTCAAGCTTCAAAAAAACCCTATTTGGATATGAGAAGCAAATTGTAAGCATATAAAATTAGAAGAGTTATGAATAAAATATTTTTAAGCGTGAAATTTAGAACATGGGAGCTAATTTATAGTAAGATAAATAGGTATGTGCATCTTTCATAAGACAAGGTCACTCAAAGTTTAGTGTTGATATTCTAGACATAGGTGGTCTAATTGTAAGCATTGAAGAGAGGCTGTTGGTTAATGAGAAACCCAAGGGTCATCATAATGAATATAATGTTCCAATGGATTTTCCATTTTCTTTTTATGACCTGCAAACAAATGTTTATCATATCCCTTCCGAGTCAAACTAGACCTTGCCTAGCTTTCCTACATGGAATTTGTCAAAGAGAGATCTTATAAGCTTGAAGAAGTATGTTTTGAGGAGTCTAAATTTTAGGTTGCACATCAGATCATACAAGAATATAAATCTTCATGTTTTTAGGGAGAGATATCCCTTTATTTAGTTCATTATTTTGAGGCTAATTTAGCCAAGCAAATTGAGCTTGCAAATCAACATCTTCAATATTCAAAGGTAGCTGCAAAGGCAACACATCAACAAGTTTCTTATTTCACACCTATGGCTACAACAAGTACAAAATAAAAAGTTTTTAAACCCAAGTTCATGACTTGGAATCAGGTACAATAGTCCATGGAGAAATAAGAACAATCAGACATAATTCAAGATGCTAAAGTCAAGAGAAAGCCAGAGATCATTTGACTTCCACTCCTTTCTCTTCAAAATCTAAAGACCTTTCCTTCATGAAAAGATATTCAAGAAACAATGCATAGAGAAGAGCTGAAGGTGATTCAGGAGGAGTATCTCCATGAGAAAAATTAGGTATCTATAGTAACATCTCTGGATCTTTCTCATATTCTTGAGTATTTTTAGGGATCTACCATGCCAATTATTGAGAAAGAGCCTCCCCTTTGTGAGGCAAATCAAGGACATTCAGCTAAGATGAATGAAGTTCATGAAGATGAGAAGGAGGTTTCATTTTAAGATCAAGAGAACATCATGATTGAGCTACCACTTGGAAAGGACAAGCATGATTTGGTATTTCATGATGCCAAAGAAGAAGAGGTTTTAGTGGAACATCAAGAGGTTGTTTCTCAGGAGCTTCTTGATCACATAACATCTATTATTTTGCAAGACGTTTCTCAGTAACTTATAGAAACTAATAAAGGTCAAGTACAAACAATTATTTCTCTAGAAGGTAGCTGTGAAAAACACTCACATAGAGCCATTACTGAGATAGAGAACATTCCTGAAGTTGAGGATCAATGGCAATAATTGTACCATGATTCTTGAGTGAAATTGAAGAGCTTAAGGTGGTATATTTGAATGATGAGATAGGATAGTAGGTTGGAGCTTCATTTTAGGATTCCACCAATGTTTTCAAGCTTCAAAAAGCCAATGTTATTCTATAGACACCAAAACAAGATGAGCTAGAGCTAGAGTGGATAGATGAGATGCCTTTCTTTACTAAAGATGAAGATAAAATAAATGCAACAGATCAAGAAATTTCATATGACTCCATCAAAAGGTTATAAATGTGTGATCAACATGTTCCAATGAATTTCATGTACTTTTAATTGATCATACTGAAATGGCCTTTTGGGATGACTTGGAGGGTTTTTGTGCAAAGTTTGAAAGTCTATCTCCACCCCATATGGATATTGAGGAATTTTTTGTAAAAAGTATTGTTACATCTATTCATCAAGAATAAATTAATGGCATATTTTAGCCATGTCTGAAAAGCTATCAAGAATTTGAAGATCTTAACAAACCACTACCTCAAATAGAGCATAATGAAGACACATAATCAAACATATCAGTTGATTTGATAATACAATCATTGAATGAGAATGTGACAAATCAAGATCAACCTATGAATGAGACATAGTTATCACTTTTGATGCAAGAAAGTAGAATTTGGAAAGATGATGATTGGGTCTTGGATCCATATCTTCAATCCATGCACCTAATAATGGAAGTAGGAGGTATAACTGCATCATCCAAAAGACATGAACATACAAGTACTCCTATCTAAAAGAAGAAACCATAAAAAAGAAGCAATCACACTTTAAGGTTATATGGTGGACCAAATAGCTTTCCATTTAACCCTATAGGAAAGCTTGTCACTTCAGGTTAGTTGTTCTAGGTTTGCTTTGTTTCAATAAGTGATTAGCATAACCAGTAGTTTGCTTCTCTCCTATTGTGTTTGTCTTGTTTTCTTATTTTCTTAGGTTAGTTATCATTGCTTCCTAGTTTAGTTATTGTTTCCTTTTAATATTGTTGTGTCACAGTCTAAAGAAGTGTTACAAATCCCAAAAGAGTTTGTTATTTTCCAATCTAGAGAGGCATCCGATCAAGTTGTTATACTTTATATTATCATTATTATATCAAATATAGTGAGTTATTTTGACCAAAAGGATGGTCAACCCATGTGAGTTTCCAAAAATTTGGTAATTTGGCCTGTTAAAGTCAAATACCAACCCCTACAATCCAAAACTTTTCCTGATACTATTGAACCCATTCAAATTGGTCTGAAAATGAGTAGTTTGGACTAAAAAGGAAGATTGTAAGTCTTCAAATGATTAAAATAGTGTTTAAAAGGTCACTACAACATTCAAATTACCTTTAAACACATTCATATTCTTGATATTTCATGGGTGTCACCAATACCCTTCATTTAATAATGTCAATCTAGGGCTAGTGTCTAAAGGTTTTATGCAAAAGGAGAAAGAGATCTTTGGTAAATGGTTATTTCTAATACACTCCACACTTTTCAGGAATTGAAAATCATGCTTGTAAAAATTAAATCACACTTTCAGAAATAAAATCACACTTTCAAAAAGTAAATCACACTTACAGAAGTCAAAACATTCTTACATGAAATTAAAGCACATTTGCATACAATAATTTGCTAAATTGAAAATGAATGGTAAACACATAAAATACCTATAGGTTTACAACAATCTATACAAAGGAAATGTTTATAACAACAAATAAAAATAAGAATTTATAACAAAAATAATAATTACAGAATAAATAAATAAAATAAAAATACAGTGATATATCTTCCTTGGAATGAGTGGCTAACTGATTCCTAGGAAGAGGATTTATTCAAAACATAGGTTTCAGAAGGACTGCTCAGAATAATAGAAAGAGAAATTTTATTGATTGATTGATTATTCATTCAGGTGTGGAGGGTTGCATTTATAATTCCATGCTTCCAGCTAATACCTTATTTGGGAATAACAACTGAGATACTCTATCCTATCTCAATCTCCACAAAATATGGAGAGAGATATTTATTTTAATAATGCAATCTATGACAACATAATCTTGATCTCCACCAAATATGGAGAGAGATATTTATTGGAATAAAATTACATATATTCGAATATAATCAATTATGAAAAATCTATACATAGAAATCTTTATATAGAAAGATTCTAAATGAAAAAATTCTTCATGATAGATGGAACATTGAAATACTCTTAGAAATACTTCCCAAACAAGTTTGTAGTAGTTTTCTTGAATTTTGTAGTAGTTATGTTAAAATCCATAGTAACCTACTGAAATTCATAGCAAGCCTGCTGAAATCCATAACAAACCTGGTAAAATATATAGCTGGCTAATATAATTCATAGTTGGTCTGATGTAATCCATAACTGCTCTAATGTAATCTTTAGCTAGTCCATAGTAATCTTGTTGTAATTTGTAGCTATTGTAGCAAGCCTATTGTAATCCAGAGCTAATGTGGGATTCTGTAGCAAGCCTATATGAGTCTATATCTTGACCAGAATATTGGATCTTGTTGTAGAAGACTTCAACATGGTTAATATTCAAACTTTGAATCATTTTTAGCATATTATGAATTGTATATACACTCATTGATAGATTTTTTCCAGCAATAATTAGAAATAGCTAACTAATGAATTTCAAAGATATAACCATGATATATACTTGATATTTTATTCTAAATAAACTATAAGTTTATAAACTACATTTAGATCCAATTCTTATGCAATAAAAAATTTTCTATTTTATGGATATAATGATCCATTTATGAGCTCATCAATATTAGCCTAAGTCCAAAGTTTCAAAAGTTAAAAAGGGGTTTAAATGCATCTTTTAAGTGCTATTTTAACCTCTCATGTGCCAAAATTAGCTTCCAAAACATGGAAAAGGATTATTTATTGTTTTATGCATGTAAAATCTGCATGCATATCTTCTTCATGAATTATATTGGTGGTGGAGTTCTTAAATTTCAATAAAAGGCCAAAGAGAAGCTATTTTCATCCATTATACAAGTAACAATATGGTTCCATAAAAAATTACATAAAGTTAAAGCATGAAGTGGGAGAATCAGGTCATGAAAAATATTCCATAAGAGTTTCATGACATTTGGATGTAGTATAGGCCCTAAACTAGTCTCTTCTTGTCAAGTGGTTTCTTTACACATACAAACTGCCTTATAGGTTTAATGATGGTACAAATTACAGAGAAAAGGTATAGGTCTAAATTTTGGGGAAAATAAAGTAGAATTAGAGAGATTCCTAATGGAGTAAGTGGTTATTTAATTGGTCTCTTCTACCTCATGAATCATCCTTTTAAATTCAAGCTAAATTTTGTAGTCTTACAACTAGGAAGGCATTTGATTTTCATTAATTTCTCCTCACCAAGGAATAATTTTAGTAAAATTTCAAATTTTGGAGCTTCTTAACAACCTAATATACCTTCCCATGACATTATCTAGGTCATTTTAACATTTTTGATGGTAAAAAAAAGGATATTTGATAAGAGAAGTGCAAGTTTTCAGTCGATGAGCTTCAAAAGAGAATTGTACGGTCAAGGGAAGAGAAGGCAACATCAAGTGTTCAAGAAATTTTGTTTATAGGGTCTCCATAATTTTATCATATTATTCAATCAAGTTTCTTAAAGTTTCATAAGGTTTCATAACCAAGAAGATCATTCATATGGCTCTCAAAGCATCTCAAAAAGGCTTGTTTAACAAACTTTAAGGAAAATTAGCATTTTTTAAGGTTTTTATAGAAACCTATGTTTCAAATTTAGCTCCTTATTATCCTTCAATGGCATCCAAACTAATATATGTGGTGGAGGATATGTTTTTGTTTTCATATAACTCTTCAAGGTGGACTTAACATGCTCCTAATTCTCATTTGTACCTCCATTTTTCTCACTTTCATCTTCATTATCATAGCTACCATTTATCACTATGTCTTCACCCATTTCCACTCTCAATTCATGTTATAGACAACATACATTCATTCCCCCATCCTTCCATTCACCTCCATCTCATCAAACCATCATTAGGAGAAATCAAGAGCACTGAGTGTCAAACAATCACTTAAAGAGGTATGTAAACCTTAAAATCATCAAAGTGACAACCATGAAAAAGATGATCTATAGTCAAAAACACAATTAAAAAATAAGGATACAATGGTCTTTAAGGGAGAGGCTTGAAGTTTAATTATTTAATGTCTTGGAAAGAAGTAGCTAGCTTGAAAACAATGAAGATCAAGTGCATAAGAGACTATCTTGAGCCTTCCTCAAGGACTAATCAAACACAATCCATATAGTGGAGCACCTCATAGTCATCTTTAGTGGAAAATGGCTCTTAAAAAGAGAACATCATGATATAAACATACATTATTGATTAGGGTTTAAGTAAATAGTTCAATTCATCTTACCATCTATTCTAGGTATAAGCCTAATGAATAACTATCCTCAATCTACTAAGTACCACCAAGGAAATATCATCTACAGTCCTGAATGAGGTCACCCTATAGGCAACCTTAAGAGTTTGGGTGCAATCAAGATGATGAACTAGGTTCTTGAACAAACCTAAAGGACATAAGACTTCAAAGGAGTAGTAAGACCTATAATTACTATTTTTGAAAGTAATAAAAGATCATGGGCTTTGCTTTATCCTTTCTCAAAGTTGAATACTATTGCTCAGTCTGTACACATAGGTATAGTCAAGTATCTTATGCATAATGGTTAGTGTTTTTGAAAGGGTATGGTGTAATTAATAAATAGTATTCTTGAGAGGAAGGTCATAGGATTTATATCAAACTCATATCTAAAAGAAAATCCAAACTTAGTTTTGATCATCCTCTCATAGCAATCAATGTGATCTACAACCAACTTTATATAACATGCCATAGTAAAGCTAGGAGACAGTGACTGTGGAGGAGGGTTTCAAGATTTAAGACCTTTAATATAGGTTTTAAGAGATCACTATGATAAGGAAGAGAATATTAGACACCTTGGGGAGTATGAACCCACTAATAATCATGTGTGAGGGTACTTAAACACTTCTACAATCCAATTTCAATAAGAAAGTAACCTACATTCATCTGATAGGAACACTGCTATACCTAGAGGGTATCAAGCTATGGAATAATATTCAAGGTTTAAGACATTAAAAGAGGTTTTTGTGACATTAGGGGTTAATTAATCAAGTGAAGGACATTATAGCATTTTTTTACTAGTTTTAAAATTTCATAGTCATCCCAAGGTCTGTCATAATCTATACACTTACCTATAGTCAAGATCATGGTGATAGAGAATGTCTATCTTCAAGAGGATTATTTATTTTAGCTTCATGAGTTTATTTAACTACTTTGAGGATCACATGAAAGATAAAATTTGTTATCAAGCTTTGGATGTTAAGTACATGGTTTCTCAGTCAATAACCTCATAAACACTAATAGAGTCAAGGAAGGAGCTGCTAGTATACAAAGTTCTTTTTAAGCTCATTGATGAAGGCACATCGATCATTTTTTAGAGTGTCTTAATGATATAATTATCCATGATAAGTGATGGGCCTTAAAATACTTTTAATTAGTCAAGGTCAAATGCCAAGAAAAGCTATAGCCACGAGGCTAAAAGCCTATCTTTAGGATTATGTAAGGTGATTGAGAATACAGGGGTCTTTAAGGAGACACCATGCTCAAGAAGATGTCTCATGAGAATCATGATGATATATAGAGATCACAAGGAAGTTTAAAAATAGTGCTATAGCTAAGGTCAAGCTAAGAAGTAGTCATTGCACTCTTGATAGTGACCTATAGTCATACTAACCTACAATCATACCTCCATGTTGTAAGGGCCAGCTAGCAGTAAGTTTCAAGGGAGGTTTGATGTTCAAAAGAGGAAAATCAAGGAGAAATAATGTTTTAGGCCCATCGAGAGTCATAGAAAGAGTTTAAATATTAGGCTATATGTTGGTTTCAACCCCAAGGAACCACCTACAACCATATTAAGGTTAAAGGACCTTCAAATTGGTAAGAAAACATTAGGGTTAATGGTCTAAAAAATGTTTCATGGAGTATTAAGGAGTCATAAGAGAAAATCATTGGTGAGGTGGATATTTTTAAGAGGAGAGGTGTTTTAAGTACTTGTACACACTCAGTCACCCCAAAAGATCACCTATAGTAGGCTAATAAAGCCCTAGAGTTGTGCTTTCTCATATAGTCATCTATTAGCAATCATAACTCATAATTTTTTTAGCAGCATGTGGATTCATGTGAGGCAATATATGTAAACCAAGTAGCTATTTACCATCTTCAAATACTATAGTAAAGCATTAGGCTACCAAGCATGACATGAAGGTATAATTGTTGTACAAAATAAGATAGGATTTGGAGCCTAAGTGTATGCAGTCAAAAATACATATTATATATAAATCAATCCTAACTCAGAGGAGATAAATCATACTATACACTTTCGATTGAGGACACATTTTTAAAGTGGGAACATGACAAATATGGGGATGTGCTAGACTTGATTAGTGGATCTCTTACCATAATTAATAGTGATAGGGAGGGTTCCAAAGCCTTCAGTCAAGCACAATCATGCATTAACCCTAAGGAAATCCTGTGTTTTTATATCTCACTAAAATAAAAATTAAAGTAAATCTAATCTAGTGCTCACTAAATCTTGTGGCACAATATGAGGGGTTAGTAAACAATTAAAACATGCATAAGATAATCTCAATTAAGCTATATATGAGAAAGACCCTAATATATGGAATAAGAAGAGTAATATTATTCAAAGCCAATATTTATGATAAGACTTGATTAGGGGATCTCTTACCATAATACATGGTGATAAGGAGGGTTCTAAAGCCTTTAGTCAACCACAATCATGCAATAACCCTAAGGGAGTCTTGTGTTTTGATATCTCACTAAACTAACAACAAGTAGAGTAAATCTAATCTAGTTCTCACCAAATATTGTGGCATAATATGAGGGGTTAGTAAATAATAAAAACATGCATATGAGAATCTCAATTAATCTATCTATGAGTAAGAACCTAATACATGGAATAAGAAGAGTAATATTATTTGAAGCCAATACTTATGCTACTTCTATCTACTAAAGAGAGGAGTAAAGTTAGAGAATACTTACCTTAATGATGAACCTGTTGAGACTCAATATCTCCCTTGGCCAAAGGGGCTTCACAAGAAGTTGTTGTGCTTTATAAGTATCACTAATAAAGGCCACAACATCCAAGACTTATGTACAAGACTAGATTCTCCAAGTAGAAATACTAAGCTAAGACTCCTCAAGTAGAATGGTGGAAGAGCAGATTGTAAAGAAGTGTAAGTGAATAATAACTCTTAATTTCATCATGAAATAATGATAAAATTATCTTGTATATATAGGCATATTTTACCCTAAACCCTTATAAAAATCTTGGCCAATGGGGTCAACCCAATTGACCTAGCATAGTTTCAGATAATTACTCACTAGGTCATGAGCTAGGTCAGCCAAGAGCCAAACTAGTTCTTAAGTGAAAATCACCTAAAACTGTATAGGGTCAACCCAGTCGACCTAGTACAATTGACTAACAAAAAAGGATTAAGGTGAGGAAAAGAAGGATGAAAAGTGGGAAAAGACTAGAGGAGAGTGCAAAGGAGGAATAATAGATTAGGGAAAGGTTTTAAGAGCTAGTTGGATTGGTAATAATGTAGTAATAAGGGACAATAATCTTATGAAGCACCAATGGTCTACCCACCCCTTTCCCAGTGTACCCTCTAAGACATGTACTTAGAGAGATTGAGTCTCAACAAGTTCCTACAAGATGTAAAGTGTTAATATTTGATAAAAGTTAAAAATATTATGTGTATACATATGCCCCACTCGAAGCTCATCACATGCCACTAATGTGAAATAGGGGATGCTAATTTGAGAAAGAACATAAGAACACATAATGCTAATGCTAAAAAAAAGTTTTAGTATTTTAAAACATAAAATAATTGAAAGTAAATGATTAAAAGGGAAATAAATGAAAAGTAAATGTGATGTATACCTTGAATTACCTTTATTTATGGATGGTTGTCTATTGTGTTGTTAGTTTTGATTGTGTAGGGTGTAGAGACTACTTTTGACAAACCCAAGAATATACAACTAAAGAGAAAAAACAAACAAACACAAGAAAGCCAAGATAACTGGTGCTATGAGGATGGGACATACTTGAGAATTTGGCAAGATGGGATGATAAATACTATGTTAGACCAAATAAACAAGTAAAAAACAAGAGTAAATTGGGTAATTGAAAATCCAAGGCTACTAAAGATTGAAAAAAACTCAAACAAGTAAATCTCAAGTAAGAAAGACAAGCTTACCAAGTCAAACTAAGGATACATGTAAAAAAGGATGGTAAGCAAACAATGATGTGAAATTAGTAACAAAATGGTAAAACAACATTAATGAGTGAGCAGTAACAATCCTTATCTCACACAACAATGGAAAAGGTGAATTAAAATGGAAAACAACATTGTCGAGTGAGAAGCAACAAGCCAACCTCACTCAATAATGGAAAAAGGTAGGAACTTATGTGCCCATAACAAAAGGGTAGTAAAATAAATGATAAATGGTAAAATTAAAAAAAAACAAGTCTAGGAATGTAGTTCTATGGTATATATAAAGTAATCCATAGTTTCTCAAACATGTTGTTTCACTTTTAAGAATAAATAAAATTAAAACAATGTAGTGCTAGCATGTTTTTAAGATGTAAAGAAGAAGGGAATATAGACAAAGAGGGGAAAATAGATTTGGAATCATAATTCTCCTATCAAGGGGAAAATGAAATGGGTGGAGGAGAGAATGAAATAAAAACTAAGGTAGAATAACCCTTTATCAAAGTCAAGACACTCAAATTACGTTTGTCAAAATAAGAGGATTTTAGACCTTAAGGACTCTAAATAACTTCTCTTAGCCACACAAGTCTTAGGTCAACAAATGCAGTATATAGATCATCCCATGAAGGCTATATGCATGGAAAGTAAAATGGACCTACCTTCCCATAACATGTTTCCTATTCTTTAGGACCCCTTATAGAGCCATTAGTCTACTAAAAATATTGCATACTTGCATGAGAAAGTAGGTATCACCATAGAGTTTTTTGAATTCTTCTATTCCAATCTACTGCCCTACCATATCCCAATGGACCTCATCTCTATGTGAGGCCAACTATGGAGTTTGAGCTCCGATTAGAGATAGGGGATGTGCTTGTAATCATGCCTTTTGGTGTGACATTGACTTTTGAGATTTTTATGTTGCCTTTTGGATATCATTGCCTTTTGTTTCAAATAATTTGGATTTTAACTTTCTTGATGGATTTTTCTTGGTCCTCCTCCATATGGATTTTTAAAACCAAACATGGGTGCTAAAGATGACTTTCATTTGAAAACTTGGGGCTTGGTTTCTAAGAGGGAGAACTTCAGAGAGCATGGTGTCTAAGAGTCTTATAAATATAGGTGAAATAAAAGTGCTATCTTGACTTTGACCTTGTTTTATCCAATGTGAAGTGAAAATAAAGGAAATTAAGAGGAATGACACATGGAAAAATTTGAATTACTTCAAATCATAAAAAATGTGACAAAGGGTGAAAAATGGATACAATGATAGTAAAGTGTGATTCCTTATCATAAGAATAAGAGAAATAGAGGAAAACATGCTAATATAGATTGTTGTGCAAATTCCATCTACCAAAAGAAGCAAAAGTTAAATTTGAGAACAAGAAAAAACACATTTTTAGAAAAGGAATGACAAGATGGTAGTTTTATGAGGAAGGCTAAGTCCTATCCATGGTCTTACACTACAACTCTTAAAATTGAAACCCATGAGGGTGCCAAAAATTAGGTTGGAAAAGTAAATAATGTAAGAAAAATATGGTATTTTATGAGGAAGATCATGTCCTATCTATGGTTTTACAATGAAACTCACAAAAAGAGAAACCCAATGGGTGCTAAAAAGTGTTTAAAAATAATATGAAAATAAAGAAGACTATGGTACATCATGAAGAAGACTGGGTCTTATCCGCGGTTTTACAATGCAACTCATGAGAGAAAAGGGAAACCAAAAGACCAAATAGGAAGGACTAAAGGTTTGTGAAAAGAGAGAACTAATGCAAAGGGAGAGACCCATATAAGTAACCTAAAAAAAGTGTTAGATAGATGGCATATAGAAATCATTACAATAAATAAGGATTTAAGCAAAGTAATTTTTGAGGAATTGCACATTGGTGGGCTCTTTGAAAGCATGGCCTTTATTAGTTTGAAGGCGATAGGTGCTTGGACCAAGAATATATTTGAATAAATAGGGTCCCAACCTTTTTTAGATGTACTTACCTTATTTATCATGAGTGTAGTCTAATTTAAGGACAAAATCATAAACATTATATGTGAAAATTTTAACACATTTGTTATGTTGTTTGGAAATATGAGCCTTGTATTGGTGATTATGTTGCAAAGAAAAAAGATGACATTCATCAAGGAGATTCAAGGGCATGAAGGATAGCTTCATGTAATTCCTCATCAGGAATGATACCATGAAGAGATATACATATAGAGGAAATCTCAACTTATAATGGAAGGACTGAGGAGAACTGTGTTGCCCCAGTGGCAGTACATATGCTAGTCTGATAGGCCCAAAGAATAGGATAAGATGAAGGTGCCAATCCTTGTAGGTTTCAAGAATTATTTTTTGGAGGATTTTGTTAATAATTTTGTTAGTAGTCTCAGCTTGGCCATTTCATTACAGATGATAACGTGTAGAAAATTTATGATTGATTTTAAATTTAGCATAGAGCTGTTTGACATTTTTTTTTGAATTACCACCATTGTCTAAAATGATAGTATGGGGAAAAATAAAGTGGAAAATGATTTGATTAAGAATAAATTTGGTAATGGTGTTACCAATGACATTAAAAAGGGTTATATGTGGCTTCAACCCATTTGATAAAATATTTAGTAGTCTTGGTGATAAAAATATGTCTATCTTGGGAACAAGGTAATTTGCCAATGAGATATAATCCCCACATGGAGAATGGCCAAAAAGATTCAATAGTTTGAATATTGACTAGAGGTGAATGAATTAGATCATCATGAAGGTGGAAAGGAGTACACTTTTTTATGAATTCAATTGCATCTTTTTCAAGAGTAAGCCAAAAGTAACCTATACATAGGCATTTGTGTGTTGTAGCATGTCCACTGTAGTGGCCACTATAAATTCCCTCATGTGCTTGTTCAAGAAGAGGGGGGACCTCATATTGCATAACACAATAGATCAAGGTACCATCAACATTGTGATAATAAAGGATGTTGTATCGAAATAAATATTTAAAAGCTTATTTACAAATATGTGTCTTTTCACAAGAATCTAAGATAGGAGGATAAGTTTGATGTTCCAAGAATTCAGTAATGTCTTTGTACCATGGGCTTTATCAAATGCTATTAGCTGTGATGTGTAGGACAAGTGAATTTGATGGTTGAGTTGAAGATAAATATTTTCTCATTTATATAAAAAAGGTGGGATCAAAAATAATTTGGTGTGGATAAAAGAGAGAACTTGAAGAAGCGAGGGAATCATCAATGGAATTTTGATTGTGAAGGATAGGCTCAATAGTGAGATAGATGAAATAATTAGCAAGAGTAGTTTCAATTTGATGATAGGTAATGAGATTTTCACTTTTACATTGGTAATCACCATTGACCTGGTAGTAAATGAGTTGAGAATTGTTAGGTTGTGGAGCTAAAAGCTTCACTGATGCAAACAGGGAAGGAGGTTGCTGAGTGTCACAGTCACTGGCGTCGGTTAGGCCGACCGATGTCGGCCAGTGGTGGACAGAAATGCAACTGATGTTGGTAAGAGTCAGTTGACGTCAGTCACCTCTAGACAGACAGGGACTGATGTCGGTCGCCTGTGTGGTTTAGAATTGTGAGTGTTACAGACAGTTTATTAATGAACTGAGTGTTTGCATGTTGAGAGGCCAATTATAGTCTTGAGCTGTGGATCTAATTATTTTAATTAGGTGTCTAATTATTGTTTGCATGAGATCTGTATAATAGACTCATGGGCTGTATTGTAATTTATGCTAGTTTGAGTTGAGCAAAGTTAGCTCCTTCTGTGTGTGAAGAGAGCAAGGGTGTTCCTCCTAGTTCCACAGGGGTGCCGAGTGTGTATGATCAGGTTGGTCTGCAGGTGTGCTAGATCAAGGAGAAGATCCATCGGGGTACTGGTTTGGAGAATCATAAGGACTTGGTGAGGCAAGGACAAGGGTTCTTCAGGGTGTAGAGAGATCTACATGGTAACAGGTGTGTGTGTGTGAGGTCAAAGGAGATCTACAGGTGGCAGCAGAATCAAAGGTGACAGCAACACATCAGAGAGCAAAGAGGAAGGCAAGAAAGTTCCTTCCATAAGTAAGATCATTTGAGTTGTAAGTTGTTGCAGGTTCATGGGAGATCTACTTGGAGTATGTTGAGTACTTGGAGTGCATGGAGCACTTATGGAGTGCGTGGAGCACTAGTGTACTGGCAGTAGTGGATACTGACTGGTTGGAGGTGAACACCAACTTTGTGTTTGAGTTGTGTGTTGTGTTAGGTTGTGGAGCTAAAAGCTTCAACCTTTGCAAACTAGGAACAGATGGTTGCTGAGTTCTACAGGAACCGGCGTCGGCAGCATGACCGACGTCGGCAGCATGACCGACGTCGGCAGGATTCAGTGTAGAAGGCAACCGGCGATGGCAGGAAGTCGGCCGACGTCGGAAGAACCAGACTAGCAGGGACCGGCGTCGGTCGCCTGTGTGTTCCCGAAGTGTTCGTTTCACGGACAGTTAGTTAAGTGAATGATGAGTTTGCATGTCAAGACCAGCCAGAGTCTTGGGTTGCGAGGATAATTGTCTAAATTAAGAGTCTTAGTTATTGTTTGAGTTAGGGATCTATTTATAGACCCATTGGCATGTATTGTTTAAAAGGCATGAGATAGAAAGGAAGAGTTCCTTCTAGTTGTAAGATCTATGAGTTGCAGGTTGTTGCAAGCTCATTGGTGATCTACATGTAAGTTTGGTCTTTGAATTGCAGGTTGCAGGTTCATGAGAGATCAGCTTGAAGTGCTATAGAGTGCTTGGTGTACCGGCAGGGTTATTACTGACTGGTTGGTGAGGTGAACACCAATTCTGTGTGTGAGTTGGTTGTTGCGACCGCTTTTGTGTAGGAGAGTGTGTGTGAGAAGAATTACTGTACACTTGAGGTGTGGCGAATCTCTGTAAGGTGAAAGAGTGTGGCGGCTCTTTGATGTATTCTTTTCTGTATAGTGTTAATACAAGATAGTGTATTGTCTCTCATATTCTGTGCTATTGGTGAATTCCAGTTACTTGTGTTTCTGGTTATTTCCGCATATTCAATTGCTTATATATTTGGTAATCATACTGTGCTCTATCTGAGGAGCAAGATCCTAACGAGTGGATCAGAGCATGTTTGTTGTTCTAGATTCCTGACAACTGGTATCAGAGCCAGGTTGTTAGCTCATAGCTTGATACCACTAACAAGTGGTATCAGAGCTTTTGGTTGGGATACTAACAGATTGGTGTAGATCTGGGTAGTGTGTTTTGATTACAGGTTACTCACAGGGTTTTTGTTTGAGTGGGAGTTGAGCAATGACAGAAAATAGTCAACTACGAATGGAAAAGTTCAATGGCAAGAACTACCAATTATGGAGGATGCAGATTGAGGACTATCTGTATCAGAAGGATTTGTACTTACCGTTGGGTGGGGTTGCTAGCAAACCCTTGGATATGAAAGATGAAGAATGGGAGGTTCTTGATCGGAAGGCTCTGGGATCTGTTAGATTGAGTCTTGATTCATCTGTGATTTCTAGCTTATCACAGTGTAAGACAACGGTGGAGTTAAAATCTTTGGCAAATTTGTATGAAAAACCCTCGGCTTCAAACAAGGTATTTCTTATGAAGCGTTTATTTAATTTGCAAATGTTGGAAGGTGGATCTATTCATAGCCATCTTAGTGATTTCCATGGTTTGGTAAACCAGTTAAGTTCAGTGAATATTGTATTTGATGATGAACTTAGAGCTCTCTTAATCTTGTGTTCATTACCTAAAAGTTGGGAAGGTTTGGTAATGGCAGTTTCTAATACTGTGTCTCCTTCAAAAGTCTTAAAAGTGGATGATGTTGTGAGTGTGATCTTGAATGAAGAGATACGCAGGAAAAGCACAGGTGAATTATCTGGAAATGCTTTGAGTGTTGAAGGAAGAGGAAGGCCAAGAGAGAGGACAGAGCGTGGGAGATCAAGGTCGAAGACAGGCAAAAGATCCAAGTCCATGTATGGCAGAATAACCTGCTGGAAATGTGGAAAGCAAGGGCACTTAAAGAGAGATTGCAGATCGGGTGAAGATCATCATGAAGAACATGGAGAAGAAGCAGATGTTG
The DNA here is from genome assembly GCA_037957365.1 of Torreya grandis. Lineage (NCBI taxonomy): Eukaryota > Viridiplantae > Streptophyta > Pinopsida > Cupressales > Taxaceae > Torreya > Torreya grandis. Next base: position 1,617,882 of record JARHVA010001863.1, on the reverse strand, counting down.
CAGGCTACGTTGCACAGGATGCTCTGGTATGTTCTTTGGATAAAGTAGAATCTTGGGTATTAGATTCTGGTGCCTCTTTTCATGCATCTCCACATAGAGAATTTTTTCATGAGTATGTCCAGGGAGACTTTGGAGAAATTTGTGTAGGGGATGGTAAGCCTTGTCAGATTGTTGGCAAAGGCAAAGTGAAGCTGAAATTGCAGACAGGTGACACATGGGTGTTAAAGGAGGTCATGCATGTCCCAGTTCTGAAGCGGAATCTGATTTCTGTTAGAAGTTTGGGTGAAGAGGGTTGCACAGTAACTCTCACAGCGGACTCTTGGAAGGTTACCAAGGGTACACTTGTTATAGCTAGAGGTAAGAAAGTAGGTACGCTTTATCTATCTACTTGTTTTACTGATTCTCTTTCTGGGTTATCTACTTCAGCTGTAGATTCAGAGATGTGGCTTGATAGGCTTGGTCACATAGATAAGAAGGAGATGCTGGTTCTTGAATCAAAGAATATGCTTTCGGATTTGGAAGGCATGGATCGTGGTTCCTGTATGAAGAAGAAGAAAGTGAGGTTTCTTGAGGAATCCGATGTTAGTGACAAGAACGGGAAAGCCTTGGTTTTCAAGGAGAAAGTGACGGACAGAGTTCAGCATAAGGTGCAGAGGAATTCTGAGCAGAGCAAGGGTGATTTGGACAAGGTTTTGATCCAAAAAGAGTTCGCGGGAAAAAGTCAGGTCTCACAAGAAAAACACAGAGACCGACGTCGACAGGAAAACCGGCGTCGGTGTCCATACAGGGACCGACGTCGGCTATGTGCAGCCCGACGTCGGTGACTCAGGGCAAACAGTGACCGGCGTCGGCCAGGGGAAACCGACGTCGGCAAGGAGGCAGTCGCAGGGAACCGACATCGGTCGGCTGTAGACTGAGATGTGACCGGCATCGGTTACTGAGACGAATTTTGGGTGGACAGCGAGTTGTCATGGAGTCTCAAGCGCCCATATGGAGGACTGAAGGTGTAAGTAAGTTCTTAAATTCATCATTTCCCTTCTTTACACTACTTGTTGCTCACTTATGGCATAGGACCAGGAAGTTGTTGAAGAAGCAGAACAGGTAGATCCAGGAAACAGTGGGAGCTTGGCATGGATGAGGATGTGATTCCTTGGAGGAGAACCAAACAGGTGTTTTGGGTAGTGTTGCCAGCTGGAAGTAAGCACTGAGAGACGAATGGATGTTGAGGATGAAGAAGAGCGGAAATGGATACGTGAGATGGAAGATCAGGGTATATGATCTTGTATTAGCTGCAGGGCAATGGAGGTTTGATCATTGTGTTTCTCTTTACCAGGTTGGATAGTATTAGCTACACTATTCTATTTTCTGTATTATGTGCTTGTTGCAGGGTTACATATACAGGGATTTCTGAACTAAAGGTAAAGCTAGTTCAGGTGTTTGTCATGGAGAATCTAGGAGCAGCAAGATTCTTTGGCATGAGTGTGTTCTAGAGACATGGAGGTCTTGTTGACTTTGTTTCAGGATGATTGTGTGAAACCGGTTAGCACACCGATGGTTAGACAGTTCATAGAACATGTGTCTTAATTCACATAATGAGGTTGAGTGCATGGTATGTACTAAACCTGAGTTTTCCCAAGCAGTGGGAGTTGTCACAAGTTTGGAGTCAATCCGGGAGAGTAATACTGAAGGGCAGTTCAGTTGGACCAGCAGCAGGTGCACATGCTATGCAGGGTCAAGTTCTTTTTCTACATGGTTGTAGATGCGGATGTGGCAGGTAATTTGGATGACAGGTTTTGCATCACAGATTTTGTGGTGGTTGGTCTTCAAGAGTGATCTTGAGGAGGGATACAAAGCCAAGGAAACAAACTAGACGGTGTACAGGTACAGGTACAGGTTGCAGCTGTTTATCTCCAAGTGGGAGATTGTTAGGTTGTGGAGCTAAAAGCTTCAACCTTTGCAAACTAGGAACAGATGGTTGCTGAGTTCTACAGGACCCGGCGTCGGCAGCATGACCGACGTCGGCAGGATTCAGTGCAGAAGGCAACCGGCGACGGCAGGAAGTTGGCCGACGTCGGCAGAACCAGACTAGCAGGGACCGGCGTCGGTCGCCTGTGTGTTCCCGAAGTGTTCGTTTCACAGACAGTTAGTTAAGTGAACGATGAGTTTGCATGTCAAGACCAGCCAGAGTCTTGGGTTGCGAGGATAATTGTCTAAATTAAGAGTCTTAGTTATTGTTTGAGTTAGGGATCTATTTATAGACCCATTGGCATGTATTGTTTAAAAGGCATGAGATAGAAAGGAAGAGTTCCTTCTAGTTGTAAGATCTATGAGTTGCAGGTTGTTGCAAGCTCATTGGTGATCTACATGTAAGTTTGGTCTTTGAATTGCAGGTTGCAGGTTCATGAGAGATCAGCTTGAAGTGCTATAGAGTGCTTGGTGTACCGGCAGGGTTATTACTGACTGGTTGGTGAGGTGAACACCAATTCTGTGTGTGAGTTGGTTGTTGGGACCGTTTTTGTGTAGGAGAGTGTGTGTGAGAAGAATTACTGTACACTTGAGGTGTGGCGAATCTCTGTAAGGTGAAAGAGTGTGGCGGCTCTTTGATGTATTCTTTTCTGTATAGTGTTAATACAAGATAGTGTATTGTCTCTCATATTCTGTGCTATTGGTGAATTCTAGTTACTTGTGTTTCTGGTTATTTCTGCATATTCAATTGCTTATATATTTGGTAATCATACTGTGCTCTATCTGAGGAGCAAGATCCTAACGAGTGGATCAGAGCATGTTTGTTGTTCTATATTCCTAACATGTTGGGACCGTAAGAGAGAGAGCTTTGAGGAAATAATTACTATACACTTGAGGTGTGGGAAGCCTCTGAGAGGTGTGAAGAAGAAGTGGCATCTTCTTTATTGTATTCTTTTTTGGATGAGTATTAATACAAGATTGTGTATTGTCTCTCATATTCTGTGTTGTTTCTGGTTTCTAGTTACTTGTTACTTCTAGTTTAATTCCGCATCTTAAGTTGCTTGTAGATAAATAGCTGCTCTGATACCAATTGATGGGGAATCTAGAACAACACACCTGTTTTGATCCCACTTGTTAGGATCTTGCTCCTCAGAAAGAGCACAATATGATTACCACATACAAGAAATTAAACATGTGGAATTAACCAGAAGTATAAGTAACTAGAATTCACAAATAACACAGAATATGAGAGACAATACACAATCTTGTATTAATACTCATCCAGAAAGAAAATACAATAAAGAAGATGCCACTTCTTCTTCCACCTCTCAGAGGCTTCCCACACCTCAAGGGCTCCCAGTAATTCTCAATCAAGAGTTCACTCTCCTACCAAAAATGGTCCCAACACACAACTCACACACAGAATTGGTGTTCACCTCCAACCAGTCAGTAATAACCCTGCCAGTACACAAGTACTCTAAAGTACTTCAAGTAGATCTCCTATGAACCTGCAACAACCTACAATTCAACAGGCCTTACTTACACATGTAGATCTCCTATGAGCTTGCAACAACCTGCAACTCAAATGATCTTACAATAGAAGGATCTTCTTTGCCTTCCTTTTTAGCTCATAATTACAATACATGCCAATGGGTCTATAAATAGATCCCAGACTTAACCATAACTTAGACTCTTAATTTAGACACACAACTCAAGACTCAAAATAGCCTTTACATGCAAACAATCAGTTCAACAAACTAATTGTTCGTGCAACAAATAGTTCTAGAACACACAGGCGACCGATGTTGGTCCCTATCTAACTAGAGATGACCAACGTCAACCGAATCCTGTCGATGTCGGTTGCCCTTCTGTTCACCCCTGACCGATGTTGATCAGCCTAACTGATGCTGGTGACTGTGACACTCAGCAACTCCTTCCATGTCTGCAAATAGTTGAAGCTTCTAGCTCCACAACCTAACAAGAATCACCTAAGGCATGCAAATATTGAATGTCTAAATCAAGAGTAGATCTCATGCCTAGGATTAGAACTTCGTATTTGACCATATTTTTGGTGACATCAAAGGTGAAGTGAAAAACTAAAGGAATGATTTTTCCAAGAGGACTTATGAGAATGAAACCTACCCCAACTCCTTGAAGGCACTTAGCACCATCAAAATGAAGCATCTAAGTATCTTTGTACAAGTTGACATTAATTTCAGGAATCTCTTCAATAACTACTTTAGATTTAGTAGTATTAGGGAATAGAGGATTCATTAAGATTAATTTATTTAAGAGTAATGATAAAGTTATGAAAATAATCTTTGAGAGGAATATATTGATTAACTCCTTCAATGTAAAGGATATTTTCATCTGGAAGACCATCTTGAAGGTGATTGGTGGTTGGTATGGGAGCTATGATAAGTTGATCAACTATGACTTTCCTTGTGATAGATTTTTGAGTCATAATGTGGAAATCAAAATCCATAAGAAGGACAATCCATTTGACAATTCTATCTCCAGGAATAAAAGATTTGGAGAAGAATTGATGAAGGGGGTTAGAATGAATGATGACATAAGTAATCTAGTAAAGCATGTAGTGGCGAAGCTTTACATCTAAGAAATAGATGGTGAGGCAATCACCTTTGACTTTGGTATAATGTGTCTCATAATCGATGAGCCCTCAGATAATTTAATAAATGACATACTCTCTTCCAGTATCATCTTATTGGGACAACATTGCCCCAACTGATATAGGTGTGGAAGAAGTATATAAGATCAAGGGTTGATCATTATAAGGAGGAAGAAGTGTAGGTGGGTGAAGCAATGATTCTTTCATGTTATCAAAGGCTTTTTGACATGGGTCCATCTATTCTAGAGCAATACCTTTCTTGAGAAGAGAATTGATGGAGGGGATATGATAAGCCATTTTGGGGACAAATCATCTAATTTCCCCAAGTTTGCCTAAGAGAAAATGTCTAGAATGGATCGAGGAATGGGCATGTTAATGATAACACTAATATTAATGGGGTCAACATTGATGCCATGGAGAGAGAATAAGAATCCTAATAATTTTCTAGATGTGACACTTGTTAGTGCCCAAAGTTGCACTTAATAAATTGGGCCCTTATCAAGTGAAAATGCCTAAGTCTAGCCCGATTCGAGTATCAATGTCTAAGTCATTAGCCAAATTAATATTTCAAAGTGTTATTTTAAAAGGTCAAGTTCATATTTAAGTGGCTAGGTAATTTATCTTGGTCTTTACTTAGTGTATTTCCTTGGGCACCTTACATCGGGTATTTCCTTATGTTAATTTGGTATTTACTTGGTACAAAACCCTTAGAGTCTTTTGGAAAAGGTTTTCATGTAAATTATTATAAGGCCATATTCTTTCAGGATTTTTATCTACATAAAAATATTGAATGGATATTTACTTTATTTTGATTAAATTGTAAGGACTTATTTATCTTGACCAAAGTGTCTACAAAAATTTTGAAGGGTCATTTTGCCTTTGCAAAATCTCCAAAGGGTTATTTCCTTCAGGCATCTTGCCCTTTCAAAATTTCCAAAGGGCACTTTTAGAAGGTTCATTTTGCCTTTGAAAAATATTTGAAGGGTCATTTTCTTTGGGAATATTTCCCTTGAAAAATTCTTGAAGGGTGATTTCATAAGGGTCATTTTGCCTTTGCAAAATCTCTGAAGGGTAATTTCCTTCGGGGAAATGCCCTTGAAAATTTTCTGAAGGGCATCTTCAAAAAGTTTGAAAGGCACTTTCAAAAGATCTAAAGGACCATTCAAAAAGGTTGAAGGGTGATTCTGTAGGGCAAATGCCCTTGACAAAAATTCTAAAAGGTACTTTCAGAAAGTTCAAAGGGTATGTTCAAAACCCTGAAGGGTACTTTCAACAAATTTGTTGTAGAGCAAAAGTCCTATTTCCTTTGGGCATTTTACCCATGCAAAATTTTTGAAAGAATTGCAGTTCTTTGGGAAAAGTGTAAATTTTAAATTCTTTGAGAAAAATGTAAAGCTCAATTTCTTTGAGAAAATTATTACAAATATTTTTTTTGAAATAATTGTCTTGAGAAAGACATATGTGCCAAAGACCAAATTTCCATGAGAGAAGTGTCCAAGAGAGTTCAATACTTTGGAAAAATTATCCTATATAAAATGTTTGAAATAATTATATTGATAAATAAAAGGCCCACAAACAGGAGGCCCAATGAATAAACTATTGTGAAATAATTATCCTAGCGAAATTTATACCAAGATAAAAATCCTACAGAAAAAAAGATGCTTAAGATAAAGTCTCGATAAGTAAAATTCCCAAGGAAACTTGAGCAAATTGTAGGTGTGATGGTCCAACAAATGTCTTTTATAGGCACACATATGTCAATTTTAAGGTATGATAACTAGTCATTAGGATTAAAATGTTCTAGGATGGCCATGCGAGTGTCAATTTTAGACCCTACGAAGTAGGCATTTATTTTTTAATAGAGTTAGATCTGATGGAATGTATTTATGTAGATAAAGATGATCTGATGGTACAAGATCAAAGTTGAATAGTCAAAGGAACCCAGGACAAGTGCAAGGCTATCGAGTGGTACATCCTCAGGGCCAAGAGCAGGAAGCATCTAATGTTGTTCCATCTCATGGATTTCAATTTGAAAATGCACATTTGATTGGTTGAAAATATCTAAAGGCATGAGAGCACAATTGAAAAGTCAATACATGGTCCCAAGCTAGAGATTGAGCACATTCCTAGATATCGATGATATGCATTCAAGTGTACACAATTAGATCTATTATGCATATTAAGTTAAGACTTTTCAATAAAGCCTAGGATGAATGAAAGACTACCACTTGGCAAGAGTGCATTAGTCTGATAAGACTGATAAAGCAAGATGCAAAAATCCCATGCAGCTGCCAAGTGGTAGCATTTTGGTATAAGACCTATATATAGCCAAGGGAATTTAATCCTTTAGATCAAGATCAATAACATGTGTTTGATCAAGCAAGTAGATCCAATGGTGTGAGATAAGATGGAATTTTTAAAAGGCTCAAAACTAATAAGAGAGTGACACGTGCCCATATTAGAGATAATGAAGTGACCTAGTTAGTTTTAAGCTATGTGAGTGCCTAGATGGATCTGATGTGGTGTGCTAAATGTCAGTTTATGGTAGGATTTGGTCTAAAAGATAAAATTTATAGTTATTTTTTGGATGTGGAAATGATTTGAAGTGTATAAGAATGTCTAACTACCATTCCAAAGCATATTTTCTTAAAAACTATGGATCTTTTTTATTTTCATCACAGTTGGAGCTTTCCAATTGTAATCATCACAAGGTAATGGGATTTACCTAGCATGCATGAAGAAGAGAATTTATATATATAAGTTTCTATGATTTAAAATTGATCAACAAGAGAAAATTTATAGATAGTTGCACATGAGGATAAAAGCTATTTGGCTCTTCAAATAATTTTTTCCATCCAGCTGTGCAAGTGAGCAATCAAGCATATCTTCAGGTAGTTGCATATGATGACAAATAGTTATTTGGGACTCCACTATGAATTTCACCATCCATATCATGAATTCAATGGCATCTTTAGTCAAAATATCAAAGGTTTATTACAAATCTTCATCTTTCATTGTAAAGGTAGTTGCAACAATGATTCTTTTCTTGCAAGTAGATGAGGATCTCAGGCATGGCAAAGGGCATATTTTAGTTAGAAGTATATTGGTAGACTTGAAGGCTTATTCTACAATTTTGAAAAATTCAACGCATAGTTCCAAATCAATAAGGGTAAAAAATGTATAAATAAAAATCTTATCTTCTATTCTATAGGTTGATTGGCCATGTTGTTGGTCATTGCTATTAGTCTTTACTTTCTATAAGTCTACGCTCTACAAATTTTTTGGGATCAATTGCTATGTGTAGATCTTATCTCTCTTGCTATGGTGGTTTTAGTTGTACAACCATTAGAAAGTTTTGACAAGTTTATATGTCTCCATTATGAAAATATCAAACTCACCATGCTTGTCCCCTTAGCAACATTTTGAATAATTGATGTGTGTAAAGTTTCTTTTCAATATTAATGAAAATGCTTGTGGTTCTTTACTCTTTCTTATTGATGAAGTGAAGTAATATATCTTACAAGTCCTACTGATTGGATATTTGGTTTTATGTTCACTATTGGTTGTCATCTTGAGCATATATCCGGGCTATAAATCCCTTTCTACAGTTTAACTTTGAAAATGTGTTATTAAATGACCTTTCAAGACACCCTAGGTCTACAGATTTGATAGGAAAAGGTTTCTTGAAATTTTAGTTGCAGTGTATGCTCTAGGTTTTTTAGGGACCATTTGGTATTTCTCATTAACTTGTATTTGAGTCTTTTCTATATATTTTGCTAAGGATAATGTCATGAACATTTTCAGAGACCTTGATATTTGAACATGCCACAAATATGCTACCTTCCATTTTATATAATCATCTAACTGTCCTACCTCATCCCACCCTACAAATAATACACCTTTTTCATATTATAAGTTTTATTTACCTTACAAATGCATGAGATCTTACATACTTGAAATGTGTTTGTAGTTTGTGTTTTAAATTTTAGAATTCTATTCGACCCTTATATTATAAATATTCTTCAGAATGAAAGTTAAAATCATATACATATCTATCTTCAATAGCTTGAATGTGCAAATGCTCTTTTGGCATTGTTATCAGGGACTAAACTAAACTTCTGGTCACTTGTGTTATTGGGTATTCTTATAGAGAGCTGTGAGTATTTCATCTTGTGAAGTTATCTATTTTTATTGCACTGATCTAACTATGTTGGCTGTTAACATTGCAACACTCCACTGGGGACATGTCAAGAAATATAATGGCTTTATAATTTGACTTCTACTGAGTCTATTACAAATAACTATTAATATTGCATGTTGAAAGGTGTTTTATTCCTTTCGAGCATTATTCTAAAAACTTTAGTGTCTTTGTTTTCTATCTTGTTAAGCTTCAACAAGTTTAATTTTAACATGTATCACATCAGTTTGTCAATTGTTATATTGTAGAAATTTGATTCTAGTGGTAATTCTGACTTTATTTTCTAGTTTCAAGGAAGATTGGTGCCTATCTAAATATTTTACTAACTTTCAATTTTGAGTATCTTCTTGTTTGAAAAGTTGGAAGGACTGAGATCATCTTTCAGAAGTGACCTAGTAAAGAAAACCATCTCTCTTTTGAGTATTCCTCAAAGAAGAGGGAGAAAATTTTGGAAGCCTATTGAAGGGCAGAGCTCTGCTACTAAGGGTTGTCAATATTTTGATGATCTTGAAATCTTTTTTAATCCTTTTATTATTAAGGACTATCATAGCTCTTCTATTGACTTTAAAACACATAGTCCCATTTATTTTCTAGCTCCTTCCCAACCAACTAAATCCCCTCCCAAGTCTAATCCACCAAGTCTAACTCATTCACCCCCTCATATCCCTTTGCCATTTTTTATTGAACCTCCTATTGAACTAATCATGAGGCATAGGGACCAAGATGAGAGTGTATGTCCTGCATTCCACATTCCCAAATTTAGACCTATTAATTTTTATGAAATGGAAGGCTATCCTAATGAAGTCCCAAAATTCCAAGGTAACAATGTAGTGAGTGGTGATCAGCATCTGAAGGCCTTTCAAAATATCATTAAAGATTATGAGTTTGAGTATGAATATGTGTGCATTAAGTTGTTTGTGCACACACTAGAGGAATATGCTCACAAATGGTTTAATTCATTTCCTATTGAATGCATTGATTCATGGGAAGAGATGCAGTATGTTTTTAGAATTCAGTATGGTGCTAGGATTGATCCCAAGTTTCTCTTGGATAAATTTGAAAATATAAAAAATAATCCTAATGAGTGTGTGTAGGACTTCAACACCTAGTTCAACAAGACTATGATGCGACTTCCCAAAAACATCAAGCCTAGTGATACAACATGTTTAATAAAGTATTGTGATGCCTTTGATAAGAAGGTTGATTACTACTTAAGGGACAAGGTTCCCATTAACCTACGGTTAGCATTCAATATGGCCATCCAAATTGAGAACAACATAAAGGCTATGGAAAAGCCTATGAATAAGTGGGATAATGTGAAATTGGTCAATCCACAAAAAACATAGCCCATGAAGACAACCAACTTGGAGAAAACTGTCAAAACTATAGCCTCTACTCTTCCACCAAATACTCCTCTTCCTCATTATAGCATATGTGATATGGCCAAAGTGTTGAGCCAACTAAAAATCACTATGCCACTTGTTGAATTATTAAGAATACCTAAACATAGGAAGAGAGCATTCGAGTACTTAGAATTTGGTAAGAATTAAATTGTAAATGAAATAGAGATACCCCAAACACCCTCAAAAAGTGATGAAGAATTAGAAGAGGTTGTTGAACCTACTCTGGAGGTCTATTTAGGGACTGCATTGGTAGAAAGTTAGTTGAATGTGGATCCATTTTATACAACCCTACTGATCAATGGTCTGATTATTCACAACTGCGTGTTTGAATCTATATATTCTTACAATGTGATGCCCTTGGATGTCCTAAATGAAATCAATGTTAAAATTATGTTAGCCTTTGGAAAGTGTTATGTCATGGACTCATGAGAGGTTCTACTTATTGGATAGGTTAAGAGGCTGGTTTTATAGTTAGCAGTTCATCCTGACAAGTACTTGAACATGGATGTGGTAGTTATGGACTACCCACCTATGTAAGGGATGTTGCTGTCACATAAATGTGCTGCTAGCATGGTTAGAAGTGTGCAGATGGACCTTTCTTATGCCACCATTCTATTGGAGGGTAAGATGGTCAAGCTTTATAGAGAGCTGAAGACACTATATGTAATTTAAGATTTGAAACATGCTCTTAATGAAGTGATGTACATGGATGTTGAGCTTGGAAACTTTGTTGGGAATGTTGATACTAGTGAATAGCCTATTGTTCTTGATGTTGAACCTAACAAATAAATCATGGTTTGGAAAATGTGCTTTGATGGGGCTTGTACCAATCTTGGAAATGGAGATGGGGTTGTATTATATGCCCCCAATGGTAAATGTTTTATGTTTTATATTTAGTTATCCTATGAGTGCACAAATAATACCTACTGAGTATGAGGCACTCGTACTTGTTTAAGGATTGCTTGTGAATATGGTATTAAATATTTGATTGTCAAGGGTGATTTTGAGCTAGTGGTAAAGTAAGTCCATAGTGATTTTGCCACAAGAAATAAAAGGTTAAAATAATATCAAAATGTTATTTTGATTTGCTTGAATTATTTGATGCATTCAACATTTTTTATCAGGATAAAAGTTTCAACTAAGAATCTAATAGATTTGCAGGGCTAGGTTATCAATTTGATATTGTAAATATTAGCCCTCATTGTCAGTATCAAGTGAAGGTGCTTGTCAGGCCTTCAATCCTAGACAATTTTCATCATTAGTAGGTCTTTGATGATGACGAATAGATTAAAAGGTTTATAAACTATGAAGCTAAATTCCATGATCAATTCATAGACCTGAAATTTATGGTTCAAGTTTGTGATAGAAAAGAAACCCTGTTTGGGAAGGATATTATTCAGCTGAAGACAAACATGTTCCCTAGAGGGCTAGTAATCTTAGAAGCATCTTTTTATGGAATTGATAGAATCAAGTTGAGAGACTCATCTATTTTAAAATACATGACTGAGTATAACTTGGGTTCTCATGAGAATCCAAGAAAGGTTTGGATAGATACTAACTTAAGTATATCTAATAAAAAGGCTTACATGTAGCTGCTAAGGAAGTACTAGGATTGTTTAACATGGTCTTATTCTGAGCTGAAAGGGTATAGGGAAGAGTTGTTCCATCACATCATTCCATTATAGACTGATAGGAAGCCTTTCATGTAGAAACAAAGACCCATTAACCCTATCTTGGCCACTAAGATGTAGGAATAATTAAAGAAGCTAAGGGATGGTGGTATCATTTAGGCCATCAGGTATTCATCATGGGTTACAAATTTAGTCCCTGTAAGAAATAAAAATGGTGACATCCACTTGTGTGTGGATTTTAAAAGTATGAATAAAGATTCTTTAAAAGATAATTATCCCCTACTTAATATGGATAACCTGATGCAAAGTGTTATTGAATTAGAGATATTATCCACATTAGATGGATTCTCAAGGTACAACTAGGTTATGGTAAAGGAATTTGAGAGATCCAAGACCATGTTTACTATGCCTTGGGGCAGATATGTATATATGAGGATGCCCTTTAGGTTAATGAATGCTGGTGCAACATTATAGTGAGCTATGGATGCTACTTTTGAAAGGATAATTAACCAGTTCATTACTATGTATCAAGATGCCATTACTATGTACTCCAAGACTAGAGAAGAGCATTTAGAGCATCTAGAAAAAGTTTTGATCAGATGTAGGGAGTTATGCATTTCAATTAATCCTAAGAAGTTTCAATTTGGATTAAAAAAGGCCAAGTTTATGGGACATATAGTGTCCAAGTATGGTGTCATGATTGATCCAAAAAGGGTCAAATCCATTGACAAAGTGCCTATCCCACAGTCCAAGAAAGGAATTCGGTCTTTATTTGAATAAATTAACTTTGTAAGGAGGTTTGTGTAAAATTTTGTAGAGATTACTCTACCTATTAATTCCATGCCAAAGAAGGACTAGATCATCAAATGGGAGGAGAAGGTCATGCAAGCATTTAGTAACAAAAGGAGATTTAAAGTGTGTTCCTATCTTGGCTAGCTGTAATTATACAAAGCCATTCTAGATACTCTCTTTTGCATCATACAATACTATTACTATTGTTCTATTACAAAAGATTGAGGATGGTCATGAGCATCCCATAGCTTTATTTAGCAAAGCTATGCAAGGTCCTGAACTGAACTCTACTATCATGGAAAAACAAGATTTTTCTCTTTTAAAGGCTATAAAAATGTTTAATTCTTATATTCTGAGTTTAATGATTATTGCCTATATACCACACACCATGGTGAAGGACATTTTAACTCAGACTAAAGTATCCATCAAGAGGTACAAGTGGGTTAACAAGTTATCTAGACCACCAAGTTATTAAGGGGAATGGTTCTATCCAAGCTTATGGTTGAGACCAATTTGCAAGTTGTTGAGGTAAACACTGCTATTTTTATTGTTGATGATTCATTAAGTCAATTTAACATGTCTCCATGGTATAGATATATTGTTTACTACTTGTAAAATCTGAGTTATCCCCCTGACATGAACAAGAATCAAATAAGAACTCTCAAAATTATCTTCCAAGAATACCTCTTGACTGAACATGGACTAACATGGAAGAATATGGATGGGGTTCTCCTAATATGTGTGTCAGAAGAAAAAACTACTGTCTTGATTGAATACTTCCATAGTGGAGTATGTGGTGGCCATTTTGCACCTAAAGTTACAATTCATAAAATTTTGAGAACTGGTTATTGGTAGCCATCACTATTCAATTTTTTTGTTTAGATAGTCAGAAAGTGTGAGAAATGTCAGTGCTTTACTAGGAGGATGAAAGCTTCAAGTTCTCTTCTTTTGTAGCCTATGATGATTAAAGTCCCATTTAGACAATGGGGAATGAATTTCATTGGAGAAATTATTGATTCATCAATCGCTAGACATAGGTGGATACTAATGACAACTCACTAATTCATAAAATGGATTGAAGTGGTCCCTAAAAACAAATCAACGTACTAGGTAGTTATGGATTTTTTTAATTTAAATTAGATTATTTGCAGACTTGGTGTGCCTAGCAATATAATTGCTGCTAATGCCATGAATTTCAAAGCCAAACCTTTGGTGGCATTGTCTAAATACTATGGGATTGAATTAACCTATGTTTTAACCTAATATCCTCAAGGGAATGGGCAAGCATAATCAAGTAATAAGAACTTGCTCAAAATCATTAAGCAAACTTTGGAGGCAAACAAGAAGTGGGGTGAATCGCTGAAGTTTGCCTTGTGGGATGATAGGATTGTGGCTAAAATAGCTACAAGTAGAAGCCATTTTGAGCTTGTTTATATATTTCAAGTAGTTATACATATGAATTTATAGTTTCCCACCTATTAGCTCATGTAGCAACTAGAGGATGATGAGCATATCAACCAATATGAGAGAAAGATGAACTAGATTATTAAGCTTGATAAACTTTGAAGATGAGCTCATGAAAGACACCTCAAGTTCAAAGAAAATCTAAAGAAAATATTTAATAGGAAGATCACTCTAAAAAACTTTCAAGTAGGTGATTTGGTTCTACTTTGAGACAATAAGCATGAGGAGAAATGAAAGCATGGAAAATTTGATGCCTTGTGGATGGGTCCCTATTCCATTAACTACCAGATTGGGGAGAATACTTTATTTTTGAGAGATCTAGATGGTGAAATACTAGAGCTACTAATCAATGGTAGATATCTAAAACACTTCCTTGATTAAGTCCTTAACATGTGTACCATATTGTCTAGTGTTTTGTTGCTTTGTCCTTTAGTTTTTTTGTTGCCCCTTTATTTAGGGCCTTACTTGTATAATTTCCCTTCATTTTTTTATTGTGTGTTTATTTATAGATCTTATTGATCTACTTTTGTTAAATCTTGTTTTTTTTAGCCTTCATGATTGTTTACTAAAAAATGCTAAGTCTTGACTCTGTGACCCAATAGATTGGCACCTAGTCTTACATTTTGGGGTTCTTTGCACACCTGAGGGGGGTATGCATCCCTGGGTAAAAGATAGTGTTAGTGACCAAAATTGCACTAAAGCAATTGGCCCTTTATCAAGTGAAAATGCTTAAGTTTAGCCTGAGCAGAGTATCAATGTCTAATTCATTAGCCTAATTACTATTTCAAAGTGTTCTTTTGAAAGTTCAAGTTCATGTTTAAGTAGCTAGGTGATTTATCTTGGTCTTTACTTAGTGTATTTTATTTAGGCACCTTACATTGGGTATTTATTTATGTTAATTTGGTCTTTACTTGGTACAAAGCCCTTAGATTATTTTGAAAAAGGTGCTTGTGCAAACAATTCGAAGGCCATATTCTCTCAGGATTTTTGTTCACACAAATTCTCAAAGGGATATTTCCTTTATTTTGAGTAAATTTTAAGGACCTATTTATTTTGGCCAAAGTGTCTAAACAAAGTTTGAAGGGTAATTTTTTCTTTGTAAAATATTTAAAGGGTCATTTCCTTCGGGCACCTTGCCTTTGTAAAATTTTCAAAGGACACTTTCAAAAGGGTCATTTTGCCTTTACAAAATCTCTGAAGGGTCATTTATTTTGGGCATCTTGCCCTTGAAAAATTCTTGAAGGGCACTTTTAGAAGGGTCATTTATTTTGGACATCTTGCCTTTGTAAAATTTTTGAAGAGTCATTTCCTTCGGACATCTTGCTCTTGCAAAATTTCTAAAGGGTACCTTCAAACAGTATGAAATGCAATTTTAAAAGACCAAAAAAACTATTCTAAAAGGTTGAAGGGAAATTTGTTAGGGCAAGTACTCTTGAAAAAACTTTTGAAAGGTACATTTAGAAATCTTGAAGGGTATGTTCAAAACCCTGAAGCGTGATTTTGATAAAGTTACTATGGAGCAAAAGTCCTATTTCCTTTGGGTTTTTTTCCCATGCAAAAATTCCAAAGGAATTACATTTCTTCAAGAAAAGTGTAAAGTTCAAATTCTTTGAGAAAAATACAAAGCTTAGTTTCTTTAGCGAAATTATTGTCGACAAAATATTCGAAACAATTGTCTTGACAGAGACAAAAGTGCTAAAGACCAAATTACCACAAGAGAAGTGTTTGAGTGAGTTCAATACTTTTGAAAAATTATCCCAGACAAAATGTTTGAAATAATTATCTTGATAAATAAAAGACCCACAAATAGAATCCCTGATGAAGAAATTCTTGAAAAATAATTATCCTGATGAATTTGCTACCAAGATAAAAATTCCATAGAAAAAAAGGTGCTAAAGACAAAGTCCTAATGAGTAAAAGTCCTGAAGAAGCTTTCTTAAATTACAAGTGTGATAGTCTCACAAAAGTCTTTGATAGGAGCACAAACATCAACTTTAAGGCGTGATAACTAGTCATTGGGATTTAAATGTTTTAGGACGGTCATGCGAGTGCCAATTTTAGACCTCATGAAGTAACCATTTATTTATAAATGGAGGTAGATCCAATGATATGAATTTGTGTGGGGAAAGATGATCTGAAGGTGCATGATCAAAGCTAAATAGTCAAAAGAACCTAGGACAAGTAAAAGGCTACCAAGTGGGACATCCTCAGGGTCAAGATCAAGCAGTGTCTAATGATGCTCCATCTAATGGATTATAATCTAATGATGCATGTTTGATCAGATAAAAATATCTAATGGTATGAGAGCATAGTTGAAAATTTAATACATGGTCCCTAGTTAAAGATCAAGCACATTCCCAAAGATCTATGGTATGTATTCAAGTGTACACAATCTGATCTATGATGCATATTAAGTTAAGAATTTTCAACAAATCCTAGGATGATTGTGGGAACATCACTTGGTAAGAGTGAATTAGCCTATTAGGATAGATAGGGAAGGATGCAAAAAGCCTACGAAGCTACCAAGTGGCACCATTTTAGTATAAGACCTGTAGACAACCAATGGAATTCGATCCTTTGGATCAAGATCAATGACATGCGCTTTCTCAGGATATCAGATCCAATGGTGTGAGATAATATGGACTTTTAAAAAGGCTCAAAACCAATAAGAAAGAAACAAATGCCTAGATTAGAGCCAATAAAGTGGCCTAGTCAATTTTAAGCTATGCGAGTGCCCAGTTGGATTTGATGTGGCATGCCAAATGTCAATATGTGGAAGGATTTGGTCTAAAACTATAATTGATGGTTGTTTTATAGATGTGGTAATGATTTGAAGCATAAAAGAATATCTAAATGCCATCCTAGAGCATATTTTTTTAATGGCCATAGATATTTTTTGTTTTCATCATAGTTGGGGCTTTCCAATTATAATCATCACAAGGTAATGGGATTTCCTTGACATGCATGAAGAAGATAATTTATATCCAGAAGTTCCATGATTTTTACTAAATGAATAGGAGAGCATTTATAGATAGTTGCACATGAGGATAAAATTTGTTTAAATCTTCAAATAGTTTTCTCCATCTAGTTGTGCAGGTGAGCGGTCAAACGTATCTATAGGTGGTTGCATATGATGATAAACTATTGTTCAGGCCTCCACTATGAATTTCACCATCTAAATCATGAATTCACTGGTATCTTCAGTCAAAAGATCAAATGTTTGTTGTGAATCTTCATCATTCATTATAAAGGTAGTTGTAACAATGATTCTTTTCTTGTAAGTCGATGAGGATATTAGGCATGGCAAAGGGCATATTCTAGCTGGAAGTATCTTGGTGGACTTAAAGGCTTGTTATGTAATTTAGCAAATTGTAACCCAAAGTTCTAGGATCAAAAAGGGTAAAAAATGTATAAATAGAAGGCTTGTCTTCTATTATAGAGGTTAGTTGGCCATTATGTTGGTTCGTGTCTTCCTTAGTAAAGGCTCTTCCACATTTAGGGATCATTACTATGTGCATGTTGTCTCTCTTTCTAAGGTGGTTGTAATTGTATAACCATTAGAAATATTTGAGAGCATCTCCATATGTCTCCCTTATCTAACATGGAGCAAATCCACCATGCTTGTCCCCATGGTTGCATTTTGAAACATTGATATATGTAATATTTTCTTGTAAAAGTTAATGAAAATGTTTGTGGTTTTATGCTATTTCCTATTGATAAAGTGGAGTGACATGTTTTACAAATTATGTTGATTGGATATTTGGGCCTATGTTATTTTTTAAGTATAGATCTAGATTATAAACCTTTTTTGCATTATTCTATGATATATTGTTGAATAACTTGTTAGGGCACCCTAGGTTTATGGAGTTGTTAGGGAATATTATTTGAGATCTAGTTTCAGTGTATGTTTCTACATTTTAAAATCATTTGGATATTTGTATTTCATTGGGACCAATAAATGAAAATTACTCCTGGTAGTTCTATTAGTTTGAATTTAAGTTTTTTGCATCTTTGGCAATAAATGATGTCATGAACGTAAAAAGAATCCCTACTGATTGAAGACCTCCATTGCACTACCCTCCCCTTTTTATAACTATCAACTTATCCTACCCTGTCCTACCCTACAAATAATACACCCTTTGCATATTTTAAGTGTTATTTTCCTATAGATACATAAACATTATATATTTAATATGTGTTTATGTTTTGTGCTTTAAAGCCCTACATTGCAATCTTTTATTTATCCGCTATGTTGTTGAAGATTCTCTTAAATGAAGATTACAATCACTTTTATATCTATATTTAGTAGCTTATATCTAGCTTAAAACATTTTCTCATTCTGTGTGACAACCTTTCCAATATAGAGTGAGAGAGTTTGGATGTGTTATAGTCAAAATTGTGTCTCTCTATGCTAATAATCCCCTTAGAGGTTAAATTGCAGAATCTCTCCATGTGAGCAAGCTAATCCATAGATCCTCTCCCCTTGGTTTAGGTAGAGCCAGAAGTAGCAGGGAGATGACCATACCCTCTATAGGTGCCTCTCAGTCATTTTCTACTTTTGGTCCAATCTTCATGCCAAACCCTTCCTCAAATACAATGACATATTAATGGGTTTTCCATCATTGTTTACCATTCTCTCTCAAATGTATATGGCCGAGTGTATGAGGTGTACAACTAGAAATGAAAAACACCAAAGACACATTTATAAGTATTGAGTCTAACTCGATATTTATGATCAAGGATGATAGCAAGATTTGAGAGATGAGTTTTACAACTTTTAGATTTAGTGATGAGGTCATCCACATAAGTTTCAATAATTTTGTGGATAAGATCATGGAAGATATGTGTCATTACTCATTGGTAAGTGGCTCCAACATTTTGGAGGCCAAAGGGCATTTTAACATAGCAATAGGTGCCCCATTCTATGGTGAAAGTGGTCTTATGTTGGTCTTTAAGGGAAATGTGGATCTGATTGTAGCCTGAAAATCTATCCATAAGAGATAAAATTTCATAACCAGCTGTAGAATAAATGATTGCATCTATCAAAGGTAAAGGGAAGTTATCTTTGGGACAAACAAGGTTAAGATTACAAAAATCAATACAAATGCAAATGACCATAGTGACCTTTTTTTGAATGGGAATAATGCTAGAAACCCATTTAGAATAATCCACTAGTTTGATAAATTTAGCATCAAGTAATTTGATGATTTCCTTTTGACATAAGGTGGAAAATTTGGATGTAAATTTCCTTTAATTTTGATGCATAGGCTTAGCATCAAGATAAGTAATAATGTTATGCACCATAATTCTAGGGTCAATACCAGGCATGTCCTCATAGGACCAAAAAATATCTCATGATATTTATCAAAGAATAAGCTAAAATTATCATGTTTAGTATGTGAGAGTTCATGAGATACTGTCATTGGTCGAGGATGAGATGGAGTACCATACTCAATGTGATTAGTTTCTTCAATAAGCATGGCATTGTCATCTTGAAAATGGTATGGTGCATTGGGTAAAAAAGAAAGCGAATTGGTTTTTGGATCAATGCTAGAAACAAATTTGTTGAAACAAGGATATTGGGTTTTAAAATTCCCAAGTTTGTGATATTACTGAGGATTTTGAGGTTCTTGGGAATGAAGTATTTTAATAATATCTTCATCACTAGGAAAGGTGGAAAGAGGACCATAATACTCAACATCTACTTCAAGATCTAAAATTTGATTACCATGGAGATCATACTTAGAATATAACTGATGAATAGTAGTTTCCTTGGCATATACTATAATCTCAGGAGTAGGAGAGGTAAATGGATCAGAAGGAATTGGACTATCATTAGTTTTGGTGATAGGGGAAACATCAAATGTAATGATTGGATCTATATATGGAAAAGAAGATGCAATTTTTTTTGGAAGTTTGGAAGCTATAATTTTATCTACCACCCAATGAGTATCAACAAGTGGAGAATTGATAGGAGGCACATAACATTTAGGATCTAAGCCATGATCCATATAAATGGTATGGACATCATGATTAAAAACATGAATTTGGGTTAAGGTTTTCTAATAATGCTAGACATCCAAGTTTTGAGATTGAGATTGAGTCATTATATAATTATCATCATATGTTGGAGAAATTGTACATGCTTGAGATTTAGGGGGAGTTTCAAAAGGTGAAATCCCAATATTACTGAATGTACATGGAGACATGATGAGAAGATCTTGAAATAATTTAGCCACTCCAAAATAATTACAAGTAAATGCATCTTCATGTAAATAAGGATCCTAAACATTGTATCATGGGGGAAGTAGATAATTTCATCAATAAGAGGAATAAAAGGTCTCTAGGTAATAAAGAAGGAGGAAGCCACTGCAAAATGTATGGAGGTAGCTTGGTAGTATTGCAAGTATGTTATATATCGTTAGGTTGATCATCATCAAAATCCATAAGAGTGACTTGTAAATCAAGATTGAGTTGATAAATTTGGGTCAAGGAGCACTATTGATCTTAGTAATGGTAGGAATATGATACTGAGATTTGAGAATAGGAAGTTGAATACTCCATGGGTTGGGATCAGCCGCATGCTTATACTAGTTTCCATTATGTAAGAATTTAATGCATTGGTTACTAGAAGAAGCAATAACCATCATTTAATGAGTCCAAGGGAAAACAAAGAGTATATTATAAGATAAAGGTAAGTCAAGGACCATAAGATTAGTTTGTATAGTCTTAGGTCCGATGGTTAATGGAAGCCAAATATAACCAAGTGGATTTTGATTTGTTTTATCAAAACCACAACAAGTAAGATGAGTTTTCTTGAGATGATCCTTGTTATAACCAAGTTTTTGGATTACCCAAAAATATGTCACATTAATACCATATCCTTCATCAAATAGAACTTTACGGATAAGGGTAGTATTAATGTCTATTTTAATAAAGAGTGGTGGATCATCAGCGCACAAAAGAATTTCATCATTAATCATGTCTTCTTCAATAAATTTAATAGAAGGCTTAGAAGAAGGACACATGATTTCAATGTTTTTATTTACGTTGGTAAGTTGAGGTTTAATAGAAGGTGGTTATTCATCTATAGAGGATGTATCTTTAATTTCTTGGAGTTGTTGCATGAGGAACTTGCGATGATAGGGTGAAGTACGAACCAACTCCATAGTAGAATCTTAAAGGCATAGAGTTAAGTTCTTCAAAAAAAATCTAATGAGATTTAGAAGAAGAACCAACACGAGGTTTAGAGAGTAAAGTAGATTTTTAAGGAATAAATGTGGTTGGAGGTTTAGAAGGAGAAAGTGGTTCCTCATGGGCTTTTAAAGCTAGATTAGTAGTTGTTATATCTTTGAGAAGTTGTTCCTCTAAATATGGTTTCTTAGGTTTGGTAATGGGATCTTTGTGAGCCGGATTGTGATGATAATTGACCTTAGCAGTGTTAACATATTTAGAATTGTTATAATATTGGTCATAATTAGCATAAATGGCACAAACATCCTTGCTATTTGGTTGACTATTTGAAAGAAAATTTTGGTTATTGGATGTAGAAGCTTTAGAAACCTATCATTTTTGAGAAGTGACAGTGTACTCTTGATGATGAAGGTGGATCATGGCTTCACAATTAAATGAGTCACCAAGCATATAGGAGACAAGAAAGTTAGTGAGCCCTCAACAAGATTAATGGGAATGACTAATGTCTACATGGAACCAAACAAATTGATTAGGGTCATACCACTTAGGAGGATTATTAGGATAAGTGAAAGGTCTCGAGCGTGGTAAGATTTGTTTCATTTGTTACACAAAAAGTGGTGTGTGAGAAGATGAAGAGATGTCAGATTTGGGAACTCTAGGTTTGGTTTATGGAGTGTTACTAGTGATAGTATTGGTAGATGTTTGAAAATATCATTTTAGAAGTTTAGGAAAAGGTTTTAATTAATTCATGAGAAATTCTTGATATTTATCTTGATCAAGAGCTTCATTAAGTGTTAGAGTAAAGGTTAGAACCTTATATTGAAGAGGAGTCAAAGTAGTGGTAAAGAGTTTGAACAAGTTATCATCATTCATGTTATGGTCAGATTTATGGGCCAATGATTTACACCTTTTGATAAATTCATGAGCTAATTTAGTGGGAGATTGCTTAGCATTGATGAAGTGGCAAAAATAATTTTGGGGAAGATCATTGTGTTGAAACTCTTTAACTAAGGGATGAACCAAATCTTCAAGATGCCAAATAAAATGTTGGGGTAATTGGTTGTACCATTCTAATACATTGCCAATGAAGGTTTTGACTAAGAGTTTAGTTGTGGTGAAGGTATTAGTTTGGATCCACTCTTTGTAAAGGTTTCCAAAGGCTTTGAGAAATGAGGTAGGGTCTTTAGTCCCATCATATTTGATAGTTGGAGATATTTTACCAATATCAATGGATATAATTAAGGGAGATACATGATTTTTTTGAATAGTTTGAAGCATCTTGTTATTTATTATGGGTTGAGGAATAACATTTCTTGAGGCATCTCTAAGAGGTGGAGGAATGTAATTAGGATTTGCTTGAGGATGGATAGCTGGAGATTGATTAGCTATATTAATCAAATGTGTTGGAGTTACATTATTTGGCTGGTGTTAGAGTTTTGCATGATGTTCATTTGTTGGATAACTTGGGCAAGAAGTTGAGTTGTATCAGGTGGTGGGTTGGAATTGGTAGGAGTACTCCCCAAATTGGTATTAGGAAGAGGGTTATAAAAAGATGAATTATTATCAAGATTATTGATTAAACTTGTGTTAATTACTCCCACATTAGTTTGAAGATTTTGAAGATGAGAAGTATCTCGGTAGGTATAGAAAGGATCAGACCCATCAACTTCATCTTGAGGTGTGATTTGTACCATGTTACAGGTCATGAATGAAGGAGGGGAAATGGTGCCCCAAGAGTGATGGTTTTCTTGGGAGGGAAAGAGAGGGAGAAATGAACATCCCATATAATATCTTAATGGATTCAAACTATCTAGGAAAATTTTGATAGGAAACTTCATGATGCTTGAGAGAAATGAAAAAAATGCTAAGAAGGAGAAACAAAGAACTGGATCGACAAATAGAGAAAGTAGAAAAAAGTACAGAGTCAATTAGGTCAACCTAGTAAAGAAAACAGGGTCTAAAAACTGTACAGAGTCGACCTAGTATAGAAAACAAGGTCTAAAAATTGTATAGAGCCAACATGGTCGACGTAGTACAAAAAATAGGGGATAAAAATTGTATAGATTCAAGAGGGTTGACCTAGTACAGTAAGTAGGGGAAAAATAGATAGTATAAAAATGAAATGATAAAATGATGAAATATGTGAAATAAAACTTGCAAGGGTTAGGTTCACATTGGGTTTACCAGAATGTTGGCAATCAAAAATGCATCATATCTATAAATCAATCCTAACTTAGAGATCTATTAAACCCGATTAGGGGATCTCTTACCATAATACATAATGCTAGGGAGGGTTCCAAGCCTCCAGTCAAGCACAATCATGAAATAACCCTACAAGACCAAAACATGCATAGGAGAATCTCAATTAAGCTATGTATAAGTAATACCCTATTACATGGAATATGAAGAGTAGTATTATTTAAAGGCAATACTTATGCTACGTATATCTACTAAAGAGAGGAACAAAATTAGAGAAAACTTATCTGAATGATGAACCCATCAAGACTCAATTTCTTTCTTGGTTAAAGGGGATTTGAAAGAGGTTTTGTGGTTTTTAAAGATTACTAATAAAGGCCAAAGTATCCAAGACTTATCCACAAGACTAGATTCTCCAAGTAGAAACCCTAAACTAAGAATCCTCAAGTAGAATGGTGGAAGAGTAGATTGTAAATAAGCATAAGAAAATAATAACTCTTAATTAAATCATGAAATAGTGATAAAATTATCTTGTGTATATAGGTGGATTTGTCCCCAAACCATTTCAAAAATCTTAGCCGATAGGGTCGACCTAGTCAACCTAGCATAATTTTGGATAATTATTCACTAGGTCATGAGATAGGTCAGCCAAGAGCCAAACTAGTTCCTACGTGAAAATCACCAAAAACTGTATAGGGTTAACCTAGTTGACCTAGTATATCCAACAGATAAAAGGGGATTAAGGTGAGGAAAGAATGAAGGAAATTGGGAAAAGATTGCAGGAGTGTGAAAAGGAATAATAACTTAAGGAATGGTTTTAAGAGCTGGGTAGATTGGTAATAATATAGAAATAAGGGATAATAATCCTAAAAATCACCAATGGTTTGACCAACCTTTTATCAATTTACCCTTTAAGGCATACACTCAGAGAGATTGAGTCTCGATGGGTTCCTACAAGATGTAAAATATCAATATTTGATAAAAGTTGAAAATATTATGTGTATACACTAAGCAGGTCAAATAGAAATAAGGAGATGGGTAGAGGATCTAAAGTGGTATAAAAACTTATCTAAGAACTAGGTCATATTTAAATTATCATAAAGAACCTATATACCTTAGACATATCACCTATAGTGATGTACCATACAACCTTTTGGAGTGTTTTGAGAAAATAAGGTCTGATGAGGTGACATGAAGATGAAAGTTGACAAGTGAAGAATTAAAAAATTTAAAGGAGGAATTTAATGAAATTATAAATCATTATCATAATTTTATAGAATAATAAAAGAGGGTATAACATGAAAACATAGTCTTTTAGCACCAAAACATAGTCATGCATGCTCAATCAATGCAAAAGAGGTATTTTTGAAGGAAATTTGAAGTATTTTGGCATCTATAGGTGGTTTAGAGACTTGAAATTTGGTACAAATGGTCATAATGACTTGGGTATGCTTCCATATCATCCTCAAGTCCATTTAATAGGTGGATAACCTTGATATTTTAGCACAATCAACTACTTGTCTACAGGTAGTCTTAAGGATAATAAAGAGCAAAGTTGAAATCTTGGTATTTTGAGATGAAATTTAAAGTTGGGAAGTGGTATGAATCAATTTTTCATGATTATTTTTCAACCCCATATCATATCCATGTGCCTCAACCATCAAAACTTAGTTTTAGGCCTAGAAAGCCTATAACACCAAAAGGTATCCCCAAGCACTAAAATTCAAAATGACACTTTGAGATTGATATAATGGAATTGTAAAAGTCCCATGATGATTATTTTAGGTAGGGATAAGTAAGTAAGGAGTCAATTTTAGTCCAAGGAGGAAATTCAAATTTTACAATTCCAGACACCTATTCAAGCCACTTGATAAAATGCTTGTATCTTTCACCATGTGAGGAGTTTGGCCAAAATATCTTAGCATGATTTGATGACCCCTTAATTTATGGATAATTTAGTTTGTTTTAGGGTATTTGATTTATGAACAATATCTAAGAGCATAAGCATGTCCAGAATGCTTGCAAACCTTACATGTAAATTTTCTTCACGTGATATCTTTCCATATCTTTTGTATGGGAATCCAATATTTTCAAGGATGTTGAGGGGGTATATATACTACATGTTAATGTAAATAAGTTTGGATTATGATGTTTGTGATTCATGAACCATAATTAAGAAGATTCATCTCTAAAACCATCCCAAACCCTCGTGACTAATTTTGAGAAAAGTTGATTTTATTGCCATCAAAACCTTATGGATCAACATTAAAACTCTTCAAACATAAAGTAAACTCAAAGAGGATCCCATAAATGCCAATTTTTTTTACATAACTATATGGATCAGGGTAGAAATCAAGTTTTTTGGATTAAAAGCATGAAAACTAAGGTACAATGTAGTTTACATGAAATCAAATCCATAAACGTGGAATACTGAGACTTTTTATTCATCCTCAAATCATCATTTGGTCATAAATATACCTAAAAGTGCCCCTACTAGCTCCATCAAAATAGCCAGTCTACAGGAAAATGAGGCAAAGTTGAACTAGTCAATCATGGTGACTAAGTGGCATGAGTTTCCTCATCAAGAACACCTATCTCATGACGTGAGGATTTGTTACAAGTCTAATATCATCATGCTTGTAGGTTTTCAAGATTTTTTCTAGGTTATATGGAGTTCAAGAAAAATAAGTAGGCCACTAGGCCTAATTGGCCTAGTAGGCCTATTTCATCAATCAAACAAAGAGATTTAGCATTAAAGGGGCTAATCAGGTAGTTCAAGAGAATTATTCATGCCACATATCTATTTCTCAAGTGTATATTCCATTCTCAATTCAATTTACAAGTGCCACTTCATTCAATTTGAGTTCAAATGGAGTTAACTAGTCTTGAAGACCAAATCACTTCAATTGACTGTTTCACTAGTTTCATGCATCTTTCAAGGATATAATGAAAAAAAGAATTATATTCAACTTAAACTCACTTCAAGTGGAGTTATCCACCAAGATATATCATAGCTTCATACAAAGGAGAGATTTGACAAGTCAAAGGGCCCACCATCTTTATTTTAACACCAAAGGGAGCTTCATGCAAGGATTTTCAAGATAAAGAGAGATATTAAATACTTTTGATGAATTTTGTAATTGAAATTGACTTAAGTTCATGTAGAGTTGACCTCATATTCTCACCTCTATGCCACATTGGCTAGAGATTCTTCTCACTTTTACTATTTTCTATATATTTAGGCTTTTAGGCTATTTTTTGAGATCCCTCTCTTTGGCATGATCTAACTCTACCAAGATTGAGATTTGTAAATTTTTGAGATGAATAAAATTATTATTTTTAGATTCCATTACTCTAGTATAGTGTGTTTATGTTAGTTGATTTGAATATGTGGCAATAGTTTCTCCCTTTCAACTCCTAATCTCACCTAGTTATTAGCAAGCTAACTTATGCAGGTTATGTTTCAGTATTTGATGTCACTTGGTTGAGTTAACAGTGGATATAAGTAACTAGTTAGTGCATTGAATCAGGCCTATTCCATCATTTTTCTTAGGCTTTGATCAATTTATAAAGCCTCTATATGAAATATTGATGCATAAGAGTCATTTTGGGTTGGAGATTCTATTATTTACTTGTCTTATCAATGTTTTAGGAGCTCAAATAGAGTGGATGAATCAAAAATACATGTGTATCACCATCACTAGATTAGATTTCCATTTTAGTTATCCTTCTAACCCTTTTCATCCCAAAAAGTATAGCAAGTTTTAGTATTAGTGATCAAAGTGATACATTAGAGGAGATAACCTCATCAAAAATAGATCACTACAATATTAGTCTAGGTGTGAAGGAATTTTAGATCAAAATATTTCAGCTTTCAAGAAGGATGTTATCTAGGTTGCTAATAGTTATGGCATGCCCGTTGGTACACAAATCTAGACATTAGAGTACAAGATTGTAGTATATTCATCTTCAGAAGTAGTTTCAAGTACTCCTATGGTCCTTATGTCAAGGTAAAAGGCATATTTATGTTCATAATTTTAGTTTTCTTCATGATTTTTTAGGCCATGGTATCTTATAGAGAAGAATTCCATCATTCCTCTCCTTATCAATAGTTCTAGTATGATCCTCATGACCCATATCAACCCTATCATGATTCATATCATCCTTATGATGAGCCTCACCAACCATATTCAGAGCCTTATCAGTAGTATGAAAGCTCATACTATTCCTATAATAACTCTCATTAATGTTATTATCTTCCTAATTAGCCAAGTCAAGTCCCAAAACAATCCATCTCAGGCTTCAAACAAACCCTATTTGGCTATGAGAAGCAAATGTTAAGCATAAACACTCAGAAGAGTTATGGACAAAATATTCCCAAGCATGAAATTTAGAACATGAGAGATAATTTAAAGCAGGCTAAAGAGGTATGTGCATCTTTCATAAGGCAAGATCATTCAAATTTTAGTGCTGATATTCTAGACATAGGTGGTTTAATTATAAGCATTAAAGAGAGGCTGTGGTTCATGAGAAACCCCAAGGTCATCATAATCAACAACATGTTCCAATGAAACTAACCTTTTCTCTTTATGATCGATAAAAAAATGTTTATCACAGCCCTTCTAAGTCAAACCAGACCTTGCCTAGCTTTCCTACCTGAAAGTCTATCCAAGAGAGATCTCAAAAGCTTCAAGAAGTATGTTTTGAGGAGTCTAATTTTTAGGTTGCACATTAGATCATATAGGAAACTAAATATTAATGTTTGCAAGGAGAGATATCTAATGATTTATTTCATGATTTTAAGGCTAATATAGCCAAGCAAATTGAAATTGCAAATCAGCATTTTTAGTATTCAATGGTAGATGCAAAGGCAACATAATAATAAGTTCCTTCTTTCACACCTATGGATACAACAAATACAAAAACAAAAGTTTTTAAACCCATTTTCATGACTTGGAATCAGCTATAGTAGTCTATGGAGAAACAAGAACAATCACACATAATTTAAGATGCTCAAGTCAAGAGCAAGCCAAAGATCATTCAACATTAGGCTTCCAAGTATGATATGAAGGTACAATTGTTGTATAGAATAGGATAGGGTTTGGAGCCTAAGTATGTCAAATAGCAAGAAGGAGATGGGTATAGGATCTCAAGTGGTCTAAACACTTATATAAGAACCAAGTCGTATTGAAATGACCATCAAGCACCTCTATACCTCAAACATATCACCTACAATGTTGTACCATACAATCATTTTGAGTGTTTTGAGAAAATAAGGTCTGATGAGGTGACATGAAGATGCAAGTTGACAAGTGAATAATGAAACAAATGATAGGAGGAATTTAATTACATTATAAAGCATTCTCATCATGTTCTAGAACAATCCAAGAGGGTATAACATGAAAACACAATCCTTTAACACCAAAACATAGTCAAGCATGCTCAGTAAATGCAAAAGAAGTATTTTCAAAGGAAATTGAAAGCTTTTTGGCATATAAAGGTGGTTTCAAGAATTGAAATTTGGTACACATGGTCATCATAGCATACTCAACTGCTTATCTATAGGTAGTCTTGAGGAAAACAAAGAGCAAAGTTGAAATCTTGGTCTTTTGAGATGAAATTTCAAGTTAGGAAGAGGTATGAATGAATGTTTCATGATGATTTCTTGGCCCCATATCATATCCAAGTGCCTCAACAATCAAAACTTAGTTTTAGGCTAAAACTCAAGTTTAGGCATAGAAGGCCTATCACACCAAAAGGCATTCCCAATAACTAAAATTTAAAATGACACTTTGATATTGATATAATGGAATTGTACAAGTCCCATGATGATGATTTTAGGTAGGGATAAGTAATGGAGGAGTCAATTTTTATCTAATGATAAAATTAGAATTTTGCAGTTCCAGACATCCATTCAAACCACCTAATGAAATGCTCGTATATTTCACCATGTGATGAGTTTGGACAAATGATCTTATCATTATTTTAATACCCACATGTAATTGTAATTCATTGACAATTTAGGTTGGTTGAGGGTTTGTGCTTTATGAACAATCGTTAAGAGCGTAAGTATGTCTAGAATGCTTGCAAAGCCTACATGAAAATTTCCTTCACATGATATATTTTCATATATTTTACATGGGAACCCAATATTTTTAGGGATGTTTAAGGGATATGCATAATACATATTCATTACAATAAGTTTGTATTTAGAGGTATGTTCTTCATGAACCATCATTAAGAATATTCATTTCTAAAACCCTCTCGAACCCTCATAATGACCAATTTTGAGAAAAATTGATTTTATTGCAATAAAAACATCATGGATAAACCTTAAAAATATTTAAGCATCAATTACACTCAGACAAAATTGGCAATTTGTTATACAAAACTATATAGATCAGGGCAAAAATCAAGTTTTTTAGAGAAAAAAGCATGAAAAATGACGTATAAGGTAGTTTAAATGAAATAAAATACATGTATGTTGAATATTGAGACTTTTTATTCATCCTAAAATCATAAATTTGTCATAAATATTCCTATAATTTCTCATACTAGCTCCATCAAAATAACCAGTCTGTAGGAAAATACGACAAAGTTAACCTAGTTAGCCATGGTGACTAAGTGGCATGAGTTTCTTCATCAAAAAAACCTATCTCATGATGTGAGGAGTTGTACAGGTATAATATTATCATGTTTGTATGTTTTCAATGTTTTTTTAAAGTTTTATGGAGTTTAAGAGAAATAAGTAGGCCACTAGGCCTATTTGATCAAACAAGAAAAGAGATTTGGCATTGAAGGGACTAATAAAGTAGTTCATGAGAAGTATCCATGCCACATATTTATTTTTCAAGTGAATATTCCATGATAAATTCAATCCACAAGTGCCACTTCATGTAAGTTGTGTTCAAATGGAGTTAACTAGTCTTGAAGACCAAATCTCTTCAGTTGATTGTTTGACTAGTTTCATGCATCTTCCAAGGATATAATGCAAAGGAGGATTTATATTCAAATTAAAATAACTTAAATTGGATTTATCCACCAATATATGGTGTAGCTTCATGCAAAGGATATCTTTGACAAGTCAAAGGGTCCACCATATTTATTTCAATGTCAAAGGGATCTCCATGCAAAGATTTTCAAGGTAAAAAGAGATATTAAAGACTTATAATGAATATTGTAATACAAATTGACTTGAGTTCAAGTGGATTTTACCTCCTCTTATCACCTCTATGCCACATTGGCTAGAGCTTCTTCTCACTTCTGCTATTTTCTATATATTCAAGATTTCAAGCCATTTCTTGAGATCCCTCTCTTGGGCATGATCTAACTCTGCCAAGATTGAGATTTGTAACCTTTTGAGATGAATAAAATGATTGTTTTTAGATTCCATTACCCTGGTATAGTGTGTTTATGTTAGTTGATTTGAACATGTGGCAGTAGTTTCTCCCTTTCAGGTCATGATCTCACTTAGTTATTAGTAATCTAACTTATGTAAGTCATGTTTTAGTGTTTGATGTCATTTAGTTAAGCTAATAACAGATATAAGTGACTATTTAGTGCCTTGAATCAGACCTAATCCATCATTTACCTTAGGTTTTGATCAACTAATAAAACCTCTACATGAAATACTGATGCATATGCATCATTTGAGGTTACAAATTCAATCATTTGCTTATCTTATCAGTGTTTAAGGAGCTCAAATAGAGTGGATGAACTAGAAATACAAGTGTATCACCATCAGTAGATTATATTTCCCTTTTAGTTATCCTTCTAACCCTTTTCATCCCAAAAAGTAAATAAGGTTTTAGTATAAGTGAGCAAAGTGATACATGAGAGGAATTAGCCTCATCAAAACTAGAGTTCTAGTATGAGTTTAGATGTCCCACACCTCAAATCATTCCAATGTTAGTCCAAGTGTGAAGAAATTTCAGATCAAAATCCATTAGCCTTCAAACATGGTTCTATCTGTGTTGCTAACACAAATAAAAAAATTCTTTGTAGGATGAGTCGATGTGGTAGAGAGAGGAGGAGGAAGGATAAAGTATAATTTTTAAAACCTCAAAACATTTATATGAGAGAAAATCAACCTACATTACAATTTTCAAATCCAAGGAGAAACAATGTTGACATTAAAATATTTTAAACTTAAGATAGGATATTGAAGACATAGGTTCTAAAATTTAATTTTTGAATTAAATGTCAAATTTCATTTGATTTTAATAATTTTACAATTATTTCAAATTTATGATTAATTTATTTATAGAATATAAAAAAATAAATGTAGTTTTTATTTATTACTTCTAAAATCAATAATTATTTTGAAAGTTTATTAGAATGTGGATTCATAATATTTCCTGTAAGTTTTTTTAGACAACTTTAGCATTTATTGGCATGTCATACACTTCCCCTGAGTTGACATCACAGCATAATTGAGGAGTGAAAAAATATTTTTCAAGGGTTTAAACATCCTCATTGTGCCTCCTAAACTTTTATCAACTCTTCATGCACCTATATTGACCTTATACAATTATAGTATCAAATCCACCTCTACCACCTACATTAACCCACCCTTTAGTAGTTGTAATATCAAATCCATCATAAACACTTAACATTCAACCCATATAATATACATTTGAATAACCATGAAAATATTTTTAAAAACATCAATACATTCAAGAGCACTTACATGACCTCCCTTAATGGCTATAATTTGATGATGATCAAAATATTAATTACTATATTGTAAATTGATAGAATGATATATTCATTTATAATTTCACTAAGGTGTAAATTGATTAAATGATATTTTAGTTTGGAAAATATATATTTTAGGATGCCATTATGCAATTTATTAGTAAATAAATATTTGCCCAATTTAGTTTCAAAATATAATTTACTTTTCACATGCTAGTGGAAAAATAATTTTTCATCATTGTAAATGTTATTTTTTATTTATAATTTTAAAATTCGTATAATATAAAATATCATACATGTTTGATGATGCCTTTAATATTAGGGAAAATATTTATAATGTCTTGTAATTTTTTAATATATATTTATATTATAATTATAGGTATATATTTAATTAAATTTAATAAAAATATAGAAGTGTAAAAAAATTGTAAACGTATTTTCAAACTATAAACATTGATAAATTAAAATTTATATTGATTATTAAATTTGAAATGATGCTATTAAAAATTAGATTTTTTTTAAATTATGAATTTTAATTATAAATTAATCCATTAATATTTATTTCCTAAAAAAATTGAAATACCATTAGATTTGTAATGTTAAAAACACATTTCAAATAATAAAATAAAATATAATAATTAACAACCCACTTTTGGAAGTTCAAACAACAAATCAAATGGGAAAACAATGTATATGTTAGCTTCCAACATAAACATTGAGGCAACATGTGTCATCTTGTAAAGAACCACCAAAATTTGAATGCTTTTTCCTTCCCTAATTTTATTGTTTAATATTATTTAACACTACTATCATTAGAAAACATCTCTAATATAAACTCGCATAAAAAATCATGAGAAATGAAAAAGTGACATAGTGTCATTAGTTTATTAAAATACACTAGTTATTGTTTATGTGAACAAACTTTGAACTCTCTTTGGATCCACTTGGATAAGTAAGATTATGCAACCTAAGAGTTATTTTTCTATGCCATTATATCCCATGATAATTTTCAATGTGTAAGATAAATCTTCTTTATAAAATATAAGCCTATATATAAACTCATTGGTATATAAATTCAAACTTAATCTATTATCTACCATTATTTTAGTATGTTCTATATTTAATGAATGGGAGAACATTGTACGATTTATTGAATGGAATTTCACTAGATCCTCAAATACAATTTAGAATGTGGATCACATTTCCTTATTTTATTTAATTATGCCATTAAACTCATTTATAGGATGATAATTATAATGAAATGATACCTTAGTATAGCTCATATTTCAATCATCAATTGTATTGATGTTTATGCTACCATTTACTCCTTGGTATGATTTGTGAGAGGATTCATGAATTTTTTTAAATGTTAGTTTGGAGGAGCTATGAATATATTGGAATAATTTATTTCTTCCTCTATTTGAAAGTGATTTCACTTAATTAAATATTTACTCAGATAATGCTTCAATGCAATTCATCTATTTTATGAATGTCCCTTGGCTATATAATAGTTGTAAAACACATTTTGATCACAATTCCTAGGAAAATGTTTTGAAGGATGAAGTTATCTTTCTTGAGATAAATAAATATTTAAAAATATTTTGGACTCTCACTGACCCTAGTAAAATTTATTCTCTCTCCCTCTCTCCTTGAAGGATTGAGAGAACCTTATAAGTTGGTTTCCTTATGGCATTGACTATATTCATAGGATCATTCTTGATTGGAAACATAATATAATTGTTTATATTCTTAAACTTAGACTTATTTGTAAATTCAAAAGTATTTAAAGATGAAGATTTATCAATTTAATACTTAATAATACTATAATATAAAATATTGATTTCAAAATTCCCTATAATATGACAAATATTATCAAAGGAAGGATATGAATTTTAGAAACAAAATTATTTAATAATAAGAAATGAAATATCAACAAAGAGTATTTTAATTTCAGTATCCAATGGCTCATTATTCATATTTAAAATCATAATTTCAAACCTAAACACATAATCATTAATGTGTTAATTATATCCTTGTCTAATTTGAACTAACTTCGAAATATGATCTTCATATAAATATTAATTTGAAAATGAGATAATAAATCATCCACAAGGATAAAAATAAAAAAATGATCTAAATGGGAGTCATAAAATTAATAAACTTCATAATCCATTAATATTATATCAAAAATATTAGTTGATAATATATCATCATGAGAAAAATATAAATAAGAAGTATAGAAGGATCAACCATGATGTGATTTGTTTAATTTTTCATTAAATAATTAAAACTTTGGGGGGGGGGAGAAAAAATTTGTGGGGAATGTTATTGATATGCATTGATTGTCATTAATGTCAAGGTGATCTTAGTACATAATGCATTAATGACAAAGTGATAGGTTCCAAGTGGATTTGATAGTGCATATCATGTGTACAGGCCTTTGAGGTGATTGACCATGTTTGTGAGGTAAAATTAGGGGTAGGAAGTTCTTGGTGTACTTATGAAAGTGAAAGGAATCCATTGGAATAGTCTTGTGAAGGTCTAGGTGATCCTAGTCAACTTGGTAGATCTTCCTAAGTAAGCATATTGATGACATCGAAATTCACATGTGAGAAGGTTTTAGAAAAAATGGTTACATGTATTTATTCATATTTGTTCCTAAATAATGTGGTTAAAACTTTAGGTCTTGATATGGTGTTTAGAAAATATTATGCTAGTGAAAAGTTGGTCTCCCAGGTAGATTTCACTATTTTTCATACTTAGCCAAATTTGTAATATCAAGTGAACAAAGGAAAACCAGTCAGTAGTATTTTTTTTATAACTTTTGATAATGGATGAAATTGATAGTGGTGTAAAATTAAAAGTGGAATATGACTTCAAGGGACATCCAAACAAACTGATTAGGAGGTTTGACTACTCATACAATTGCATTTATTTCATGTGAGAGTTGGCTGTGTTTTCTTGAATAAACTAGGGTGAAAAGAAATGATTATAGATGATAAAGTATTAATAAAATATTGTTAGTATAAAAATAAAATATGAATTAGACTCCATATATATCATCCTAAAAGTGATTTGGAGTTTTTAAAATCAGTAAAGGTGAAGTTATTGTAGGTCAAAGTTGACTTTTGTTGACTATAATGATTGCAGGTTTGAGTAAGCTTCTTGCAATGGTGTTTATGAGATTTTAGAGGCTGAATGAATGTGTCTTATGGATTTTATAATATTATTGAGGTATTGATATTTCCATCCATGTGTTTATTATACATGGAGAGTTTATATTCAGGTAGCTTGAGCCTCATTTGTGAAGACAATGTTTTTGGGCTAGTTAAGCCTAATATGTATTTAAGACCTAATAAAGGTTTTAAAGTATGAGAGAATGATTTGATGTTTATTTAGCATGGAGAAGGCTCATAAAGAATGCAGGTAATTTAATTTAAGTGATTTGGGTAATTGGTAAGGTCCATATGGAAAATAGTGGCTTGAAGTGTTATATAAAGGTGAATTAGGTCTCCATGAGACCTATTGAAGGCTTGAGGGGTAAAAGAGGTTTCATAAGGTGAGTGACTGACTTAAAAGTGTTGTATGACTTGTTAAAAATAAATATGGAATGTAGTAAATTGTTTTAAAGTTTTTAAAATGGTTCCATATTTTTTTAAGGGCTATTGGCACCTAAGTGTAACATGTGGCCTAATGGAGGGCTAATTGCTTAGGTCTTGCTTAAGCCTAGAGTGTTGTTTTGAGTCATTTAAAGCATGACCGACCTAATGAGTTGATGTACATTGCATGTAACATGTAATAAGACATATATTTATGTTTATCCAATTGGGATAGATGCATTAAGGGTTAATTAAAGTGTTGTGTCTGACCAAGATTGATTGGAAAAAGAATAATGCATATGTAGAAGGCCATTTTGGTCTCATTGTGCTAGTTAGAAAATGGAAGAGTGAAATGAATTATATATGAATTTTTATAAGGGTAAGAGGCCATGAAAAAAATCATAAAATTATGTTGAACATCCAAAAAGGCTATAACATTATTTGTTTCAGGTCATGAGTAAATAAGAAGATTTGTTTCAAGGCTTTTAGGCCTATTTTGCTTTGATGACCTAGTGCAAAGGTTTTGATAATT
This sequence comes from Torreya grandis, assembly GCA_037957365.1. Taxonomy (NCBI): domain Eukaryota; kingdom Viridiplantae; phylum Streptophyta; class Pinopsida; order Cupressales; family Taxaceae; genus Torreya; species Torreya grandis. Next base: position 1,581,582 of record JARHVA010001863.1, on the reverse strand, counting down.
AAGGAATGAAGTGAATGATATGAGAATTTATAAGTGTGTGAGGGAATAAAAATAATTATAATGACATGGTAAACATTTCATAAATATTAGACAATGGTGCTGATGGTATTCAATACATTTTGTATTGATTCAAGGCATGATTAGGCCTAGTTTGTCTAGATGACCCAAAGTGAAGAAGTGCATTGATTATAAATTGAAAGAGTAATGCATAGGTTGTTTATGAATAATATTTATGATGTTGAGAGAATATATTTACATATAATAATATCATAGTGTGAAGGATGAATGACATTAAGGTCATGAGCATGTGTATGAGGGGTAAAGCAGAGATAGAGTTGTTGTATGCCTATGCAAGAGGTAGATTTGTGTTTGTATGAACTACCATCACTTGTATGAGGTATAAAGGTAGTTTTAGATGTGTTATAAATATATAATACCATAATAATGTGTTTAATACATTATATTAGAGGTAGATATTAGTTTAGAGTTGATTAAGTTGGTGCTTGATCATCTAGGGGGTTGTAGCCTCCTTGTTAGCTGGTGCTAGCTAAAGGTCAAATGGGTGCTTGACTAAATTGAGGGGTGGGTGTTCCTTAATCAGTTGGTTCTGATCTAAATTGAATTAATAAATTTATAGGATATTAGTACAAAGCTTATTTCAAGTGAGTTTTCTCCCCCATGATGTCTTCCCACATAATTCATGTGTTATGTGCTTTGATTTTGCATTATTTTCTTTGTTCATTGCAATGAATGGTTTATATGTTTCATGAATGATTTTTTTAAATGGTTAAGATTTTTAAGAATTATAATTTAAATTGATTTTATTGCATCATATATTCATCCCCTCCCCTTTTAGTGATTATGCTTCCAATAATTGGTATCAGAGCAGGTCCTTCAGGAAGGCTTGATAGTTAGAAGGTGGTCCTTGAAGCATAAAATTGCTAAGGAGCTAAGGAAAGAGAATAAAGAATTAATATTAATGGTAAAAGGTATTAGATAATAGATTATTTATTTTGAGATAAGGTGGAGTAACTCTAAATCCAAGGAAGTTGAATATGAAAAGATCATCAAAAAACTTAGAGAGCAGTCAAGTCCTCTATGAAATGTGAAGGAAAGGTGAGTCATCTTCAAACCAAGTTTGAGATAATGATGGAAATAATCAAAGAATATAAGATGAATATTTATGATATTAAGAATAATTTAGAGGGTAAAAATTCAAGTTTGAGTCAAATAAGTCTGAGTGTGATCAATTGAAAACTAAGCTAGGCTCCTTGAAGTTTGAGCATGAAAAGCTAGTGGTCAAAATGAGCAAGGTTGATCATGAGAAGCTAGTGGTCAAACTGAGCAAGGTTGAGAAAGAGGAATTGAATCAAGTCAAGAAGGATGATAACATGAAAAATAATGTGAGAAGACAAATAAGGCATCCCAATGCCATGAGGTTTGTCAATTCATCTCATAAATAGTGTTATTCTTGCAATCAGTTTAGTCACATTGTAAGGGATTGCAAAATAAGAAGTAACTTGTCAGAAGGAGATAATAACCATCATCAAGAAAAAGGTATGAATGATATTTTTTGTTTCAAATGTCATAGGGTTTTTCATATTGAAAAATATTATAAGAATAGGTTGAATGAATTCTCAAGGCAAAATAAGGTGTATGGAGCTCTTAATGTGCAAGGAAGAGGTCATACATGGATATGGAGACCTAATACTATTAAGAAAGATCATATTGAGACCAAGAATGAACTATTTTATGAGCATATTAGTAAATATTTTTTGTTTCCTATGGTAGATATTAAGGCAAGATAAGAATACTATTTATCAGGGCATGTTAACAAAGGAGTCAAAGAGAAGATGGATGAGCCAATCAAGCCTATGAGGAGGCTTATGAAAGACAAGCACACTAGTGAGAGTATGGAGACTTAGGAATATCCTAAGTTTTAGGTGTTCCAACTGAATTATAAGGTGAGGTGTCTCTATTAGGATTCATAGATGCATTACTCAATCCTTTAAAGCATCATGGAATGATGTTGCAAGGTTGATAAGTGAGAAACTAATCAATGAGTCAAGGTATGTTCTTTATCTTGATATGCATATAGTTTAGTATGGATTATTTAAATTGATTTAAATATTTTCAAAGATGTAGATCACATATTAAAATATATGAAAAGGGATTTAAATGTGTGAAGTTGTTTGTGGAATAAGATCTCACTTTGATTATCCTTGGTTGGCATAAATATTTTAACACTAGAAACCCTTGGCATGGTGTATCTGGGGTTGTAAAATGAGTTTGGTCACCAAACATGGTGAGTAGGTGTAAAATTATGATATGAAAGTATTAAATGAGGTTATGGTATGATAAGAGGAATTCCCTTGATAAAAAGGTATGAGATTTTCAAGTTATGCATCTTTGTTTGCAATATATCTCTTTGAAGTGACCTAAGAGAGGAGTAGCTTTTCTTGTGCAAGAGAGAGGTTCTTAAACGACTAATATTGGGAAGTTAAGTTCATATTTTAGTTGAAGGAATGTATTAATTCAATTATATTTCATCCTTATATGCCCTAATGAGGCAGATTGCTCATATTGGTAGATTGAAGAGCTCTTATAAGCATGGATTTAGGTAAATTTAATTGCTTTTCATATGAAAAGGTTTGTTGAGCATGTTCTTATTATTCAGATCAATTATGATTGTTTTATTCATATGATAAGGTTTGTAGACCATTGGAATAATTTATTTAGACCCAAGAATACCATAATTTAATTTTGTTGTCTCATGAAAGGATGTTGGATAGTTGTGGTAACCTATGTGTGGATGAAGATGGCTCCATTCAAGGCATGTTTTTATAAAAGAGTTTGCTTGTGTATGTTTGAAATATTTTGGTTTTATTCAGATGGAATATGGAGTTAGGGGAGATAACTCAGGTTTATTTAGGAGTATGTGAATTTTGGGCATGTTTTCTATAATCCAAGAATCAAGGAGAAGTTCAGATAGAGGTATGTTCTCTTCAATTGATAATATGCAAGGTATGCATAGAGTGAGGGGGAACATATCCGAGATGTTTAAATTACAAAGAGATTATATGGTTGATTATGGTTTTATAAAAACTTATATGAGATGATCATTATGTTATGGGGATATATATAATCTCTCTAAAAATTTTAACAGGTCAAAAGATCAAGTTGGCATGTTGAGGAAGAGACCCTTTTTCATTAATGTCAAAGAGGGAGAAAGATCAAAATGAAGGAGTTGCTCACTTTGGGAGAGATAATTATGAAATGTGTTCATAATAAATGAAAAAGGGGGAGATTTTTTAGAATTTTATTGAGATGCATTGATTTTTATTCATGTCAAGGTGATCTTAGTATATAATGCATTAATGACAAAGTGATAGGTTCCAAGTGGATTTAAGAGTGCATATCATGTGTGCAGGCCTTTGAGGTGATTGACCATGTTTAAGGGGTGAAATTATGGGTAAGGATTTCTTGGTGTACTTATGTAAGTGAAATTAATCCATTAAAATAGTCTTGTGAAGGTCTAGGCGATCCTAGTCATCTCTTAGTCAACTTGGCAGAACTTCCTAAGTAAGCATATTAATGACATCAAAATTCACATGTGTTAAGGTTTAAGAATAAATTGGTCACATGGGTTTGTTACTATTTGTTCCTATATAATATTTTTAAAATTTTAGGTCTTGATATGGTGTCTATAAAAAGCTATAGTGGTGAAAATTTGGTCTCCCAGGCAGATTTCACTATTTTCCATAGCCAAATTTGCAATATCAAGTGAACAAAGGAAAACCAATCGGTAGTATTTTGTTTTTAACTTTTGATAATGGATGAATTTTATGGTGGTGTAAGAATAAAATTGGTATATTAATTCATTTTATATCTAATAAAATTGATTAGGAGGTTTGACTAGTCATATAATTACATTTATTTCATCTGAGAGTTGACTATGCTTTTTTTGAATAAACTAGGGTGCAAAGAAATAATTGTAGAAGAAAAAGTACTCATAAAATATTATTGGTATAAAAATAAAATATGAATTATACTCTATATATATCATCTTAAAAGTTATTTGGAGTTTTGACTATCGGTAAAGGTGAAATTATTACAGGTCAAAGTTGACATTTATTGACTGTAGTTATTGCAGGTCTCAGCGAGCTTCTTGCAGTGGTTTTTATGAGCCTTTGGAGGCTGAATGAAGGTGTCTTATTGATTGTATTATTTTCCTAAGGTCTTGATATTTAAATCCATTTGTATATTATACATGAAAATTTTATATTTAGGTAGTTTGAGCCTCATTTGTGAAGATAATGTTTTTGGGCTACTTAAGCCTAATAGGTCTTTAAAACCTAATAGACGTTTTAGAGTATGAGCAAATGATTTGATGTTTTTTGAGAATGGATATGGATCATATATAATTTAGGATAATTTATTGAAGTGTTTTGGGTAATGTTTAAGGTCCATATGTAACATAGTGGATTAAAGTGTTACATGAAGGTGAATTTGGTCTCCATGGGACCTATTGAAGGCTCGAGGGCTAAAAGAGGTTTCATAAGGTGAGTGAGTGACCTGAAAGTGTTGTATAAATTGTTAAACATAAATATGTCATGTATTAGGTTTATTTTAAGTGTTTAAAAATTTTAAATATTTTTTTAAGGGCTATTGGCATCTAAGTGTAACATGTGGCCTAATGGAGGGCTAATTGCTTAGGTCTTGCTTAAGTCTAGTGTGTTATTTTGAGCCATTTGAAGCATGGCTAACCTAATGAGTTGTTGTACATTATATTTAACATGTACTAAGACATATATTGATGTTTATCTAAGTTGGAAAGATTCATTAAGGGTTAAGTAAATTGTTTTGGCTGACCAAGATTGATTGGAGAAAGAATAATGCATATGTAAAAGGCCATTTTAGTCTCATTGTGTTAGTTAGATAATGGAAGAGTGAAACGAATTATATATAAATTTTCATAAGGGTAAGAGGCCATGAAAAACATCATAAAATAATTTTTAAGATGTGACAAGGGTCTAATTTTTTTTTTTTAATGTCATGAGCAAGTAAGAAGATTTGTTTCAAGGCTTTTAGGCCTATTTTGCTTTTGTGATCTAGTGCAAAAGTTTTCATAATTAAGGAATGAAGCGAATGGTATGAGAATTTTCACAAGTGTGTAAAGGAATTAAAATAATTAAAATAACATTTTGAACATGTCTTAAATATTATATAGTGGTGCTGAAGGTAATCAGTAAGTTTTATATTGATTCAAGGCATGATTAGGCCTAGTTTGTCTAGATGACCTAGAGTGAAGAAGTGCATTGATTATATGTTAAAAGAATAATGAATAGGTTGTGTATGACTAATATTTATGATTTTTAAAGATTTTATTTACATATAATAATATTATAGTGTGAATGAGGAATGGATTTAAGGTCATGAGCATGCATATGAGGGGTAAAGAAGAGAAATAATTGTTGTATGCTTATGTAAGAGGTAGATTTGTGTTTGTATGAACTACCATCAATTGTATGAGGTAGAAAGGTAGGTTTTAAGGTGTTAGAAAGAGATAAAACCATAATTAGGTGTGTAAGAAATCAGATCATAGGTGGAGATCATTTTTGAGGTGATTGAGTTGGTGCTTGATCATCTAGGGGGTTGTAGCCTCCTTTATAGTTGGTACTAGCTAAAGGTCAAGTGGGTTATTGACTAAATTGAGGGGTGAGTGCTCCTTGATCAGTTGGTGATGATCTAAATTGAATAAATAAATTTATAGGATAGTATTCCAAAATTTAATTCAATCGGGGTTTCTTCTCCATGAGAGTTTCTTACATAATTCATGTGTTATGTGCTTTGATCTTGCATTGTTTTCTTTGTTCATTGCAATGAATGGTTTATATGCTTCATGAATGATTTTTTTGAATGGTTCATAGTTTTAAGAATTGGAATTGAAGTTAATTTTATTTAATCACTAAATCACCCCCCCATTTTAGTGATTGTGCTTCCAATAATATCAGAGCAAGTCCTTAAGGAAGGCTTGATAGCTAGAAGGTGGTTTTTGAAGCATAAAATTACTAAGCAGCTAAGGAAAAAGATTCAAGAATTGAGATTGATGGTAAAATGGATTAAAGATCAGATTATTTATTTTGAGATAAGGTGGAGTAACACTAACTCCAAGGAATTTTAATATGAAAAGATCATCAAAAAATTTAGAGAGCAGGTCAAGTCCTCTATAGAATGTGAAGGAAATATGAGTCATCTTCAAACCAAGTTTGAGATAATGATGGAAACAATTAAAGAATATAAGATGACTATTTATGATATTAAGAATAATTTAGAGGATAAAAATTCAAATATTGAGGTCAAAAAAGGCTGAGTGTGATCGATTAAAAACCAAGCTAGGCTCCTTGAAGTTTGAGCATGAAAAGATAGTGGTCAAAATGAGCAAGATTGAGCATGAGAAGCTAGTGGTCAAAATGAGAAAGGTTGAGAAAGAGGAATTGAATCAAGGCAAGAAGGATGATATCATGACAAACAAGGTGAGAATAAAAACAATGCATCCCAATGCCATGAGGTTTGTCAATTCATCTCATAAATAATGTTATGCTTATAATCAGCTTGGTCACATGGCAAGAGATTGCAAAATAAGAAGCAACTTATCAAAAAGAGATAATATCCATCATCAAGAAAAATGTATGAATGATATTGTTTATTTAAAATGTCATAGAGTTGGTCATATTGAAAAATATTTTAAGAACAAGTTGAATGAGTTCTCAAGCAAAACAAGGTGTTTGGAGCTCCTAGTGTGCGAGGAAGATGTCATACATGGATATGGAGACCTAAGACTATTAAGAGAGATCATATTGAGACCAAGAATGAATTAGTTGATGAGAATATCAGTAAATATGGTTTTTTTTTGTGGTATATATTAAGGCAAGACAAGAATACTATTTATTAGGTCATGTTGACAAAGGAGTCAAAGAGAAGATGGATAAGCCAATCAAGCCTATGAGAAGGCTTAAGAAAGACAATCAAACTAGTGAGAGTATGGAGACTTGGAAATATCCTAATTTTTAGGTGTTCTAAGTACATTGGATTGTGAGGTGTCTCTATTAGGATTCATAGAGGCATTAATCAATATTTTGAAGCATCATGGAATGATGTTGCAAGGTTGATAAGTGAGAAACTAATAAATGAGTCAAGGTATGTTCTTTATCTTGATATGTATATAGTTAAGAATGGATTATTTCAATTGATTTAAATATTTTCAAATATGTATATCACATATTAAGATCTATGAAAAAGGATTTAAATGTGTGAAGTTGTTTGTGGAATAAGATCTCACTTTGAGTATCCTTGGTTAGCATAAATATTTTAACACTAGAAACCCTTGACATGGTGTATCTTGGGTTGTACAATGAGTTTGGTCACCAAATTTGGTGAGCAAGTGTAAAATGATGATATGAAAGTATTAAATTATGTTATGGTATGCTAAGAGGAATTAACTTGATACGAAGGTATGATATTTTAAAGTTATTTATCTTTGTTTGCAATATATCTCTTTAAAGTGACCTAGGAGAGGAGTATCTTTTCTTGTGCAAGAGAGAGGTTCTTAAACGGCCAAGCTTGGGAAGGTGAGTTAAAATTTTAGTAGATTGAATGTATGAATTCAATTAGATTTCATCTATAGATGGCCTAATGAGGTATCTTGTTCATATTGGTAGCTTTGAGAGCTATTATAAGCATGGATTCAAGTAAATTTATTTGCTTTTCATATGAGAAGGTTTTTTGAGCATGTTTTTATTGTTTAGATTAGTTGTGATTTTTTTATTCATATGAAAAGGTATGTATAACACTAAAATAAGTCATTTGGGCCCAATAAGATCAGAGTTTAAATTGGTTATCTTATGAAAGGATGTTGGATAGTTGTGGTAACCTATGTGTGGATGAAGATGGCTCCATTCAAGGTATGTTCTTATAGAAGAGTTTGCTTATGTATGTCTGAAATATTTTGTTTTTGTTCAAATGGAATATTGATTTGGGGGAGAAAAATTAGGTTATTTAGGATTATGTGATATATGGACATGTTTTCTATAAGCCAAGAATCAAGGAGAAGTTTAGATATAGGTATGTTCTCTTCAATTGATAATATGCAAGATATGCATAGAGTGAGGGGAAACATATGTGAGATGTTTCAATTACAAGGAGATTGTATGGTTAAGTATGGTTTCATAATAGGTTATATGAGATGAGTATTGTTGGGTTGTGGAGCTAAAAGCTTCACTGATGCAAACAGGGAAGGAGGTTGCTGAGTGTCATAGTCACTGGCGTCAGTTAGGCTGACCGACGTCAGCCAGTGGTGGACAGGAATGCAACTGACGTCGGTAGGAGGCGGCCAACATTGGTCACCTCTAGGTAGATAGGTACCGACGTCGGTTGCCTATGCAGTTTTAGAACTGTCGGTTGCATGAACAGTTTGTTAACAAACTGAGTGTTTGCATGTTAAGAGCCAATTATAGACTAGAAGCTGCGGATCTAATTATTGTAATTAGGTGTCTAATTATTGTTTTCATGAGATCTATATAATAGACTCATGGGCTATATTGTTTTTTGTTCTAGTTTGCATTGAGTAAAGTTAGCTCCTTTTGTGTGTGAAGTGAGCAAGGGTGTTCCTCCTAGTTCCACAGGGGTGCCAAGTGTGTATGATCAGGTTGGTCTGCAGGTGTGCTAGATCAGGGAGAAGATCCACCAGGGTACTAGTTTAGAGAATCATAAGGACTTGGTGAGGCAAGGACAAGGGTTCTTCAGGGTGTAGAGAGATCTACATGGTAACATGTGTGTGTGCGAGGTCAAAAGAGATCTACAGGTGGCAGTAGAATCAAAGGTGACAACAACACATCAGAGAGCAAGAGAGGAAGGCAAGGAAGTTCCTTCCATAAGTAAGATCATTTGAGTTGCAGGTTGTTGCAAGTTTAGGGGAGATCTACTTAAAGTAAATTGAGTACTTGGAGTGCATGGAGCACTTGTGTACTAGTAGTAGTGGATACTGATTGGTTGGAGGTGAACACCAACTCTGTGTTTGAGTTGTGTGTTGGGACCGTAAGAGAGAGAGCTTTGAGGAAAGAATTACTGTACACTTGAGGTGTGGGAAGCCTCTGAGAGGTGTGAAGAAGAAGTGGCATCTTTTTTATTGTATTCTTTTCTGGATGAGTATTAATACAATTGGGTATTGTCTCTCATATTCTATGTTGTTTTTAAATTCTAGTTACTTGTTACTTCTGGTTTAATTCCGCATCTTAAGTTGCTTGTATATGGTAATCAATGGTGCTTCCATTAGGTTCCTAGCAGTTGGTATCAAAGCGAGGTTTTTGGATCATAGCTTGATACCACTAACAGTTGGTATCAGAGCTAAGGTTGTAGGGAGCAAGTTTTGTGTTTGGTTACAGGTCACTCTCAGGGGTTTCTGATTGAGTGGGAGTATAGCAATGACAGAAGAAAGTAAGCTACGAATGGAGGAACTAAAAAGCATGAATGGTCAATTACGGTGTCATAGAAAGAAAGAGCAGGTAAAGAAAGATTATTGGTTGGTAGTAGATCATCATGAAGAAGCAAATGTTGTAGGTGTTGTTGCACAGGATGCTCTAGATAAAGTTGAATCTTGGTTAATAGATTCTGTTGCCTCTTTCCATGCAGCCCCAAGTAGAGGGGTTGGTGAGCCTTGTCAGATTGTTGGCAAAGAAGAAGTGCAACTTAAATTATAGGCGGCCAACACATGGGTGTTGAAGAAGGTCATGCAGGTCCTAGTCTTGAAGATGCAGCTAATTACTTCAAAAAAGTTGGGTGATGAGAGATGCACAGAAACTCTCACAACAGATGCACTTGAATTAGCATGTGGTAAGAAAGCAGGTACTCTTTATCTACTTGCTTATTACTGATTCCACTTCTGTTGCATAGGTGTGGCTTTGTAGGCTTGGCCACATAAGTGAGAAGGGAATGGTTTTTCTTAAGTCAGATGGTAAGAGATCAGCTTTGGAGAGCATAGATCAAGATTTCTGTGAGCAGTGGGATGCTACAAGAAAGGATTGTGTTTATTACAGGAAAAGGAAGACTGATGTATTTGATAAACTTAAGAACTGGAAAGCCTTGGTGTTCTTGGAGGAGATGATAGATAGAGACTAGTGGATGGGGTTGGATACTTCTGAGCAGGGTAGTTTGGATAGGGTTTTGATCCATGGAGAGCTCGCAGGTAAAAAGTCATCACTCACAGGTGAACACAGGTATCGGCATCGATCAAAGGTAATCAATGTTGAATAGATAGGTGTTGATGTCAGTCATGTGCAAACTAGAGAAGTTAGTGGTGTCAGGTAGGTGGAGACCAACGTCGGTAGGATAACCAGTGTCGGTGACCTAGACAGTCGCATGGAACTGATGTCAGTCAGATGCAGACTGTGTAGTGACTGAGGTCGGTCACTGAGATAGATTTTGGGTGGACAGCAAGCTAGCAAGGAGTCTCAAATACCCATGGGGAGGATTGAAAGGGTAAGTAAGCCTCAAATTCATTGTTCCTCTTTTTTATACTTATTGCTTACTACAGAGTAGATTGGATCCAGGAAACAGTGGGAGCTTGGCATGAACAGGATGCAGAACCAAACAGGAGATTTGGTAGGGTTGCCAGCCGATATGAAAGCACTGAGATGAATGGATACCTTAGTTAAAGAATAGAGAGAATGGACATGTGAGATAGAAGGCCAGGTTATATGGTCTTGAGGAAGCTGTAGGATAGTGGTATAGGTTTTGACAGGTGGATGACAAAGCAGGGCTTTAGTCAATGTCAGTGTAACCATTGTGTTTGTCTTACTAGGTGGATAATGATTGCAACATTATCCTGTTATTGTATGTGGATGGTATGCTAGCTAGCAGGTTTGTACATATAGGGTTTTGCTAAACTAAGGGTAAGGTTAGTTCAGTGGCATGTCATGAGGAATTTGGAGCAGTGAAATTCTTTGGCAGGAGAGACATGGAAGATCACAGGTTGATTTTGTCTCAAGTGGGAGCTGATGTGAATCAAGTGTTGGTGAGGTTCAATACGCAGGATGCAGAACTAGAGCACACCAAGGGCTAGACAGTTTAGTGTCTGAAATCACATGAGGTCTGGTATAGACCTGAGTTTGCCCAAGCAGTGGGAGCTATCAGAGAGTTAGGAGCCAATTCAGGGAAGTGGGTTCTCAGGTATCTGAGAGGGACCAACAGTAGGGATTCATGCTATGTAGGGTTAGGACTTCACTACATGGGTTTGTAGGTTTAGATGTGGTAGGTTACTCAGATGACAGGAGGTGCACCACAAGTTGTGTGGTGGTTGATCTTCAGGATTGATCTTGAAGAGGGATACAAGCTAGGAAACAGATTAGATGGGGTACAAGTATAGGTACAGTGTAGCTATTTATCTCCAAGTGGGAGATTATTAGGTTGTGGAGCTAAAAGCTTCACTGATGCAAATAGGGAAGGAGGTTGCTGAGAGGTTGTTGAGTGTCATAGTCACCAGCGTCGGTTAGGCCGATCGATGTCGGCTAGTGGTGGACAAGAATGCAGCCGACATCGATAGGAGTCAGCCAACGTCAGTCACCTCTACGTAGATAGAGACCGACGTCGGTCGCCTGTGCGGTTTCAAAACTGTCAGTTGCATGAACAGTTTGTTAACAAACTGAGTGTTTACATGTTAAGAGCCAATTATAGACTAAAAGCTGTGGATCTAATTATTGTAATTAGGTGTCTAATAATTGTTTGCATGAGATCTATATAATAGACTCATGGGCTGTATTGTTTTTTGTTCTAATTTGAGTTAAGCAAAGTTAGCTCCTTCTGTGTGTGAAGTGAGCAAGGGTGTTCCTCCTAGTTCCATAGGGGTGCCGAGTGTGTATGATCAGGTTGGTCTGTAAGTGTGCTAGATCAGGGAGAAGATCCACCAGATTACTGGTTTGGAGAATCATAAGGACTTGGTGAGGCAAGGACAAGGGTTCTTCACGGTGTAGAGAGATCTACATGGTAATAGGTGTGTGTGAGGTCAAAGGAGATCTACAGGTGGCAGTAGAATCAACGATGATAGAAACACATCAGAGAGAAAGAGAGGAAGGCAAGGAAGTTCTTTCCATAAGTAAGATTATTTGAGTTGCAGGTTGTTGCAAGTTTAGGGGAGATCTAATTGAAGTACATTGAGTACTTGGAGTGCATGGAGCACTTCTGTACTGGCAGTAGTGGATATTGACTGGTTGGAGGTGAACACCAACTCTGTGTTTGAGTTGTGTGTTGGGACCGTAAGAGAGAGAGAGATTTGAAAAGATAATTACTGTACACTTGAGGTGTGGGAAGCCTCTGAGAGGTGTGAAGAAGTGGCATCTTCTTTATTGTATTCTTTTCTGGACGAGTATTAATACAATTGGGTATTATCTCTCATATTCTGTGTTGTTTCTGAATTCTAGTTACTTATTACTTTTGGTTTAATTCTGCATCTTAAGTTGCTTGTATATGGTAATCAATGGTGCTTCCATTGGGTTCTTAACAGTTGGTATCAGAGTGAGGTTGTTGGCTCATAGCTTGATACCACTAACAGTTGGTATCAGAGCTAAAGTTGCAGGAAGCAAGTTTTGTGTTTGGTTACAAGTCACTCTCAGGGGTTTCTGATTGAGTGGGAGTATAACAACGGTAGAAGAAAGTAAGCTACGAATGGAGGAACTGAAAAGCATGAATGGTCAATTACGGTGTCATGGAAAGAAAGAGCAGGTAAAGAAAGATTGTTGGTTGGTAGCAGATCAACATGAAGAAGCAGATGTTGCAGGTGTTGTTGCATAAGATGCTCTGGATAAAAATGAATCTTGGTTAATAGATTCTATTGCCTCTTTCCATGAAGCTCCAAGTAGAGGGGTTGGTGAGCCTTGTTAGATTGTTGGCAAAGGGGAAGTGTGGCTGAAATTGTAGGTGGCCAACACATGGGTGTTGAAGAAGGTCATGCAGGTCTCAGTCTTGAAGATGCGGCTAATTGCTTCAGGAAAGTTGGTTGATGAGAGATGCACAGAAACTCTCACAGCGGATGCACTTGAATTAGCATGTGGTAAGAAAGCATGTACTCTTTATCTACTTGCTTGTATTACTGATTTCACTTTTGTTGCACAGGTGTGGATTTGTAGGCTTGGCCAAATAAGTGAGAAGGGAATGGTTGTTCTTAAGTTAGATGGTTAGAGATTAGCTTCGGAGAGCATAGACCGAGATTTCTATGAGCAGTGGGATGCTACAAGAAAGGATTGTGTTTATTGCAGGAAAATGAAGACTGATGTATTTGATAAACTTAAGAACTAGAAAGCCTTGGTGTTATTGGAGGAGATGATGGATAAAGACCAGTGGATGGGGCTAGATACTTCTGAGCAGGGCGGTTTGGATAGGGTTTTTTATCCACGGAGAGCTCACGAGTAAAAAGTCATCACTCACAGGCAAACATAGGTACCAGCATCGGTCAAAGGTAACTGACATCGAACAAACAGGTGCCAACATTGGTCATGTGTAGACTAGAGAATTTGGTGGTGTTGGGTAGGTGGAGACTGACATCGAGAGGATAATCGGTCTCAGTGACCTGGACAATTGCATGGAACTGACGTCGATTGGATGCAGACTGTGTAGTGACCGAGGTCAATCACTGAGATAGATTTTGGGCAGACATCAAGCTGTCAAGGAGTTTCAAATGCCCATGGGGAGGACTGAAAGGGTAAGTAAGCCTCAAATTCATTGTTCCTCTTCTTTATACTTGTTGCTCACTGCAGAGTAGGAAGGATCCAGGAAACAGTGGGAGCTTGGCATGAACAAGATGCAAAACCAAATGGGAGATTTGGTAGGGTTGCCAACCGGTATGAAAGCACTAAGATGAATGGATACCTTAGTTAAAGAATAGAGAGAATGGACACGTGAGATGGAAGGCTAGGTTATATGGTCTTGAGGAAGCTGTAGGATAGTGGTACAGGTTTTGACAGGTGGATGACAAAGCAAGGCTTTAGTCAATGTCAGTGTAACCATTGTGTTTGTCTTACCAGGTGGATGATGATTGCAACATTATCCTGTTATTGTATGTGGATGGTATGCTAGCTAGCAGGTTTGTACATACAGGGTTTTGTTGAGCTAAGGGTAAGGTTAGTTCAGTGGCATGTCATGAGGAATTTGGAGCAGCAAAATTCTTTGGCATGAGAGACATGGAAGATCACAGGTTGATTTTGTCTCAAGTGGGCGTTGATGTGAATCAGGTGTTGGTGAGGTTCAATACGTAGGATGCAGAACTGGATCACACCAAGGGCTGGATAGTTCAGTGTTCAAACTCACATGAGGTCTGGTATAGACCTGAGTTTGCCCAAGCAGTGGGAACTGTCAGAGAGTTAGGAGCCAATTAGGGGAAGTGGGTTCTTAGGTATCTAAGAGGGACCAATAGTAGGGATTCATGCTATGCAGGGTTAGGACTTCACTACATGGGTTTGTAGGTTTAGATGTGGTAGGTTACTCAAATGACAGGAGGTGCACCACAGGTTGTGTGGTGGTTGATCTTCAGGATTGATCTTGAAGAGGGATACAAGCTAGGAAACAGATTAGATGGGGTACAGGTACATGTACAGTGTAGCTATTTATCTCCAAGTGGGAGATTATTAGGTTGTGGAGCTAAAAGCTTCACTGATGCAAATAGGGAAGGAGGTTGCTGAGAGGTTGTTGAGTGTCACAGTCACCGGCGTCAGTTAGGTTGACTGACGTCGGCCAGTGGTGGACAGGAATGCAACTGACGTCGGTAGGAGTCAGTCGACGTTGGTCACCTCTAGGCAGATAGGGACTGACGTCAGTCGCCTGTGTGGTTTTGAAACTGTCAGTTGCACAAATAATTTTTTAACGAACTGAGTGTTTGCATGCTAAGAGCCAATTATAGACTAGAAGTTGCGGATCTAATTATTGTAATTAGGTGTCTAATTATTATTTACATGAGATCTATATAATAGACTCATGGGCTGTATTGTTTTTTGTTCTAGTTTGAGTTGAGCAAAGTTAGCTCCTTTTGTGTGTGAAGTGAGCAAGGGTGTTCCTCCTAGTTCCACAAGGGTGTCGAGTGTGTATGATCAGGTTGGTCTGCAAGTGTGCTAGATCAAGGATAAGATCCATCGAGGTACTAGTTTGGAGAATCATAAGGACTTGGTGAGGCAAGGACAAGGGTTCTTCAGGGTGTAGAGAGATCTACATGGTAACAGGTGTGTGTGCGAGGTCAAAGGAGATCCGCAGGTGGCAGCAGAATCAAAGGTGACAGCAACACATCAAAGAGCAAGAGAGGAAGGCAAGGAAGTTCCTTCCATAAGTAAGATCATTTGAGTTTCAGGTTGTTGCAAGTTCAGGGGAGATCTATTTGAAGTTCATTGAGTACTTGGAGTGCGTGGAACACTTGTGTACTGGCAGTAGTGGATACTGACTGGTTGGAGGTGAACACCAACTCTGTGTTTGAGTTGTGTGTTGGGACCATAAGAGAGAGAGATTCGAGGAAAGAATTACTGTACACTTGAGGTGTGGGAATCCTCTGAGAGGTGTGAAGAATAAGTGGCATCTTATTTATTGTATTCTTTTCTGGATGAGTATTAATACAATTGGGTATTGTCTCTCATATTCTATGTTGTTTCTGAATTCTAGTTACTTGTTACTTCTGGTTTAATTCTGCATCTTAAGTTGCTTATATATGGTAATAAATGGTGCTTCCATTGGGTTCCTAACAAGTATGATGTTATTGGGAACTTTCTAAGCTCTGTGAATAGTTTGATAGGTCCAAGGATCAAGTTGGCCGGTTGAGGAAGACACCCTTTTTCATTAATGTCAAAGCGGGTGAAAGATAAGAATGAAGGAGTTGTGCAATTTAGGAGAGAGCATTATAAAATGTTTTTTTCATCAATGACAAAGGGGGATATTGTTTATAATTTTATTTAGATTCATTGATTGTCAAGGTGATGTTAGTACGTAATGCATTAATGATAAAGTGATAGGTTCCAAGTGGATTTGAGAGTACATATCATGTGTGTAAGCCTTTGAAGTGAATGATAATGTTTGAGGGGTAAAATTAAGGGTAATTATTTATTTTTATACTTATGGAAGTGAAATTAATCCATTGGAATAGACTTGTGAAGGTCTAGGTGATCCTAGTCATCTCCTAGTCAACTTGGCAGATCTTTCTGAGTAAGCATACTGATGAGATCAGAATTCACATGTGAAGGTTTAAAAATAAATAGATCATATGGGTTTGTTAATATTTATTCCTAGATCATGTGGTTAAAATTTAATTTCTTGATATGGTGTCTATAAAAAGTTATGGTGGTGAAAGGTTGGTCTCCTAGGCAGATTTCACTATTTTCCACACTTAGCCAAATTTGCAATATCAAGTGAACAAAGGAAAACCAGTTAGTAGTATTTTTTTGGTAACATTTGATAATGGATTAATTTTATGGTGGTGTAAAATTGAAAGTGGTAGTGGAATTCAAGGGATATCCAATAAAATTGATTAGGAAGTTTGACTGGTTGTAAAATTATATTTATTTCATGTGAGAGTTGACTGTGCTTTTTTTGAATAAACCAAGGTGCAAAGAAATGATTATAGAAGACAAAGTATTCATAAAATATTGTTGGTATAAAAGTAAAATATGAATTATAATCCATATATATCATCCTACAAGTGTTTTGGAGTTTTGACTATCAATAAAGTTAAAGTTATTGTAGTTAAAGTTAACTTTTGTTGATTGTAATTATTACAGGTCTGAGTAAGCTTCTTGTAGTGGTCTTTATGAGCCTTTGGTGGTTGAATGAAGATGTATTATTGATTTTATAATGTTCCTTAGGTCTTGATATTTTCATCCATATGTTTATTGTACATGGAAAGTTTATATTCAGGTAGTTATTTCCTACTATTTCTAACTCTATTTCTGAATTTTGGGAAAAAGAAGAGAAATAACAGATGAGGGGTGTGTACCTGGTAAACATTATGCTTGTTGATGACCAGACAAAGTGAGATATTTTTTGGTGAGGAAGGACTACTTGAAATAAGACCACACTAAAAAAAATTGTATGTTAGACAATTATGAAGGGTAGACTGCCTAGAAACACGCTAGATCCAAGAAACAAAAACTCCCTTGGATGTCTATCAATCCACTCTCCTAATGATAAAAATGTTATGATAATAGAAATTAAAGATGATAAATTGATAATAACATAAATGCTTATGAAATAAAATAAATAATTTACCTATTCAATAAAAAATGTAGCATTGGGGATCAATACCATGCACAAGTGTATCAAGGTTAGGTTTAGAGGATCTGAGTAGGGTATATAGATAGTTTAGAAGCCAAAAGGTCTGGTGGGGTGTGAGGAGGTATAAAATAATAAAATATTATTTTTCTTGAAAATCAACCATCAGTGGTCAGGGTGATTAGTAATGGTTGTCCTGACTAGTGATGGTTAGATGACCGGTGATGGTTGCTATAACCACCAATGGTTATAGTAATCAGCTATGGTTACCTATATAAATTAGGTAAGATGTTTAAATGGAGTTGAGGGAATGTGGCTGATATGTAGGAGATGAAATATGGGTTATAAAGGTAAGGAATGATGGGTAGGTGAATTGATCAAAACAAAAAAAATTGATGAAGAAAAAAACACTAAAAACAAAAGAAGGATACATGTGTGATGCCAAGTAGGTAACAATTGAAACCTAAAAGAAGTTGGGTAGTATAACAGTACTCCATTATTTATAAGTCACACGAATAAAGTTTTGAGGTCTTGGATGCCTGTACAAAGAAAACAAAAGAGCTTAGATGCAATTTTTTTGGGATCCACAACTCTTCAAAGAGCCTTGCATTTATAACACAAAACTACTAAGTAAAGAGAGAGAAAGTTGCTAAGTTGGTCCAAGATAAAGATGTCGATTCGAAGAGAAGGAATGTTGTAAGGTGTGCATGGAATTTTTTTCATTTTTCCCATGCATTCCTAGCCTACAATTGTATGTTTTTTGTGTTGTAAGTTTTGATACCTGACCATCGACAGTTAGGTTAATCATTGAGAGTTAGGTTGACCATTGATTGTCGTACCCCTAAGTATAAAAATATTAAAATGGGTCTAAGTTTGATGTTGCTAAAGTGTCCTAGGTGTGTTAATAAATTTCAAGGTTTAGAAAGGTATTTTAAGGGTGAGTTAACTATGTATATAGTTAACTGATAGGTCCAAGGTGATGCGACATCAAAAACTAATCGAGGGAATGTTTTTGAGTGTCTACATTTTTCCCCTTTTTATTGTGTGACTGTAGGTCAATAAGCTATAGAACACAAATGAACTATTGACTAACCAAGGCTTCATTTCCTTGAGTATGGGAGGAGTGTATTCCCCCTCAAACCAAGAGTTGATGAGGTAACACTGAAATTGGGTCATGTTTTGATAAAAGGTAAAATAGAGGTCACAAGGTAGGTGACTAGAAAGGTGTGAGCATTTGAAACAAAAATATACATGCATAAAATACAACTAAATTTGAGAGTCAAAATCATGCAAAGACTAAAGTTGCTAATGTTGATAAGTTCAGGTTTGAGGATAAGTGATAAGGTAACTAATCCCTAGCATTGGTCATAGTTGACCGAGTTACATATATCAAATCTCCTAAGAAAGGTTGGTGTTTGCTTAGGTATCTAGGGCAGGAAGTGCTCCCAAGATAAACACAAATGGGTGGGTCATGCATAAGGTGGTACATAATGTAAAAGTTTAACATGGAAAAATTGGACAAGGTGGTCATTATGACCAAAGTAAGGTTGTTGCAAGGTATGCGAATATGTTGGGTCAAAAAGGTGCCAACGTTGAGGTGGACGTGGGTGAATGGTTTGGGTGGTTGGGTAAGGAGTGGATGAGCTGGCTCTTGATGCACTATGCAAGAGGACATTGCATACATAGTCTTAGGGATAGTGGATCCAACATAGACTTCAGGCCTAATGTAGTTCTTGCTAGTTAGGGGAGAGGGTGACTCATAAATAAGTCAAGGTGTGGCAAGAAATGGGTTACCCCATTTAGATGTGTTACATGGTTCAGTTTAGGTAGAAAAGGATGAGAAAGGTCGAGTAAATAAAGCATAAACCTAACCATCAATGGTTAGGGATAACTGGTGATGATTAAGAGTTAACCATCAAGGTATATGTAACCATCGATGCTTAGGGTCAATCATCGATGGTTGGATGAAAACCCTAATACCATGGTAAAAAAGCAAACGGTCAAACATTTATCCTCATTTACAAATTTGGCAATTTGTGGTTTTGTCCTATCTAAGTGTTGTATATGAAAGTGTGTGTGAGTTCCATAAATTACCTTGAGGTGTCAAAATGAGATTTGCTTATGAGTGATTGAGTGGGGTCAAGATGGACGTTGGAGACGCTTGTAGTCAGGTAGCTAGGCATGGATTGAGATGTTAACATTAGTCATAAAATGAGGTAGGCTCTATTTTTAAATTGATATGGATGATAAATTATGAAAATAAGATAGAGAAAATGGATGTGAATGCATGCTAGTGGTAGATTGTGCTAATAGAATATGCCCTAGGGTTTGGTTTTGCTAGGGTTTTGAGGGTGTATAAGAATGTGGGTAGGATTTGAGAGTGGTAAGGGGTATATAGGGGTGTAGAGGGAGTTTAAAAGTGGTGGGAAGGGAGTTGGAAGGTATCTAAGTTTTTTTTAGAGGAGGTTGGGGAGTCGAGGCTCACCATTGATGGTCACTAATAGTGACCATTGATGGTTGACCCAACCAATGATGGTCAACCCTAGGGGTAAAAAATGCCCCTAAGAGATCATTGATGATTGGGAGATCTATTGATGATTGAGGAAAAAGGGTGGGTGTTGTCTAATTAATATAGTTGTATATATGGATTTGAATATTGGGTGTATTGTGTTTAGTTTGATAGTTAGTGTTCTAATGTTGGTAAAGAATGATTGGGCATGCATGTGAATTTAATGAACAAAAGAGTATTAACATTTTCTATTAATGATAGATGATGCCATGAAATGTGGATAGTGTGTGAAAGAATGTTTTGAGGAAGGCTTGAGGGTTTATAGGTTAAAAAGATGGAGATAATAGGTATTTATTATTTTAGAGATGAGATGTAAGTAATTTGGGAATTTATATAATAGTAATCTAGGAAAAGATGTAGGGTAGTATATGATGATTACAAAAGTAAACACTAAATTAGGGGAGTAAATATGTTCAAGGTGTAGATGGGTATAGGTAAAATAGAAGAAGAATGTTTTAAGGGTAAATAGTCAACATTCGATTATATATGAGAGGTAGGTGGGTGTGTAAATAACCATTTATAGAAAGAAAGGATGAGTAATTAGGAACAAATAGGTGGGGTGCATGAAATTAATGAAGGGTTAAAATGGTTGTTTGTACTTTAGGAAAGATGAAATATTGTGATTAGGTATAGTAGTGATTAATAGTCATCATGTAAATAGGGATAGGTTTTCACATAATTCTTGGTATGATTATGTTGCAGGCTCGAGAGAAAATCTAGCTACATGATTGAGTGCCCAAGATATTTGAAGAGGTACAAGATGCTATATAAATAGAGTATTAGGGACACATGGAGGTAGTTAGTTTCAAAGTAATGCACCACTACCAATACCTACATAGACATGTTGTGATGATAATCAACCTCATCGAGAGATGGGACTCGATGACTAACACATTATAGCTAATGACAGGGGAGATGAGCATCCTATTAGAAGATGTGCACTAGATCACATGCTTACCTATCCATGGAGACCCTATCTACCACATAGAGAGTGAGGAGATTGATGAATACATAGAATTATTATATGGGGATGATAGATTAAATGTGTAGTTTTATGTAGGTGGATTCAACATTAGGCCATTATACCAATGAGCCCCAGGAGAGAGGCACCTGTTGACAATGATGCAACTAGTAGTGACCTGTTATGCACTACCAAATTTAGTTAGAGGGAGGTTCCCTTATGTTTTGCTAGGGGTACTTGTGGATTTTTTACATGGGAGGATGATCTTTGGATGGGCCTAGGTTCCATTAGTGTATATCTATAAAGATTTATGGGGATTTAGAGCACACAGACATTATGGTATCAGTGTGGGGTTTGTACTCTATTTTTGGGTGTATAAGCACATACAAGTGATGAGACCATTAACCCTGCCTATAAAGGGTTACCTACTGATAGCCTATAGAGTTGGATTTTATCAGTGGATGAGGGATGGGGTGATGATAGGGGCTAGAGGTGGTGCAATGGATATTGATTGGTTTTGAGATGCCTTAGAGGGCTTGGCACCTAGAGATATAGTTTGGATGCCATTTATGACTTGGCCTATGTGGGTTGGCTATAGATACCATACACTATCATTGCAGAGTTAAAGGTGGGTATATGGAAGATAGGATGGAAAAATAGAGTGCATCCCATTTGAGAGAGTGCAAAGATAGTTCAAATTTAGACAGGGGATCCTGCTTGATTTTACATGGTATAGGAGGGAGGATGTAGAGTTTTTATTACAAGTGTTATAGCCACAAGAGGAGTTAGATCATGAGGAGCTACCTGATAGAGTGAGAGATGATGCAAACATCACAATTGATTATCTTGCATGGTTTTAGGGTAGATATGTGATAGCTAATTTTGGTCTGGGTGATGGGAGCAGAGACCCATAGACATTAATTCAAGATAAGGACCGGCACAAGGTGATCTTCAAGCAATGATAACACTAGTAGCTACCCAAGCCTAGATTACAACATTATAGGGGTAGGTGGTTAGTCTATAGGGCCAAATAGGCACACTACATGGGTAGATTGGTGTGGGTGTGGCAACAACAATAGTAAGAGAGCCAACAGATTTAGTGCTATGGGCACATTATTTAGCCATTGTACAAGAGCTTAGTTATGATAAGGTGATGGTATTAATGTATTGACACATAAATGTATTGACACGTATTGATGTATATGATTCATATGACTTATACGAGATGAGTTAGATGTTTTATGGTGATTTTTATGTTTTATGAGATGCATGCGTATATGTTTATGATGTGATGATTTATGACTAGTGTTAATGTGTGATTTAGATACTTTAGATTTTATGGATGACAATTGCTTATGGACTTATGATTATGATGACTATTGAGATTGATTTTCTTAGTATAGGCATGTGATGATATATGGTTTGATGATAGTGATTGGATTAGGATCTAATGTGTGGTTAATTATTATGATGTACATGATTTGATTAAATAATTACGAATGTGATGTAATTTGTGAAATAAAATGGTTGGTATGATGTGTTTATTTTGATTCCATAGTTTGTGAGATATTATTCATTATGGATTAAGTTTTGCTTTAATATTATTATGGTGAGTAAAGATAGGATTTAATATTTGAGAAGCAATGTCCTCATGAAAAAATATAAGAGAGAGTAAGAAAAAGGCATGTTAGGTTTATTGGCCTGGACCCTATTAAACCTAATGTGGATTGATCTTAATAAAAACAAACCTTTCATATGCTTCACATTAGCATGATTTTAGTGAAAAGGTGTCATCATAAATGTAGGGTGCCAAGTGAGCTCATAGTATTTTGATTTATAGAGGGTATATAGGAAAAGGGGATGATAGGTAAACAAAGGGAAAAGGGATGAGGTAGGAACCTAATGTGGATTTTCTTACCCTTTCTGATAGGTGAATTGAGAACTAGAATAGATAAGTCCTATCTTTATAAGGTGTAGATTGATTAATGTGGGAAGCCTAAAAATATAGTTTTTTATGAGAGAGCCAATTATTGCCCTTTTGTGGGATAAATTTATTTTAATGGGGGTCATTTGCTACTTGCTTTTATGGAAAGGGTGAAGCCGATCAATGCAAGAAACTTTGAATGCTTTGATTGAGCCAATTGTGGTTTATATAAAGAGATTATTTTTGACATTTTGGCTTAGCCATCCTTAAAGGGAGTGGTCTAAGTCTTCATACAAAGAAGTGTCTAATAGTTATCCTTCGAGGGATCAGTCTATTTATTTTTGACTTTATTTGGTAGTCATCCTTTGAGGGAGTGGTTTGTACTTAAGAAAAATGGACCCAAATAATATTTTATATCCCATGTAGAATATTTGAATGCTATTTTAGACATAGACCCATCTACCCAAGCTTAGAGGTTGACCTTTATAGGGGTAAGATTTTTTCCATAAAAGGTGGTTGCAGGGTAACAGGAAGTGGTTTTAGAGAAACAAGTGACCATGGGATTCTATCTGGTTAGAGATGAAAAGTATCCATGATAATCATGCCATGGGTAGAGTCATAGTACCCATGTTTAAGATTAGCCAAAACTATGATGGATAACCACATGGGTTTGTTGTAATCACATGTTCCCAAGAGGAATAAGGTAATAAGGTAAGGGAGTTAAGAATCTCATAAACCAAGGGATGAGCTTAAGTTAGACAACAAGGTTTATCAGTTCTTTCCTAATAGTAGAAAGGATGCATATGTGAAGCATTGAGAGGCTTAGGTTTTAGTTTGCCTTTAAGAGAGGACAAATGATAAGCTCCTGATCCATACTTATGGATGATGATATAGGGTCCAAGCCAATTAAAAGAAAATTTTCCATTTTTGGTTTTCTCCATATTCATTACATGTTAGTTTTATTTAAGGATGAGGTCTCCAATATTAAATTCCCATTCTTTCAGATGCTTGTTATAAGAATGGGTGATACGTTCTTAATAGGTGTAAAGATGGTTAAGGGTAGCAAGGTGATGCTCATCGAGCAACTCAAGGTGTGCAAGGCATAATTGATGATAATCATCATCAGAAATGATGTCTTATAAGGATATGCAAAGAGAGGGGATTTGAACTTTGAGAGGTAAGATGTCCTTTATGCCAAAGACCAGGGAAAAAGGTGTAGCACCTATAGAGGTTTGAATGCTAGTGTGACATGCCCACAAAGCGAATGGGATGTGCAAGTGCCAATGCCAACCTAAAGCACTTACAACTTTGGTTAGCATCTTGATGAGGGTTTTGTTAGAGGCTTCCACTTGTCCATTTTCCTATGGATGATAAGGCAAGAAATGGCTGAGCTTGATGTCAAAGGCATCATAGAGGGCTTGAAATTTCTTGTTTTTGAAGGATTTTTCATTATTAGTGATGATTTTGTGAGGGACAACAAAATGATAGATGATGTGGTGGTTGATGAAATCGATATTTTTTTTAGCTTTTATCAAGATAAGGGGAATGACTTCACCCATTTAGTGAAATATTTGATAATAGTGATGATAAATGGTGTCCTTGAGATGAGTGAAGATTTATTTCTCTAATGAGATCAACCCCCCACTGTGAAAAGGGCCAATAATCTTTAGATACCTGAAGTCCATGAGCGGGTGCATGGTGTAAGTTAGCATGTTGTTGGAATTTGACACATTTATTTACATAGTCAAGGTAGTCCTAATTGAAGATAGGCAAATAGTATCCAAGGCATAGGATTCTTTTAGTGAAAATGAGGCCCCTAAAGTGTCCACCACATACTCCATCATGAATTTCCTTGATAGCATGGGAAATATCATGACTTTGTAGACAACGAAAAAGAAGGCTGTTAAAGCTAAATTTGTAAAGGACTTCCCCTAGTATGGTATAATGAGATGTACCCTGAATGAAGGCTTTTTGGGCATTCTTTGAGAGGTTGGGTGGAATGATGCCAAGGTCAAGGTAGTTAAAAGTTTGGTCATACCAACTGTTTGAAGGAGATGCCTCCACACTACAAATGGTAGGAAGATATGAAATCATATATGAAGGTCTGATGAAGTGATGGATGGTGAAAAATATTTTAGATTCAGTGGGTTGAGAGGGAATTTGAGAGGCAAGGGAGGCTATTGTATCTACAAATTTGTTATTATATTAGAGTACTAACTAGATCTGGTAACATTCAAAATATGTTAAGAGTTTGTCAAGGAAAATCTTATACTTTTGAAAAATAGAATTTTTACATTGATAGGACCCATTGACTTGGTTGATCATGAGTTGGGAATCACCAAAGACAAAAATGGTTTTGATTCCCAAGGTGAGAGCAGTTTGGCGATTGATGACCAAATCTTAATATTTTGCCATGTTAATACATTCAAAGTCAAGTTTAAAGGAAAGTGGAAGATGTTCTCCATGAAGGGGAATGAGAATTACACCCTCACCCCCACCATGTTGGCATTTAGAGCCATCAAAGAATATGGTCATTTGGTAAGGAGGGTTTTACTGAGAAAGAGTCATAATGGACTCATTTGGAAAGGTCAATGGAATGGATTGGTTATCCAAGAGGGGAGCTTTGACCAACTAGTTAGTGATGACTTTCCCTTTAATGGATTTTTGTTGAAGAAATTCAAGATTGAACTCATCTAGAAGCATGAGCCACTTAGCCATATGCTGATTTTGGTATGGCTTAGAGTGCATATACTTAAGTGGGTCAGTGTTGGTAATAATGTATGTTTTTTGATTGAGAAGGTAATGACAGAGTTTAGAGGTGACAAAAATGAGAGTGAGACAAATATTTTTAGGATGGGTATATCATGTCTCATATTATATAAGCATGTGACTAATATAATAGATGAATTTCTATTTATTTTGTTCATCTTGATGAGCCAAAATTGCTCCTAAAGAGTGATCAATGGTGGATATGTAAAGGTAGAAAGGTTGGTCATCCCTAGGTAGGATAAGAACGGATAGAGAAAGTAGGTAATCCTTGAGTGAATCAAAGGCTTTTTTACAATATTTGGTCCATCTAAAGGAGGTGTATTTATTCAAAGGATGGTGAAAGGGTTGGCATATATTTGATAACTAAGAGATGAAGCGATGGATAGATTGGAGTTTCCCTTGTAGAATGCGAAGTTGTTTAAGGTTTGTTGGAGGAGGTTTTTCCAAGATAGCCTTGACCTTAGTAGGATCAATTTAAATTCCATGGAGGGAAATGATAAATCCAAGGAGCTTCCTAGAAAGGACCCCAAAAATTCATTTCTTGAGATTGATTGAGACATGGAATTAGATTAATCGATAAAAAATGATAACAAGAATAACTAGATGATCCTTGTAGTGTTTGGATTTCTTGAGGAGATCATCCAAATAATCTTTCATAATCTTATGGATAATATCATGGAAGATATAGGTCATGGCTCCTTGATAAGTCACACCTATGTTTTTTAAACTGAAATGCATGACCTGATAGCAGAAGGTTATCGAAGGAGTAATGAAGGTGGTTTTATGTTGATTTGAGGAGGTGATTAGGATATGATTATATCTTGAAAATATATACATGAGGGATAACATCTCATGGCCCATGGTAAGATTAACTAGTTGGTAGATATTAGGTAAAGTAAAGTCTTCTTTGGGGCATGTAAGGTTAAGGTCACAAAAATCCACACAAAGATGGAGTCCCCTAGTGGGTTTGGTAAATGGGAATAATATTAGAGACCCATTGTGGATAGTTAATGGGTTGAATGAAGTTGATAGATAGAAGATGTTTAAGTTATTATTTGATGAGAAGAGCTACATGAGGGTCATTTTATGAAGCTTTTTACATACCAACTTAGCCTTAGGATGGGTAAAATTTTTATGGAGATAAATGGAGGGGTCAATCTTGAACATATCCTGATAAGACCATGTGAATGTGATGTTATGGTCTTGAAGGAAGGTGGGATAATCTTGTTGCTCATCTGAGTTTAAGGATTGGCCAAGTTTAATGATATGAGGATCCTCTCTAGTACCCAAGTTAACATTGATAGTTGATTCATTGAGCATGGTTTGGTTTTCAAGAGGGAGAGATTTATGGATAGAATAATCTCCTACACCAAGATAGGTGAGAATGGAATCATCATATTGATGCTAAATGGTATGAATGGTGGGTTAATCATGGTTGATCATCTCAGGATGGATGAGGGGAAAGGTTTTGGCTTGGACACCTTGTTGATAGGTTAGTGGGCCTAGACTAATGGTATTGATAAAAAAAAGTTGGATGGGATGATGTCAGAGTCTTTGGATTGGGAAGATGAACTAGGTGAGGATGAAATCTCTTCCATGGGGTTAGAAATAGGTTTTGGTGAGTTAGGATCTTCTAGTGGTTCAAACTCGAGCCCAAAGAACACATAAGGTTTTTGAGTTTTGATAATGGTTAATTCATGAGGTACTTGTTCGTAAAGGCCCATACCAAATCTTTTTCAAGCACAGTGATGAAGATAGGTTTTAGCAGACAATGGATTGATTAGATAAGATAAATTATAAGTGAAAGGTTAAATATATGGAGTGGTGATAGGAGTGAGGAGTGGTTTATCAAGTTCCCCATAGACAAAATATTTGCTATTGTTGAGAAGTCCAAAGGGGATGATGAATCGTATGTTGGGGTCATAAAAAGGGTCATTTTGGAGGTTCCCATATTCATGTAGAGTGGGAAAATCATCTAAGGCTAAAAGTTGATATTACCCAAGGGAGAGATGTTGGAAAATTTGTGCCAAGGAACCCTTAATGGGAATTTAGGAAGAAGGGATAGATGTAATAGTTGGGGCTTCATCGTTGTTGATGGTAGAAGCACTACAGGTCCTAGTTGGTGGTGAAGTTGTGTTAATGGGGTTGGTTGACTATGTGGGAGATGAATGTGGAAGAAGGACATCATTAGGCCTATAGGTCATGTTGCAAGATATAAAAGGACTAGGATTGACCTTGATGGTTATAACATGTCCTTCATGTTTAAATTTGACATAATAGTGTAAAGTAGATGGGATACAACTCATAGCTCAGATCCAAGGGCATCTGAGTATAATGTTATATTGTAACTCACCCTCTACAACATAATAGAGCTCAAAAATAGTGCAAGGCCCTAAGTGTATTTGGAGGACAATGGTCCCCAAAGTAGTAGCCATAATATCATTAAAGGAGTGAATAACCATTGTGATTTTGGCCATGATGTTATTTGGTAAACATAGCTTATCGAAAGCATGGGAGGAGATTATGTTAATGCTACCACCATCATAGATCATTACCCTTTTGATGTGGGTATGATTAATGTATACATTGACAAAGAGAGGAGGGTCAAATTCCTTAGAATAGGTTGGAAATATCTTAAAATCCTAGAAGGTGATGATGGTAGAATATTGAAGGGCCCCAATGAAGGATGCCAAAGGTTAAGGGTCATCTGGTTAAACCTATATGGTTTATAGAGCCTCTATCAGCACCTGATGGTGATGAGGTGACATGTTGATTAGCTCATAAAGACTCATCTTGACCAGTGTCTGATAGAGTTACTTCAACATGGTTCATTGAATGGATTCAGAAGGGTTAAACAGAGGGGCACCAATGATGGACACCTTGGTCCATAGTGATGGCATAGTTTAAGGTGTTGGTGTTTGAGATTGGTTAGAAGTTTGAGGCATATGCCTATGGGATGGACATATTGGCTCTTCTTTTACCTCTTTTATGAGCTTGAGATCAAGTAATCATGTGGATGGTATGGACAATGGGCTCGGGTGGACTAGGTGATTGCCTTGATTCCTCCCCCTTACTTTTAAGTGAAAGTAGGGAAGTTGGTGTAGGTTAAGATGGTGGTTGAATTAGTTAGGTTGATAGTTGGGTTTATAAGGGAAGTGATAGTGGTTCATCTAACAATAGATCATCATCATCATATAAATGGTGAATAAGAGGTTGGAGATCTTTGTAGTTCTTTGTGTCATGTCTTGGCATCTTATGGTATGCATAGATTTGAGTATCATCAAACCAAGAGGGTTTGGTATTAGAGGGGGTAAATAGCTTAATAGGTGGAAGTTTAATGGAGGATGTTTACAACCTCTGTAAAATAACTGATTAAGATTCATTCAAAGGTATTGAAGGTGTTAAAATGTTCATCGAGGAAATAAGAACCTTCATAGGCATGGTATTGACCTTAGAAAGGGTAGTTGGTTGAACAAATTTGGTAGATGGTTTAGGTTAGGTTGGCTTAGCTGTGATTGGGTTACTAGTGGATGGTTTTGAAGTAGAGGATGAGGGATTGATAATAGGTGGGAAAGTGGAGGGGGATAAAATAGATAAGAATGATGAAGAAGTCGATGGCCTGGGTAGTGGATGGGTAGGCATAGAAAATAATTTTGGTTTGATTGAAGCAAAATAGGTGACTGGGATGGTAGAAGGGTGGGGTCCCAAAATAGATGGTAAATTAGAAGGAGGTGGCATAGGTCAAGCTTGAGGATGAGGTTTAGGAAAATGCACCCTTCGGTCCATCTTGATTAGTGGTTTGTTAGGTGGACTAGAGGGGGTTAGGTCCAATTTGATGGGTGGATGGGCGATGCTAGGTGTGGTAAGGATACCTAGAGTCTTGGCTGTCTAACGAGAAAATTATGAGATGATCTAGGTGGAGGTGGGTGATACGATTATCTCATGTCTTGGGAGTAAGGAATGTTTGATGATGGGGTGATAATAGGTTTAAGGGTGGATGATAATGAGGTTGAGGGTTTAACTCTATTTTGGTATGGGATCCCCAGACGGTGCCAAAAGGTGGGTCTATCTAGGTTAGGTTGTGAGGAAAATTCTAGACTTTGTATTAATTGAGAAAAGGGATTGTAAATGGATTTGGTTCCTTGATTAGTCATTTCAAATATTAAGCCCTTAGGAAAGGAAGAGGGTAGGGTTCCTTCATATTTACTTGAGTTAGAAGGTTTTGAAATCCTTAGTTGGGTAAATGAGGTGATGGTCACTTGTGGGGTGATTAAGGGAGGAGATGGTTCTTTGATCGGGGGTGTAGGTATGGTATCAGTTCCTTCCTTTGCTAGGGTATCAAAAGGAAAAGAGGGGGATTATACCATTTCATTTGGTAGGGTAGAAAAAGAGGTGGTTAAATTGACAATTTCTTTCATGAAAGGAAAAGCAGGCATGGGCATGAGCTGATCAAGTGAAGATAAGGGGGATATAAATTATTCTATTTGGGAATTTAAAGGGATAAGAGGTGAACTTACTTCTTCCATAGGTGAGGTTGGTGAAAGAGCCATATAAATGTGGGGCTCATCCACCAAGGGATCATTTATGATGATGTTAATTGTGTGTGCCTCATGGGATGATGATGGTTCAAGTTGGTTGTCATAGGGTTCAGTAGGTAGAGCATGGTTGGGAAAAGGTTTGCAAAAAATATCAAAGGAATGATTAGGAGGTGCATTGGGGTTGTTAAACAATAATTCACCATTATCAACCAAGTTTTGGACAAGGATTTTAAAAGTGTTTCACCAATCTATGTCATGTCCAATGACTTGATAGAAAGCACAATGGTCATTTCATTATACCACCCAAGCATGGGGTGAGAAGGGTCACATTGTTGAGGTGGATTGATTGGTGGAAGTTGGATAAGGTTAGATTTAAGTAGTTTGTCTAGTATAGAGACATACTATTCTCTTATAGGTTTTAATTATTTAAGGGGAACCTAATTTTGATTTTGGTTTGGTGGGTAAGAAGGGTTGGAAGGAGCAGTTTGGTGTGATGGGTTAACAATCGAAGGTGGCATAATTTTTAAGAAAACCATGTTTGTGGATGTTTTGGCTTTAGTATTAGTTGGATTTGATGTTTTGGTGGAAGAGGGGTCATTGGGTTTAAAAGTGGAATTATTATTTTACAATTTCAATTTACCCTCATCTATGGCTCGATTTTCAAATTTGCGTACCATTTTGAATGCTTCATCAAAGGTTCTAAACATTTGCACCTGAAGGGTGGGAGCAATGTGTTTTGTGCAACCCCTAGAGAAAAATTCAATGAGTTTCATTTGAGGTAATGAAAAGGACAATTTATTAATAACACCTCACCATCGTGAAACAAAGTCATTAATTGATTCATCATCAAACTACCTGATAGAATAGAGTTTGGCTATGGAGACCTTCTTGGATATGTTCACCAAAAAATGTTCTAATAAGATTTGGGCAAGTTGGGAGAATGAAAAGATAGAATGCCTAGGAAGGGCACTGTACCAATCCAAGGTGGGTCCTAATAAAGACATAGGGAAGGTTCAAAGGAGGAGGGTGTCATCATATGCGATCAAGTAACAAGAATGGTGAAATGCCCTCAAATGTTGCTGAGGATCCTCCTTACCCTAAAACTTGGAGAATTTGGTGAGCTCCCAATGAGGAAGATAAGCATGAATTGAGATAGATGGATTGATAAGTTCATTGAAAATTTGGTCATAGGATAAAAGGTTATGAGACCTAGAGATAGATGACTCGAGTTGGGTCATATTATCTATGAGCATCCTTATCAGGTTGGGTTGGGGTTCAACAGTTGTATAACTTGGTCGTAAGTTCTATTGAGGTTGGGTTGCATCTATGAATTGGTATGTAGTAGGAGGTATGGAGGTGGACACATATTGGTATGTGGTGATATGAGGTTGGGAAAATACTCCAACAAGACTAACATGCATTAAGGGTTGAGTGGCAGGTGCAATATATCCCTATAAGTTGGGAATATATCAATAGGGTGCTACGGGGGCTTGTAGGGGAATTGATAAAAATTCGTTTAGGGGTACATTTAGGTTGGTTAATGGGGGCACGGTTTGGGTTGGTAATGCTAAAGTGCTTGTGGGTTGTTGATGGGTCGTCACCCTAGTGATAATGGGAGGGAGTGTTTGTGATATGGATAACATCAAGCTTTGAAAGGGGGTTGAGGTCTGTATATTGGTTAAGCTGGAGGGAATGGTAGACATGGGTGTGGAAGACACCACACCTATAAAAGGGGTATAAGTGATAAGGGGTAAAGTTGAGCCAATGTTAGAAGTATTGGTTGGAGTAACAGGTGTCTGAGTGGTGGTAGTAGATGAACCAATGGTAGAAGAAGAAGATTGACTGACATAAGGTTAGGTTAACATTAGGTGGTGTGGCATACCATAGGGTGGATATATGGGAGGAACTAAAGCCATCAAAGTATGGTATGACAAAGTATTAAGATAGTGTTAAAAACCCACTAAATTGTTATCTAGAAAGGTGGCAAAATCTAGATCACCCTCAGGAATCATTGGAGGCATGGTAGTTGGGGGAGAATGGTTCAGTGAAGCATGGGGTGATTTATCAACATTTGAGGTGTAATCCATGGATGAGGATGAAGAGGAAGATGGTGGTTGGTTGTTTTGATTTATCACTTGTAATCTGGTTAAGACCATGTGATAAATTAGAAATGGATAAGGAACCTCTCATCTCAAACAATGAGGAAATAAATAAAAACCCAAAGTAAGTAAAACACACACTACAAGCACAATTAATTCTAGGATTCGTTTTAAATCACTTTTGGATTATGCCTTAAATAGTGTGAAAGGGGAAATTGGATTGCAAATTGGGAACTATAAAATATGTCTAAGTATGGTTTCAAGTTAAATTTTTTTTGCTTAAAGAATCTGCACTAGACGAAGTACATGGCCTAGTACTAGGGGCTTGCTCCTCGCACTTCATGAACCCAAAGCTAAACTGGGCTACTTAGCTAATAGATATTATTTGTTTAGAGTTTATACTATGCTACAAAATGGAGTGGGTCCTCCCCTTGGTGATGAAATCTAAGTGGGATCACCAGGTAGGGTAAGGTGATCTAAAGGGTGATGAAATCCCAATAGGCCTTGTCTCAAGTAAGTTTTGAGTTTTATTTTGTGTAAGTGGTTTGGTAGTGTAACAAAAGTGTGTTACACTTAATTCACAATTCTTTTAGTTAATCTAGGTGAGCTAAGAATTAAGTAGGCAAGATAATGAATGTGCTCAATTTCAACCCAAAAGAAATTTTTGATGTCTTTTCATGCGAACAAGGAACAACTAAAAATGCACTTAATATAGGATGAAAATGCAACCTATCTGTAAGATGAAATTTTTTTTTCCTTTTTATTTTTAAAAAAGAAGAGAAAAGAATTTTTTTTATCTTTTGAAATTTAGAAATAACAGAAATGCAAGAACATGAATTTTCACTAATGCAACTATATGCCAAAAAAGGACTATGAACCTAGAAGGGGTCCCACCAGGCGTGTTAGAATGTTTCCTACTATTTCTAACTCTATTTTTGACTTTTGAGAAAGATAATAGAAAAAACATATGAAGGGTGTGTACCTGATAAATGTTGTGCTCATTGATGACTAGATGAAGTGAGAGCTCCTTTTTGGTGAGGAAGGACTACCTGTAATAAGATCACACTAAAATAATTTATTTATTAGATGAGTATGAAGGGTGGAATACCTAGTAACACGCTATATATAATAAACAAAAACTCCCTTAGATGGCTATCAATCCACTCCCCTAATGATAAAAATGTTTTGACAATAGAAATAAAAGATGTTAAACTAATAAGATCATAAATGCTTATGCAATAAAATAAATAACATACCTATTCAGACAATGTAGCACAATGGATCAATACCATGCACAAGTATATCAAGGTCAGGTTTACAGGATCTGAGTAGGGTCTGTAGACAATTTAGAATCCAAAAGAAGGTCTAGTGGGGTGTGAGGAGTTCTAAAATGACATACTATTATTTTATCTGATAGGTGACTGTCAGCAGTTAGGGTGACCAATGATGGTTATCCTGATCATCGATGGTTAGATGACTAATGATAATTGATATAAATGTCGATGGTTATAGTAACCAACTATGGTTACCTATTAAAATTAGGTAAGATGTTGAAATGGAGTTGAGGGAATGTGGATGATGGGTAGGAGGGGAAATATGGGTTCTAAAGGTAAGGAATGATGGGTAGGTGAACTGATCAAAACAAAAAAAATTGATGAAAAAATAAAACACCAAAAAAAAAGTATACATGTGTGATGCCAAGTAGGTGACACTTGAAACCTGAAAGAAGTTGGGTAGCATAACAATACTCTAGTTTTCAAAAGTCATGCAGACAGAGTTTTGGGGTCATGTATGCCTACACAAAGAAAACAAGAGAGCCTGGATGCAAATTTTTTGGATCCACAACTCTTCAAAGAGCCTTATATTTATAGCACAAAATTTTTAAGGAGAGATAAATTTGCTAAGTTGGTCTAGGATAAATATGTCGATTCAAGAGAAGGAAACCTATAAGGTGTGCATCAAAAAGTTTCTATTTTTTCTATGCATGCCTGGCCTACAGTTGGATTTTTTTTGTGTTATAGGTTTGGATACCTGACTATCAATGGTTAAGCTAATCATCAATGGTTAGGATAACCATCGATGGTCGTACCCCTAAGTATAAAAAGGTTAAAATGGGTTTAAGTTTGATGTTGCTAAAGTGTCATAGGTGTGTTAATAAATGTCAAGGTTTATAAAGGTGTTTTAAAAGTGAGTTAACTATGTGGATAGTTAACTGATAGGTCCAAGGTGATGTGACATCAAAAACTAGTCGAGGGGACATTTTTGAGTGTCTATAGTAGTTTGAGTCTCATTTGTGAAGATAGTGTTTTTGGGCTAGTTAAGCCTAATAGGTTTTTAAGACCTAATGGAGGTTTTAGAGTATGAGCAAATGATTTGATGTTTATTGAGCCTGGAGAAGGATCATAGAGAATGAAAGTAAAGTTATTTAAGTGGTTTGGGCCATTGGTAAGGTCCATATGGAACATAGTGGCTTAAAGTGTTACATGAAGGTGAATTAGGTCTCCATGGGACCTATTGAAGGCTTAAGTGCTAAAAGAGGTTTCATAAGGTGAGTGAGTGAATTGAAAGTGTCGTATGACTTGTTAAACATAAATATGGTGTGTAGGAAATTGTGTCTAAGAGTTTAAAAGGGTTCCATATATGTTTAAGGGCTATTGACATCTAAGTGTAACATGTGACCTAATCAAGGGATAATTGCTTAGGTCTTGCTTAAGTCCAATGTGTTGTTTTGAGCCATTTGAAACATGGTCAACCTAATGAGTTGATATACATTATATGTAATGTGTCCTAAGACATATATTGATGTTTATCTAAGTGGGATAGAAGCCTTAAGTGTTATAGGTATAATCACTGAGAGGGGGGTGAATCAGTGAGCCCTAATAATCTAACTTTAATTATGATCTTTGTGAACTAGGAATTTGACTCAAGAGAGGATGGTTAGTATCATTTTAGTCCCAAAATAAAATCAAAATGAAATAAACACACTAGCATAACAAATCTAGGCCTAGTTACTAGGGAGAGCTTAATTAATAAGACAAAAATGGAAAACACAATTAAAACATGAAAGAAAGACCTTCCTTCACCTTCCTTGGATGATCCAAAATGCTTTTTGTAGTGGCTTGCTCGATTTTGTGCTCATGAAGTCTACATCAATGGAGTGTGGCAACCTCCATTTCTCCTTAGCACCATGTTTGGCTTTGGTTTAGCTTGGCTTGGCTCAATATTTGGGCATAATAACACTAATTTTCATAAGGCTTTGGAATCAATTTAACATTATAATTTTGTATTATTCAAGTTTAAAATTCAATAGGCAAGGCCTCCTATTTATATATTTTTAAAAATGGCTAGAATCAACCTAAACCGTCCAGCTCAAGATAGAGATGTGTAGCTAAGGATTAATTCAATTATGTAATTAAAGTTTATAAATAGGTTCATCAAAAAGTGGAATAGAGGGGAATTTAATAGGCATGGACGGTCTTAATGAGGCATGAGAGGCATAGATCTTGACATTTTATCTATTTATGGCCTAGAGATGTCTTCCTAAGAAATGATGTCACCTAATGATGCAGATATTCAATATTCATTTCCAAAAATAACTTATTCAAAAAGTTCCATGGAATTATTAATTAGGCTCATGATTTGGTTTAATTACCTCTTAAGTATGATTAATCACTTTGATGCAAACCTTGGCTCTTTGTGCACAAACTACTCAAATTGGTCAGAATGTCTTATTATTGGACAAAAATTTAATTGGATTGGAATTAAGATGTGATGTTAGATCCATTAAAACCATTATCCCATTTAAGATGTTGCCAACACAAAATAACAAAGGCATATGTCTCATGCAAGATATTTGATAGAAAAGAGTAATCCAGAGCACCCAGGTGTAAAATTGGCATTTTGACTCAAAATGGTATGATCAAAGTTAGCTACTTCATAAATTGCATTATCCTATTTAGGGATACTTTGGCCAAAATTAGAACTTGAATATGTCAATTTCAAATCTTTTAATGTGTTTTAGTGTTTTAGGCCAAATTGTGCACTTTAGTAGAAATTGGTCAAAAGCCTGATTGATGGTCATTGGTGGCTAGATTTAGGTGTCTATAGTTTGTCCCTATTTGGGAAGGCATTGCAAGCTATAATCATAGTAACGTCTTCTCAAAGAATTAAAAAGTCTTATATACCTACAACTACAATGATGATGAACTAACTACATGATGAACCCCTCAAGGGAATGGTTAACACAAGTAGGTTGGAAAATTGTCCCTTGAAAAGAAAGAAGTGAAATGAGGGGACTAAAGAAAGGAAGATGATGGGGTGAAAACATAATGACATTGAAAAAGTAGTCAAAATCACTAATAATGCAAGTGGGATGGTGTACAATGGTCTACTCAAAGGCAATTATAAGCATTGTACCCTGCTAGTGGAAACATGGTATAATAACACAATGATTTGCCCAAAGGTGATTATAATCATTGAGAAGATGGAGCTATCCTAGGTAGGACATATAACAAGATAACAACATGCCCTGTATGGGTAGAAAAAGTAAAGTGGTGACAACATAATGATTTTCTAAAATGTGGTTATAATCATTGAGAAATGCAAGTGGGATGATGTACAATGATTTACCCAAAGGCAATTATAAGCATTGTACCTTGATTATGACAAACATGATTGATTTGGATGATGATGATGATAATTTGATACAGAGGTTAAAGATGAATTGGGACAAATTGCTAATAGGGAGATACTCATATGAACTAAACAAAGGTTGAAATTTGGTCATTGTTTAATTATGTTGTGTATTGGGATGGAGTCGAGATGGTGGTGCTGAAGAGATGTTGATGCCACCATTGTTGAATAGACTTCTTAAAGCTGAGGTTTGTTGTAGCATGTATTGATAGGCATCATGGTATAACATCATGAGGACTTAGCCGAAATATGCATAAGGGCTGACTCTCGTAATCCAATACTCAATAGAAAATAATACACCACTGATAAAAACCATGATGACAATGTAAACATAGTAATATGGATGGATTCAAGTGTAAGTGTAGGGAAGGAATCACCCAATGAATGCACATAGACCAAATCAAGGCAACAGTGCTAAAAGTAAACAAATAGGCACATAGACAAACAAACAAGTAAAAAAAAATAAACAACTCAATCCATATGAACATTACCCCTATAAAATAGGTGACAACTTAACAAACTAACAAAATAGGAATATAAAAGAAAAGGAAGGGGGTGGCTAAGCTATCTTGATATGCACTAGGCAAGTGGACGTTGCCTACATAGTTCTATGGATGTAATATCCAACAAAAAATTTAGGCCAAATGTAGTTCTCCTAGGAAATGGGAAGATATTGATAATTGATGAAAACAAGCAGAATGGACCTGATAGAAGAATAGGAATGGTCTTACAAAATGGTAAGTGCATGGAATAAAAGGCCAAAAAAGGATGGGAAAACTAAGTTACAATTGATTTACTTGTAACTTAGTAAGGGTTTCCAGAATCCTTAAGGTAAATAAGTGGTCAATGTTTTTTGTTTTTTATAATGGTTTTTAAAATGTTTTTAGAATTTTTAGAGTATCTCAACTTGATCAAGAATGATGAGAAACTAAATGGTTAAAGCTTGTAAAACAACAAGAGCATTGCTTAATATGCTCAAAAAATGGCAAGAGTGTGGCTTAGGTTGCTCATAAATGATGAGAGCGTGGCTTAGGTTTATCACAAAATAACAAGAACATGGCTTAGGTTACTCATAAAATGGAGAAAGCATGACTAGAAAGGGTGATTGAGTTGACCTCAATAAGTATTGAACATTGCCTACATAGTCCCAGAGTAGGACCTCAAGTCACTATGGTTCTACCTTACAATAGAGGAGTCTGACTAATATAGTATCCAATTCAAATAAAATAGGCACAATTGCTATAAAGACATAATATGGTATAGAGAATGGCTAATTGGTATGGTCAAAGCACAATAAACAAGTATTGCCCCTAGTTTGCCATAAGAGGTTATAATTAGGATATAATGACATAGATCACTAAGACTAATTTTCCCATAGGTGGTTATAATTAGGATCAAGATAATGAGAGAGAATGAAACAAGAAATGAAGGATGCAACTACCAAATGTCTGTCATACTACTCCAAAATACTGACTCTATCTAGAATGTATGAAATAATTGTTAAAACCAAATCTGAATGCTCTTTCTAAAAGTGGCGATAGAACCAAATAGAATGGAACCAAGGTCATAGATCTAGGTAGGGAAAAATGAACTCAATTGATGGTGAAGGTATCGTAAAATAGATAGGCAATAGGGAAAGTGATAGGTTGGTAAAAAAGGTATTATACAAAGAAGATTAACAAAATGATATAACTTGAAATAACCTGAAGACAATACACCAAGGCACTCAAACATATTACCACTTAAGGTGGATAATGTGTTGGGGATCAACCAACAATGGATTACACTTGTGAAAGCAATAAACACAGAAATAAATCAAATAGATAAGTAACTGGAATGATAAATAGTACAGAACAAGAGATACAATAAAACACCCTGAAAACTTGTATTAAAACTCTTTACAATAGGAATACAATTGAAGAAACTTCTTTCTTCCACACCTCTCTCAGATGCAC
Organism: Torreya grandis; assembly: GCA_037957365.1. Taxonomy (NCBI): domain Eukaryota; kingdom Viridiplantae; phylum Streptophyta; class Pinopsida; order Cupressales; family Taxaceae; genus Torreya; species Torreya grandis. The sequence continues at coordinate 1,542,786 of JARHVA010001863.1, read as the reverse complement.
ACAAGATCTCTCACTAGATCTCTATTCCTCAAGAGCTCTCTCTCTCAAATACAATCAATTCCAACAACCTGGATTGATGCAACTCAGTACTGTCCTTCAAAAATTCACAATGTTCTACTCATACTCACTCAATAAGCTAAGAAGATATTTCCTACATATAGAATTAGGAAACTTGAGCATGCTCTTACAACAAACAGTTAAGCCTCTTGAACAAGGGCTCTAAAAATAATATTGCTAATAATAGAGACGCGAGCTTGAGACTACAACTCAAACTCATCATGTAAACACTCGCTTCTGTCCTCGGAAATCGCTTTCTGGACACACAGGTAACCGACGTCGGTTCCTGCCTGTTCGCCTGTGACCGTCGCCGGTTGACCCACTGCCGACATCGGCACCTCTGCAACTGTAACTGACCGACGTCGATTGATCCTGATCGACGCCGGTGTCTATGTAGACCCGAACCTATTTTAGTATGCTCCTTGGTGAAGCTTATAGCTCCACACCCTAACAATCTCCCACTTGGAGATAAACAGCTGTACCAGTACCTGTATAGAAACATCTTCTAGCTCCTCCATCTTCAACTCAATCATGAAGACCAACAGAAGTTGAATGAAGATTCAACTTCTCCTTAGTAACTGGCTTGGTTAACATATTAGCAGGATTCCTATCTGTATGGATTTTCTCCAGCTTCAACTCACCATCTTTCAATACCTACCGTATGAAGTGGTACCTTAGCTGTATGTGCTTGGTTCTTGAGTGAAAGGCTGAGTTCTTAGCCAAATAGATTGCACTCTAACTGTCACTATACAATCTGCAACTCCCATGCTCCCTTCCAAGCTCTTCCATGAACCGTGTCATCCATATCATCTCCTTGCTAGCTTTTGTGGCTGCAATATACTCTGCTTCTGTAGTTGACAAGGCAACAACCTTCTGCAACTTAGATATCCAGCTAACCGCCGTTCCACCTACAGTAAAAACATAACCTGTAGTGCTCCTCCTGCCATTCAAATCACCTGCCATATCTGAATCTACATAACCATGTAGAGAAGTATCTGAACCTCCATAGCACAAGTGTCTACTGCTAGTTCCTCTCAGATATCTAAGGATCCACTGAACTGCTTTCCAATGTTCCTTACCTGGATTGGCCATATACTTACTTACAACTCCCACTGTTTGGGCAATATCCGGTCTAGTACACACCATTGCATACATCAAACTCCCTACTGCGGAAGAATATGGAACCTTACTCATGTACTCTACCTCATCATGTGAATTAGGACATTGTTCTTTACTCAACTTAAAATGTCCAGCCAAAGGTGTGCTTACCGGTTTAGCATCCTGCATATTGAACCGTTTCAACACCTTGTCCACATAATCCTCTTGAGACAATATCAACCTGTGATTTTTCCTGTCCCTCTTAATGCTCATGCCAAGGATTTTCTTTACTGCTCCCAAATCCTTCATAGCAAACGTTTTAGCTAATTTCACCTTAAGCTCAGAGATATCCTGCATGTGTGATCCTGCAACCAGCATATCATCTACATACAACAATAGAATAATATATCTACCATTATCAAATCTCTTAAAATATACACAATGGTCAGATTGACATCTACTGTAGCCATGCTCAGTCATAAACCTATCAAATTTCAAATACCATTGCCTAGGAGCTTGCTTGAGGCCATACAAGCTTTTCTTCAACCTGCACACTAACTTCTCCTTACCCTTGACCTCAAATCCTTCTGGCTGTTCCATATAAATTTCCTCATCCAAATCTCCATGAAGAAATGTTGTCTTAACATCTAGCTGCTCAAGATGCAAATCCTCAAAAGCAACCAAAGACAATACAACCCGTATAGAAGTCATCTTAACAACAGGAAAAAAAATCTCACCAAAGTCAATACCTAGTTTTTGTGCAAATCCTTTCACTACCAATCTGGCCTTATATCTCATTTATCCATCCTCACCTTCCTTCAACCTGTAGGTCCATCTGTTCTTTAGTGTTCTCTTACCAGCTGGCAACTCAACCAAATCCCATGTTTGGTTCTCTCTTAAGGACTCCATCTCCTTAACCATGCCACGCTCCCACTTACTCCTGGACTCCACCTGTAATGCTTTTTCAAAACTCTCTGGTTCTCCACCATCAGTTAGCAATAAATAATATAAGGAAGGAGAATATCTAATTGGAGGCTTACTTACCCTTTCTGACCTCTTGATGGGTGTCTTGGACTCGTTCTCAACACACTGTCCACCCAAATTTTCTGACAGTGACCGACCTCGACCACCTGTAGACCTGTTACTGGCCGACGCCGGTTTTTCTTGGCCGACGTCAGTGCCTGATCTACCGACGTCAGTCTCTGTATGACCGACATCGATTTCTGTACTGCTGACACCAGTTCCTAACCTGCCGACGTTGGTCTCTATGTTTTCCTGTAAGTGATTATTTCTTTTTCCCGCGAGCTCATTTTGGATCATAACTTCGTCCAATTCCTCATTGCTCTGCCCAGATTGATTCAGCTTCCTCATCTGATCAATATACATCACTTTTTCATTAAAAACAACATCACGGCTCTTGATTACCTTGTTAGTTCCTAGATTCCAAAATCTGAAACCAAAATCATCTGAGCCATAGCCTATAAACGTGCACCTCATAGACTTAGCATCAAGCTTCTTTCTATTTTCCTTATCTACATGCACAAAGGCTTCACAACCAAAAACTTTGAGATATGAGAGATCTACCTTTTTACCTATCCATGCCTCTTCTGGAATTCCACCATCTAGAGCTGTAGAGGGTCCTCTGTTAATCAGTTACACTGCGATGTCAACTGCTTTTGCCCAAAACTCTAAGGGCAACCTAGCATGCAATCTCATACATCTTGCACGCTCCATGATTGTCCTATTCATCCTTTCAGCAATAACATTCTACTGAGGTGTCCTTGGAACCGTCCTTTGCCTACAGATTCCATGAGTGTAACAATACCAGTTAAACTTAAGACTGCAGAACTCACCGCCATTGTCAGATCTCAAGCACTTTAATCTTCTGCCTATTTCATTCTCAACCATAGCTTTCCAAATCTTAAAAGTCTCAAAAACATCAGATTTCTTTTTAATAAAGTAGATCCATACCTTTCTTGTAGCATCATCTATGAATGTAACATAGTACTATGATCCTCCAATAGAGGCTACCTGAGCCGGTCCCCACACGTCTGTGTGAACAAGCTGCAACTTCTACCTTTTCTTAGTAGACCCAGTCTTGAGAAAACTAACTCTTTTATATTTTCCAAATACACAATGCTCACAAAATTCTAGATCCATACTTTTCAAATCTGAAAGCATACCTTTAGACTTAAGAATTGACATCCCCTTCTCACTCATGTGGCCAAGCCTTGAGTGCCACAATTTAGCATCCACATCTAAAGTAGATAATACAGAAGGAGATTTGTTAGTAACACAATTACACAAATAGAGATTACCTTCTCTCTTACCTCTGGCCATAACAGGTGCACCCTTGGTCACCTTCCAAGAATCTACTGTGAGAGTTACTGTACAACCCTCATCACCTAGCTTACCTGCAGAAATCAAATTTCTCTTCAAGCTAGGAACATGCATCACATCTCTCAACACCCATGTGTTGCCATTCTGCATCTTCAGCTGCACTTTACCTTTGCCAATAATCTTACAAGGCTCATCATCCCCTAAGTACACTATTCCAAAATCTCCATGGATATAGTCACTAAAATATTCTCTGTTAGGGGTAGCATGGAAAGATGCACCAGAATCTAATACCCAAGATTCTATATTATTATGCAAAGAGAAAATTAGAGCATCTTGTGCAATACCTGCAACCTTTGTCTCTTCCTTTCCTTCGTGCTGATTCTCCTCCTTAGGCTTTGACCAACAATCTCTGCTTATGTGCCCCAACTTTCCACAATTCCAGCATTGTGGCCTTCTGCCATTCCTGGATTTGGATCTACCTCTTCCCTTAGATTTAGATCTTGATCTCCTCTTGCTCCTTTCTTTTTGCCTTCCTCTGCTCTCGAGATTTAAAGCATTCCCAGATGTCTCTGATGTGCTTTTCCTGTGAATTTCTTCATTCAAGATAACACTAACAACATCCTCTACTTTTAAAATATTCGAAGCAGAAGCAGTATTAAAAACTGCCATTACCAAGCCATGCCAGCTTTCAGGCAAAGAACATAATATTAAAAGAGCTTTTATTTCATCTTCAAATACAATATTGACTGAACTTAATTGGTTAACAATACCATGGAAATCATTCAGGTGATTTGATACAGATCCACCTTCTTGCATATGCAAATTAAATAACTGCTTCATAAGATATACCTTATTAGAAGCGGAGGGTTTTTCATACAAATTTGCTAGCGTAGTCATTAACTCTACCGTAGTTTTTGCCTGTGACAAATTAGATATCACAGTGGAGGCCAGACTCAGTCTTATAGACCCCAGAGCCTCCCATTCTTCATCCTCCATGTCCTTGGGCTTCTTTGCAATCCCACCTAACGGTAAGTAAAGATCTTTCTGATACAGATAGTCCTCTATCTGCATTCTCCAATGTTGATAGTTCTTGCCATTAAACTTTTCCATTCTCAACTTACTTTCTTCTGCCATTGCTTCTCCCACTCAAACATAAATCCCTGCAGAAACCCTTGTGAGCAACCTGTAATCCAAACACACTACACAGATCTGAACCACCTGTTAGTGAACCTGAGCTTTGATACCACTTGTTGGGGATCAACCAACAATGGATTACACTTGTGAAAGCAATAAACGTGGAAATAAATCAGATAGATAAGTAACTAGAATGATAAATAGCACAGAACAAGAGATACAAGAAAACACCCTGAAAACTTGTATTAAAACTCTTTACAATAGGAATACAATTGAAAAAACTTCTTTCTTCCACACCTTTCTCAGATGCACACAAGATCTCTCACTAGATCTCTATTCCTCAAGAGCTCTCTCTCTCAAGTACAATCAATTCCAACAACCTGGATTGATGCAACTCAGTACTGTCCTTCAAACATTCACAATGTTCTACTCATACTCACTCAATAAGCTAAGAAGATCTTTCCTACATATAGAATTAGGAAACTTGAGCATGCTCTTACAACAAACAGTTAAGCCTCTTGAACAAGGGCTCTAAAAATAATATTGCTAATAATAGAGACGCGAGCTTGAGACTACAACTCAAACTCATCATGCAAACACTCACTTCTGTCCTAAAAAATCACTTTCTGGACACACAGGTAACCGACGTCGGTTCCTGCCTGTTCGCCTGTGATCGTCGCCGGCCGACCCACTTCCGACGTCGGCACCTCTGCAACTGCAACTGACCGACATTGGTCGATCCTGACCGACACCGGTGTCTGTGTAGACCCGAACCTGTTTTAGTATGCTCCTTGGTGAAGCTTTTAGCTCCACACCCTAACATAATGTTCATCAACTCATCAAGTTCATGGCCATTTGGTGTGGTGAGTTTGTATGCTCTGGATCCAAAGTTTACTATAATGATGAAAGACCCTATCTAGTTTAGTTTAAATTTATCTTTATGCTTCTTCTCGACCATGGTATTATTTTGGTTTTCTTTAAGAACAAAATCACCAACTTCAAATGTTTTATGCTTGAGGTGCTGATTATAGTGGCATTTGAGTCAGTTCTGATAGGCTTGAATATTATTGTTTGCAGCTATGCATTTTTCATCAAGTAGGTCTATCTCTTGCAGGCAATCTACTCGATAGTTGTGATCATCTAGGATATGATTGAAATATATGCGTAGTGAAGGTAACTCAACCTCAATGGGAAGGATGGCTTCAGTATCATAAAAAAGTGAGTATAGAGTGTCTCCTTTGTGTACGGTGATTTCTATGCTATGCCCAAAGGGTATGGAATATATGAAGGTACTAGTCATGATCAACATCATTGATAATATTTTTGAGAATGTTGATGGTTTTGTTTGATGCTTCGGTCTGGCCATTACCTTGAGGGTAATATGTCATAAAAAATGCTGTGTGATGTTGTATTCAAAATATAGCTTCTTGACATCCTTGTTTTTGAATGATCCTCCTTTATCAGATATAATGTCAGAAGGGATACCTTAGTGGTAAATGAGATGGTTAAAGATGAACTTGGAAATTTGCTTTTCAGTGATGTAAGTGAGGGGTATAGCTTCAACCCACTTAGTGAAATATTCAATGGTGATAAGGATATGTTTATGGCCATCAAATGAGGTGGGATTGATCTTCCCAATGAGGTAAAGGCCCCATGTAGTGAATGGACATGGTGTCAACATTGGTTTCAAAGTCTTTATTGGGGCATGAATCAAATTGGCATGTCATTGACATTTATTGCACTTCTTGACATATGCAGATGTATCTACATCCATTGTGAGCCAATAATAACTACTACATAAGAGATTTTTGGATAGGATGGGCCCGCTAGTGTGGGCTCCACATACTTCTTCATGAACTTCCCATAACTCTAGTGTAGATTCTACCAAAGTTAAATAATGAAACAAAGTTTCACCAAAACTATGGTGGTAAAGGGTGGATCCAAGTAGGGTATAATTAGTGGTTTGGTGGATGAAGGCTTTGGATTATTTTTGGGAGAGTTTAGGTGGTAAAACTTGGTCATGGAGGTAATTTTAAAGGTCTAAGTACTAGATATTACTAAGACCAACAATATCACAAATCATTTGCAATGGTTGAAGGTTCATGAGCTAGTACGAACAAATTCTCGATGAGGAACTGATACTCTCTAGCTTTGTCTATCTATCAAATTAGAGAGATGATAATATTCATGTCATCTTTAGTTCTATTACTAGCCCTTGGTATATGCTAAAATTGGATATTTATAATTTACTATTTTAGAGTGTCAACCATGGATTTATATGGAACCAACTTATCATATTTAGTCTAAAAATGGTCTATAACCTGATTGATGATTGACTGAGAATCACTATAAACCTTGAGATGAGATATGTTCCACTGTACTACCTATCAGAGTCTTGCAACAAGTACTTATACTCAGCCATGTTATTTGTACAAGGAAAATTGATTCTAAAAGACTTAGGAATTTGATCCTCCTATGGTGTAATAAATAAGAGGCCTGCCCCCAATCCATGTGAAGTAAATGAGCCATCAAAATATAACTTCCAATGCTACTCCTCAAGAGGTCTATCAATGATATTAATTATGGATTCATTAGGAAATTGGAATGTGAGTGGTTATATGTCTAGAAGGGGTGCCTCAGAAGGCTGATCTGTAAGAAGTTACCCCTTAATAGATTTTTGATTGACGTATTCAATGTCAAATTCACTTAGGAACATGATCCAATTAGCTATTCTACCTTGTAAAGCTATTTTAGATAGTAGATACTTGAGCAGATCTAATTTTGAAATGACCATGGTCTTATTGTTCAACATGTAGTGTCACAGTTTCTGAGTTATGAATACCATGGCTAGATAGGCTTTTTCAATAGGCATATAGTTGTGTTCATACCTAACCAATGTAAGGCTTAAGTAGTATATTGTATGCTCTTTTCCATTTCCATCATGTTAAGCTAGAAGTGCCCCCAAGGCTTTATTTGTAGTTGATAGGTACAACCAAAATGGGTTTCCTGGCATAGGGGGTAACAAAATAGGCAAATTTGTGAGGTAAATTTTTAACTTTTTAAAATCTATTTGGTAGTGATTATCTTATTAAAATATAACTCCCATATTTAGAAGATGTGTAAATGGATGACACTTATCTGCTAACTAAGATATGAAGCATTAGATTGACTAGATCTTGCATTGTAAACTGTAGAGCTGTTTCAAATTGGTGGGTGGTGGTATCTCTGTTGTAGCTTGGACTTTGGCCAGATCAACTTCAATACCTCAATAAGACATAATAAAGCCTAAAATTTTTCTTGAGATGATTCCAAATACACATTTATTTGGATTCAGTTGGACTTTGTACTCATGTAATCTTTCAAATATTCTACATAGCACTGTTGGATGGTTGGCTCTAGTTTCTGATTTGCCTAGTATGTCATCAATGTAGTCTTCAATAATATCATGCATCATATCATGGAATATGATGGTCATGGCTCTTTGATATGTAGCTATGGCATTCTTAAGACCAAATGGCATTACCTAATTATAGAATGTGCAAGATGAAGTGGTGAATGCAGTCTTGAGTTGGTCTTATAGTGCTATTCTAATCTAGTTGTATCCTAAAAATACATTCTTGAGTAAAAAAATTTCATAACCCACTGTGAAGTTGATGATCATATCAATATTAGGCAATAGAAAGTTGTCCTTAGGGCAAGCTTTATTTATGTCTCAAAAATTAGTATAGATTATGATTCCTTTAGGATTTTTGCTAATAGGTACAACATTAGATATCCATTCTGAGTAGTCAATGGATCAAATACATCTTACTTCTAAGAGTCTTTATAACTCTTTATTTACCAATATAACAATGCGAGGATGCATCTTGCATAAATTTTGCTTAACTGGTTTGGCATCAAGATTTATCACAAGGTGATGTTAAACCAAGTTGGGATCTAAACCTGGTATGTCAGAATAAACCCATGCAAAGATATCTACAAATTCTCTAAATAGAGCTGAAAAGAATTCACATTCCTCCTCAGTGAGGGATGTGCCTAATTTTATCCATTTTAGGCCCAATGGAGTCTCAATGTTTACCTCTATTGTATCCTCAACTAGAAGGGTTGAACTTTCTTCGAGGACAATAGGCAATGACTTGAACTATTAGGATATATCAAAGTCCTTTGTTAGGACTGGCTCGTCAACTTATCTTAGGCATGATGAATCTAAGTACCCAATGGGAGATCTAGCCATGTGACAAAAATAGTCAATTTTTTTTTGAATAATTTGATCAAACACTTGTTGCTCAAAACTGAACTTAGATCCATATCCAAGTTCATCGTTGGTGGTCTCCTGATCTAAATTTGAAGAAGAATGAACACCCCCATCTAATGGTGCCTGAAAGAGGGTTTCACCACTAGACTATAATTTTTCTTTACTTTTTCTCTAGTCAAAAAGTGCCTCAAAGTGGTTTTCACTTTGGGACCTTAATGTGATTGAGAACCCTAATTTATAATCTTCCAATGGAATGTTGTCTCTAAGGCCTAAAAAATCATAGAATGCCTCATTATTCTGAAACTCATCAATTGATAAATTGCATTCTTTTTGGTCCCAATCTATTAGTTGGGGATAATACAATGGTAGTGGGTTATGATAAATGACTGGGGTAAGGGTACAAATAGAATGAGGGTCAAATAGGTTGGTTTCAACTAGGTCATCAAAGAGGCTATGATTAGACTCTGCTTCACTACCGACATCTTCATCACTAGTTGATGGTGATGGAACATGAGTAAGGTATATGGAGTCATCCCTAGGTGGTTTAAATCCAAGTCCATAGGGTCTTTTATATTTGGTCATAGAAATTGGCTTAAGTATTCCTTGTTGATTAGGTCTGAGGCCTCCTCCTTCATAGTCTTGATTCTTCATGATCCTATTGGGAATATGATACTTTGTACTCTTATAAAAATTAGCTTGGTTTTCATTATATAACCATGATTCATCTCCCTTGAGAGGGTCTAGTTCTAGGCCAGATGCTGGTACAAACATGACATGTCCTTTATCTTTGCTCTTTTGTTGCCATTGTGGATGAAGTGACTTAGCTTTAGGTCTTCCAAAGGACTTTGGATTCTATGGAAGGTTGGAAATATGAAAGGTATCATGTGTTAACTATTCTCTAGGGCCATTAGCCAAAATGGTGTAATGATTGGAATCTTCAGGTGGTGACATGTGGGAAAGGGAATCCAAGGTATTAAGATCTATGAAATTATCCTCTATAGAATTAATAAGTATAGCCTTTCCTTTATCTTGCTTAGAACTTGGATTCATGATGTATTGGTAATTGTAACTTTGAAACCCAGCCTCGAGATATTTGCAATGCTCATATGGGTGCAAATCTCTTAGAATATTAACTTCCATCCCTAAGTGGGAGAGCTTGATACATTGGTGCAACATTTCCAAGATTTCATGAATCTCATGTAACCAAGGCCGACCTCGAATCATATTATATGACAACTCAATATCAAGCACATGGTAAAGTGTATCATGGGTCAAAGGCCCAATGATAACTAGTAGGCTAATGGTGCCTTATGATTCTTTCTCTTGATTATCATAGGATTTGATAGTTATTGGTTTTAGTTTTAGATCTACCAATGTGTACCCAAGAAGCTTGATGAGCTTTAGAGACAATATGTTGAGGCCTGATCTATTATCTATAAGGACATGATTCACTTTATGCTACTTTATATAAGATTCTATATACAATGGATTATTATGGAGTGGGCCAAGGGAAGACATATCATTTTGGTTGAATGTGACTTGTTGGACTGGAATTAAGTGTTTGACCAAATCTTGGAATTTATCAGGGGATATGTCACTTAAAATAGTGTATTGGCTTAAGAAATCATTCAAAATGTTTTTTTGGATTGTTGATGTTCACAAAAAATATAAAATGGAGATCTGGGCTGGTGTCTTCTATAATTGTTCCACAATATCAAACTTCTTATCTTTAACAATGTTAAATACTTTATTTCAAGGCAAAATGGTTGGTTGGATAATGGGTGAGGTGGTAGATGGTTGTGGGCCTGGGATGGTAATCTTTGACTTCTGAGTTGTGATTGCACAATTAGGATTGAATATAAGACCATGATTGATAACAAATGATGGTGATGGTGTGGGACCAGATAGGACCAGTCTTGGTTGTTGATGAACTTGTGTGTGGTCATGGGGCAAGGCCAAGTTATTAGTATAAGGTCCAAAAGTGGGAATCCCTATTTGTTAGTTCACCTATGTGTGGTCCCAAATCAAAGAAGGATTGCCAAAGTGATTGGATTGGTTTGGTATGGTTAGCAATGGTCTCATCTGATTAGAATTTGGTCTAGGATTAATGGAGATAGTATTAACGCTACCTCCTACAATATGGCCTAAAAATTTATTGTAGTCATGTACAACTGTATGGTAGGTTTGTTGGTTGTTATCATTTTGGCCTTGGTTCTATCTATTATTTTGATGTTATTGATTTTATTGTTGATTCTACTAGTTCTATTGGTTCAACCTTTGATTTTGATATTGATGATTTTGTTATTACATTGGCCAGTGTTGTTGTCATTATTATTACTATTGTTGCTACTAGTTGTTATGTTGGGAAAAGGGTTTTGATAGATCCCAAGAGTCTAATTAGAGGTAGAAGCAACACCATCCAATGTGATCTCCCCATTCTCTAATATATTCTCAATCAAATGCTTGATTTGTACACATCTTCATAAATTATGCCCGTTGATCCAATGATATTCAAAAAATTCATTTTCATGGTACTAATCAAGATAAAGAATGCCTTATAAATAATGCTTTGCTATATGCCAACTAATCAGATTGGCGATGGTGAGTTTATGAAACATAGATTCAATAGGCTCTCTAAGGTCACTAAAAACACAATGAGTAGGTATTATTCTCCTTGGAGGAGGAATTTGCAATGGCAAAGGTGGTTGCATTTATTGCATAGGCCTAGGCTATTGTGCTTGGTTTGTTGGTTGAAGAGGTTGTTGGGTAGGAGGAAGTTGAAAAGATGGTGTAGGTTGAGTGGATGGTGTTTTCACCATTTGGACATGGTGTGACTTAGTTACTCCATTTCCCACAACATTATTATTATGGTTGAATTGCTTTGGTCTATCTTGGCTATTGCCCTATGCTAGTTGTGATGCTTGTATTTGGAATTGATTTTGATTTTAGCCATTTCCCTGATTTGTACCTTGATTTTGACTAGTTGAATTGATCTTGATGATTCATTTATTAATAAGGGCTTTCTCAATAAACAAACCTTTATCAATGATCTCTTTGAAAGTATGCACACATTGTAGTTCCAAATGATAAGCTATCTCACTATACAATTTTTTAGTAAACAGAGTGGCTAATTATTTATTTGGTAAACTACAAGTGAATCAACTTTTAAGGGCTCTCCATCATTGTAGATAACTCATAAAACTTCCACCATCTTTTTGTTTTGATTTCATCAAGTCGACCAATGAAATCTCATGTTTAATATTGTAGGAAAAATGTTGTATAAATTTTTTTGAAAGGTCATCAAAATTTGTTACTGAATTCTTGGGTAACTTTAAAAACCACTCCAAGGCTTATCCTAATAGACTCCTTAGGAACAATAACAAAAGTTATATATCGTTATATGCCACTGGCTAGCATGCAATAAATAATTCAGTTAAACGGGATTTGGGGTCACCTTTCCCCTTATATTTATCAAACTTTGGGGTCTCATATTCTATAATAAATGGAATCTATAATTACTTCATATTGAAAGGATAAGAACACACATCATCTAACTTAAAATTTTTAATCTACTTCCCAGCTTGGATGGTATTAATTGCATTCTTCATTTGCTATTATTCTTGCTCTAGGAAACTTGTGGGAATATTAGCCTAGGTAGATGGTTGAGTGGTCACAAGTAGAGCACTTAGACTAGGGTATAATGGAGATATTTATTACTGTGGTATAGATTGATTGGGAAATGGACTAGTAATACACATATGCAGAATAGGGTTTGATTTTTAGAATTGCACATGTTGTAATGCAATATTCTGGTTAGGGTTGGTTATGAAGGTTTGATGTTGAGGATTTTGTGGTTGGGATGGAGGGATACGACCATAATGTGCCTATTATAGTTGAAAAGGGACATGTTACTGACTAATCAAACCTTGCTATTGAGTGGTAACTTGTGAACCAAGACCCTATTTTTGAATAAGTGGCACACTTTGAACAAAAGACAATTGTTACTTAGTAGGTATTTGAGAAACATTGGAACTTCCTTGTTGCATGAATCCCTATTGGGAAGTGAACACATGTTGAATATTTATCATCTATCATTGACCCATATTTATACATTATTGGTTGGACACCATTTGGTTTTGAATTGGCACACTAGCCTATGACTGAAGAGGTATGTTTGCTACTACCTAATGAGGTGGAAAATTAGTTACCCCCTATTGAGGTGGTAACATATTTAGCCTCTATTGTGTTGGTACACTAGATTGTGCATATTATTATGGAATACCACTCATCACTTATTTAGGAGTAAGATTCATCACATTTTGTTGTTAAGGCATGACATTGGTTAATAGCTGGATACCTAATCCTGTTGGTTGTGCACTTGAAGAAGTGACTAGTTGAGGATTAGAAGTAGTCGGTTGAGATTGGGACGTAGAAACTCCTACTCCTTGATTGTGAGAACCACTTGCAGTGTTAACTAAAAAAAAAAATTGGATGGCTATTTTTATATTAACCCCACTTTAGTTTAGATGGGATGTTGCTTGCACATTATCCACTATGTTCTAGCCACTATTCTATGTAGAAGCAGAAGATACTTCTTCGATGGTTGGAATATGAAATAAGTTATCAACAAAAGTATTCTGCATGAATGGGTTTGCACCCTAATTATCTTGATCAGTAAACTCTATTAATACTCTAGTTGAGGGGACTACATCTATGAGAGGCCTACTTGACATGGTCATCTAGTTAAAATTGTGTTTTAAGTTCAAGTTGGTTTGGTATGCTATCTATATTTTTACAAAGTGATCCTCTAGTGGGTTATTACCTTTGACAAGTATACTAGGGTCTTGATATGTTGTTTGGACTAGAGCTAAAGGATTGCTAGAAGAAGCCTGTTGACTGTATAATATGTTATGAGGCATTCCTATTAGACTTTGTAAATTCTCATGGGGGAAGTCTATCAGAAACTTGGCCCCTATGTCTATGGATCTAACCAAAATCTCATCTTTTTTCTCCAATAAATGATGCTCAAACAAATAAGGATCATACATAAAAGTTGTGTTAATAGAGTATAGTTGTTGAGGAAAATGTTCTTCAATAGTAGGTACCATAGCTAGGTATTATGTGGTTTGTTCTTGGTCCTATTCTGAGTATGGTGGCATATTAACCAAATAGTTAGCCAATGGATCTTGGTTTTGTGCCCCTATTTGAGTATTAGAAGAGGGATAAGGATCCATCTCATAAGAAATATTATCTACGTAGGGGTATTGTACCATTTATTCTTGCACAACCACATTACTAATCCCTAGATTATACATGAGTCAACTACGAGTGTAGGAATACATGTTGGGATCCATAGTGAATGTTTTACGATATAAAAGGAAGAGAGTTATACAAACTCTAAAAATACAATGTCTAAAATATGATGTTTAAACTTGGACTAGATTCATCAAAAGAATGGAAAATTTTATGCAATGATTTGTGATAAAACAAGCTAATGATAAGTATCTAATATTACATGTCTTATAAAAAAATATTAAGTAAATGGACCAAAAATTAAAATGCCAAACCCTAAAGTCAAAGTTTTTCAAATCAATCTAATCTAGGAAATAAAATGTTGCTAGGTCTTTTAGCCAAACACGATGTCAAAATCTAGGCTCAAACAAGGCATGTGCTAGGACTCTTGGCTAAATGGTGTCAAAAGCTAGACTTTGAAATAGATGAGATTTTAATCTAACGGATTTGAAACACTTCTAACAAAAACTAGGCATTTGACTCTTGGACATGAAATCGATCAAATAGGTATAAGGTATGAAACAAATGGCAATCTAGAGATAGTTTGTTTTCTCTCAAATAATGGTATAAAACTTAGTTCTTTTGACACATAGGCTAGATAAATGTGAACGATGTAACTGTGCCAGACAAAGATTCACAAAGGTATACTCAAATTAGCTTTAAAAATGTGTACAAACTTGAACTCTATGCTAAAAGGTCAATAAAATAATGTTTAAAATGTTTTGGGTAGCGTAACAATGCTAAACTACTCAAAAAGATGTAACAAAATGTTTGCTTCAAAAAATCTCTAAGGGAAAGATAGTTTCTTACAAATTCAGCAGCGTAACACTACCTTTGTTAACTCAAATGACATACATAAATTTAAAATTTTGAAAATATGTCTAAGGAAAAAAAAGTATGTATTCAAATTATCTTGATGGAAATAAGATGGTAACACAAAAATGTTTGGTGCATAGGCTCAAAGTGCAAGTGTTTAGCACAAAATGACTTAAGTCTACCAAGTGGTGATAATGATTATGAGTCTTGAATGACCCTCAACCCAAATTGGAAATTGAACCTAAGTTCCCTCAAGTTTAGTACAAATGGAAAACCCACTTAACACATCAACCCTATAAACTTATGAATATGCAACTTTGAATTTAGATAATAAATGAAGGACTTTGAATAATGTTTGGTAAAATTCTAGATTCAATTAGACAACATAACTATGCCAAAGTGGATGATATGACTCCAAGTTTTGATGAACTTTGAATAAGGAAAATTGATGATTCACATGGACAACATAGCACCTCTTTGTTCAAATGAAAATGAGGACAATGTGTTTTGGTTTGTGTCATTTGTTCACGCCAAGTTTTGACTCCAAACAAGACTTTAATCTAGGAGAAAACCAACTAATTAATTGCTCTTAGGTCTTAAAATGACAAGGTCACTTGTTATTGTTAGAATCCATCAATATACATCATTTGAAAGGATCTTTAGTGTTCATCCAAAAACTAAAATGTGCATTATATAGTAAGGGTTTTACACCCCCTTATCTCAAATGATAGTACTGTGACATGGACCTTGAGGCGTGCCTTGCACCAACAACACTTCCATGGTCAAGTGGGGATTTGTCTAAGATCTACAAGTTTTTAAACATCTAGATGGATCAATTAAATAATTAATTTCACATCATGATGCAAAATAAAAGCATGCAATTGGGTGTCCATGGTACTTAGCTTGTTATAAAAAGGTCTTGTCCTTTTTTTAACCACTACATCTGTCACTTGCTTAGTGTAGTGTGATGTCTAAAGTGTAGATACATCTCGTTTGTAACTCCAATAATAGAAGGTTGTTTAATCACTCAAACCTCTGATCCTATTGGGATTAGTTAAATCAGTGTTGGGAGATGAAACCCTGGGTCAAAGCTTCCCTAAAGAGTTTTTGGGAGGTAATGAAGTCCCCTTCACAAGCCAAGTTTGCATAAAAAATAAATGAATAATAGAAAGACTTTGGGGTCATTTTCATGGTCACCTAAACTATTATGAGTTTTTGGGGAGTGCTTTAGACAACATTATTTCTATGCCTTGGACTAGGCATGTTTGCAATAAGGATGGTGCTTTTGATTCCAAAAGTTCCCTAAAGGGGATGAATGGAGGAGCATACATGCAATGTCCCTCTTTTTTCCAATAAAATTTTAAGTTTAAAAAACTATTGAAGACAAAATTTGACAAGTGAGTTCAATTTTAAACACAAAATAAAAAATTAGGTGGTGTTCTTTTGACCTCTTGGTCTTAAGTTGTAACTTTGAAAGCACAGTTTTTCAAAACATTTACCTAAGCACCCTAGTTTTTCATTAAGCACCAAAAAAAAGTTCTTAGTCCATTTTAAACTTTCAAAGAAGGTCTAAAAAGCATGTAATAATAAATTTCAAGCTCGACCTATAATGAAAAGTTTAGTATGTCCTTTAGCTTTGAAGCTAATTTGCAAATGAGTGAAGCAACTTCTCAAAACAAGCTCTCTATTTTGAAATCATAATTACATAGTCAATCCTATTGTTTCCATACAAAATCATAATTTTAGATACTAATATCTATGTTTTGGGTTAAATCAAATATAAAACACAATATTGTTGTTCTTAGACAAAATTGCTAGCCAAATCAATAATATCGCTGCCCTAGGAACGATATCATCATTCTGGAATGATATTGTTGATCTAGAATGATATCATTGTCTTGCAAAAAAATCATTATTTTGAATGAAATCACTAGCTAAAATGATGATATCATTTCCCAGGTCCATAAAATCACTATTTAGCAAATAATGATTTTGTTGCATGAAATCACTATTATGTGAGTAACGATATCGTAACAGAGAACAAAATTGAGGTTTATAGAAATAAATACGTTGTTAGAAAAATGGAAAATTAACTTAAAATTTCACTCTTTTTGGCCCTCTCACTCCAAGATCCTACATGGAAAAGATTAATGAGTTGCTTGAAAGAGATTTGTGACCAAATTTGTGGGGTGCAGTCCCACCAGGCGTGCCATTAAATGAACTAGGAATTTGAATCAAGAGAGGATAGATAGTATCGTGTTGTCCCAAAAATAAATCAAAATGAAATAAACACACTAACATAACATATCTAGGCCTAATTACTAGGGAGAGCTTAGTTAACAAGACAAAAATGAAAAACACAACTAAAACATGAAAGAAAGACCTTCCTTCACCTTCTTTGGATGCTCCAAAATGCTTATTGTACTGGCTTGCTTGGTTTTATGCTCATGAAGTCTGCATCAATGGAGTGTGGCTACCTCCATCTCTCCTTGGCACCATGTTTGGATTTGGCTTGGATTGGCTTGGCTCAATATTTGGGCATAATAAAACTAATTTGCATGAGGCTTTGGAATCAATTTAGCATTATAACTTTGCATTATCCAAGATTAAAATTCAATAGAAAAGGCCTCCTATTTATAGATTTTCAAAAATGGCTAAAATTAACTTAAACCATCCATCTCAAGATGGAGATGTGTGGCTAAATATTAATTTAATTATGTAATTAAAATTAATAAATATGTTCATCAATATTTGGGATAGAGGGGAATTTAATAGGCATTAAGGGTCTTAATGAGGCATGGGAGGCATGCATCCTGATATTTTATACATTTATGGAATAAGGATGTCTTCCCAAGAAATGATGTCACCTGATGATGTAGATATTCAATATTCATTTCCAAAAAGAAATTATTCAACAATTTTCATGAAATTCTTAATTAGGCTCATGATTTGGTTTAATTATCTCTTAAGCATGATTAAGCACTTTGATGAAAACCTTGGCTCTTTGTGCACAAATTACTCAAATTAGTCAAAATGTCTTGTTATTGGCCAAAAATTTGACTAGATTAGAATTAGGATGTAATGTTAGATGCGTTGGAACCATTGCCCATTTATGATGTTTCCAACACAAAATAACAAAGGCATATGTTTCATTTAAGATATTTGATAGAAAAGAGTAATCCAGAACATCCAAATGTAAAATTGGCATTTTGAATCAAAAAGATTTGATCAAAGTTAGCTAATTCATAAATTGCATTGCCCCATTTAGGGATACTCTAGCCAAAATTAGTACTTGACTATGTCAATTTTAAATCTTTTAATGTGTTTTAGTGTTTTAGGCCAAATTGTGCAATTTGGTAGAAATTGGTCAAAATCCCGATTGATGGTCATTGGTGGCTAGATTTGGGTGTCTATAATATTTAAAAACACTTAATTAGATACCACAAGAACTCATGAAGCATACACATCATTCATAACAATGAGCAAGAGAGATAATGCAAGATCAATCACATAACACATGATATACATGGGAAACCCTTTTGTGGAATAGAACCCACTAAAACTTGCAATTGGACTACTATATTATAATAAAAAGAACCAATTTATAACATCTATAAATGATCATGGAATTACCATTCCTGATTTTAGTGAGACTGTAATTACACAAGGAGCTACCACACCTATCTAGTTGAGTTGCAACAACAACTGGACTTTTATCAAGTTTTACCTTGCAGGGAAGATACAACCACCTTAGATGCTAAGATGCCATAGTAACACCTCTAAACACATATACCTTTGCACTGATGTCTTCAACACCTAATGATGGACCTATGATTATCATTGTTCACCTTTGCTCATACTCAAATAACATGAACACTATTTTATCAATAGAATTATGACCTAAAGGCCATACAAATAGTCCTCAATCTATTCTACTCTTCAACTAACCCATAGGGCACTCTACCTCTAATTCGATCCATAATCTACACACAAATGTCTCTCTCAAATCTCTCCCAAGTCACTCTTATATAGTTTAGAAACCATCATCTTTGGTTCCACTATTTATAGAGAATTTATGATCAACACCATCTTGGTCAGCCATAAGGCATGAATTAACCCTTAATGCATTTAACTCATCAATATATATATCAAGAATATTTTCATAGGTCAGCCATGTCATCTATGGGTCACCCTTAAGCAACTACACCTTTTAATAATGCCCTTGTAGCTCTTATAGGTCTCATGGAGACCTATTCACCCATTTAACACTTCATCGATCAAAACAAGAACATAAGACCACTTTAAAATACATAGGTCCACTCTTTTTGTTCCCTTTGACATCCTCAAATGATCATATTCATATTTTCTCACCTCTAAGTATGCTCAAACAACTCAAACACTGACCTGGTGCATAGGAACATTATGAGCAAACACACACTCAACTTCTTAACCTTTGTTCATATAAAATATCAATTGGTCAAACCTCTAAAGACCATACAAAGCATAGTTATGGAGTCTACATCACTCCCAAATAGCTAATTCATCATGAGACACCGAAACAACATCAACACAAGCTTGAATATCCTTCTCGGGTCATTTTTAGAACATATACAAAAACATAGTCAACTTTTAAACTTCATAACTATGTTTATATACACTTTAAGATCTTAAAATCTATATTTATAGATTCATCAATGAGTCCTCTATAAGTTTTATTTTTACTACATGAGAAAATTCATCCTAGATCAAATGTTATAGCCAAAATATAGAGAACTAGTTTTTTCCCTTATTAAATTGAAATATTTAAATGTTAATGGTCACAATTAAAATTTGAACACTAAGCTCACATCTCATGTCCTCATTTCTTAGATTAATATCACACTATTGATCTTATTCAAAATTTAATGCATAATCACCAATGCTAAACATTAAACCTCAGTCACCTTGACCTCATCTTGTGCACCCTTATAATGTTGACTCAATATGCATCATTAATCTCTACTAATCAACTAGGTCTTTAACTAAAAACACTCATCATTAGATCAATCTATATGATCACACACTCACTTTTTATCGTTATCCTTTACCTTTGTTCAATCTTTAAGTAATTTGCACTTCTTTCCAGCTCACTACTTCCTGACATCTTGGAGTAAACTCACTCTGTCGATCTCCTTGAGACTTACTCAAACTTTACCTATTGCATATTTGACTATGGGAACCTTACTTATCTTCTTGGAAGATCAACTTTGATCCTTAATAACTTCTACACTTACTCGCATGATCTCAAATTTGGACCATATGATCTCCTCACATAGGATAATCCAACCATGTGACAAACTAATCTTGGAACCCTCACACATGTGAAATATATCACCATTAAAATTTCTTCTCAAAATCTTTTGTCATAGAGCCAACTATGCTTAGAACTTATCTGGGAGGCCAAATTTTCTCCTGCATAACTTTTTTTGTGTTTTAATGCATGATCTAAAATTTATAGAAAATAAACTATACATAAAACTAAACAAACCCATATGATCACCTTCTCTTGAATCATCCACATGTGAGAGATATGACACCATCAAAATTCTAACTTGGCTCTTCTTTCCACATTGCAAATTTGGTTAAGTATGGGAAAACATTGTTAAAATTCCTGGGAGCCTAACTTTGCACTTGCATATCTTTTGACATGTTTAGTCACGTGATCTAAGAATTAACACATAGAAACTAGGCATAAAATGAACAAACCCATATGATCATTTTATTCTGACACTTCCACTCATGTGAATGTTGACCTCATCAACATGCTTACTCAGCTTTGCTTGGGCCTTTTTAAAATTTTGGCTAAGTATGGGAACATAGTGAATTTTGTTTGAGTAGCCAACTTTTCATCTTCATATGTTTGATTTCACTTCATCACATGACTTGAGATATGGTGCATAACAAATAGGGACTAATGTTATCACAACCATATGACCAACTCCCCTCGAATCATTCCCATGTGGTAATGGTGACATTATCAAACTACCTACTTAGATTTTTTGCCACTGGAATCAAAGTGTCTAGATGAAAACTATGGACAACCATACGAATTCCACTTATGCACACAAGCACTTAATGCTTAGAAAACATCTTAGGGACCTATTTTACATGCTTAATACTCCATACTCATCCCTGAACATCTCTAACCATGCCAATACATAAGATCAACCAATCATAATTTAAGCATACCAGGATAAGCACATTACAAACTTTGTCATTGTCACATAGGCTAACAAGGCACTTCATCCACTCACCAAGAAACCTCCATGAAATCACCATGACATCATTGACAACTATCCAATAATCTCCCCCTTTGTCATTGATGTCAACAACCATCATATATAAAAATATACATCTCACCTTATCTCTTCAAGCACTCTCACAACGTGAACTTTCTCCCCCTTTGACATAATGACAAAATGGGCACCAACTGATCTTGAGGACATGAAAAAAATATAAATAATAAAGGACCATATTATAAATATGACACAAACTCCCCATTACCTTTAGCCTACCTCTGCTTGCCTTGACAACTTCCTCTTGCTCCATGCTAACACTCTCTTCAACAAAGCACTGTAGTCAATGAAGAAAGAATAAATAAAACATTGAAATTTTATGGAACTCACCAAAAAAAATCTGAGAGGGACTCCTCCTAAGATCTATGAGCCATTTCACCTTTTAAGCATCTTCAGATCTCCACACACCAAGAAGAACTAACATACAGGCTTACTAGCCTTCTCTATCAAACCACCATAAGGGCCACCAATAAAACTTCATGCCACTCACCAAGTAGGAAACATGATATCAACTAACCTAATAACTCTCCCTAAAACAAACATACCTTTCTCTTTTGGAGAAACTGATAAAAAACCACTCTTCTTTAAACTAGGTCTGTTTAGCCTCTTTGTAGCCCTACTTGGAACTTGTAGAGCCCACAATTTGTAGTAAACATATCTTCAAGACCTAAAACTTAATATATATAGTAATCTCATACTCCCACTTAATTACACTAATTCTCATTACCAATCTTATCCTCTACAACATACTTCCTTCACAAACCTACTAGCTAATTAACCCTCCATATTGACAAAAACATGAATAACTTGAGAACCACAAACCTTAAAATATATATGAAGCTTTATTTTACAACCCATTTAGCCCATTAAACAAATTAAGAAGACATAAATCTCAATTAACAAGGCATACCACTTTTCTAACATAGCCTAAAACCCTAGAATCTCAAAACAAACAAGGTCAACAAACCTCCTTCTGATTAATGCACACCTCTAAAAATTCTTTCACACTTGGAGATACCAATTAAAAAACTTATGGTTCAATATTTGAGCCTTCAAACCTTTGGGATCCATGACTTCCTATAACCCATTTTAGGCCTGCTTGCCCTTAAGCCAAAAACTAAGAAAACTAAGAGTGCTCAAAAATATTCAATTTGGCTTCAACATACCATTAGAACACAAAAAACCTAGAGCATATCACAAAGAAGTGCATAGAAATTTTTGAGCACCAAACACTCTTGATAATCCTTAAATCTCATTAAGCCACCTAGAACCACCCATTCTGACCCTCTACTATATCTCCTTCACAAACCTTTGGAATAAGCTCATGAACTTATTGCCCACCTTAAGAAAAGACCTTTCTTTGATTGGAATTATCATCTTGAGCACACAAACTTTCTTCTCCACCAAAAAAAAAATGTCTCCTAAGAATCATAGGTAGAGACATCCTCTACACCATAATGCTCTACCATGGTGTGAAACTAAGAGTTGCTCACAACTCTTCATATTCCTTCTCCTCCTTGGTCATCTGATACTTATAGTTATTCTTCTTCTTTGACTTAAGAGAAATAACTTCCTCATCCACTACAACATTCTCATTTTCTTCTATGATTAGATTGACAATGCATAGAGACAACATAGATTCACGACATGCCTTTTCATATTAAGAATCTTCCTTGCAACTTAGAACCTCATCATTAGTCTTAAATATTTGATGTTCTTTACATGATACATGCTCAACAAAAGTAGGATGTTCACTTGGATCCATACATACCTTAAGACTAGCTTCAACTAACACCTTCATCTTCTCTTTGAGCTTGGTCTCTTCACTCTCAACATAAGCAGATAATGAGACATCTCAAAATTTTTCAATTTTTGAAGAATTTTCCATGTGTTAACTTGCCTTCTTCCTTGCACTCTAAGAGCCTAATTGAACTCATTTTGACTTGATGGCCTTTGTTTATAGAATCTAGAAATGTGATCTCTCTGTTCACAATTATAGCACACCATACTCCTTGATGGAAACATAGTTTGTCTTAACGTGTTTGGATAGAAACTTGAAATATGTCCTTTGTCATGAAAAAAAAACCTCCCCTTTTTTAAGAGGACTCACCTTGTCTAATCTTATGTGGACAATGGTTTTCAAAGTGTTCCACATCAAGACAATTGAAGCACTTAGTTTTTCTCACTCATTTTGACTGATGACCCCCATCATACTCCCATGCAAACTCATTTATAATAGGTCTCTTGCATTCTCTATCCCTATGACCAAAGTGATTACATGTGTAACAATAACCATTAAATCTTGCATACCTAATGGCATTTGGCTATCTGATCTAATTTATCTTCATTCTTTCAGCACTTTCAATCCTTGTCTAATGATTTATCTTCAAAGTATGATTGTCCTTGTTCACAGTAATCTTTATCTTGTCTTGATTTACATTATTTTATTCTTCTTCATATCCAAGACTAGTTATATCACTAGCATGCTTTTGGCCACTCAAAATATTATCTAGATCACATGAGATCTTTTCAAATCTCAAAAATGTCTTCACCTTAGTAGAAGACCTCCCAACTCATCTTTTGAAGACATAATCTTAGAAGCATACCATGAGCAGTTTTATTCTTTGGCTCTTATACTTGCAGACATATATTCCAACTTAGAATTAATAAAAATGATAACACCTTCATGCTCTCTAGAGTCTTTAACCAATCTTGCCTCAAATACACTAAATTGATCCTCATAGTACTTGAGTTTAAATTTCATATTCTTAATGATCTTCTTCTCAATCTTTAGATCTTCAAGAGAATTCATCAATACAGTCTCATAGTCCACATCATCTTTATCATCATCTGAATCACTCCAAATAGACTCATTCTGATATGAGAAAATTCCTTCCTTAGCCATGAATAGAGATTCATCTGCGATGGGACCATCATCTTCATGATCATATTTTGAGTCACTACCTGTACTCTCATCTAATGAGCTACAATCTTATTTAGTGTAGAGATTCTTCTTTTTCTTTAAGGACTTCTTGTTATTGCTATACTTTTTGAATCCTTTCTTCCTATATGTCTTCTTGTTTTCATCTTAACCTTCACTATGCTCTTCATCATCAATATTTTCATGCTTATGAGGGTACTTAGGAGCAAAATGTCCTATCTCTCCACAATTGAAACATTTGAAGGGTAGTTTACCCTTATACTTCCCCAAGCTTGTGTTCAATTTCTTAGTAATTAAATCAATTAGTTTATCATCATCAATATCAGATATGTCATCTTATTTAGATTTCTTACCTTGGAAATTCTTCTTAGGCTTCTTCCCTATCTTGAATGTTGCTTCCTTATTTGGTGTTATATCATCATTTACTCTCATCTCATAGGCAGTAAGGGTGCCACGCAAGTGATCCATATTCAATTGAGTAAGATCATGAATTTATTCTATAGTAGATACCTTTGGATCAAACTTGAGAGATAAAGACCTTAATACATTTTGGACTGAATTAGCCTCTTCAAGATTATCTCTAAGACCTCTAGTGATGTTCATAGTCTCATCAACTCTCTACAAAAAGGATGCCACAAAATCTTCTTCCTTCATCTTGAGACTTTCAAATTGCCTTCTATGAGTCTGCAACTTAGTAAACTTGACCTTTGAATCTCCTTCAAAAATGATTTGCATTTTGTCATATAT
This sequence comes from Torreya grandis, assembly GCA_037957365.1. Taxonomy (NCBI): domain Eukaryota; kingdom Viridiplantae; phylum Streptophyta; class Pinopsida; order Cupressales; family Taxaceae; genus Torreya; species Torreya grandis. The sequence continues at coordinate 1,517,771 of JARHVA010001863.1, read as the reverse complement.
CTCTTTAATAGATTTATAATGGATTACTTTGGTATATTCAATCTTGGAAAGACCACAAGTGATAGCATTAATTGCCTTGGACTTGTTCTCAAATAACTTCTTATCTACAACACTAGATGGAGGAGTAATAGGAACAACATAACCATCCAAAATAGATTTCCATACATCAAACTCTAGGGACATAATATATGTCTTCATCCTTGCACTCTGAAAAGCATAATTGGATCCATTAAACATTGGTTTTTACTTAGTAGAGAAACCTCCTTGATGACTACCCATATTGTACCTTGGATTACCTTCAAGATGTCAAGCCTTTACCAAAGGACCTACTCTGATACCAGTTTTTAGAGTTACAATCACTAAGAGGGGGGTTGAATAAGTGATCCTAAATAATCCAACTTAAATTTTGATCTTTATAAACACTTAATCAGTTACCACAAGCATTCATGACGCATACACATCATTCATAGCAATGAGCAAGAGAGATAATGCAAGATCAATCACATAACACATTACATACGTGGGAAACCCTCTTGGGGAATAAAACCCATAGGAACCTAAAATTAGAATACTATCCTATAATACCAAGAACCATTTTATACCATCTATAAATGATCAAGGAGCTACCATTCCTGATTTTAGTGCGAATGCAATCCCACAAGGAGCTATCACACCTATCTATTTGAGCTACAACAACAACCAAAATTTTAGCAAGTTTCATCTTTCAAGAAGGCTATAACCACCTTAGATAGATGTTGAGCTATCACAATAACACCTATGAGCACATACACCTTCGAAATGATGTCTTCAACACCTAATGATGGACCTCTAATTATCACTCTTCACTTTTGCTCATACTCAAATAATAAGAGCACTATTCTATCAATAGAATTATGACCCATATGCCATAAAAATAGTCCTCAATATATTATTATCTTCAAATCATCCATATGACACTCTAACCCTCCTTCACTCCACAATCCACACACACACACCTCTTAAATATCTCCCAAGTCTCTCTCACAAAGTTTAAAAACCATCATCTTTAGTTCCACTATTTATAGAGTATTTATGATCAACACCATCTTGGTCAGCCATTAGGCATGCCTTCAACCTTAAGGCATCTATCTCATTGAGACACAACTCAATTATTTTTTCATAGGTCAGCCATAACATCTATGGGTCACCCTTAAGCAATTACACCTTTTAATAAGGCCCTTTTAGCTCTTATAGGTCTCATGAAGACCTATTTACCCATTTAACATTTCATCGATAAAAATAAGAACACATGACCACTTCAAAATACATGGGTCCACTCTTTATGTCCCCTTTGACATCTTAAAATGACCATAGTTATATTTTCTCACCTCTACATATGTTCAAACAACTCAAACACTGACCTAGTGCACAAGAAAATTATGAATAAACACACAGTCAACTTCTTAACCTTTGTTTATACAAAATATCAACTACTAAAAATTTAAAGACCATATAGATCATCCTCATGTAGTATGAAACACTCTCAAATATCTAAGTCATCATGAGACATCGAAACAACATCAACACAAGCTCAAATATCCTTCTCGGGTCATTTTCAAAATATATAAAAAGACACAATCAACTTTGAACCTTCATAACTATGTTTGTATACACTTTCAGATATCAAATCTATATTTTTAGATGCACCTTGGAGTCCTCCACAAGTTTTCAATTTAATGCATGAAAAAATTCATCCTAGATCGAAAGTTATAACCAAAATATAGAGCATTTATTTTTTCCCTTATTAATTTCAAATATTTAATTATCAACGACCATAGTTAAACTTCAAACACTAAGCTTGCATCTCATGTCCTCGCTACTTATATCAATCTCACACCATTGATCTTCTGTGAACTTTAATACATATGTGTCAATGCTCAAATAATAAACCTCAATCATTTTGACCTCATCTCATGTACCCTTGCAATATTAACTCAATATGCATTGTTGATCTCTATAGATCAACCAGGTATTTAACTAGCAATGCTCACCATTAGATCAATATTTATGATCACACTATCACCATTGATCTTTATCCTTTACCTTTGTTCAGTTGTTAACTAAAATGTACTTCTTGCCATCTCATTGCTTCCTGATATCTTGGATCAAATTCACTCCATCAATCTCCTAGAGACTTGATCAAACTTTACTTCTTGAATATTTGACTATGGGAACCTTACTTATCTTCATGGAAGGTCAACTTTGATCCTTAATAACTTCTTCCATGCTTACTCACATGATCTCAAAGCTAGACCATATGATTTCCTCACATAGAAGAATATAACTATGTGACAAACTACTCCTAAAACCCTCACACATGTGAGATATATCACCATTAAAGTTCCTTCTCAAAATATTCTATCATAGAGCCAACTATGCTTACAACTTGTCTGGAAGGCCAAATTTGCTCCTACATAACTTTTGCCTTGCTTTGGTGCATGATCTAAAATTTAGTGCAAATCAACTATACATAAAACTGAATAAGCTCATATGATCACCTTCTCTTGAAACATCCACACATGCAAGATGTGACACCATCAAAATACTTACTCGAATCTTTTTGTCACATTGCAAATTTAGCAAGTATGGGAAAACATTGTCAATTACTTGGGAGCCCAACTTTGTACTTACATATCTTTTGATGCGCTTAGTCATATGATTTGATAATGAGCACATAGAAAATAGGAAAAAAAATGAAAAAACCCATATGATCATTTTGTCCTGACATCTCCACTTGTGTGAATAATGACCTCATCAACATGCTTACTCAGCTCTGTTTGAGCCCTTTTACAAATTTGGCTAAGTATGAGAACATAGTGAATTTTGTTTGAGTAGCCAACTTTGCATCCTCATATCTTCAATCAGGTTTCATCATATGACTTGATATTTGGTGCATAATAAATAGGGAATAATGTGATCACAACCATATGACCAAATCCCCTTGAATCATTCCCATGTGGGAATGGTGATGTCATCAAATTGCCTACTCAAATTTTTTACCACTGGACTCAAAGTGTATAGATGACAACTATGGACAACTAGATAAATTGCACTTATGCACACAAGCACTCAAATATTAGAAAACATCTTAGGGACCTATTATAAATTCTTAAGACTCCATACTCATCCCTGAACATCTCTAACCATGCCATAATAAAAGATCAACCAATCATACTTCAAGCATAATAGGGCAAACACATTGCACACTTTGCCATTGTCACATACACTATCAAGGCACTTCATCCACTCACCAAGACACCTCCATGACATAATTTAAAAATTTCCAACATTAAAGGTTAAGTAAAGTGTTGTGGCTGACCAAGATTGATTGGAGAAAGAATAATGCATATGTAGAAGGTCGTTTTGGTCTCATTATGCTAGTTAAACAATGAAAGAGTGAAAAAATTTATAAATGAATTTTAAAAAGGGTAAGAGGCCATGAAAAACATCAAAAACTCATGTTAAATATGTGACAAGGGTTTAACATTGTTTGTTACAGATCATGAGTAAGCAAGAATATTTATTTCAAGGCTTTTAGGTCTATTTTGCTTTGGTGACCTAGTGCAAAGGTTTTGATAATTAAGGAATGAAGCAAATGGTATAATAATTTTCAAAAGTGTGTGAGGGAATTAAAATAATTATAATAACATGTTGAACATGTCATAAAGACTAGATAGTGGTGCTGAAAGTAATCAATAAGTTTTGTATTGATTCAATCTTCAAGGCATGATTAGTCCTAGTTTGTCTAGATGACCTATAGTGAAGAAGTGTATTGTTTTTATGTTGATATATTAATGCATAGGTTATGTATGACTGATATTTATGATGTTGAAATACTATATTTACATATAATAAGATCAAATTTTGAAGGATGAATGGCCTCAAGGTCATGAGCATGCATATGAGGGGTAAAGAAGAGAAAGAATTATTGTATGCCTAAGTAAGAGGTAGATTTGTGTTTGTATGAACTACCATCACTTGTATGAGGTAAAAATTTAGGTTTTAAGATGTTAGAAAGAGATAATACCATAATCAAGTGTGTAAGACATCAAATTAGAGGTGGAGATCATTTTTGAGGTGATTGAGTTTGTGCTTGATCATCTAGGGGGTTGTAGCCTCCTTGCTAGTTAGTGCTAGCTAAAGGTCAAGTGGGTACTTGACTAAATTGAGAGGTGGGTGCTCCTTGACCAGTTGGTGATGATATAAATTGAATCAATACATTTATATGATAGTAGGTCTAAAGCTTGTTTCAAGTGAGTTTTCTCCCCCAGGAGGGTTTCCCACATAATTCATGTGTTATGTGCTTTGATCTTGCATTTTTTTCTTTGTTCATTGAAATGAATGGTTTTTATGCTTCACGAATAATTTTTTTTGAATGGTTAAGAGTTTGAAGAATTTAAATTATATTTTATTTATTTGCATCATTGATTCACCCTCCCTCTTCACCCTCCCTCTCTCAATGATTGTGCTTCCAATACACTTAAGAGAGGATATGATAAATAATTTTATAATTCATAGGATTTATAAAAATGTCATTAGAAGTAATTATTTTTTTAAACATTTGAGAAAAAAATAATTTTATTTTTCATATTATGAAATATGTGTGTCATGGTAGCCATTTAGATAGTTGGAGGAGCACATGTGGTAGTAGATGTTGGAGGTAAAGAGGTATAAAATTATGATGGGAATGATTAACCTAGGTTTGAAATATGTCTTTTATTTTAAATAATTTGGGAAGACATAAAAAAATGTGAAGATGATTTTGAGATATTTAAGAATAATTTGGAGAGTTTTGAAAATAAATTTAAAAATTATTAGAGGAAATTATAGGATTTCGAGAATAATTACAGAAATTTGAGAGAATTTTAGAAGATAATGAGAAGAAAAAGGATTCTAAAAATCTTGAGAAGAAACTAAATGATTTTGCTAAATTTGAGAAAAAAACTACTGGTTTTTACAAATCTTGAGAATAAATTGAAGGATTTTGTGAAGAAATTTGATTGGTTGTATTTTTAAATATAAATGGGATAATAAATTTTTTTGGAAATAATAAGATCACAAGAAATTAATGAAACAAACACAATGAAGGATAAACCTTGATACACAACTTCTGAATTTATGAAGGGTTATTTATTAGAAAATTTTCAAATTTATCATTAAGATGCCTTTTTGAATCACCTTAGGATGTATATGGTTGAATTTTCTCAATATAATGTTATTTATTACTTAAATATATATTACATACATCAATGGATACATAATTAATAAGGGAGCATCATTTAAAGGCACATCATTTTCATTCACACCATTTTATGAAAAATAATAATTTTTAAAATATTTTTTTGGATTGATGCTTAGCTTTTGATCGGAGCTATAACTGGTTATGGGGCACAAACTGGGGGCTCAATCCTTGAGAGAACTATAGAACTATTAACACTTGAGCACATTGAAACCATTGAGTAAATGGTCACATCCACCTTTAAACACCCTCTGAGATTTGAACTTGGGTGGGTCTGGGCACAACCATACCACTCCACCAGTCCTTCTACATCTCATTGGAAATAATTTTTAAAATATTAGACAACATGTTATAATCCATTTTATTTTTTCAAATATAACTTAGATTTATCAAAATTTTGAAAAATAATACATTTTTTTTTAAATTTTAGACACCTAATTTTTATATAGGCCTAGTATTTTCTATATTTATTAGTATGTTTATGTGGATATGGATAATTATTTCATATTATGATGTCATTTTTATATATTATTTTGTATTGGGATACCTGAAACCTTTCCTTTCTCTAATGACTTTACTTTTAGAATATCTAGGGTTGATATTATTTTCACCATTCAATTCAAAATGCATAAAAACCTTCATATAATGTATTTTTTTATTTGAGATACTCTTAGATGCAATTTCAATCTTCATATCTTTGTTTCAGTGTTTTTGGTTACCTTGACCATTATCAAACTAGTTTGATACTCATGAAAAAACTATCAAAATAGGTTCATACCGGTCTAGCCACTATCATAGTAGTTATATAGTGGTCATGTAAATCATGGGCCCTTTGATCCCTTCCCCCAAAAATTCATATTTTAATGTGCTTTAATTTTTGGATTTTTGCTTCAACTATGTTGATATGCACAAAAATATGGTCTTAATTTGAATTGAAGAATTATATATGGGTAAGTACATGGAGTTGGGGGACAATTCAATGGACATTTTAGGTAACGTAATCACATTAATAAATAACATGATCACATTATTTAATTAACATGATTGCTTAATTTAAATTATGGCTCTGTAATTACTGATCCATTATTCAATTGCATTAATGTATAACTTGATTGAATTAGTGTATAACGTGATTGTGTTAATAGATAGTGTGATCATGTTATTGTAAAAATAATAAAGTGATCACATTAGTGTTGTTTTGCATATGAAAGAAATAAACATGTAAATAAAGTGAATGTTGGTTAATAGGTAACACAATTGCATTATTGATAACATGATCATGTCCTTATAATTTTTCCCATAAAAACATATGGGAGTTGCACATGAAGGCAACTTTGGCCAAAAGCTTATGTTTACTACTCTAAATGTTAAGAATAAGTTTAAATTTATTTTATTAAATATAATAAATTAGGGTCATGCAATATCTGATAGAGTTGGTCTCATAGCTACACACCTTACAATATGGAAAATAGTTTTTCAAAATCCAATTTGGTCAGTACTTAAGCATTTTCAGGGTCTAGGTATTAAACCTAAGGATTTCAGTACATAAAATTTGCAATTGATATCCATTTTCGGTAACCATATAGTTATTTTTTAGGTTTTTGTGCCTTCCAAATTGATTCTTGGCATTTAAAGGAGTCTTAGGTTTTCCAAAATTAAAGTTTTAAAACTACTCACTTTGAACTTGATCCAAAGTGGTGTGATTGGGGTAGTGTAGGTCATATTGATGAATTTCACACATCAAACAACAAATTTGTGTTAATTTCACTTTTTCATCATCCCTCCCTCATCCTTGATCACTTCCTACTCATCCCTCATTACCCATAATCACTCTCTCATCATTCCTCATTATCCCTAATCACTCCCTCATTGATCCTCACTATCCCTAGTCATCTCTAATCACTCCCTTATCATCCATAATCAGTCCTCCATTGACCCTAAATATCCCTCATCATCCCTAATCACTCCCTCCCCATCATCATATCTAATCACTCTTTCCTCATATCTCATCATACTTAATTTCTTCCTCAGCCCTAATCACTCCCTCATTGACCTTCATTATCTCTAATCACTTGGAATTATCATCCTTAATCACTCTTTAATTGATTATCACCATCCCTCATCATCCCTAATCACTCCTTCCTCATCCCTCATAATCCCTAATCAATATTTCTTCATCCCTCATCATCACTTATCACTCCCTCATTAACCCTCACCATCCCTCACCTCTCCATCATTGACCATCACCATCCCTAACCATCCCTAATTTCTCCCTCATCATATAACATAAGTATATAATCTAAATACATATTTGATAAAAATAATATGTTTTTTAATACATTATAATCAAAATTAACTCTTTTCTAGGACTTGTGTTGTAAATACCCATTTGTGATAGTCAATTTTATTAACTGAATGAATTGGATGATCTTCCAAATTTATAGTCAAGTAACATAAGTACTAACAAAAAATAGAGTCTTAATTTTAGTTAATCGAATTATATTTTTTATGAATTTGAATAGATGAAACTTTATTTAGTTCCAACTTTGGTAGTTTTAATTAAACACAAATCTCTTGTATAATTTTCTAATTCTGAAAAGATTTGAATCAGATAAAAAGTTATTTAGTTTTTCCCATTCCTATATGACTTGAATCTTGGTTAGGCTCACACATGCAATCATTTTGTGTGTAATTTATACCAAATATTTTATCTCTTGCATGAAAAATGAGCATTTATTCATGTTATCATAAAAATATGTTTCTGCAAAATGTGAAACACTAGTTCAGCATGGTATAGATGTTCATCCCATGTTTTCTAAAGATTAAGATGTCATCAAGATAGATTAAAAAAATGACATAGGTAAAGGTCATGAGGATGAAATTAAACACATTGAAATGAATTAATTAATTACATGATTTAACCTAAAAGTCATAACCAACTAGTTAATCAATCATTCTTTTGTTTTTAAGATTATATTCCAAATGTCTAGAGGGTTAACATGAATATGATGATACCCAAGCTTAAGATCAATTTTGGAAAAAAATTTATACACCATGGATATGGAATAAAAATGCCTTAATATTTAAATGAGGATAATAGTTCTTCAATTTAATCTTGTCAATATTTTTTAATTGATTCACAACTTTGGCACAAACACAATTGGACTTTTGCAAGGCAATGATTTGGGCAGGATGTGTCCATTATCCATGATTTCATGGATCTACCACTTGATCTATTCATTATATAGAAATGATATGTTGTATAAATAGGTTTGAGGTAGAGGTAGTTAAGGGATCAAATCAATATTATTGTTTAGTATACAATATGTAGGAACTTATTTAGGTGATTGAAAGATGTCCTTGTAATCATCTAGTTTATGGTTCAATTATTTTGTCTTTGTTGTTATTGGATAAAACACACTATCATATGGTGACATAAGGATGTTATTATGCTTACTTATTACCATTCATAGTATACTTATTACTAGAACTAACAAGATTCTTGCACTTCTTGACACTAATGACTGGAAGGTTATTAACTAATTATAATATATGGTATTTCAGATCATGACAATCTATCACAATATTTCAAGGATTTAATTCATAGACTACATGCAAATGGTAAATATATGTTTGAACACATGTAAAATATCACACACCTCTAATGGTGAGATGTCACAAAGGATAACATATTTACAAAGTTTGATTTTGTACACCAAGTGACACTACTAGGTGATCCATTTTTCAAGGCCTACACTAGACCATACACTAGCATATGGTTATGGATGATCTATAAATTTCAAGTTTAATTTTTGAAAATATGATTTAGGAGAAATTAATTTATTTTGACTTCCATTAGAAATGATGAAGTGTACTGGCTCACCATTGATCTATATTTTTTAATGAAATAATACTTTTAATTCATATAATTTCTTGTTGGGGGTATGAACATGGAGTTGGGGGATAATTCCATGGACATAACCCTTAACGCATATGCATTATAACATAATGTGTATGAATTATTATTATAACATGTATGCATTATCGCTTGATATTCCCAAGCCATAATGTGTATGCATTATAACAATAACATGTATGTGTTATTTTAAGTTATAGAAATTTGTATGCATTATAGGAACTCATACACTTTCCTATAACTTAAAATAATGCATATGCATTATTAAAACTATAAAATAAAATAAAAAACCCTCATCCTCTTTCATTCTTTCCTACTTCCCATTCATGATTTATCATACAAGATCATGTTTTTCCCTCAAGCTCTCATTTTGGACTGTAAATCTTCATTTTACCCTCCATTCGCTGGATCGGCGATGCCACCATGAATAAGAGATATGTTTTTTTAGATTAAATATTTTCTTAAATTTTTTTGTGAATGTGAATTACATCTAGTTTTTTTTTTTTTTCCTCCAACAAGTCAACATGCTTTGTCTAACCCTTCACCTGATCATTTACCTAACCTTCTGCCCAACCCTCTTAACCCTCTTAACCCTCCACCTAACCCTTCTATAGTTACCCTAGATCCCCTAGGTATCCAAGAGGATATAATTGCTCACATAGTGGAGAAAAAAATTAAAATTGAGTAGATAATTAAGAGAATGAGGGAGCCCACTTCTATGAACACCTATTGCACCTATTTGGCTAATACCTTAGAGTTAGTATTAGGTCAAGCTGATTCGATAATGAGTCAAATTAATAGATGGAAGTCATATAGGGATAGTTGTAGGGCTTACTATGCTGATAAATTATCAACATTTGAGGTGAAGAACAAAAATATAAAAAAATATCAAATTTGTGCCTTATTTATCGATCCAACCACCAATGCCCCATTTCCCATAATGACCAAACATTTCCCAATCCATTGATACCAACATAATTTGATTAAGGCCATTTTTTAGGAGTGATGGTGAATGGTATTTGACTATCCCCCTTGTAATAACCATGAATTCCCTTTGTACTTTGTAAGTAAACTCTATTATGAGTTTATCCTTAATCAAATTCTAAACTACTTTGACTATGGTGAGTTTCAAGGCCAAAGGAGAGGCTCCATGCAGAATCGATCACATACACGTCATGCACCTAATCAACCTACAAGGATCCCTACCTAAAAGCCACTTCATATGGAGATTCCCTTTGTAGTGATAGAGGTTGTGGAGATACACACTTGTAGGTGCTTAATGCACTTATTAATACACTCATTCATCATATGAGTGTAATTTTAGAGATAGATGCTTGAGATACTCCAGCTAGTGGCCGTACCCAACCCCACCCATGTAGATGTTATGGTTCTATATGCATTAGACCTTCAGATGATGATGGTGGTGCTTCAAGGGGCTTGGAGGATATGGTCTTGACTGATGAGTTGTTGGCACACACATTTGGTTTGGATATGTTGGGAGTTTCTACACACATGCATGTATCTTTTATATAAATTTAATGTTAAATTCTTAAGTTATATTTACAAATTAAAAAGGTAAAAATTAATTTACACATTTAAATTGAATTGTGTGTGTGTGTGTGTGTGTGTGTGTATTTTGTGTTCTAAGAGGAGACTTTACCTTTGAAATCACAACTAGGTAGTGGGCGAACCCATGCTACTACATCTATTCATGTTAGTAAAACACCATATACATTTACAGAGGTAAAATTTCAAGTGAATCTTATATACTCTGGATGTACATTCATACACCTTAATTGCATCCTTGGTAGATTTATGTAAGAAAATATAAAATACCTAATATAATTTTGTTGGAATTTTTATTATTTGATGTATTCACATGGATTGGCATAACCTGTTAGAAACTCATCCTCCATCTCAACTATGTTTTCAATAACCAAAATATCAAGTTAAACATTTGCTTGATATCCCATTATATGTAGTTCCCATAGTGGGCCAATCCCAATCAGTAAGATTGGATGTGTGTATATATATAGAATTCATTTGATAAAATTTGTTTGGTATAATATATTTCTATCAATTTCCCAATTGAGCATAGCATGTCTTCATCAATATACACACCAATCCTTTATTTTAAATATTGGCTTCATAGCCAGGCACTTGATTACTTGTTATCCTAATCACATATAGCAGTTCAATCTTTATGACCGATATCCAAAATGGTCATAGCTAGCAATTCAATTCCTATCTTGATTCCATCTAAGAATAGTAATTTCATCTCTATCTATGGAGTTATAAATTTAGATGGCATAGCCTCTTGATCCCATTGTACCTAGTTAATTCCATTAGTTTTTTGGGAGAGTGTCCATTATATCCCATTGGTTTTTTGGGAGAGCATCGACTAGAAACTATAGCCTATATGTATATGGCACAGGCCTTGTGACCATATACAAATAGGGGACCTCAACCCCATATAGATAGATGGAATTGAGTAGTTTGTAGAGTAAATTTTTACTCTATGTTGCATTCAAATTTTTAGTTGAGCACTACAGTTTTGGTTCTCGTATACCTTGGTCGTAGCGGCAGAATTGGAGCAGAGCGTGAGTTCATTTTCCATCTATGTATCGAGTGCAGAGGAGGCCACCAAGTGTCACTGTTCAAGCACGAGTCTTCTTTCTCCTCTTTTGTTTCTTTCATTTCATTTGCCTAAATTCTTGAATTCAAGTGGATACTGCCAAGTGTCACTTTTTGAAACATGGAACTGACCAACTGGCATCGTTCGAGACTCTTTTGTAACTTTCTAGAGAACCGTGGATCGTGCCACATACCTAATAGTGGTTAAGCGGAAGCTTCCATGTGTCAGCATCTGTGTCTCATATTGGTACCCACATTTCTTCTTTTTATCAAAGGTTTTCAAAAGGCTAAGGAGCAGGATGCTGCGAAAGGTGCCAAGTGGCAATTGTGGAAGGCCCTAAATTACCTTTTTAAAGAAGCAGCGATAGTCACCACATGTTGGCATCTGAGAGACTTTGGTTCAATACAAAAAGGCATCATTTTATTTTGCTTGCGTGCCATAAAGTAGCGGATGCTGCCAAGTGTCACCCTTTGAGCCCCTTCTTACTCCATTCCCAAAAAAAGTGGAAGACGCCACATATCCCTAGCAAGAGAGGTAGAAGATGCCACGTATCTTCCTAGAAGCAGTGAAGGTCACCATGTGTTGATGCTCAAGAGATCATCTTTGAGTTTCATTGCTAAATAAAGATTTTGGTGGGCCTCAGGTGTTACTTCAAAGGTCTATGGAAACTACCAAGTGTCCCCATTTGTAAGACTCTGATATATGTCTCGAGTGATACTACAACACAGCCAAAGAGAAGCGGAGAGAGCTGCGTGTCTTCAAAGAATCAGGCAGAAGGTGCCAGGTGTCATTTTCTGGTGCCTTCTAAGTAACAAGAGAATTTTTAGGAAATTTACTAAGTGTCCTCTCTTGTTTCAACATAATAGAGCATTCCGTGTATCTATTGCCACAAAGAAAAATGGAGAGAAAATTGGCTGGAGTTAATTCGAGTAGATGGAACAGTTCATCGGGTAGATTTTTGGAGCCCCCAAAGCATTGAAGGCATCGTCTATTTATCCCTTGGGAGTGAAGGATGGAGAAGATTGTGTGGGAAGAGGAGTGATGGAAGGAAACGTCAGAGGCTATAAAAGAAGAAGAATTGTAAGGAAAAAGGGGGGGGAATTCTATAGTTTTTGACCAGTAATATCATTTGCTCTTGTCTCAATTTTCTTGAGTTATAAAGTTGATGTAACTGTACATGTTTTTGTGCCTTTTTTGTGGCTAAATAAATTAAGAAGATTTGAACTCCATGCCTTGGTTGGTGTTATCTGTGTCATTTGCAAAGTAGTCTGTACTGTAGATTTTCTTGAGTTGTGATTAGGACTGTCATTTGCTTTTGTCTCATTTTCTTGAATTGAAATGTTTACATAACTGTATGTGACTTTTTCACCTCTTATGTGATTGGAAGATTCTATTCAGAAGATTGAACACTATGCCTTTGTTGACATTCTCTGTATCTCAGCAAAAGAATCCCCTGTTTTGAGCCTCTATTTTTGTTATTTCAATCTTTTACATTGATCATGCACTTGTCTACTCTTAAATTTAATTGAATCCTATAATAGTTTCACTGTGCTTAGGTTAAGATTAGGATTAAACTCAGGCGCATCACCATAGTTAGGTTTCAATTCCTGCATTTGTGTTTCTATTTAATTTCCTATCCCTTTTCCCTAACACTTAATACAAAAGAAGAGACTAGCTTCTCTAAAATATGGAGGTTGTTTCAAGCTGCATTTTCCCACAGCTTGAAACTTTCCATTGTTGATTGATTCAGATCAAGCGCAATTTTAAACCATCAATAGTTTCTGGCACACCTGGTGGGACCCATCTTGAAGTTTCTTTCAAGATCATATGAATCAGAGAGCTACAAGGAGTCAAAGCTGTGGACCAATCACCAGATCACAATCCACTACAAATCTAGGTATTCTTTTGCCATCTCTGGTAATTAGTCCAAGAAGAAGAGATAACCAGTTTGTACCAGTACTAAATATGGGAGCCCCTGTACCCCCAAGAAATTATGCAAGTTGGAACACTGGTAGCCCCTTAATCCTCCCAACACCACCAACTGTTTGGGATCCTATCCCAATAAATGCTCTAAAATCTCTACCTAAATTTAGTGGAAAAGACTCAAAAACACCCATGGAACATCTTCAAGATGTATCAGATGTCTGTGCCATACATAGTGTCACAGAGAAAAATGTGGCCTTAAGGTTGTTAACAGCCTCATTCAAAGGGAAGGCCTTAGAATGGTATCGGTCTTTGACCCCAAATACCATATCCACATGGGACCAGCTCAAATATTAGTTCTTTGAAATATTTGTAGAGAAGGGTGATAAGTCTTCTTTATTACAGTAGTTGATCACCATTCAGAGGGGACTACAAGAGGACATGACTAACTTCAACACCAGATTCTAGAAAACTTGGGACAAAATCCCTATTGCAGCTAAGCCACCACCTGGTATGGCCATAGTATTCTATCTCAAGGCTTTAAATTTAGATATATCTATTATGATTCAGTCACTAAGAGGACACACTTTGCTAGTAGCTTATGACCTTGCGGTCAGAGTTGAGAATCATTTAATTAATGCTGGGAAGTTACCTCCAAGGCCTCCCATACCTGTATTCCTAGAAATTACCTTGCCCCTACCTTAAGAGGTTCCTAAAGCTGTAAGCCCACCTATGTCTATGTATACTTACCCTCCATCATCTGTGAAGCCACCAGTCCCTGCTCCATCATCTGATCTGGATGATATTAAGAGTATGCTAAGGACATTCTCCAATGAGCTGATTAATATGAAGAGGCAGCAAAATACTTTCCCTAAGCCCCCTTATCAAGGCTATCAAGGAAAAAAGTTTTCTTCCCAACCAAACCAATATCAAGGCCCTCTAAGACAAACTAACCATCAACCAGCAAATTAATTAGTTGCAGTTCCCACACCCTCACAGACCATTCTTCCCAACTCAAATAGGGAGATGGTTCCAGGTCAGAATAATTATGTGGATGATACTAATGCTTGGTTTTTCCCTTGCAACGATGCTCACACACCCAGGGATTGTCCTAGGGGTAATCTAAAACAAAGGGTGACTGAACAGAGAAAAATGGATGGTCAGTTTACCAGTACTAGTAGCAATCAAGCCTACCAGTCTCTTGGCATGCAAAATTCAGTTCTAGTAGCGCAGATGCAAGGAATGTCCTTGCAACAAGAGGAATAAATAACCCCTGAACATGCTTTGTTCTCATGGGTTGAGGATGAAGAATTAATTTTCTTGAATGAAGCATCTACCTCCCAAAGGCCAGTAGTGCAATCTAATTACTATACCAGATTGAAGAGGAGAATGGTGGAGCAGCCTGAGATTGTAAGTGGTCAAGTCAAGAATAATCCTCCATCTCAGGGGAAAAGGAACACTGTTGTTAGACAAGAAGTACCTCAATCGGTACAATATCAAGGGATTCCTACCCAGATTTAGGAAAAAGCAAGGTACCCCTATTACCAAAAAACTTAGTCTTTGGGACCGATCAATATAGTGGACCAATTAAAGAAGACTCCAGTGCAAGTATCTATATGGGATATCTTGGCTATTCCTGAACAAAAGACACTACTGCAAGAAGCTCTGCAAAGGCAAGCAATGCTCGAAGGTGCTGTTACCAAGGAAGGACCTGCTAGAAAGGAAAAACTCAAAGATACGGTTCCTCTGACGACAACGGCCTTCATGAACAATGCAGCACAAGTAAGTAAATCCAAGCCAGAGCCCTTCTATTTAACTCTGATAGTTAGAAAGAAACTCCTGCATAATGCATTGATAGATTTAGGAACTAGCACAACTATGATGCCCAGGCAAATAGCTGATGCTTTGAAAATAAATTATGAACCCCTTGCAAAAGGAGTTATGCAGCTAGATGGCAAAATAGTGCAAACCATAGGGAGAATTAAACAACTCCCCTTGCAGTTATACACATGTCCCAAGATAATTGTCAATCAAGATATAGTTGTCATAGATATACCTATTGTCTTTGGTTTATGTTTATCCAGAGACTTTATAGCAAAAATAGGAGGATATATGTCTCTTGATTAGTCCCACCTCATCCTGAGAACCAAATATGGTTCCAAGATGAAAATTCTATCTGAACCACTGTCCCAAGACCATATCACCAATGAACCAACAAAAAGATTAGAAGAATATCATGCCATGATGAATAAAGAAGAAAGAAATTTTGTCAAAGAATTAGGAGACTAGACTGAGCATGATCAAGAATAAGAAAACAGCCAGTTGTTGGCTATGATGCATATCGACCCATATGGGAACCATGACTCTATTGGTTTGGGCACATATGTAATTTTTGATGAGGATCAAGTGATCCTAAATGTCATAAGGAAAGAGGTACCTACTTTGCAAGATTCAGAGCTTTGGACTTTAAACTTTGATGGGGCTAGAGGTAAACATGGTGCTAGAGCAGGAATCTGTCTTACTGATCCAAATGGTGAAAAAATTTTAAGGGCTATCTGATTCCAATTCAATTGCACTAATAATGATGAAAAATATGAATCTTTAGTACATGGGATTTTGTTAGCCAAGAAAAAAGGAATAAAAAACCTAAAAGTAAAAGGAGATTCAAAATTAGTAGTAAAGCAAATTAGGGAAAAGGCAGCAGCCAAAAATGTGAGAATGAGATCCTACAGGCATAGGATTTGGGATTTGATAAAAGATTTTGAAGATTTTAATATTGAGATAATCCCTAGAATTCAAAACTTTGAGGCTGATAGGATGGCTTAGATTGGCTCACAGTTTAACCTAGCAACTAGCCTATTGGTTAACAATGAGTCAGTAAAAGTTATAGTGAGACCGACCATCCCAGACAATGATGAAAGTTGGCAAGTGTTTGAAAATGATGCCTAGGTAGTCTCTTTCTTACAACAATTAGATGAGTTTACTGATCAGTTGCAAACTAAAATTGAAGAGGCATATGGTGATCAGATTATACAATTGAGAACTAATAAGCTCCCTAAGGGGTTGATCACCTTAGAAAACTTGTTTGACCCAGAGGATGTAAGCCTGGAAAAGAAAAGGTTCCAGGTAGATAAAGTAGACTATTCTGAGGTAGAGGTGAGTGACGAGAAGAGGCTAAAAGTTGGGAATTCCACAACTCTAAAAGAGAAGAAAAAATTAATCGAGTTGTGCCAAAAGTATGACAGAGTCACAGCTTGGAGCTATGAAGACCTTCATGGATACAACAGAGACATTATCCAGCACACAATAGAGTTGACTGAAGGATCCAAACCCATCAGATAGAAATAGAGGCCAGTAAATCCAAGGATTGAGCCTCTAATGGTAGATGAGTTGCAGAAACATTTAGATTCAAAAATAATATTTCCAATCAAACACTCAACCTGGGTATCAAATCTAGTCCCAGTCAGGAAAAAGAATGGAGATGTAAGACTATGTGTAGATTTCAGAGATCTAAATAGAGCATCTCTGAAAGACCACTATCCATTTCCCTCCATGGAACAAATTTTGCAAACTATGGCTGGATCAGAGAGGTTTTCTTTACTTGATGGTTTCTCTGGGTATAATCAGATTTGGCTAGTTGAGGAAGACCAGTACAAAACTGCTTTCACTACCAAATGGGGGACATTTGCCTATGCAAAGATGCCATTCGGCTTATCAAATGTAGGAGCCACCTTTCAATGAGCTATGGATATAGCCTTTGGTGAACTAATAAATGAGGTCATCCTGGTCTATCTGGATGACCTCACTATTTTTTCAAAAAATGCTGATGATCATTTTGATCATTTAGAAGTGTCAAGATTTTGGGATATCATTGAATCCCAAGAAATGTATTTTTGTTGTACCTCAGGGTAAACTATTGGGGCACATAGTATCTAAAGAAAGGGTTTCTATAGATCTCGAGAGAATCATAGCTATAATGGACCTACCTCTTCCAGCAAATAAAAAAGCAGTCCAGTCCTTTTTAGGGAAGATTAATTTTGTCAGTAAATTCATATCTGATTTTGCAGGCTTGGTTAGACCAATGACACTCTTGCTAAAAAAGGACTTGGCCTTCAAGTGGACTACATAAGGAAGGCAAGCTTTTGAGGGGGTCAAGAAGGCTATCTCAGCAGCTCCAGTGCTCAAGAACCCAGATTTTTCAATGCCTTTCGTAATGTATGTCTATGGAGGGGAGTCAAGTATTGTTGTTGTCCTAACTCAAAAGAACGATAGGCTAGAGGGGGAACACCCAATAGCCTTTTTCTCAAGAACTCTCAGAGATTATGAGACCAGGTATAATTTTGTAGAAAGACAAGCTTATGCCATGGTAAAAGCCCTCAATAAATTCAAGCATCTGGTATCAGGGAACCAAATTTTGATACTTTTAGCTCACTCAAGTGTCAGGGAATACATCATGGAGGGTGAGATTACTGAGAAAAGGGCCAATTGGATCACTAAGATCCTTGAATATGATGTGGAAGTCAGACCCACAAAAATAGTCAGAGGCAAGGGTTTGTTCCAATATATAACCCAAGAGCTTGAAAAGATGTTACCTGAGGAAGCAGATCCAAAAGGAGAGATGGAGACGGTGCTAAAATTACAAGAGGTTGATCAGGAATCCTGGGTCACAAATAGGATTCAATTTATGAAAAATGGGGTTTATTCGAGAGAACTCCCTCAAAACAAGAGGAGATATTATAGGATATAGGGAGTTCATTTTATTTTAATTGAACATGTCCTTTTCAGAAGAAATTCTGATGGGAAATTGTTAAGATGTGTAGAACAGGTTGAAGCTCAAAGAATACTACACAAAATGCATCATAGAATATCAAGGGGGAATTTTTTTGCAAAGACCACAACCATAAAGATAAGTGAGGTAGGATATTTCTAGCCTACTTTATTTACAGATTGTTATTAGCTAGTTAGAAAATGTCAATCTTGCCAGTATTATATGGGGATGAGGAGGAATGCAGCCATGCCCCTTAGTCTTATAGTTGTGGATGAACCTTTTGCTCAATGGGGTCTTGACTTCATTGGAATGATAAATCCAGTGTCCAACATGGGTCACAAATGGATATTAACTGCCACAGACTATTTCACCAGATGGACCAAGGTAGTCCCACTTAAGGAAGCAACAGAGAATGTGATCCTAGATTTTCTAGGGGGTATCACTACTCACTTTGGGGCTTCTCACACCATCATTTAAAATAATTCTAAAGCATTCTTGGCATCTAAGGTATCTGACTTTTCCTTGAGACATGGAATATATCTGAAAACTTCATCTAACTATTACCCTCAAGGTAATGGTCTGGCAGAATCAACCAACAAGAACCTGATAAGACTCATCAAAAGAATTGGGGCTGATCACAACAAAGAGTGGCATAAAGTGCTTAATCTAGCACTATGGGCTGATGGAATCACGTCCAAGCAGGTGATCAAAATGTCTCCATATGAATTGGTATATGGAAAGTCTATCATGATTCCCCTAAGTTTGGAAATCCCTGCTCTTTAGCTGATCAAACAAATTGAGATTGAAGAAAATGGCCCCATGCAGGTCAGACTCGCAAAACTTCTAAAAGTTCAGGAAAAGAGGGATATAGCCCATGATTCATTGATCAAGCATCAGGGAATGGTTAAGAACTATTTTGAATAAAAGACTTTGAATCCTAATTTTGAGGTGGGCTCAATCATTTTAAATTGGGATGCATAGGCCGCCAAGCTGGGTCAACATACCAAATTTGAAGCACTATGGACTGGCATGTATAAAATCTGCACGTGCAAGTAGACGAATTCTTTTGAGCTAGAGTTGATGGAAGGAGAACCTAAAGAGATTCTTGTAAATAGAATCTATTTGAAACATTTCAATTGACTTGGGTCTCTCATGTATTATAGTTAAATAGTTTCCCTTTCTCGTATTGTTTTTTCGTTGTTTTCCCGCTTTGATTTTAAAATAAGTGTTTTAAACATATGTCGATGGCTCTTTTGAAGCTGTAATTTTCACAATTTTGATCTAGCAGGAGGTGGAGTTTTCTTTTTGAGTAGGCTCAAAAGTCCTGAGGGTCGCTAGTAACTATAGAGTAAATTTTTACTCTATGTTGCATTCAAATTTTTAGTTGAGCGCTACAATTTTGGTCCCCGTATACCTTGGTCATAGAAGCAGAATTGGAGCAGAGTGCGAATTCATTTTCCGTCTAAGTATTGAGTGTAGCGGAGGCTGCCAAGTGTCACTATCTAAGCATGAGTCTTCTTTTTCCTTTTTTGTTTCTTTCATTTCATTTTGCCTAAATGCTTGAATTCAAGTGGATACTGCCAAGTGTCACTTTCTGAAACATGGGGCTAGCCAACTGGCATCATCCGAGACTCTTTTGTAACTTTCTAGAGAACCACGGATCATGCCACGTACCTAATAGCGACTAAGTAGAAGCTTCCACGTGTCAACATCCGTGTCTCATATCAGTACCCACATTTCTTTGTTTGGCAAAGGTTTTCAAAAGGCTAAGGAGCAGGATGCTACGAAAGGCACCAAGTGGCAGTTGTAGAAGGCCCTGAATTACCTTTTTAAAGAAGCAGTAGAAGTCACCATGTGTTGGCATCCGAGAGACTTTGGTTCAATACAGAAAGGCATCATTTTATTTTGGTTACGCACCATAAAGCGGTGGATGCTGCCAAGTGTCACCCTCTGAGCCCCTTCTTACTCCATTCCCCAAAAAAGTGGAAGATGCCACATATCCCTAGCAGGAGAGGTGGATGATACCACATATCTTTCCAGAAGCAGCGGAGGTCACCATGTGTCGACGCCTGAGAGATCATCTTTGAGTTTTATTGCTGAATAAAGATTGTGGTGGGCCTCAGGTGTTTCTTCAAAGGTCTACAAAAATTTCCAAGTGTCACCATCCATAAGAGTCTAATATATGTCCCGAGTGATACTACAACACAACCAAAGAGAAGCAGAGAGAGCCACGTGTCTTCAATGAATCAGACAGAAGGTGCCAAGTGTCATTTTCCAGTGCCTTCTAAGTAACAAGAGAATTTTTAGAAAATTGACTAAGTGTCCTCTCCCGTTTCAACATAACAGAGCGTTCCGTGTATCTATTGTTATAAAGTGAAATGGAGGGAAAATCAGCTGGAGTTAATTTGAGTAGATGGAACAATTCATCGGGTAGATTTTTGAAGTCCCCAAAGCATTGAAGGTGCCGTCTGTTTGTCCCCTGGGAGTGAAGGATAGAGAAGATTGTGCGGGAAGGGGAGTGATGGAAGGAAATGTCAAAGGCTATAAAAGAAGAAGAATTGTAAGGAAAAGGGGGGGAATTATATAGTTTTAGACTTTCTATAGTTTTTGACCAGTAATACCATTTTCTCTTGTCTCAATTTTCTTGAGTTGTAAAGTTGATGTAACTGTGCATGTTTTTGTGCCTTTTATGTGGCTGAATGAATTAAGAATATTTGAACTCCATACCTTGGTTGGTGTTATTTGTGTCATTTGTAAAGTAGTTTGTACTATAGATTTTCTACAGTTGTGATTAGGACTGTCATTTGCTTTTGTCTCATTTTCTTGAATCGAAAGGTTTACATAACTGTACAGGACTTTTGTGCCTGTTATGTGATTGGAAGATTCTACTCAAAAGATTAAACACTATGCCTTTGTTGACATTCTCTATATCTCAGCAAAATAATCCCCTATTGTGAGCCTCTATTTCTATTATTTCAATCTTTAACATTGATCATGCACTTGTCTACTCTTAAATGTAATTGAATCCTATAATAGTTTCATTGTGCTCAGGTTAAGATTAGGATTACACTCAAGCGCATCTCCATAGTTAGGTTTCAATTCCTGCATTTGCATTTTTGTTTAATTTCCTATCCCTTTTCCCCAACACTTAATACAAAAGAAGAGACCAACTTCTCTAAAATCTGGAGGTTGTTTCAAGCTGCATTGTCCCATAGCTTGAAACTTCCCATTGTTGATTGATTAAGATCAAGTGCAATTTTAAACCATCAACATAGTTTTTTACCACCACCTACTTAGGGGGCCCAAATACCTACTATATCTAGTTGGGGGAGAGGTCCTAACTATATCCATGAAATTTTGTCACTTGAGTGACATGATGACTCTATAAGACTATAACACCTTTCATCAGGAAAGTCCCCCTAAAATGAATATTGAGTGTTGACAAGACTATATCACCCTTTGTTGACCTCAACCTACTTGCACTGTATACATATATACCTTCTTTTACAAAAATTGAGGGCAATCTAAGGATAGATAGTCAACCTAATATCACTTATAGGGCAACCAAAATTATGCACTTGTAAAGAAGACTGCCCACTCACTCTTATCTCTACAATATTCAGTTATATTTTATATATGTTTCTTTAGATTTTGTCGAGACATATTTTATAAGGTTATAGACACTCTTAAAAGGCTCAAGTATATATTTCCTTCATAAAATAAACCTATCACTCTAGGTGTCTTAACCTGATTAAAACTCAATTTATAAACTTCTCAACAAACACCTATAAAAGTTACTTGTCTTATCACAATGATTATTTC
Organism: Torreya grandis; assembly: GCA_037957365.1. NCBI lineage: Eukaryota > Viridiplantae > Streptophyta > Pinopsida > Cupressales > Taxaceae > Torreya > Torreya grandis. Next base: position 1,495,429 of record JARHVA010001863.1, on the reverse strand, counting down.
TACGGGCTTTTTGAACACACCAATACTCATAGGACTACCCTCAACTATATCAAGTAACTTCCTTAAGAAAATTATGCCTAATGACTAAGTAATTAGGTCAAAATATGAAATACACCTCAACAAAGCTATATAAGTATCCAATATCAAGGATGTTTCAACACCTAACTTGCATCCAATGACTCAATTTCACAAAATTCACTCAAAAATCCTCCCTCATTGTCTTGTCATTCTCCCTCATGAACCTTACATTTCTTGCCTTCAGTGTGGTGTTACAAGTCACATGTTGCACATATCCACTTGTCACATTCATGCTTGTCATGACCTCATTAGATTTTTTCATGTTAAGTGCAAGACTAAGTTTTTTAGTGACTTTTTAAATCAATGAATTGCCCAAGTTATTAATTATTAGGTTGTTTTTTAAGTTGATGACTAGGGTGGACACACCCCCATCATTGTGAGTTGAGACAAAATCGAGCATTGTTGTTGTAATTTCATTTGCACAGGCACTCATTGAGGTATGTATATTCACTTGTAATTTTGAATTGTAATTTAGTACTTTTATTTTAATAAGTTTTCTATATATTTTGGCAAATATAAATTATATGCATGAATGTATTGTGTATGTCGGGTTGTCATATGATATTTGATAGTTTGATTCAGATGAATACTATGACAACTTCTCATGTTTCTTCATCATTTGACATGCCTATTCATGCAACTGAACCTAGTACTGACCTATTCGAGTGTCAACGACAAATTAAGGAGGACTATGAGATTGTGGTAATTGCATGTTGAAATGATTTTTTATTATAGTTTAATACATGAGTTTCTTAACTTGGTTTCATATATACTTGTTAATTTTATAAAAAAATTATATTTGAATAGGTTCAACTGCAAGTGAACTATGAGCATAGTACCTGTAGTTGAACCTTGAAGGAATCCAAGGCATTCAGGATATCTCTATATACAAGTAGGACATCCCAAGGAGAGTCTTATTTGATGATTAGGATGTTGTAGATGATGTACCTTTTTGTATGCCTATATGGAAATGTACATATTTTTGGCATTGTACATGCATACATGATGCATTCACCTAACATTAGATACTATGTTGTTAGACATGATGTAATTTTTTGTATGCCTATATGGCAATGCATGTATTATTGACATTGTATGCCTATATGTGGCATTTGTACATGGAATTCTTATTTTGTACATGAATATTTAAGAAAACCAATGAAATAAATCTTATTTTAATCACTTGTGTTCATAGTATTATAAATGATTGGTTTTGAAGTATTCTTAAGGATTGCAAATGTTAGGATATTGAGAATAAAGTATTAGGATAATGTTGTAAATTAGACCCTTATAATAAATTAAGAATATCAGTGATTGCATTTTAATTATGTTTGTATGCTGATGTAGAGGTATGGAGGAGAAGTCTACAAAAACATCATTATCTAGTTCTAAACCCAAATGATGGCATTCACTTTCTATGTTTTGATTTGACCTCTATCCATACATCCTTTACCTCATTCCTTTCATGTCTCATTCATAAATTTCCTCTCAATCTCTTTCTAGTTTCTTCCTAGGCACCTTCTTTGGGTCTCAAGGACCAAATCTTGGTCTATGTTTCAAGAGCTCAACTTGTTGTCATATATGGTCTTATATTATCATAATATACCTAGTATAACCCACTTCAAGTACTCAAACAATAGCATGCTCTCTCAAGGCTTGTAGCCTTTTTTTCCTGTATTTTACCTTGTATGTAAATGTTATGATTACTCAAGAGATTATAAGGGAATTTATAGGTACACTCTTCTTTTTCATGTCTATGTCAAATTTCATATCCCAACTCCACCTATAACTATCACTTCCTTCATTAGCCTACCCTAATTTAAGCCTAATTATCCCTATTCCAAACCCTCAGTCCTATAATACATACACATCCATAAAATATTAGGTTAAAACCTTTTGATTCACCTTGTACAGGTATAGGGGAGCAAAATTACAAAGCTTCATTAAATTCCCATGGTTAAATCTCTCAAAAATGCTCAAAGTTTGCTAATCTAGGGTTTTCCATGCCCTGTACATACTTTCCAAAGGACCAATTTGACCTTCCCACTGATATTATTTTTTTTAAAACATACTCATGAAATCTAAAACATCTCGTAACACCTTTCTAATGATAAAAAAACCAACTTTACCTTTATGCCTTTGAGACTGCCTATGGGGATTTGAGCATGCTTGTGGGGATTGAATGAAATTTGAAGTGTGAAAACCATTAAAATGTGTTTAAGAGTTTTAATACAATCTTACCATACTTCTCAAATACTTATCTAAGCTTGGAACCCTAAAAAACACCTTAAAACTCAAACAATCCAAGTTAAAATATCACTTTAGTACAATCAAATTACTTAAATGGTATTAAATGGTCAAAACATGCATACCCAAACCTATTTCAAGTTTCTAAACCTACTTCACCTTTCAATACTTCTAGGATGTTCATTATCCTTCACACTATGTAGCCCATTAGGTGTCTAGGACCATTCCTTGGTTTAAGTTGCTAAGAATCAAATTCATTACATTAGTGGTCTTAAGTGATCATCACACACTTGTATAAACCCTTCTCAAGTGACCAAACACTCTGTTTCATTCCTTATACACCTCAAAATCATAATACTCTATCTAGGCTTATAGCCCTATTTTCACTATTTTCCCCTTAGTTTGATTAACATGTTTCCTTTCTTGAAGATGTAAGAACAGTTTAGGACACCCTCTATCACCCTTCAACTCCTCACAAAGTTAAAACACTTTACTCTTCTCTTGGTTATCACTTGCTTTGATAGAAACCCCCAAAATAGGCCTAATTAGGCATATTATAACCAAAAGTTCTATATCTTGAATGAGCAATCACCTATCAAGGTTTAACTCACTCTAAAATCTCCACTCTCTTTTGCAATCAACCTTGTCTCACTCTCTCAATGCACCTTCTAGGCTTGTCTAGGCCTATTATCATCTACCTTATCTATATACACTCAGATTCAAATTCAATAGCTTCCAACCTCCTAACATATCCTTAAACATGCCAACTAACCTTAATTGAAGGCCCCAAGTCTTCCCTGTACCTATTTCTCACTTTTTCCCAAGTATGACTATAAGGCCTAGTAGGCCTAATTCATGTTATTAAAGATTATTTTTTCCTCTGTGACCTTATTTCTCACTATTTAACCCACTCTCATACTTATAATACTTATTTCAATATCAAACAACTATTCTCACAAGCTTAGACATCCACTGTTCCAAATTATCCACTTATTGCCCCTTGTTGGCTTCAAAGACTAGGCCTAACAACTACACTTTATTATAAACTTGTCCCACCATGGGTTTAGGCTTGTTTGGGACTAATGTTTGTCCATATATCCTCCCATAGACTTTACCCAACCTCAAAACCACCATCAACACTTGAAGTAGGGAAGCCATACATTTAGTTATCATAATTGTGTTTGCATTATGTTAAATTTATATGTTGTGTGCAAAGAAGGTTTGTGGGTATAAGTTTGGTAGATTGACATAATTGATCCATATTTCCACTCCTTAACCTAATTTGGCCAATTAATGGCATGAAAACTTTATTTTAGGTCTAACTCCACAAACAATCCCCTCCTTTTCATAATTTAAAATATTACAACGTTTCAAAGGCTAAAATCATCACCAAAAGTTCTGTCATAATATCCTCTACCTCCAACTAGCAACTTTGCTTCTGAGACTGGTAAGTGAAAATACAATGATTTGATCATGTTTACATAGGCAAATTACATGTGTTCCAACAACGATGACATTCACTTCCATCTGCAAGTGCATTTTCACTACTATTCCAGAGCACGGAAATAATGACAACAAATGTTGTCAAAGTTGAAGCTACAGTCCAAGAACTCAATTTTCAATGCTTTTTGGCTGAAAACTAATACTTTCAACACATTTGTAGGGGTGAATAACATCCAAGACCAGGTTTTTAGCCTCCCATATGGTCCAAGTGACAAACCTACCACCCATTTTGGGCTCAAGAAAGCCCTTCCTAATACAAAAAAGATGTTGATTTTTAGCCTAACTTCAGGCATGTGTAAAACCAAAATTGTAAGTCATATGGAATAACCATAAGATCCCTTATGTGTATGGGAAATATTTTAATTTCACTCTGAATCTAGTCTGAATCACCTCTAAGATCAATCCATGGTAGAAGTTGCAATAAAGGGTCTTAAAATGCAACTTTTTGGTAGTGAAGAGACAACTTCTTGACCTCTAACTAGAAACTTTGCCTCCGAGATAGGCAAGTAAAAATACACCACTTCAAATGCATATATATATATATATATATATATATATATATATATATATATATATATATATATATAGTAAAAATACATGTTTTCCAACAACCATGACACCCACTTTCACTTGCAAGTGCATTTTCACTACTGTTCTGTAGCACGAAAAAATTGACAATAAATGTTGTCAAAGTTCAAGCTACAGTCCAAGAACTCAATTTTTGGTGCTTTTTGGCTGAAAATGGCACTACCAACACATCCAAAGGGGTGAATAATATCCAATACCAAGTTTTTGGCTTCCCATCTGGCCCAGATGATAAACCCACCACCCATTTCAGGCTCAAGAATGCCCTTCCCACTACAAGAAAGATGCTAATATTTAGCCTAACTTCAAACATGAATAAAACCAAATATGTAAGCCATATGGAAGAACTATAAGATCCTTCGTGTGCATGGGAAATTCCTCTAATTTTACCCCAAATCTAGTTTTAATAAACTCTAAGATCAATATGTGGTAAAATTTGTAGTAAAGGGTCCTAAAATGTAACTTTTTGGCAGTCAAGAGACAACTTCTTGACCTCTAACTAGAAACTTTGCCTCTGGGATAGGCAGATGCAAATACACTACTTAGAACACACACACACACACACACACACACACACACACACACACACACACACACACACACACACACACACACACACACACACACACACACATATAAATTACATGTGCTCCAATAATTGTGACACCCACTTCCACTTTCAAGTGAATTTTCACTACTGTTGTGGAGCACAGAGTCATTGACAACAAATATTGTCAAAGTTGAAGTTATGGTTTGAGAACTCAATTTTTAGTGCCTGTTGGTTGAAAAATAGCACTACCAACACATCCAAAGGGGTGAATAACATCTAATAACAAGTTTTTGTTATTCTATCTGGATCAAATGATAAACCCACCACCCGTTTAAGGTTCAAGAATGCCCTTCCCAATACAAGAAAGATGTTGATTTTTAGCCTAATTTTAGATATGCATAAAACCAAAGATATAAGTCATATGGAGGAATCTTAAGATCCTTAGTGTGTATGGTAAAGTCCTATAATTTTACCTTGAATATAGTTTGAATAACCTCTAAGAGAAATCTATGGTAGAAGTTATAGTAAAGGGTCTTAAAATACAACTTTTTGGCAGTGAAGAGACAACTTCTTGACCTCCAACTAGTAGCTTTGCCTATGAGATAGGAAGGAGCAAATCCACCACTTAAAACATGTCTATATAGGCAAATTATATGTGTTCCAACAATAGTGACACCCACTTCTACTTGCAAGTGAATTTTCATTACTGGTCTAGAGCACGGAAACACTGACAACAAATGTTGTCAAAGTTGAAGCTACAGTCCAAGAACTCAATTTTTGGTGCTTGTTGGCTGAAAATTGGCACTACCAACATGTCCAAAGGGGAGAATAACATCCAAGACCAGGTTATTTTCCTCTCATCTGGACTAGATGACAAACCCACCACCCATTCTGGTCTTAAAAATGCCCTTCCCATTATAAGAAAGATGTTGATTTTTAGACTAATTTTAGGCATATATAAAACCAAAAATGTAAGTCATATGAGGAACCATAAGATCCATCATTTGCATGGAAAATTAATCTAATTAAAAATTGAATCTATTCTGAAGCACCTTTAAGAACAATCCATGGAAGAAGTTGTAGTAAAGGGTCCTAAGTTGCAACTTTTTGGCAGTGAAGAGACAACTTCTTGACCTTCAACTAGCAACTTTACCTCCAAGACAGGTAGGTGTAAATATACTAATTCAAATGAATCTATATAGGTAAATTACATGTGCTCCAAAAATTGTGACACATCCACCCACAAGTGCATTTTCACTACTGTTATGAAGCACAGAGACACTGACAATAAATGTTGTCAAAGTTGAAGCTACAGTTTGATAACTCAATTTTTGGTTCTTATTGGATGAAATATGGCACTGCCAACATGTCCAAATGGGTGAATAAAATATAATACTAGGTTCTTGGCCTCCCATCTGGCCTGAACAACAAACCCACCACCCATTTTGGGCTCAAGAATGCCCTTCCCAATACAAGAAAGATGTTAATTTTTAGCTTAAATTCAGGTATGCATAAAACCAAAAATGTAAGTCATATGAAGGAACCATAAGATCCTTCATGTGCATGGAAAAGTATTCTAATTTCACCTCAAATCTTGTTTAAAACACATCTAAGATCAATCTGTGGTAGAGGTTACAGTAAAGGGTCCTAAAATGCAACTTTTTGGTAGTGAAGAGACAACTTCTTAACCTCCAACTAGCAACGTTGCCTCCAAGATTGGTTGGTGCAAATCCACCACTTCAAAAACATCTATACAATAAAATTACTTGTGTTCCAACAATCATGACGCCCACTTCTACCCGCAAGTGAATTTCACTACTATTTTAGAGCACAAAAACACTGACAATAAATGTGTTTGGAAGGCTACAAGGAGAAACAAACTTATCATGAGCAATTGTTCAAGAGTGCAAAAATGCCAAGTACTTTTAGTAATCTTATCTTATCTTCAAGAATATGAAATTATTTACTAACGGTGCCAATCACATGAAGGTGAAAGCTGATTTGGCACCACTAACCTACAAAAAAATGCTAGCAAGTAATTAAAGATGAAATTTATGCATGTACTACCTATAAAATAAAAAAAAATTGGTAAAATTGATTACATATACATTTTACAAGTCAACATACCTATGCATTTCAATCTAATGAACCACTTGGATATGCTCTAATCTTGATAGTGTCAAGAATAGCTTCATGGTTTGACTCGTGAACTTTCCATAGATTCTTTTTTCTTGGCCTCCCATAATATTTTTGTAATTGAATATTTGTTGCAAGAATCAAACTTGAATAGTGTAGAATCTTCTTATGAGTTTAAAAGTCTTCAAATAACCATACATTTGAATTTTTTATAGGATATCATTGAAGCCAAGTTCTAGTGACTACCACAGACCTAGTGGGATAATCAATGTTTTCTCCATTTATGATAGGGGAAGTCAATTTTTTCTTTCCATCTACACACCGACATAAGTAGTAATCTATTCCCTCTTCATTGTCCTCGTCTTCCATAACTTCAAAAACATGGCCTGCATCATAAAAAAAATTAATGACATTATGAAGATAAATTATGAGAATAAATAGTACATAAAGATTAATTTTCTACCTTGCTATACTAGATCAGATACATGGTCAAAGTCATGTGAGGATGTCATGTAAGTAAGTTGTAATGCTGGTGGAACTTAATATGTGTTGATTGGAATTAGAGGTTTGTAATTCTAGTCATCCACCCACTCTTGTGACTCACACTCATTCCAAATAAAGTCCATGCATACAGAATAAAAGCATGCCAAGTATCGTGTATGAATAGTCCAAAAACCTATATTTGAGCTACGAAATGAGTGGAGCTCACTTGAACCTGTTAGAGTCATACAATCCTGCTAGTTTGCAAATTTATTTTACTCCATTAACCAAAAATGTCCATGAATAGTATAATTTTCTTCAACACCATGACATATGTTCTCATTACACTAGTCAACCAAAATTTTTACATCAATAAAACTAACAACATTGTCATATTTTAACTCCTCCCTTGAAATGGCTCTTTTTACACATGCTATAGCACCATCATGCTCCCCTTTTCCATGGCCAGCCTCAATGAAAATCCAAATATGTTATACACCATTGATGATGTGCATCCTACTCAACAAATAAAACATCTGTGCATTCTTGAATTGTGACGTGCAATTGTCTGACCAAATGTAATGCCATTTAAAATTAATGTTCCTCTGAGTCTAATATCTATAGAAATTATCAAAATAATCTTGCACATACTATGTATAATGTGATCAATCGTCACTGATATAGAAATGGTACTCCCTTAATATTTTTTGATCTTCCTCTATAATATCAAATGTATGCATGAATGTTATATGCACAAATATGGAAATTTATGTTAAGTTGTAATACTATGATTGAACTTCCATTTGTGGTTTGAATGTGTAATTTTTTTCAAAATCGACTAATGAAAAAATAGAATCATGTGGGAATGTGTCCTTTCTTAGCTTGAAATGTTCATCTAGCCATTTATCCCTATGTGTGTGCATTGCATACCCATAAACAATTTTCTCTATGAATTTGACCATAAATTTTGAAATAACAAGCTTACACCTTTTAAATTCTTTGCCATCTTTTACTTGATAAGTCACAAATTTGTATTTTCTCAAACCAACTAATTCCTATCCAATTGCACTTCTACACTCCTCATGGATACATTTTTTCAATTTTGGCAATCCACCATAAATGCTGTAATTTCCATTCAAACATGCTTTCTTATAAGAGAAATATCCATTTGGTCTTTCACAAAAAATATTGGAAATAAATTTCTTGGCTGATTTTGGTGGAACTTCTATGCCGCACTCTTGAAAAATGTTAGTAGTATGCAAACTACAACGAATATGGCAAAAAACATCATAGTGTATTGAAAATTCAACATGTTGTCTACAACAAGTGGTGCGTGTGTGATTTAATTTTACATAAAAAGGTTTGGCCATCTCAAAAAGTCTTTGACTGATAGCAATTTATGGATGTTTTTCCATAAACTTAGATTACAATTGTGTATGAGTTATATCTAAGAAATGTTTTGGATGCGGTTCATAATTATGAGAACCAACTATTCTTTTCACTACATCTCTTGCATTGGGTCAAAATATTGTATTATCTTTCCAAAATTATGCAAGTCTTTCAAAGCGTCGGCTATAGCCTTGTCCTTTTGTGGAAGTTTATCAGAGAATGCCTAGAGCTCTTTCGTATTGGGTTCATTAAGTCTTTCAAGTCTCGAAATTGCTTTAATTAATATTTTTATATTTATATCAATTTTTTGACTTGTTTTTGAAATCAATCATTTTTGCCCTATTTCAACACTTACTGCACAAGTTGTCATTATACGTCGAGCAAAATTACAATCTTTGTTGCATGATTTCAGGCCTACAATATGATCTACATCATGTAGATTTTCAATAATTTCATCATTTTCATTGTCCATGTTAGATGTTATTGGTCCTAATGTGTACATTATAGGTCTCATCTTAAGCAATTTCATCAATGAAACAAATAATTGACATCTTTGACTATCATATTCCAATCTATGAAAGAAACTATCCCAAATTTATTGAGCCAATCTTCTTGAATGGTGGTCAAACATTTTGTTATGCATTGGTTTCAAAATATTTTCATCAACTTCAACTAGGTACTTATCTTTTCTACGCACAATTTTTGGAGGTGTTTTTATTAGTGGAATCTGTTCAGAGGGTGTTTCAAAATCATTAATTTGTTTCCATGAAATTTTATTCATTGTTTGTTTCTTCATTATATGTTTCCATGAAATTTTCTTCATTGTTAATTTCATCATTATTTGAGTTCATTAAAGTTTCTTTACTGTTTGTGGGTAAATTATCATGCATAGGCTCTTCATCAACATAATAAAAAACTTTAAACTTTGAATGTGAATTTTCAACATTATCTAATTTTTTATTGTCAATTTTATCATAATTCAATTCAATATTGTGAATTTCATCATAATTCAATTCATTATTATAAATTTCATCATTATTCAATTGATTATTGTCAATTACGTCATTATCTAAGGCATTTGGCTCATCAAGGTTAGTGTTTGTACCTTGTATGGAATGAATTGCTTGCATTCGTACCTTTTTTTTTCTCTCAACTCTTCTAATTGCTCTGATGTTTTGTTTTTCAACTTCTTCCTCCTCCCTAAATGCAAATTAGAGCCCATTTTGACAAAAGCAACCAAGAAAGTACTTCAAATGTGGGGTCCAAAAAAAAACTACAACAAAAAAAGTACGTAGAGTATGCATGGAATATCTGTGGGGAAAACAATCTCGATTAGGGATAAAAATAGATGTTAAAAAGTGAGTTTTTGTTTTTACTTATAGGAACGCATACACATTCCTTGAAGTATAGGCATATAATATACAAATAAGTAAAAAGGCTCATATTCAAGCATTTTTTCCA